>CM061237.1:75216002-76417855 GCA_030848705.1 Heracleum sosnowskyi
GATGCAAATGGCTGCATTGATGGTGAAGACCTTCAAGAAGATGGGATTCAAGAACTTCAAGACAGGAAAGAGATTCTCAAGGAAAGATTCAACCTCTGAAAGGAAACGTTTTAGAAAGTCTGATGGAAGGGAGACCAAGTCTGGCAAGAAGGATAAATCTGAAATCCAGTGCTACAAGTGTAAGGAGATGGGTCACTATGCCCCAGAGTGCAAGAAAGGCAAATCTGAGAAAGCACTCATCTCTAAAGGCAAAGACTGGGCAGATACTTCAGACTCTGATGATGGAGTAAATTATGCTCTCATGGAAACTGTCAAAGATGAGACTGAATCATCTGAAAATAAGGTACCCCTAACTACTTATGCTTATGATACTGATAATATATCTGAATTAAGAGTATATCTGAAAAGCGTACATGTTAGTTATAGGGATCAGACTTTAGAGAATGAGAGAATTAAATATGAGAATCTTAGTCTAAAAGATAGAAACAAGTTTCTTGAAGGAGAACTTGAAAATATGAAGCAGATTCAAAAAGAAAGAGATGATGCTGTTTATGTTGAACAGGAGTTGCTCAAAAGATATAAGCAACTAGAATCTGATCTAGAAAAAGAAAGAAAAATAATCAAGACTTGGACAGACTCTGGAAGAGACACTCATCAAGTGTTTCAGACAGATTCTGTAGGTTTAGGCTATTGTGAGAATGATGAACTTAGGTTTAAAGACAAGGTTAAGGTTAAACCACAACTTAAACCTGTGAAATTTGTTCCAGAAACCAATAAGTTAAAATCTGTTGTAATAAGAGAAGCTGATATGGAATCAGATGAAACCTGTGAAAGACAGGAAAATATTATAACAGAAAATCTTATGGAATTAGAAGCTGTTAGAAAGCCAGTAAAAACTTGTGAAAAACAGGTTAATGTTGGAAAGATAGGCATAAATAAAAGAAAATCTGCCATGAAACCAAAAGGGTCCAAGAAGAATAGGAATGGAAAGATAGGCATAAATAAAAGAAATAATTATTTGCCTACTGCTGCTGCTCCAAGGAAAACATGTTATAATTGTGGTAGTTCTAATCATCTTGCTAGATTTTGCAATAAGAACAAACATATTAATTCTTTACCTTCTACATCAGGAGTAAAGAATGATTATGTAAGGGTTAAACCACAGACTTTATGCACACACTGTGGGAGCACTTGGCATTCTATTTATACTTGTAAGAGTTATCATGCTATTTATCATAACTATTATGAGCCAAAGCCCAACTTGAAGTGGGTTAGGGCAAACTCTGCAAGTGTAAAGTCTGACAATGTTAGTTTAAACTCTGTTGATAGTGATTCCGCTGCAAAAGCTAACACTGTTAAGAAAGACAAAGGATCCAAGCAAGTCTGGGTCCTTAAAACTAACACTTAGTGTTTGTTTGTGATTGCAGGGAATAAAAGAGAGCACACTTATCTTGGACAATGGATGCTCAGGACATATGAATGGAAATAAAGCCCTGCTATCAGACTTTGAGGAGAAGGCTGGCCCAAAGGTTTCCTATGGAGATGGCAACATAGGACACACTCTGGGATATGGCAATATTAATCTTGGAAGTGTCATCATCACAAATGTAGCTCTAGTCTCAGGACTCAAGCATAATCTGCTATCTGTGAGTCAAATCTGTGACAGAGGAAACCATGTAGATTTTCATACTGAATGCTGTGAAGTTATCAGTAAATCTACTGGAAAAGTTGTTCTAGTTGGAAACAGGCGCAACAATATTTATGAAGCAAGTTTGGTAACAAACTCTGATGGAAAAACAGTGTGTCTGTCTGCAAGAATGTCAAATGAAGAGAGTTGGAAATGGCATCAGAAGCTCTCTCATCTAAACTTGAACAACATCAATGAACTTATACGAAAAGATCTTGTAAGGGGACTTCCAAAGTCAATACTAAGCTTAGATGGTCTGTGTGATTCTTGTCAAAAGGCCAAGCAAAGGAAGTCATCTTTCAAGAGCAAATCTGAATCTTCAGTAGTGGAACCTTATCATCTTCTACATGTTGATCTCTTTGGACCAGTGAATGTGATGTCTATGGGCAGAAAGAAATATGCTCTAGTAATTGTTGATGAATATACTAGATATACATGGGTGTATTTCTTATCAAAGAAGGATGAAACTGCTCAAACTCTGATGGATCATGTAAATCTACTGGACAAAGGATCACAGCACAAAGTCAAAATTATAAGGAGTGATAATGGAACTGAATTCAGAAATTCAATAATGGAAGCTTTCTGCAAAGAAAGAGGAGTGAAACAAGAATTTTCTGCACCTGGAACTCCACAGCAGAATGGTGTAGTTGAAAGAAAGAACAGAACTCTAATTGAAGCTGCCAGAACTATGCTTGAAGAAGCAAAGTTGCCAACCTATTTCTGGGCAGAAGCTGTTCAAACTGCTTGTTTTACTCAAAATGCTACACTGATTAACAAGCATGGGAAAACACCATATGAGATGGTGAAAAATAAGAAGCCAAATTTGAAATATTTTCATATATTTGGATGCAAATGCTTTGTGTTGAAGACTCATCCTGAACAGTTGACCAAGTTCGAGTTAAAAGCTGATGAAGGAATCTTTGTTGGCTATCCATTATCAACAAAAGCATTCAGAGTTTACAATCTGAGAACTAAAGTGATCATGGAATCCATACATGTGTCATTTGATGACAAGAAAATAACTGGACTTGAAGATGAAATTGAACATGATCAACTGCGCTTTGAAAATGAAGGTTTATTTTCTGATGATGTAAACTCTGATGAAGCAATACCGACAAACTCTGATGAAGCGGTTCTGATAAACTCTGACGAAGCATACTCTGAACCTCTACTGGTAAAAACTGGAGAAACTGAAAATTCTCAAATTGAACAACATAGAGAACCAGTTGAGGGGGAGCGTGAAGAAGCTCAACAAGACACAGAAAATGAGTCAGTTGAGGAAACTGATTCAAACTCTGACAGTTCAAACTCTGAGCCATCCAATTCAGGGGGAGCCTCAGATGCTGCAGAAAGTCAACTTATGAATCAGGAGAGCATGGATCAAGGGGGAGGATCCAATAATGATGCAAGAAACCACTTACCAACAGCAAGAAAGTGGACACATGCACACACACCAGATCTCATAATTGGAGATCCTGATGCTAGTGTGAGAACTAGAAGTGCAACAAATAATGAGTGTCTGTATCATGCTTTCTTGTCTCAAACAGAACCAAAGAAGGTGGAGGAAGCTCTTCAAGATGCTAATTGGATTACAGCAATGCAAGAAGAGTTAAATGAATTTGATAGAAATGAAGTCTGGACACTTGTACCTAGACCAAAGAATAGATCAATTGTAGGTACAAAGTGGGTTTTCAGAAACAAGACTGACAGTGAAGGTGTGATTACAAGAAACAAGGCTAGACTTGTGGCTAAAGGTTATTCACAACAGGAAGGAATTGATTATGATGAAACCTTTGCTCCAGTTGCAAGATTGGAAGCCATAAGAATTTTTCTGGCCTATGCCGCACACAAGAAGTTTAAAGTCTTTCAGATGGATGTGAAAAGTGCTTTTCTCAATGGGAAGCTTGAAGAAGAAGTGTTTGTTGAACAACCACCAGGATTTGTAGATCCCAAGCATCCAGATTATGTTTACAGGCTTGACAAGGCATTATATGGACTAAAGCAAGCACCTAGAGCATGGTATGAAACTCTTGCTCAATTTCTTTTAGAAAGTGGGTTCACAAGAGGTACAATTGATAAAACCTTGTTTTATTTCAATTCTGGTGATGATTTACTTTTAGTTCAAATTTATGTAGATGATATTATCTTTGGATCTACTAATGACAAACTTTGTAAGAAGTTTGCAAAGCTCATGCAATCCAGGTACCAAATGAGCATGATGGGAGAGCTTAGTTACTTTCTAGGCTTACAGGTCAAGCAAACAGATGATGGTATTTTTATCAATCAAGCAAAATATACCAGAAATCTTCTCAAGAAATTTGGTATGCTTGATAGTTCATCTGCTACAACTCCCATGGCTACTGCAACAAAGCTAGACAAAGACACAGGAGCCTCAGTAGATATGACAAACTACAGAGGAATGATAGGGTCTTTACTGTATCTTACTGCAAGTAGACCTGATATCATGTATGCAACATGTCTTTGTGCAAGATTTCAAGCAGATCCCAGAGAGCCTCATCTAACAGCTGTAAAAAGGATTTTCAAATATCTCAAAGGGACCATAACCTTGGGTCTGTGGTATCCTAGAGAATCAGAGTTTAAGTTAATTGGTTACTCTGATGCAGATTTTGCAGGCTGTAAGATAGACAGAAAAAGTACAAGTGGAAGCTGTCAATTCTTAGGTGACAGATTGGTTTCTTGGTACAGCAAGAAACAGAAATCAATTTCTACATCCACTGCAGAAGCAGAGTATATAGCAGCTGGTAGCTGTTGTGCACAGATTCTGTGGATGAAGAATCAGTTGCTGGATTATGGTTTGAGGTACTCTAAAATACCTATTTTCTGTGATAACCAAAGTGCTATTGCTATGACAGGAAATCCAGTACAGCACTCCATGACCAAGCACATCAACATAAGATATCATTTTATCAGAGAACATGTGGAAGAAGGAAACATTGAGCTTCATTTTGTGTCTACAGACCAACAACTTGCAGATATCTTCACCAAACCTTTGAGTGAAGCTACTTTTACAAGATTGGTAAATGAACTTGGAATGATCTCTGGTTTCGACTAGAGATACGGGTTAGACTCAAAAACTATACATGTTTAATTTTTCTGCTCATGATTCCTTGCATGTATTACTTGTTATGAGTACCAGTGTCATAAACTCTGAAAGTAAACTCTGATGCTAAACTCTGTTAGTCATACTCTGTCGGTTGAAGTCTGAGGTTAAACTCTGATAGTTACAGTCTAATGCTATACTATGATTGTAATTTTGTCTGAAACATATTGACCGATGAAGAAAAATGTATGAAGCATGATTTTCAGTAAGTAATCATGAATTCTTCTAAGTATTATAAATTCTGATTACAAAATGTACAGAAATTTTACACAGCATGATACTGTCTCTATATTTATAGCATCTCTTAGTTTATGGATTCTATACACTGAAGTTGTATTAGCTGTTTGCATTTTCTCTCATAAATTAATTGTATTAACTGATGAAAAGTCTAAACTCTGATTATAAATTGCAAATAATTCACCCTCAAATCAAAAGATGCCAAACAGAGCACAAATTCCTTTGAGATCATGTTGTGCCTAGGAAGATCCAGGAACTTATTGTATGAAATAAGGGCTAAAATCTTTGATTTTTGGTGACTAGAGCCAACCACTGATTACTGGAAAAATATAAATAAAAAAAAAAAAAATTAAATATATATGAAAACATATATAGAAAGGGGGTGAAAAATAAAAGATATATCCAAATGAAAGGATGTCAATATACAGAGTTTAGATATAAAATCAGATTTTATGTTCTACATGAGAGTTTAGGCAACCAGTTTTTACTACTTAAGTTTGTGGATTTTATGCACTTTGAGATGGTCTAAATATTCATATTCAGTAAACTCTGCTATAGCACACACAATTATTCACACCTGTACAGCTTGAGAAAAGAGTTTATTGACAAAGAAGGACAAATGGTAAACACTGATGTATTGTGAGAAATACGCCGAGGTAATTTTGTTTTAATCTCTGATGATTAAAATGATTTCTTTGTTTCAGACATTTTATAATTTTGAGATTAGACAATTGTTTAGAAATATGAAAGAGTGTGAGTACAAACGGTTCAAATTTGCTTTAAACAGAGGAGAGAGGTTAATTGCCTAGAAGAGTGTAACAGGCGGTAATTATTGCTGTTTTTACTGCGCATGCGCATTGGAAACTGTAAATAATTAGCTGTCCGTCATTACATGTGTGCCATGTGTCCCACTCACATAATGAAACGAGTAAGACAGTTGTGTATTAATGATTAAAAACTGTTCAGTTTTTAATTTTTTAATTTCATATTTATACAATACACCCACATACGTCTAAACCTTTCACATCTTACTTCAATTTACACACACACATATTCACAAACACTTCCCTGCTCACAAACTCTTACGAAGCTTTTGAATCAGTTTCTTTGATTTTTTCTTCTCAATTCGTACTAATGGCTACTACAGCTTTTGTTTCTTCTGGGTTAGAGTTCGTTCCTAATAATTATGCAGCCCCATTAAACACTGTCAATGCACCAGCGGCGTTTCATATAATACAAGACTTTCTTGCTCAGTCAGCAATTGGGCGTGCTTTGGTGGAGCCTGCAAAGCTTTATGGATCTCAGATCAAAGCTTTCTGGGAGACTGGTGTCTATGATGATGGTGGTGATTCTGGCACCCCATCCATAGTTTTTGAGTTCCAGGAAACAGAGTTTGTCATAACCCCAGGAACTGTTCGCGAAGCAATGGGCTTTGCAGAGTCTAACGCTTACACCATTAGTGTTGGTGATACTGATCTTCAGCGAATGATGCAAGCTATTGGGTATACTGGATCTTTGGCGAAGATAGGCCAAGTGAAGCGACCGCTCTTGAGAAAGGAATGGAGTTTCTTTTTCGATTGCATAACAAGGGCGTTCGTGAAGAAATGTACAAATTGGGATGCTATTCCAATCGACAGTCTGCAAATCGGGTATTCACTTCTCTTTGCCAGTAATTATGATTTTGCTAGACTTGTATTGATGAACATAGGTGAGAAGTTAGCAGAGAATAGGCATGTAGTCTATTTTTCTAGATTTTGTCAAATTTTATTCTCTGCTTGTGTTCCAAATGTTGAGATTGATGAGGAGGACGTAATTCCCTCTTTCAAATTGCACAAACGGGTATTCTCTGACCTTACCAACAAGGATTTAAAGAAGGTTAGTGTTGGTGAATTGCTGTTGCCTGAAACAGTGCTTCAGTTCTTAAACCCTCAACCTCAACCACAACAGCCATCAGAACCAGTAAATACTGAAGCCTCTACAGTTCAACCACGGACTGGTGGTAGGACTAAGCATGTTGGTACAAAACCTCCAAGGATTGCTAAGCCAACTACTGAAGCTGGGGTATCAAATGCTGATGATATGCCTCAGAAGAAAAGGTTAAAGAAAAGAAGGGCCAACAGGGCAAAGTCTGATAATGCTGATGAGGACAGTGAAACTGATGAAGAAACTCTTCATCAGAGAAAAAGAAGATTGGTGGCTGCACATCTTTTTGGTGCATCAAATGTAAATGCTGAAGCTGTCAATTTGGACAGAGTTTTTGAGGAAAATGTTATGCCTGAAATGGTAAGTGCTGATGAAGAAGCTCCTACATCAAACGCTGATGATGTAGTTGAGGAAGCTGCAAATGAAGCTGCAGATGAAGCTCCTGAAATTCTTGTTCAGGAGGCTACAGAAAATATTGAGGCTGAGATTTTTGAGCCACAAGGATTTGATATGGATGTTGAAGCACACAACTCTGTAAACTCTGACCATCTTGAAGTTTTTGATGAAACAGAGGGTGTGGAAGCTGATCAAGCCACAGTTATTCTTGAAGAATCTATGGCTACCCACACAGAGATTCTCTCTGTTACTCCCCAGGTAATTGAAAAGGGTGAGGAAGTTGATCAGACCTTAAATACTGATGCTACAGAAACTGTTCCAGAGATTATTGCAGAGATTCCAGTACAAGAGGCTGTAGCTGAAAATGATGAGAATGTTGCAACGAATGTTGCAAACTCTGAGATTCCAGAACCTGATGCAGAGAAAGTTACTGCTGAGAATATTCCTGCAGAGAATACAGCAGAGAATGATAATGATGATGATAGTTCTGATCATTCCCAAGAGGAGTTATTTGAGAGTCAAGCAAACTCTGATGAGCTAAGAGAGGTCAATCGAGCTACGGCTGAGCATTTTCAAGATATGTACTACAATAGATGGGCTGCTGCAGATTGTATCTTTTCAGCACAGAGGGCTGCTGATTTTCTTGGTGATTCTGTGAAGACAATTTCAAATCCTGATGTTCTTACAAGTTTAAAGGCTACTGTGATTCAAATTAAATCTCTCCACAACAGATTTGATGAGTCTCATAAGGAAGTCACTGCTTTGCGGAATGAAGTTGGTCTGAGGGATCTTACTCTGAAGAATGATAGAACTTACTACAATTCCATGTTCAAGAAGCAAGCTAAGGACTCTGATGACATTCAGAAGAGGCTTGGGAAAGTTGAGGACAACCAGACTGCTATGTCTGCCCAACTGACTTCAATTTCTAATGCAATTGAGTTGTTGACATCAGTACTACTTTCTGATGATGTCAAAAAGGGGGAGAGTGTACCAAGTGACAAATGCAAAGACACTCAAACTCTGAGACGGAGGGATGATGGTAATGATGGTGGAAACAAGGGAGACGGAAAGAGCTTAAGATTAAATGCTGATAGAAGACTACTTTCAAGAAGATCAAACTCTGATAAAAGATCAAACTCTGGAAAGGGACATGCAAACTCTGCCAGTGGTTCAAGATACAAAAGTTTGATAATCTCTGATAAGCCTACCACAGATGAGGAAATTGCTACTAAGGTGTTTATGGCAGAACATGGAAAAGATGTTACAATTGAAGATATCCAAGCTGAAGAGCAAATGCTTGCTGAAGAACACAAGAAGAATCTTGAAGCTGGAATCTACAAACAGAAGGTTATCAAGGCTCCGAGGAGAAAAGAAAAAGGAATTGTTATCAAAGAGAATGTAAACTCTGATCAGAGTTTACAGTACTCAAGGAGGCCTATTGGTTCAAACGCTGATAAAGGTAAAGGCGTGATGATTGAAGAGCCTAACTTGGAAAAGAAGAATTATTCAACCTCTGACAATGCTCAAGTTGATGTTATTGTTAAGAATGTGCCAACCTCTGACAATGCTCAAGTTGTGCAAACTCAGCTATCTTCACCACTCCAAGGTTTCAAAAGATCTTCATTACCTGAAACTCTGAAGCCTAGCCAGGTGAACTTTTTACAAACCAGAACAGTACTTGGAAAACAATCTTATGATAAATCTGGTTTGGGTTCCCACAATGAGAAAAGAGTTAATAATAGTCCTTTAGATCATACATCACTGGCAGAACCTGGTGTTGGGGTTACTCAAGAAAACCTTGATAAACTAGAATCTGTTCAGATGATTTACCACAGAGGCTTGAAGAAGGAGTTTTTATTATATTTTATGGCTGATGGCAGAGTTTATAGAATTGGAGAAGATGATATTCGTCTGAAATTCTGGGAAGAGCTAGAGTATGTTCTATATCTCCTGAAGATCAAAAATAGAAATACTCATAATGCTGCTCTGGTTTTAAAAGACAGAATGATGAAATCGAAAGTCCTTTTTGGAGGAAGTGTTTCCAGTGCTTATATTCCTAAGTACAGAGATGCACATGGAAAGTTGGTGGAAATGAAGAAAAATAGTGCTAGATTCAGGACTGCACTAGATAAGAAAGTTCTAGAGTTCAATCTAGAGTCTGATAAGGCTTTTTATATCAGACTTGGCAATGAAATGAACAAGAACACCATCTATTCTTTAAGGGCTGCCATTTATCAAATTGGTGAAGATGAACCAGAATTGAAGGAGCTGAAGAAGGATATGATTGCTGAACTAGATCGAGCTGAGAGAAAGTTACTGTCAGATTATATCAGGACTGTACCTGATATCCAAGAAATTCAGTAAAGTCTGACTGTAAGTTTTTATGTTTTCTATTCTAAGTTAAATTTAAACTCTGTTTTAAAATTAAACTCTGCTATATTTTAAACACTGCATTTGTTATATGTTTTGACATCATCAATTATCTGTTTAACTTGTACATTTTTATTATGCACAAGTTGGGGGAGATTGTTAGATATAATTGCTGACGTTTGTTCATCAGTGTTTAAGTACCAGGTACATATCAGAGTTTATCTAGAAGCCAGTCAGAGTTTGATAAAGTCTGACTGGGTGAAGAGTTCACATTGAAGCCAGTCAGAGTTTGATAAAGTCTGACGTGGTGATAGTTGACTTAGCTGTCGGTGCAAAGATAAAGATTCTAGAAGCAATATATTCTGAAGATGGAAAGAAGCAGAATATATTGATACAGCTAAGGAAACGGAATAGAAGACTGAAGCAATCCTTAATTGATATGAATTGTATAGCTAATTTATAGGAGTATCAATTAGATAAGGATTGTATGTAGCTGTGTACTATATAAACACAGATAGGTTATCCCTAGAAGGGATGCGATTATTGAAATATTATTCTTGTAACCTAGTAGCTCTTTGTGATTCATTAACATCACTAAGAGAGAATTATTTAATATAATTCAGTTTGTTGATTTACAAACGTGTGTTCTTGATTGTTATTCTCATACATACTTGATTATATATTGTGTATTCGGCCTAACAAAGTAAATATTGGATATGTCAGAAAATGAAGGCAGAACAAAGACCTAGTTGACTATCACAATTAGTAGAGATTCCCGATTAGGAATGTAATTTTACTATAATGGATTCTGTGATAGGATCAACAAGAATCAAGTCGGACTATGACGTCAATTGAGCTATAATTGATGGATCAAATGAGTCTACTCATATTTTGTTATCAGCCAGAGATCGTTAACCGAAGAGTTACGAAAGAGATAGTTGGGTGACGTGGAGTTCCAGTCACCATCGTGTCATATAAGAACTGTAACAGCCCCAAATCCGGGGTCAGGGATTTAGGGTAGTCACGATCCATGTACTCCTTGCCTTACCTGTATTACTCACACCATTCATAATTCACCTGCTCATGACCCCACAACATATGTCTCACACACACACACACAGGTTAGAGTCTCAGAAACGACACAATACAACAACTGCGGAATAAATAATTTTTATTACAATACCCAAATGTCTTTTGAATCTGTCACTGATACAATTTCTAAGTAATGTTACATTACCAACTTAGTCTTCTGATGCTTACAATCCTCTAATACCATTCATGTCTATACATAAGTTGAATGCCAAAAGCCGAAGCCTGATTCGATTGGTTCGTACTACTCTTCGGGATCACTGCTAGAAACTGTTTAGGGAAACGCCTTGCGGGGTATGTGCCGTCCCATTGGCATCCTGCTTCGCTGCTATATAATATATATAAAACAATAGCAAGAGTGAGCGATAGCTCAGCAAGGTAATAAAGGTAATAATATATAATTCGCTGTCCGGTCAAATATTTCACCAAAATAAAATTTGGAATTTCTGAATTCCGATCGTCTTTGCATTCACTTATTTACTTCGTAGATCACTAATATGACTTCGGAATATCCACACTACGTCTCGTACATAGGTGGCATGAAAATTTTTGTTAATCCTCAAAATCACTATTCATCCACCAAATTCACTATTCACTGATGCACTTAATCATAATAAGAAAAGTTTTAGCATCACGAATCTCTAACCTCATATTCTCTATCTTGTTTGTACAGAAAATACACCAACATAAACTTGCTTGTCATCCATCAACATGCCATTTAGCTTATCGATAGCAGTACTATCTCTATACTCGCGGGCTTAGTCCGCCTACTTTCTCTGTCTGTCTTGGTTGTCACTAGCCGCTTGTTGGTGAAATCTTTTGTCCTTCTAGTTTGTTGGATTAACTTGGGTTTTGTGTAAAATCTCGTCCTTTAATTCCCGATTATTCGGAGTCCATCTCTGTCTCATTTTAATCAAGGGTATCGGCCACCACATTGGCCTTCCCCGGATGGTAGTGTATCTCACAGTCATCATTCTAGGTCAATTCTATCCATTTCTCCATCCCATGTTATCTACTATCACGGATAACTCAAAGCCACTTCATCACATTCCATAAAATTTGTGGGTGCATTAGTCAACCCAAAATAATCTCGCTGAAAACTCGAAGTGTCTATTCCAAGTACGAATCGCAGTCTTGGGTATATCCTCGGATTTAACTTCCAACTGGTGATACCCAGTTCTTAAATAAATTGTAAATACACAGCATTCTTCCGCTGATCAAACAATCATTTACAAGGGTACCTATTCTCCATGTCGAACTCATACAACTCTCGAGGTTCGATACATAATCTTGTGCTAACATCTTTCTCTCTTACAACAACACCGGGCTCTCCACGGTGGTACACTGGGTCTTATCATATTCTTGCCCAGCAATTCTGGTAACTGAGTCACTAACTCTTTCATTCCCATTGTACTCTGAATACTCGGTATTCATTCTCATGTCATCCAAATCGATATCTGGTAGCTCATTAAAACCTTGTACAATCTCCCAAAACCATTGTAGTTCCCTTTATACTTGGTATCTCTTTTCTTGGCGTCAACCATAAGAGCTAATTAAGCCTCGTATTTCTGACGTAATAGTTTCTTCGTCTGAACTATATTCAAGAATCTCTAAATCTGCCTCCATCCTTTAATTATTACTCTCTCTCCCTTACAATCAGTCTGGGCTCCATTGGGTGCCAACCAACCCATCCTTATTATAATATCAACTTCTCCCAACTTGAAAGGGATCAGGTCTATCAAAAGTGTCGACCTCATATTTCTAGTTCACAACCTGGATGTACCAGTCTTATGGGAAAATCCCTCGAATGGCTATTTCTACTTGTAATTATTCCCTTAGTGGCTCGGCCTTAAGGTTTAATTGTCATGCAACTTCTTGATATACAACGATGCATTAGCTCTGTCTAAATAGTATAGAATGGTATCTGCTATTTAAAGGTCCTGACAGTGGGCTGCTTGTTGGAGGTAGCCCTGGTTGAAACCTACTGGCTTTCTTTTACTCTGTGTTCACAAACTCCGGAACAAACCTCAATAATTCGGAAAACTTGGCCTCATACTTGGTCACAGTCATGGTTTCTTGTTTTAACTCTTTAACTTTCATTTTCATCCGGGTCTCAATATGTTTACGGAAATTATTTCTCTAAAAACAACACGCTGCACCTCTCCCAAGTCACAATACCAGCTCCCTCTAACTCCATCGTCAGTACTTATCTTGCTAACCCAGAGGTAGTGTCCATTCGTAAACAACTCCTCCAAAATCTCGATTCCACTATAGGGCATCTATCTAACACCGTTGTCACTGGAGTTCACGGCACATCACTATTTCTTTCACATATATCGATTGACACGCTTTCCATTATCATAATATCCTTGGGAGAATAAACCAATTTCATTGATATATCACTAACATTCTATTCGTCTTAGGGATTCGCTCCTGTCATAGGCGATTTCGTTGTGAATCTAATTCCTATCAGCGAATTTTGACTTATTTGACCTGGTTGGCCTCCCCTTAGAATTCAATGAGGATAACAAAAATCATGGGGCCTTGAAAAGACAGCTCCCATATCAAGGAAAAAGTCACACACTTGTGATCATAAGGTTATGAGTTTTAAGGTAACCTTATCGGAGGTAGAAGAATTTACCGAGAGATCAACATGATCATAAGAACTCAACGTTGTGTGCCTCGATTGAGACATTACTAAAGGTAATTAGCCTTCTTGTATTTCACAACTTACAAGTGATGGCGTCCCATCAGACTTCTATCACACAGACAGATAGTCCTTGTAGCCCCTATAAGTATAGGGTTGTTCGTCTCAGTGGAAGTTGAAAAGTATGAAAGCAATTTGATATCAATTTAATGATTATCGTCTTTCGACAATATTTCTTAAAGGAACACCTTGGATTAAAATTGAACAGATTTCAAAGGTGCGGTTTCCAATGAAAATACAAAGAAAAGAATAACAAAAAAGATACTGGTACTTAACAAACAAGTGGCGAGGTATCACCATAGGGTCATTCATTATTTGAAGAAAAGTGGAAGCTTGAATAACATCATTTGGCAGGGCTTTGAAAACCTGAAAGTAGGCATCGTGACAGCCTCTAACACAATTGAAATTAATTATGATTTAACACAAGTGTTATAAAATAACTTCGAAGAGGGAATATACCCTTTATCAGAATTCTTTCCTGGAGAGAGGTCAAGATAGATCATAGATTGGGGAGGTACCCCACCTAATTTGCAAATGGGGAGGGTACTACCAAGGTCTCTACGGATGCCTTTTATGTCGGCTCCTCTAATGGATAATCGTTCAATTCTAAAGCTTTTCTTCTTCAGGCACACCCTAAGGTACTCGATAATTACGTCATTGCCGACTTATAATAGTCGCTAAGAATTCAACCATAAGCATTTGCAATCGCAGGGAGTTCTATTCGACTAGGCGCAACATCTCAAGTTAGCGTTATGTTCTATAAGAAGACTTCGATACCGTTGTCGTCCATAGCAATGACAATTCCACATGTCGACTGGGCGGTACTTCGGAAGCTCGTTAGAAACTACAAGCTTAAATCCGGTCTCTATTTCAATCGTCCTTATACCCCATATTCCTTCTCCCATATCAATCCCGGGCGCTACATAAGCTTAACACTTTTGGCACAATAGCCTTTTCATTTAAGTCAACCCCGGAACTTCTCAGTCCGTCTTGGTTCTTAAATATATTTCGCCTTTACCGTCCAATCTCAACTTCATCATTTTATCTCTACAATCAATTATAGCAATCAGGGTCTGTCCACCAGCCCATATAACGGCTATCTTACCCAATCCACAGGGTTCACTCCAATTTCCACTCTCTTTGGTGACATCCCCTGGTAATCAGAAAGACAAGGTTTGCCAAAATCTGCTGAATTTCTTTCCAAAATCAGGGAAACTTGATCAATCTATTTACCTACTAGTAATGCTCGGATCTGATTTCCGACCTTTCTGTTCTATCCTCATAAGTCCTTCCTGGTTTCCTGAGGGTGGTAAATCTCGTTCTCGATTCCGCCTTAGCGTGTTTGTCTTATAATAACATTTGCATGGTACATATACCCAAAATTTTCCTCGAGATAATAGAATCCCTTAATGATGTAATAGACAATATTCCAGTGGAATCGCTGGTCGTGGGGGATTGAAATATCATAGCCCAAAACAATTTCTTCTACTATTCTAGGCAACTAAGTACCCTTAATCGGTGGTGAAAATCTGAACATCTTGGTTCTTACGTATGCCGCTTCCTTATGGGCAACTATAACTGACTACGAGTAACAGGTTTCGTTCGAGTCGAATCAATCCACTGATACTGGCTATACTGCCTCTACCTCTTCTGCTTTGGAGACTCTACTCCATTTTCTTTGTCATATCTCATGATGAATCATAACGATCCTTAAACTCTCGTCTCGTCACTTATTTGACCTCTGAAGGTTCGTCCGGTCTTATTATTAGACCTCAAGTAACATACTACATCTTTATCAATCAACACGTCCTCTACAAGATTCTTTCCTTGACCCACTATGGGGTCTTCCTCTAGATCCTCCTATGGATCTTCCTTTATCGGGTCTCCGTCCATTTCAAGGAACACATCATCAATTGCCTACTCGAAGGCCTCGGGGTCTGGTATCTCAGAATCCCATCCATCTATAACTCATACGAATCGAGGTGACTAACCATGAAGTCCTAAGTACGGTTTCCCAGAAGAAGTCCCCTCTCGGGCTTCATCTTAAACAGTCAGGGTCATGTCCTCTAACCCGACTACAAACTTAATTTGAGCTCTAGATGTTCTTATCATTATTAATGGTATTGTAAGACTCGATCTCCTACCGTTTCGGAGGACTGTAACCTAACGCTCTGATACCATTTCTGTAACAGCCCCAAATCCGGGGTCAGGGATTTAGGGTAGTCACGATCCATGTACTCCTTGCCTTACCTGTATTACTCACACCATTCATAATTCACCTGCTCATGACCCCACAACATATGTCTCACACACACACACACAGGTTAGAGTCTCAGAAACGACACAATACAACAACTGCGGAATAAATAATTTTTATTACAATACCCAAATGTCTTTTGAATCTGTCACTGATACAATTTCTAAGTAATGTTACATTACCAACTTAGTCTTCTGATGCTTACAATCCTCTAATACCATTCATGTCTATACATAAGTTGAATGCCAAAAGCCGAAGCCTGATTCGATTGGTTCGTACTACTCTTCGGGATCACTGCTAGAAACTGTTTAGGGAAACGCCTTGCGGGGTATGTGCCGTCCCATTGGCATCCTGCTTCGCTGCTATATAATATATATAAAACAATAGCAAGAGTGAGCGATAGCTCAGCAAGGTAATAAAAGTATGACATAATCCTGCCTTTAATTCCATTCAGAAATAAGAGGGTATAAGACAATAATTTGTCAAAATATCTCGATACTGAAATTATTTCCTTAATGGAATGTATTCCCAAAAACAGTACCATTATTGTACTTCAAATATCATTTTCATAATATTTCTGCAAACTTGTGCTATATTATGAACAAAGTTCTAGTATAAAAGATAAGGTTTCAAAGTAAACCAAATATAACCTTTCCGAAAAATATCTGCCATGTAAGCAGAATATCAACATATAACTTAGAAGATGAAGTTATAAGGTGATTCAGTATAAACAACTCCCTTACCATAACTCCTGTTATGTAAGGTATCCACAGAGTCATATGATATAAAAGATGAAGTTATATGGATTTATTGTCACTTCATTTCCAAACACTTTTCGACCCCCTGCCAACATGATTGGTTCTTTATCCCAATGCATGTTGCAGGAATATCCAAATTGGATGATGAACTAATACTGGAGTTGCTACCGCGTCCGCTGTGCCTAACCTTGCTATGATCAGTAGCAGGTCGCACCGCTCAAATAGTTTTCTACATGTAGATGGAAGAATCACGACAGCCTGACATTGTCTACCGCCTTACTGTGACCTCCCGGCCCATTTGGGGCAAAAAAAGTTGGATGGGCCCACGCAACTTGACCACTTACACCACTCCTAGTTCAGATGAAATCCATGACTCTGAAACGTAAAGGTCGTCCTCCTTTCCCCAAGTGTAACACTTGTTGATACGACTCCACTAAGTAGTTATATCTAGGTTGGAAAGGAAGATTCCCCAATATTTCCCAAGCTAGGCTTGTTAATGGATATCGACTTGTTCCATGAATTTACCCCTCGATCGTTGAGGTGGTAACACAATATTTGACTTGCAGCAATTACATTGCTTTGAGAAAATATCTGTCCCCTGACAGTTTTTGAATTGAGAGTTTAAAAAAGAGTAGTAGTCACTTAAATCAGGTTTCCCATATTTTTGATGGTTGAGCGAGCATTTAAATCCTCTTAAAAGACGGATTTAAATGGAAAACATTGTTTTGGGAACCTCTTTTTGATTTAAAAGTAATTAATAACATTTATTAAATAAGTAAACCTTCAAATGAATATTCGAAAATAATATTCATTAAGTAAATAATCTTAAATGAATATTTAGAAATAATATCCATTAAATAAATAAGGGTTAAATGAATATTCAACATAATATTCATTAACTAATAAACCTCGGATGAATATTCAAAATAATATAATCTCGAATTAATATTCCAAATAATATAATCTCGAATGAATATTCAAAGTAATCTAACTCGAATGAATATTCCAAATAATATAATCTCGAATGAATATTCAAAATAATATTCTTAAAGTCAATAATCCTCAAATGAATATTAATAAATAATACTCTTTAGATAATTAAGTCTCAAATGAATATTCCAAACTAATATTCATTAATAAATAATCCTTAAATGAATATTAATAAATAATATTCATTAAACAAATAAACTTAAATGAATATTAATAAATAATATTCATTAAATAAATAAATAATCCTCGAATAACAGTTACCCGATATCTTTATCGGAAAATAACCTTTAATATATATATACAGAAAATATAATTGTTTCTGATATAAAGAAATATCTTACGCCCTTAACCTAGGGCCTGTGCAAAACCCGGCTTATAACTAATATCCCATATCTAGTTGATAAGCCAAAAATCATACTCAAATAGTAACCTTCGAATGAGGTAATATCCAAATAACATTCCTCGAATCATTTCCAAGTAATTAATACTTCCTGGAAATATAAATAATTATTATTATTAATATTCCCCAATATGAATAGTACCCTGCCGTTGGAATCCCTCCGGGCTTCCACGACTAACTCCATAATTAATACCAAATACAGACCCCCGGTTTAGAGTCAAACACAATGAATACGCTCTTATCTCTAGAGCTACAAGGTATCCCGGTTCATGAATACTTTATCTCAAAGTTCGTATATAATCGAAAGTCAAATTCTATTCAATATGAAACAAGATATGTCGCAAAACAGTACAGCTCTATACATGGCAAAGCAGTATTATAGAATCAATACTTCTAAGTATAGATTTAGAAAACTTGCCTGATGCTCGAGAAGCGGTAGGGCTCGTGACGATGTCGAACGATCTAGACAAAGTCAAAAGAAAACGTACGATTAATCCCCTAGATAATCCACTTATACATCAACACTTAAACACGTAAGCGAAACACAACCAAGGAATTACTAACTCGTTATAGGCTCATACTAAGTCCATGTTATCCGTCAAATACTTATATCATAAGTTTGGTTCGAAATCCATCCTCAAATCCAAGTTATACTTAACCATTTGCAACATCGGTTTCTAAGTCATGCTCTTAGTGGTTTTCACTTGCGCGACCTTGACTAAAACATTTTTATAAAATCGAAAAATAATCCTTTTGATATGAGGTCTTCTCTCATATCTCCATTATGACCTCTAGTATTTAATTACCAAGATTCTTAACCGAATATCTCATTATAAGGGGGTTCCATTGAAGTTACGAACTCACACTTACGTTTACGAACCGCTTTTACGATTTTTATCATAACGCCTAAACCGTAAGTCGGAATGCTACGATTCTTTCGCCAAAATGATCTATGACTCAAGATATACAAGTATAGGTCAGTTAATAAGTAAGGTCAGAAGGTTATATCAACTGTTAAGCTCGGTTCGTAAGGTTAAAGAAATTTCGCCATTACGACGGCTATAAATCAAACGTTTCCATTTTACGATCACTCCAAATAACCAACCAAGGCAACCCATACTTCATCAATCTCAACAAACATCCATTTTACATCTCTAAGTCCAGTGGTGAGACTAAAATCAATCACCCATCATTTTACACATCAAAACAAAGCCAAATATCTAAGGATGTTCTTATTAAGCACTAATCTTTATGTAACATCAAAACCACATCAAAAACTCATAATAACTCAAAGGGTGGGTTAGGGCTTTACCTTCTTGGAAGCTCTATCAACACTACCAAGGGTTTATAATCACTTAACAAGCTTTAACAAGTCCTTATAATGCTTAAACCTTAAGAACAAAGCAAGAAAACAAGTTAGTAATTTCGGAGTTACTATTCACCTCTTGACAGAACTGGAAACACGAGGGCCTTACCATGCTTTTCTGGACTAGGCTCCTGAATAGAAGTTGTAGAGCAGCTCAATACCTTTCCAACAAGATAAAGAACACATGATTCCATTGAGAAACGAGGGAGTTATGGCTATTTGAAAATCGGTGCAGAAACTGCCAAGATCATGGCAGTTTGGATTCTTCAACTTGGGGAGGCGATTTGACTAGGCTATACTCCTTGGATTGCTATGAAATCTTGAACGCATGTTATATATGGAGTGAAGAAGCTGTGGTTAAAGTTTGGTGATTTTATCATGGTTGGAAATGGAGTTATGGATTTTTCTTTGGAGGGTGCTCTAGCTGATCAGTTTTGGAGAATTTTGTGTTTCTCTTGCTTTTCTTTTCTTCTTTTCTTTTTGTTTTGAGTAAAAGATAAGAATGCTGATATTTTGTTAAGTGGTGAGTCATAGGGACACATGTCGATCAGTGGGGTATCATGGTGGCAAGCAGGGACATGTGTCGCGCATGCACGCGTTTGGTTAAAGTAGCTTTACTGGTTCGTTTCCTTTCACATGGATGATCCAAACGTTGCATCCCTCGGATTAATCTTGTTACATGTTACTTCCATTTCTATATTTAATCTTGTCATAATTTCAATCCTTAATCCATGATTCGTTCGCTTAATCGCTTAATCTCGTTATAAAGTATCAGCGGTTTCTAGAACATTCGTTTCACTGTCTCAGTGGTTTTCGTTCTAAATTCTCAAATCAAATATAATAAAATTCCAAAATATTAAATCCTCAAATCCTCAATTTTAATATCTCATTTCTTGAATATAATAATATATAATTCGCTGCCCGGTCAAATATTTCACCAAAATAAAATTTGGAATTTCTGAATTCCGATCGTCTTTGCATTCACTTATTTACTCCGTAGATCACTAATATGACTTCGGAATATCCACACTACGTCTCGTACATAGGTGACATGAAAAATTTTGTTAATCCTCAAAATCACTATTCATCCACCAAATTCACTATTCACTGATGCACTTAATCATAATAAGAAAAGTTTTAATTAATCCAAAAATTCGGGTTATTACAAGAACCAATGATTGAACTCCCGATTCGGGAGGAGTTTTCCAAACATGTTTGGCAACGAGATTGAGTGCGAGTACTACGTAGGATCTGCAGACCGACGGACCGACCGAAAGAAACATATCAGACAACCGAAGTTACGGTAAGCGTTGTACCGCCGATTACAAGAATAATCGGATGTTGATAGAAAATGGGTGTATAAGAGTACAACCAGAATTGGCTTATATAGAGCGCCCGGTAGATATCGCAGACCGGAATGAGTAAGTGTCGTAATGAAACCTGAGGGTTGAAGAGTCAACCTGGAAACTGGAGATTACTATATTGAAAGAGTAACCTCGGCTATTTTCTTAGATTCCGGGACGGAATCCTTTTAAGAAGGGGAGACTGTAATAACCCCAAATTTTGGTCTTAGTTAAAATTTTTTGATGAATAGTAAATGTGATGAATAGTAAATTTGTTGATGGAAATTTTTTCAGACCACACTATGTGTATGATATGGAATGAATGTTTCGAGGTTATATTATTGATGTATAGGAAGAATAAAAGAATGTAAACGCGATCAGAATCAGGATATTCCAACTTTAAATTTTGATCACTATTCATCGGACAATCAAAGGTGAATTGATTTGATCGTTTTGAGAAAGTGTGTAGGATGAGAAATCCATGATCATACCTTAAGACAAGGAGAGAAATCTAGGATCATATATTAAGCCAAGGTAATGGAAAGATCAAGGAAATATCCGTAGCATTGGTACAGATGAACGTTTTTAAAATCACCTGAAACTATCGCGAAACAAAAGCGTAACAAATTATGGATTAAACCCTAACCAAAGGAGGAGTATTATATAAGATCATCAAGTGCAATATATAAGAGGATTGAGGATACAAATGATGACATAAGCATGATGCAGATGAGTGACATATGCATGACAAGGTGATGACAAGGTGATGAATCACCACCTTGTCACCACTTTCACCACCACCACAAGTTCAAAAAGAGGCATGTCATGGGTGACAAGGCTTGTCATTAGCCACACAAATTAAATGATAAAGTATTAAGTGTATTTAGACAAAACAAAAGAAAAGAAAATCAAGGAAAACAAATCAAGAAAAGATGCATCTTGAAGAACAAGAGCATTCGGCTTTTTCTTCTTCTCCAAAACCTTAAGAAAATTTCTACCACTTTCACTCAACCATAAATCAAGTTCTTGGGCTCTAAATCATCCTTATCCATAAAATAAGGTAGGTCTTTAATCTTAGCTTCATCCATGATTGATAGCTTGGTCAGAAATGGATTCAAAGTTGATGATGAATAGTGATGTGAATAGTAATCTCATGGAATCTTGTTTTGTTTTGAAGTTTTTAGGTTTGATTAGCATAGTTAAGGAGCAAGGAAGGATATAACATCCATATATAGCTTTTGTTAAGTCCCAAGGAAGGTATAAAACTTCTCCCCTTTTGAGATTATGCTTTGATTTTAGTAGTTATAAGTGATTGGTTAGAGTTATGTTGTAATGAAGCATGTATGCATGATTTTGAGTATGTTTAATGGTTAATCTATGGATAAACCTATGAACTAGGGTATGATCATGTTTGGACAGAAAACTTGTAGTATTAACTTGAGGTTGGATGGTTGGATGATTGGTTGTTGATTGGTGGTTGATTTGAGTGTTTAAAACACGGGAATCACGTTTAAGAGTCGTTACCATGTCGAACTTTACTTAGGTAGTTTGGACAGAGATCACGAATACTCTAAAGGGCATAAACATAAGGTTTCTGACCATGATCATATAGGCCCTGTTTCCTAGTTTGTTTTAGCGAAAGAATCGTATCGTTTTGATTTACGGTTTAGGAGAAATGTCCGTTTTAGCGGTTTCGAATAACTAAGTAGTTCATTGCATGAACTTTGAGATTGTGATCAAGCCCTTTTAAAATGGAATTGGGTTGAGATATTAATATGGATACTAGCATGGATTGTTAGGAAGGAAACCTAGAAGGTTTTGAGTTAAAAAGATAAGTTGGTGATTTTATAAAAATACGCGAACGAAGGTTGCGCGAGTGAAATACCCTTAAGGGGATGGTTAAAAACAAGGAATTAGTAAAGGAAAAGTACTTGGGTTTTGTGAATAGATTTCCACCCAAACTTTTGACTTAAGAGTTTACGGAATGTCATAAGGTTATAGATGACCGAGAGCTAGACATTTGCTTTTCTTTAATAGAACTTGAGTGCTTAAGTTATAGCACATAAATTGGTTCTAGGGGACTGACTGTGAATTGTGTATCTTGTTATAGATCGATGAGCACCCTCTCAAGCCCCCACTTTCACACCACCAAGACACCAAGGCAATTTTTCTCATTCCATGCTTTAATTTAAATTATACTATTCTGATGATGCATGTGATATGTATCATGCATGCTTTCAAACCTCACATCGTACATAGATGTGATGGTATAAAATTGTTGAGATGAACTATATGCATATGGTATTATGCATGCTTTCAAACCTCACGTCGTATATAGATGTGATGGCATTAAAATTGTTGAGATGAAATATATGCATATGAAAGATGCATGCAAGTTTTCAAACCCTAGATCATATAAATGATGCTGTTGTGATTTTGTGATTGATATATATACATATTCTGCTTTAATGCTGTGAGAAACTTTATAAACTGTTTACGCTTTTAGTAAAAGTTTTCGTAAGATATAAGGTTTATATAATAAGTAAATACTAGATATAAACGAGGTTTCAAGGGCTCTAAATATAGAGCAGTCGTACGATGATTTTAAAATAATAGACCGGGAGTTAAATTACTACTTTATTTTAATAATACTGTCAGATACTGGATGGTCCAGGGACAGCTATGTTTTATATATGATGATTAAATATTCCAATATATATATACTATTGGATATTTAATGTGTGATATTAAATAATATTATTAAAAATATTATTTTGAATATTTATTAACTAAGTGAATATTATTTTGAATATTCATTTAAGTGGATTATTATTGAATAATAATTCAATATTTATTATTTGGGTATTTATTAAATATTCCAAATATGATTTAAAAATCATAGAACCTTATTTTATGATTTAAGGTTCTACTATTTACACAAAAAAAATAAATCTCTGATCTTCTGGAAAAGATATTTAAAACAGAGATTCCCACATATTATCTTAAGATATTTAAAGATAATTAAATGCGAATAGTGTTTTCTAACTCCTCGGAAATTGGGAATCTAGTTCAAGAAGTCGAGGACAGAGTTTTACTTCCACTGTTCCTCTAGAATACCTATAGCTGGGGATGACTCCCCCATTCAAGTAAAGAATTTCAAACTTGCTAAACTCTGAAAATTTCAATAAACTCCCTGGTCATGATTTCAAAATACGTGGTAATTATCTGTAGTTTCGTTGACTAATGTCAACCCTCACTGTGACTTACTCCCTTTAAATACTATGGAGTAAGGAATTCTGAACGGTTACAAAATTTTTGACAAGTTTTGTACTTAGGGGAAATAGGATTAAATTCCGATTTCCGTTTCATTGATATTTTTCATCATGGGAACTGGAAGGGCTTACACGGCAATGAAACAGGTGACGGGGTAGTGCCAAAAATTATCAAGGCTTACTCGGTGATGAAACAGGCGCCGAGGTAGTGATCTCTTGCGTGCTAAGGCTTACCCGGTGATGAAACAGGCGCCGAGGTAGTGATCTCTTAGCACAGTGGCCCGTAGGCGGCCAGGGTGATAACCGAATAGGAAGTCGTCCTTCTGCTAGTAGAAAAGTTACGTTACGATACAACGGCTGATCACCGTGTATCGGGTGTTCCAGTATATCCCCTTCCCTCTAATTGGAGTTGTGCTGCACATTGTAACAAAAGCCTAGGCGCTGAGTTACCGATAATGTGACAGTGATGAGTAATGATGTTCCTCATACAGTGGTTGTACTGTATGGTATGTTTTGATGAAAAGAATATTTAAACATATCGTTCTGTATACGAACGGAGTTTTAAAGGTTTTCAATTATGATATCAGCTTACATATATGTTTATGCTGCTATATCTTATTGTCGAGCCATAGTGCTCAGTCTTGCTTCTTTTATGAAAAGGTGTTCATTACTGATATTTTACAGTATTTTGAACAGTATGAGATATCTAAATAGATATGTGTGTATATATGTTGAGAAGGTGTTTAAGAGATACAATATATTGAACTGTATAGTATTTTGAATCAATGGATAAGCTTTAAGCCTTGATTCCAATGTTTAATATCTATTTTAAAAAGATATGTTATGAGTCTTGGTTCATTATATTGATACCAAGGATTTCTAAATGATTTACGAAGAGTATTTGAGTATGATTATAAGTCATACGGTATTTTGAACGGTATATTATTTGGGGACAGACCCTAGTAGTGTTAAAAACTTTGATCCCATATGGATTATCTTCCTAAAAGGTTTAAAGATTTAAACTGGAATAGATTTCTTGCTTAGCGCTATTAGCTCATTCTTGCTTTATTAAATCTTTCAGCATGAAGAAAACGTTGACGATCCACCTCGTGTTACGAGAGGAAGGGAATGGAGAGACCACCCTTGAGTTAGTTCAGCAGGATGGATACTGCCGGAGTTAGCAGAATAGTTGCAGCTTGAATTAGTAAGAGTTGTTTCCGAGTAGGTTGTATTATTAAACCTTGTATAGAACGGTGAGGTCTATTATTGTAACTTCAGGTAGAGGTTGTAAATAATATATGAGATCCTGGATAGTACATTTGAGTTGTAATAACAAATGTTACTTATTGTTGCTCATTTCCAAGGCTATAACTTGTGTGTGTGTGCGTAAGTGATTGGGGTCTTTGGAGTTGTCTTATTAGAATGTTGTAAGTAAGGTATGTATTGTATGATTGATGGAGTGTGACAACCCAGATTCATGACCCCGGATCTGGGGGTGTTACACCCAGATTGGCCTAGGATCCAGTAGAGGACTTTGCTATAAGCAAGTCCGGGGTTGTTGCGTGACTGATCAGCAGCACAACCTTTGTATTTGAAAAATGTAGAAGTCCAATTCTAATTCCTCTTTCTTCATTAAAGATTGTTAAAAGCATATGTTTGACTTGTGTATTGTTGATTCAGATAATTGAATTCTTTCCTTTCATTATGGAACTGTGATTTATATATATATATATCATGCTTGCTGAGCACATGTGGCTCATACTTGTTTTGTTTCTGACCCTATTCCAGTGAAGCGAGAGAATGAGCAGATACATCGCTAGTGACAGTTCTCCCGATGCTAGGAGACCACCCCGAGTGATTGTCATTGGACGGGTAGTTGTTTTACTTGAAAGTTAGACTAGATGTCTAGCTTTGTATATTAAGTGTGTAATAACTCTGAAAACTGGTTTGTAATAATTATGACTTAGAAGCTTGTTTCATGCCATAATCTGGATGCGGTCTTGGATAAAGGGTATTTTATGTCATTATATATTATGCATGTGTTATATTCAGGTTTATATTGTGTTCCATTGGTCGGGTGACTCCCCAAATCTGTACCCCGGATTTGGAGGGCGTCACAGGTTGGTATCAGAGCAACAGGTTATGGCATTTGAAACAAGTTAGGATTTAGGGTCGAGGATAACATAGAGGGTTAGGAATTCACCTAATGGTCATAGAAGGTCGATTAGAGATATTATGTGTAGTAATCGAGTATGGTTATAATTGCAGCCACCTAGCTCTACTTCCGATTCAGATCCGTCAGAGCACCCGATAGAGGAGAGACCTGTACCAGATATGAGAGCAGGACCGTCGCGACCGACACTACCTCAGTCTGGACCTATAGTGGTCAGGAGAGATCCTATATCTTGTCCCGTTCCACTTCGACGCATACCCGCAGCACCGCGGTCTCAGGCTTCAGTTTCCGGACCTTTGTTCCAGATCTCTGAACCACCAGTTCCACATCACCGTTATCAGAGGATGAGAGGGGAGAGGGATTACTTTCGTAGACAGGTATTAGAGATGCGTGGGATGCGTACAGCGGAGGCAGGTGTAGCCAGAGATAGAGATAGATTCAGAGATCAGATAGGAGATACACGGATGAGACTCAGGGTTGTGAGGACATTGGTAGAGACGAGGTTGCATGGACTAGCTACTAGCAGAGAGGGAGAGACTATAGTAGGGATGAGAGAGATTTTGGACTTTGTGATGAGGGAGATTGGGGAGATTTCCGGACCAGCACTATGGGAGACCAGAGACGATGATCCATGAGCCGGTAGAGACGAGGTTGGTATATTATGTGGATTCCAGTCAGATAGTACATAGATGCATAGTATAGTACCAGCAGTGCACCAGGCTTATAGTATCGCCTTGGATTGTTGTTGTATTTTGTTGTTGTACTGTTGATCGGCAGTTGTAGTTCAGCTATGACACACTTTACTTTTGAAAGCGTTCTACGCTTGTATCGAATCTATGTATATATTTATGATAACCATCCTTTGTAGAACTATTATTATTCTCTTGTTATTCATTTTCACTATTGTAATTGTTATTCTACTTGTGCAACGAGTGTACCCTTACGCCGTTGAAAATCCGTAAATCATGGTTATACCAATTGTGTTCTTTTCTCTTCTATTTATGAATTATTTTATTAAATCAGTTATTGTTTATTCATCAGCAATATGCCTCCTAGACGAAATACCCGTGCAAATAGTTCAGCTGACCAAGAAGGTCAACAGAATACACCCCCAACGGGTCATTTAGATCCGGTTGTAATACAGGTTTTGAACACCCTCACTCGACAAACTACTGCTCTAGCTCAACAACAACAACAGATCCAACAACAGTTACTACAATAGCAGCAACAGCAGCAGCAACAGCATCATCAGCAACATCAGCATCAACAACAACAGCACCAGTAGGTAGTACCCGTGGTTACGTTTAAATCCTTTCAAGCAGCAAAACCTCTAGAGTTCAAGGGATCTGCTGATCCAGTTGAGGCAAAGGCATGGTTGAAGGAAATGGAGAAAGCTTTTACATTGATAGAGGTAACGGGAGAAAAGAAAACTGAGTATGCTAGTTATTTTCTGAAAAATGAGGCAAGTTATTGGTGGGAAACTAGTAAGGCTTTAGAACCTGAAGGGTTAATTACGTGGGAGAGATTTACAGAATTGTTTTTAGAGAAGTATTTTCCTGACTTTATGCGAGATCAAATGGAGTTGAAATTTTTAGAATTGAAGCAAAGTAGTATGACTGTTTCGCAGTACGAGACCAAGTTTACCGAGTTGTCTAGGTTTGTTCCGACATACGTTGATACGGAGAAGAAGAAGGCCAAGAGGTTCCAACAGGGACTGAGGTCATGGATTCGTAGGAAGTTAGCAGTTTTGGAGTTAGATACATATGCAGCCGTGGTACCGAAGGCAATGATTGCGGAAGGAGAAAGTGATTCATACATGAGAGAGAGAGAGAGAGAGAGAGAGAGAATAAGAAAAGAAAGGTAGGGACATCTGATAAGGTCCAGTCACCGGGAGATATTCAGAACCATCCAAACAAGAAACCAGGATTCCAGCCGAGCAGAGGTACAACTTTCAAGAAACCAGATACCGGAAATGCAGGACCAATCAAGCATCCACCAAACAATAATCAGCAAGTCGTTTCCAGACCTCCACTGCCAGAATGCAAGACATGCAGGAAAAGACATCCAGGTATATGCCACAGATTGAGTATCACATGTTTTAAGTGTAACCAGAAGGGGCATTATGCCAGGGATTGTAAGACAGGTATCGTGTGCCATCGATGTAAGAAACCAGGCCATATGATCAAGGATTGTAGAGCGCCATCACCCGTGAACAACATGATTCGAGCTATAGAGGCACCTCCAGCTGTTGATGTTCAGCCGTTAGCCAGAACCTATAATATGTCAATGAGGGAAGCAGTGAGAGACTCTGATGTGGTGGCAGGTACACTTCTAGTAAATTCTGTTAATGCTAAAGTGCTGATAGATTCAGGAGCTACTAAGTCCTTTATTTCGGAAACGTTTTCTCGTAAATTGAATTGTTTAATGGAACCCTTAAATGGAGTGTTGAGTGTAGAAATAGCTAACCAGGATCGTATACCGGTCAGTTCGTACTGTCCCCGTTGTGAAATTGAGATTTTAGGGAGTCGTTTTTATGCTGATTTATTACCTTTCAAGTTGGGATAATTTGATGTTATTTTAGGAATGGATTGGTTAACTGATTATGATGCGCGTATTGATTGTACGGATAAGAGGGTTACTTTAGTTACCCCAGAAAAGAAAGAAGTGATATTTAAAGGAGAGAAACAAACGAAATTTTTTTTGTCAATGATTCAGACTAAGAGATTATTAAAACAAGGATGTGAGGCTTATCTCGCATATGTGATAGATACAGAGAAGGAAGTTTCTAAGTTAGAAGATATTCCAGTCGTGAGTGAGTTTCCAGATGTTGTTCCAGAAGAGTTACCAGGACTACCTCCGGATAGAGAGATTGAGTTCGCGATAGATTTAACACCAGGCGCGGAACCAGTATCCAAAGCACCGTACAGAATGGCACCAGTGGAGATGAAGGAGTTAGCTAAGCAATTGCAGGAATTGTTAGACAAAGGAATTATCAGACCTAGTGTTTCACCGTGGGGAGCACCAGTGTTGTTTGTCAAAAAGAAGGATGGGAGTATGAGACTTTGTATAGATTATCGGGAGTTAAACAAACTAACCATCAAGAACAAGTATCCATTGCCCAGAATAGATGATCTGTTTGACCAGTTAAAAGGAGCGGTTCATTTTTCTAAGATTGATCTACGATCAGGATATCACCAATTGAAGGTTAAACCAGACGATATACCGAAGACAGCTTTTCGAACAAGGTATGGACATTATGAGTTTTTAGTAATGGCGTTTGGATTAACGAATGCACCAGCAACTTTTATGGATTTGATGAACAGGATTTTTAAGAAGTATTTGGATGAGTTTGTAGTGGTATTCATCGATGATATTTTGATATATTCTAAGACGGAAGAAGAACATGCGAATCATTTGTGGATTGTGTTGGAGATTTTAAGACAAGAAGGACTATACACAAAGTTTTCAAAGTGTGAATTCTGGTTAAGGGAAGTTCATTTCCTAGGGCACGTGGTAAGTAGTGAAGGCATCAAAGTAGATCCAGCCAAGATTGAAGCAGTGAAGGATTGGGAAAGACCAAGGACACTAACTGAAGTTAGAAGTTTCTTGGGATTAGCCGGATATTATCGGAGATTTGTACAGGATTTTGCAAAGATAGCTACTCCAATGACCAAGCTGACAAGGAAAAGCAAACGATTCATATGGAACGACAAATGCGAAGAGAGTTTCCAAGAGTTAAAGAAGAGATTAACTACGACACCAGTGTTAATGCTACCAGACGATCAAGGTCAATTTGTAATCTATAGTGATGCGTCTTACAAAGGATTGAGTTGTGTACTTATGCAACATGACAAAGTAATTTCTTATGCGTCGAGACAATTGAGACCTCACGAACAGAAATATCCTACACATTATTTGGAATTAGCAGCAATCGTATTTGCACTAAAGATATGGAGACATTACTTGTACGGAGAGAGATGTGAAATTTACACCGATCACAAAAGTCTGAAGTATATCTTTACTCAGAAGGAGTTTAACATGAGACAAAGAAGATGGTTGGAGCTAATCAAGGATTACGACGTTTCTAAAAATTATCATCCCGGCAAGGCAAACGTGGTAGCAGATGCATTGAGTAGAAAAGAAAGATTGAATATGCTGACGATGACCAAAGAATTGTACAAAGAGTTTGAAAAGTTAGAGATAGAAGTACGTGTTTCGAAGGACGCGACAAAAATGATTTACGCCATAACGTTTCAACCTGAATTGTTGGAAAAGATACGGAAATGCCAAGAGCAAGTCATGAACGACAATGCAAATAGTTTAACAGGCGAGGAAATATGTAGCCAACTGGACGACAAAGGAATCTTAAGGTTTGCTTCTCGAATATGGGTACCTAATGTAGCAGAACTAAAGAATGAAATTTTGCACGAAGCGCATAACTCGAAGTATTCAATTCATCCTGGAAGCACGAAGATGTATCGAGATCTTAAAATGAACTTTTGGTGGCCAGATATGAAAAGAGAAATTACTGAATGGGTGAGTAAATGTTTTACATGTCAAAGGGTCAAGGCGGAACATCAAAGACCAAGTGGATTACTGCAGCCGTTAGAAATTCCTGAGTGGAAGTGGGAACACATCGCAATGGACTTTGTGGTAGGATTGCCTAGAACGAAGACTAACCATGATGCTATTTGGGTTATTGTAGATCGATTGACGAAATCCGCACATTTTCTTCCTATTAACGAGAGATTCTCGCTGGATAAGTTAGTTCGTTTATATGTTAAAGAAATCGTGGTACGACATGGAGTTCTAGTGTCAATAGTATCTGATCGAGACCCTCGATTCAACTCAAGATTCTGGAGAAGTTTTCAAGAATGTTTAGGCACCGAATTGAGAATGAGTACGGCTTATCACCCGCAGACAGACGGTCAAAGTGAAAGGACAATTCAAACCATCGAAGACATGCTTAGAATGTGTGCACTTGATTTTAAAGGTAATTGGGATGATCATCTACCCTTAGTAGAATTCTCATATAATAATAGTTTTCACGCGAGTATCGGGATGCCACCTTACGAAGCTTTATATGGACGGAAGTGTCGATCTCCAGTATATTGGGAAGAAGTTGGTGAACGGAAAGTGATAGGACCAGAATTAGTACAGCAGACAAAGGAAGTGATTGAATTGATTCAGAAAAGGTTGATAACAGCTCAGAACCGGCAGAAGAAATATGCTGACCTAGCAAGAAAGGATATGGGATTCGAAGTCGGAGAACAAGTGTTACTAAAAGTTTCACCATGGAAAGGATTAGTTAGGTTTAGAAAGAAAGGGAAATTGAGTCCGAGATACGTTGGACCATTTGAGATTTTGAAGCAAATTGGGAAAGTAGCTTACGAGTTAGCATTACCCTCGCATATGCAGCACGTTCATAATGTGTTTCACGTATCCATGCTTAAGAAGTATCGACCAGATTCGAACCATGTAATAGAGTATGAACCCATAGAGGTCCAGTCAGATTTATCTTATGTAGAGCGACCAATTCAGATATTGGATCGTAAGGAAAAAGTATTAAGAAATAAGACTGTAGTGATGGTAAGAGTTTTGTGGAGGAATCCTAAGGTGGAAGAGTCTACCTGGGAGTTAGAGAGTGATATGTTAGAGAAGTATCCCCAGTTGTTTCCTTGGTCTGATTCTGAGGACAGAATCCTATTAAGGGGGGAAGGATGTAAGATCCGTGAACTTTATTAATAATATAAATTGTATTATATGTGTAGAATACTTATTATGAAATATTTTGAGTTATAATGATAAGGATTGTTAAGTGTTTATGTGTAAATTGGTGTGTCGAAAGCCCCGTTCAATTATTTTGTCATTTGAAAATATCTTCAATTTTGAGCCCCGTTTTGATAATTCAAGGGCCCCGTTGAAATTTTGTTCACCATTATTATTCCTTCGTCATTTGTGTTCGAATCATTATCGGAGGATTTCTTCGTATTATTATATCCCTTATTATCCGATATGATCAATAGTATTTGTTTTATTCAAAGGAAGAAAAATTATTCTAAACCCTAACCCTAATTTTTCTAGGGTAATTGATATATCGTCCGTATCAATAAATGTTAATCCCAAATGACCTAACAGAATTGTAGAAGGGGGGGTTGAATACAATTACTTGATATTTCTCAAACTTAAAAACAACTTACAAATTAAAACTGAACTTATAAAATAAAAACCACAAGCACTTAATAATTTCAGTTGGATTGTTTGCTGATCCAACTGAAGTGATTTTTATTGCGGAAATAATCTGTGATACAAAAGTACACAGCTGCTCAGTTACAATAATGTAGAGAAGAAAATGCTCTCAAAAATAGCTAATACAATCTATTTGTTTTTCTTCTCTTCTTTCTAAAGTAACTTCTACACTTGGTTATATAAACCCAAGTTTACAACTCTATTTTTGGCTACACTAAAAGTACAATGAGTAACCGCCAATAGTTTGCTTTTCATCCCTTTGCCCAGTGGTCCTTGGAGATATTTGCTTTTGTCTTCATGCTTATTATGATCACTCCCAAGAGCCCAATTGGAAACTGGGATGTTTCCTTATTCCCCATGTCCATTTTAATGGTTTCCAATGCAAAGTACACTTCCACATCACCTTTAGATCTGTTCAGTAAACTGTCACTATCACTTTGTCAACTATTCAGAAAAGCAATAATGATTCGTTGATAGCAGGGAGATGTGTTTCGTTGATAGCTTTATTCTTCATTTCATTGATGAGTAAACTCCATACCGTTGACAGAGTAATCTTCATTCCGTTGACATGTCTTCACTTAGGCAAAATTACAAGGCATGAGATATTTACAATTAACCAACCTATTTTGCCTATCTAGTACTTAGTCAACATGACTTAGAAAACCTATCCAATATCTACAATGAAATGCATATCAAACTAGAAGTATTGTACAGTGCAATTGCTACATCACTCATTTCGTTGATGAGCTTCCTGTCAACGGAATGCTGCAAAGCATGCCATTTCGTTGACAGCTACAAAATGACTTTACACAAATTCTACTAAGTGTTTTATGTTTATCATCAAGAACAACATATTCCTAACAATCTCCCCCAATTTATGACTGATAGAATAACAACCATAAATCAAGAGACTTGATGATAACAAAAACACTCAGATACATCATAAATTACAAAAGTAGAAAATGCATTAAGCTTCATAATATTTTAGACAAAATACAAGACTTACAAGACTAATGCCCAAAAGTGCTCCTCTAGACTGAACAAATGATTCATCTGTGTCTTCTTTGTGGCATAGTCTTCTTCCCTCTCTTAGAGTTGTTATCCTCAATTTGGACCTGTAGCCTTCTGTAAAAGATCTTCTCTTCTTCATCTTGATCACCAAGCATGGATTGCATAAACTTTAGAGTTTGATTAGATGCCTTATCCAGCTGGTCTTCCATCCTGAAGAATCTTCTGCAATTGTCCTTGTCCTTAAATTCCATCATCCAGTATGGTTGAAGATGGATCTTCTTTCCTGTTGAGGGCACTCTAAGCATCCTGGGAAGAGCCTCAGGCTTGTTCCAGCTAGCCTTTATCTGACAAATTTTGGAGACCACCTCAGACTTGGCTGTTTTGGTGAAGCCAAAGTCTTTCTTCAAGCATCTAAACACTGAGAGTAGTGTTTGGTAGTCTTCTCCTAAAATTCTGTAGAGAGGCCACACCTGTTCTCTACCACCCTTGAATACAAAGACCAGTCTCTCAGGCAATTTTTGAGAAGCTGCAATGCCCCTTACTTCCACCAGGTTGTCTAAGTCAAGATGTAGACTGGATTCTTCCCTAATGTCAGCAATGTACATGCAGTCCTCTGGATTTGTAGGGGGTTTCTGAGGTTGTGGCTTTCTCATAAATACTGGCTTTGCCTTGACAGCTCTTTTCTTTGTCTTCATTGGTTGATCCTTCTCAAATAGAAACTTTGGAAAGTAGGCCTCATCAAATTCAAAAAGCTCCTCTTTTGGCATTATTGGTTGATCATGAAAGTTGACAGGATGTGCAGGATCACATGCCAACTTTCCTTCATGAGGTTGATCAACAGGAATTTGATGTGCACTAGTTGTGGAAGAGTCTTGGGCAGTGTCCTGAGAATCATCTTTATCAAAGTTTAGATTCCTTTTTGCTCTAGCCTTTGGCTACCTTACACTCTTCCTTTCCTTTCCAGCTTCCTCAGCTTCATCCTTGGCCTTTTCTTCCTTTAGGGTTTCTTCATCTTCAAGTGATTGAGCAACTGCAAGAGCTTGCATTGCTGCCCTTTCAGATTCTTCAGCTTTGGCCTTAGCAAAATTTGGGTGACCAACCCAAATGCAGATTTCCTTGCTATCCCTGTAGATGATGGCCCTTTGGTTCCTTATGCTTGGATGATTGCTTTCTTTGCTTTCAATAATCAGCTTCCCTAGGATTTTGAACTCATCTGGCTTTGGTGGAGGATAAAATATCCTTGCAGTGTTCTTGCCCTTGGGTTTGACAGGTGATATTGGAGATATCCCTCTTGCATCCACATTCCTAAAGCATGAAGCTTGCCCTTTCTCATTTCTTGAATCTTGAAAGAGTCCATGCTGAAGGGGTTCTATAACATAAGAACTCTTGAACTGTGGCTCCCATTCCGTTGATGTTACAACCATGGCATTCGTTGATGGTTGATCCGTTGATGGATTTGAATTCTTTGCAGTTTCAGCAATTTTCTTGACCCTTGCTTCTATGTTGGACCAATGATCTTTAATCTGTTCTGCAAGTCTCATCCTCATAGAAGCTTCCTGAATCAGGTCAATACCATCCTTTTTCTTCTGTCCAAGCTCCCCCATTGCTAGTGGCTCATTTGGTAAGGAAATGGCTGGAACCAAAACCTTTGTGATTTGTATATCAAGCTCTTTAGATTTCTCTAGCTCCTTAGATTTCTCCCCCTTTTTGTTATCATCAAGTGAGATGATAGGGAGTCCTTGAGCTGCCAAAAGCTGGGTGAGTAGCTGTGTCTGCTTTTCCTGTTCCTTTTGCATGTGAGAAAGTGTAGCCTCAACTTTGTCCACTCTAGAGGAAATAGTCTTCAAAGATGAGGACACTTCAGGTTCCTTGGAGAAAAACCTGTTCATCTTGGACACAGTTAGAAGAGGAAGCTTTTCATCTAGCCTCCTGTCAGTAGCATCCCTGAGGTTGCTAATGGAATCCTTGATTTCTGTAGCTTCAATCCTTGTCTGTAGCATCTGTAGTCTTTGGATTTCCAGAGAATCCATGATGGCCTTGTAGAATTTCTTGTCCCTTGCATTTGCAGACTCATGAGCTAGATATGCCTCAGTGTACTGCCTTGAGATAGCAGCATCTAGAGTGCATCTTCCTTGCATATCCTGAGAAAGCCAGTTTGGTCTAGGAGGCACCACAGAAGTCCCAGTCTGTGAAGTAGTGGCCACCTGTAGATTGTCACCAAAGCTGTCCTCATCATCAGAAAAGTCAAAGTCTCCACTTGCTGCAGCTGTTGGAGATAGATTGGTCAAGGCATCCTTTGCTCTTTGCATTGATGCAGTTGTATGAATTAGGTTTAGTGACCTCTCTGCCTCCACATTGCCCTGCTGAGCCATAATTTGATAGGCTGGCACAGGGTGAGTAAAGGTCTCAGGATCCAGGGAAATACTATCCAGAGTTTGTTGATAATGCTCTTGGAAAGTAAGTTCCCTTTCTCCCTCATTGACCCTCATTAACTCACTAGCAATGGCTGCCTCCTCCCTTGCTGCTCCTGTAGTCCCTTCTCTCTCTCCTCTATTTTCTTACATGATGGGCTCCCCATGGCTCACACCTCTCACACCCTCACCTTCACCTACTAAGGTGGAACCCTCAGTCTCTCCTTTTGCCTGGCTGGAAGAAATAGCCAGCCTCTCACTCTCATTCTCTCCTTTTGCCTGGCTGCAAGCCAGCCTCTCAATTTCACTCCCTCTCAAACCAAAAAGTGTCTCAACTACCACCAGGTCATCTACACTAGTTGTGGAAACAACTTGATTTGCAATAAGGGGTGTAGAATGACCTATCAACGGAATGGTAGTTTGAACTGTCAACGGTATGGATACCGTTGATGGAGAAACACTTGTCAACGAAAGAGACTGTTTCGTTGATGAAGTCAATAAAGCACTTTGAGAAAGTGAAATTACAGTAGAATCTGTGGTGATTGATTTTAGAGATTGGTTCACAGATCCTCTTGCAACTTCAGAAAAAGTTGGTTGATGGCCCAACAAATCACTTAACAAGTGATGGCCACCAGCTTCAGAGTGGGGCTTCTCCAAGATAAGAGTTGGAGAATCAGGAATAGATGAATGGATCATGTCCACATCTAAAGACTGAGTTGGTGAATTTGATGGAGATAGTTCAAGATTGATGTTTAGAGAATGGGACTGTAACCCCAGAGTAATAATAGGGGTTACATCAAACTGAATTTGTGAAACTGGAAGTGTTGCTTCCAGAGTGTGTGCACCCTGTGTACCCTTGGATTTTTGCTTCACTCTCCTTTGGTATTGGGAAAATGTAGACTGTGGGCTTGAAGTGTCCCTTACCCTCTTGGAGTGTGCTCTTGGAGGAGAGCTTGTTTCAATAATCACATCCTTTTGGGAGGATGCAACTAGACTTGTGTTTAAATCCATTTTACTCATTGTGCCTTGTTGGGAAGACACAATGAGGCTTGGTTGGGACACACTATCCTTTCCTTCCTTATTCTTGGGGTTTCTTTGATGTTCACCCCTTCCCTCACCTCTTACAGCTCCAGAATCACCCCCCTTAGGTTGTGAAGTAGTTTTTGCAACAGGTGCCTTTTGAGAAGCACCTGAGGTTGGCTTTGAGGATTTCTTAGATTTAGGTTTTGCTGCTTGGGCAGGAGCCTGTTGGGACACAACTATAGACTCCATAGCAACATTGGTAGGGGAAACAATAGAAGTAGCAACTACACTAACAGGGTTAGAAGAAGTTACCTCAATGATGGGCAGATACACCACTGGGACATCACCATTGTGGTTAAGTCTCAGGATATCTGTCAAAACCCTCTTCTCTTGCACAAAACACTCAAACCTGGAAACAGGGTTAGAGATAACTAATGGTGCTGGACTAACATGGTTAGCCAACATCATCAGAAACCTAGCATAATAGATATTCTTTTTCCTATTTGCCTTATCACCCAACTTAGCACCAATTTCATACATAAGTTGGGTGCTAAAGTTATAATATTTATCAGTTAGGAGCATGGTTAAGAGAATTAACATGGAATTAGTTAATGCATCAAAATTACTAATTTTGCCAGAAAATACCTTTATGAATGCATCAGCTAAGTAACTGTATTCTCTAACCAAACCTCTCCTAATAATCTTACCCAAATTATCAGTAGGCAATGAGTAGTTTATAGAATTTAGCATGTTAACAATTTCAGTGTTTGTAGGCAAAGCATTACAGTTATTTTCAGGAATATGTAGACATGCTTACAATACATCAGAATTAACTATATACTCATTACCTTGGATGGTGAATTGCAAAGTGCAATTTGTCCCACTATACTCACATGAGGTCCAAATCTCCTCGATTATCTCATTGTAGAGTGGTGTAGAGTGAAACATTGCATAGCTGAACTTGCAATTCTTCATGAAGTCCATCATCTTGAAAAAGATGCTGTTCGGGCTTTCCTTGACAACAAAGGGGATGGAGTTGTTTTTCTCATAGATAAACCCTCCAGCAGACATAAGCTTGACTATGGGTGCCATTGTTGAGTGTAGAAAAGCTTCGAACAGAATTGCTTGTTAGAGAGAAGAAGAAAGAAAAGCCTTTGGAATTTTTGAGAACAGGTAAAAAAAGAATTAAAGAAAATAGAATTTCTTAAATACTCCCCCAAAAATTCTCAGAAATTAAATCCAACAATCAATGTAAATTACCGGATTGGCTTAAAAAATATAACTGTTACCTTTAAAGTATTACCATGATTTATACTTACAGGGGTGTATGTATAGATCATGGTAACGGACGTGTCAAATTTCAACGGTTCAGATTAATTGCGCTTAATCAACGAATCAGGATTGGGCGGTTAATGTCCCGTCTTATTTCGTTGATAAAGCTGCGTTTCGTTGATATAAAAGAGCTATCAACGAAACACCCAGAAAAATGCTAAGACTGTCAACGAAATGGTTCGTTTCGTTGACATAGTAATTTTGACTTAGACAAAATTTTACTTTTTCCTGAGAAAATTAATTCATAGAAAAACATAGCAAATTTCTGGCTGCATTTTAACTTGTAAACATCTCAGAAATAATTAAGAGAAATTTAGCATACCTAGCTCACTTACTAATCTTGAGAATGTTGATTCATCAAGTGGCTTGGTAAAGATGTCTGCAAGTTGTTGTTCACTTGGAACAAAATGTAACTCCACAGTACCATTCATAACATGTTCTCTAATGAAATGGTACTTGATGTCAATGTGCTTGGTCCTTGAATGCTGCACTGGATTCTCAGTAATGGCAATGGCACTAGTGTTGTCACAGAAAATAGGAATTTTCTCAACTCTTATTCCATAATCAAGTAGTTGATTTTTCATCCATAAAATCTGTGCACAACAACTTCCAGCTGCAATATACTCAGCCTCAGCTGTGGAGGTAGAAACTGAGTTTTGTTTCTTGCTGAACCATGAGACAAGCTTGTTTCCTAAGAATTGACAGGTGCCAGTTGTGATTTTCCTGTCAATTTTACATCCTGCAAAATCAGGCTCTAGGTGCTTGTTTCAAACCATAGAGTGCTTTGAGGAGGAAGTATACATATTCTGGAAAATCATCATCTTCAAAACCAGGAGGTTGACTTACATACACCTCCTCTTCCAATTCCCCATTCAGAAAAGCACTCTTCACATCCATTTGATAGACCTTGAAATTGGCATGGGCTGCATAGGCTAGGAAAATCCTTATTGCTTCTAGTCTTGCAACAGGAGCAAAGGTTTCATCAAAATCAATTCCCTCTTCCTGTGAATAGCCTTTTGCAACCAATCTAGCTTTGTTCCTTGTGACTATGCCATTTTCATCCATCTTGTTTCTGAACACCCATTTTGTGCCTATGACACTCCTGTCCTTAGGCTTGGGCACCAGCTTCCAAACATTGTTCCTCTCAAATTGGTTTAGCTCCTCTTGCATAGCTAAAACCCAATCTGGATCTAGAAGTGCATCCTCAACTTTCTTTGGCTCATCTTGAGACAGAAAGCTGCTATATAGACATTCCTCTTGAGTTGCTCTTCTAGTTTGGACTTTTGAAGAAACATCACCTATAATAAGTTCAAAGGGATGATCTTTAGTCCATTTCCTTGAGGGAGGAAGATTTGCTCTTGACGATGTAGCTTCATGATCATGATTGCCTTGATTGGATAATTGTCCTTGAAAAACTCCCCCTGAGTTTATTGTCCCTAATTGATCACTTCTAGAAGCATTTCTGTGACTGTCAACGGTATGACCATTTTGGCTGTCAACGAAACGCTCATTTTGACTGTCAACGAATCCTCCATTATGACTGTCAACGAAATGACCATTTGGTCTGCTAGCCGCTATTCTTTTCAATCTCAATGCAGCAATTTCATCTTCACTGCTGCTTTCATCTGTGCTAGATACAACAACTTTAGGCTGTTTCTCAGTAGCCTTAATATGATTCACTTGATCTCCTTCCTCATTTTCAAAAGAAAGACTTTCATGGAAACCTTCATCACAGAGACCTTGAATTTTGAGATCATAAAAAACAACATGTACAGATTCCATAACAATGTTGGTTCTGAGGTTATAGACTCTGTAAGCTTTCCCTGCTGCATATCCCACAAATATTGCTTCATCTGCCTTTGATTCAAATTTCCCCAAATGCTCAGCTTGATTCCTCAAAACAAAGCATTTGCATCCAAAGACATGAAGAAAATCCAATAGTGGCTTCTTTCCTTTGAGTAGTTGATAAGGGGTCATTCCCTTGGCCTGATTAATCAAAGAAATATTTTGAGTGAAGCAAGCTGTGTTAACTGCCTCAGCCCAAAAATAAGTTGGTAACTTTGATTCATCTAGCATTGTCCTTGCAGCTTCAATAAGTGTTCTGTTTTTCCTTTCAACTACACCATTTTGCTGTGGTGTCCTTGCTGCTGAAAACTCATGCAAAATACCATTTTCTTCACAGAACACCTTCATACTTGAATTCTTGAATTCTGTCCCATTGTCACTCCTAATCCTTCTTACTTTGAAATCAGGATGATTGTTTACCATCTTGATGTGATTGATAATAATTTCACTTGCCTCATCTTTTTTAGTGTAAAAAGAAGGTCCATGTAAATCTAGAAAAATCATCAACAATCACAAGACAGTATTTCTTCTTTGAGATAGACATGACATTTACAGGGCCAAACAGATCCATATGAAGTAATTCAAGCTGATGGACAATTGATGACTCTGTCTTGCTTTTGAATGATGCCTTCTTTTGTTTCCCTTTTTGACAGGCATCACACAAACCATCCTTGGAGAACTCCACTTGTGGAATTCCTCTAGCAAGATCTTTCCTCACCAAATCATTCATAACTTTAAAATTCAGATGAGATAATTTCTTGTGCCATAGCCAACTTTCATCCTTGCTTGCCTTGCTGAAGAGACAAGTGATGGTGTCTGGACTTGTGCTACTAAAGTCAGCAATGTACACATTCCCTCTTCTGAATCCAGTCATTACCACATTGTTGTCTCCTCCTTTAGAAACAACACATGCTTCTTTAGAAAAAGTAACTAAAAATCCTTTGTCACAAAGTTGGCTGATACTAAGCAAATTGTGCTTAAGACCATCCACCAATGCAACCTCATCTATGATGACATTCTCTTTTGAAATCAAGCCATATCCCTTAGTGTAGCCTTTGCTGTCATCTCCAAAAGCAATACAAGGGCCAGCTCTTTCCTGAAACTCTGTGAGCAGGGTAGAATCACTAGTACCAAAGATTCCTTTTGTCTCCCTGCACACAACAAAACCAAATCAAGTTGATTTTGGTACCCAAGTTTCCTTGGGTCCTGTTTTGTTAGCCTTTGATTTTCCTTTTATATCATTTTTCACCTTGGGCTCAGATTGATTTAAATCAATCTTTACCCTTGGTGTTGATTTCTGAGGGTTGCTCACATTTTCATTCACAGCATGCATAGTTGGAGGAACAAACATGTTATTCATATTCCATGGCATTTGTGGCACATTAAACATATTCATGTATGGACTAGGCACAAATGGCATGCTGGCATATGGATTTTGAAATTGTGCATATGGAGCAAACATGTTAGCCATAACAGGCATTGTAGGCATAGAACCATTCATTGCATGCTTAGACATTTTCACTTTAGCAGTCTTCTTAACAGATTTGCAGTTAGTAGATAAATGACTAACACTTCCACAATTGACACATGTATTTCTAGGAGCATATTTACCATGTGTGTAATTGTTGTGTTTGTTAATCCCTACTTTGCCATTCCTGTTATTCTTTTTATTTCCCTTAGCCTCAACTTGAACATTCTCTAACTTATCTTTCAATTGCTTGTTGGACAAGTGACCTACATTAGCTCTCTCAATAGGCTTCTCAACTTTCTTTGATTTACTAGACTCACCTTGAACAAAGTTCTTGGTGACAGGACCATACTTGTTATTAAATCTAGTGAGTTCTCCTTTTCTTTTCTCTGTCAACGAAACAGCCTGATCGGTTGATGGTTCATCTGTCAACGAAACATTGCATTCCGTTGACATATCAACCTTCAACAAATGATCATTGTTGTTTGTTGACTCTGTTTCTGATTCTAAGGTTTCACCAACATACCCTAGCTTCTCTTTGTTCTTTTTCCATGATTGTTCACAGAAAGATTCCATACCTTGAACATTAATGATGTTGTTAGCAACATTCCTGGCATCTTTCCATTTAGCAATCACACTTTGTTCTATTTCAAGTTGTGTTTTAAGAATTTCTTCCCTTTCTAACACGTTCTCAAGTTCCTTCTTAGCATCGCTACTAACACACCTCATTTTCTCAAAATCAATGAGCTGTGCTTCTAACATTGCATTCCTATCACTTAAGAGCAAATTAGTCTCTTTTATTCTTGAATTCTCTTTGGTAAGTGATTTAAGAGTAACACGTAAATTATATAGTACAGTAGACATTTCATTTACTGCACTATCGCATTCCTCTTTAGAGAGCTCAGAAAGATTAGTAATTGTTACCTGGTTGCTTGAGGAGCTTGCTTCCTGCTCATGATTGTTAGCCATAAGAGCCAAGTTGACATACTCAACATCATCATCAGAATCTTCACCATTACCAGCCCAATCATACTCCTGAGACATGAAAGCCTTTTCTTTTTGCTTGAGAAGTTCAAAGTATTTCTTTTTATAATCAACAGGCTCAAATTTCCTGTTGCCCTTCTCAACCTTGGGCTTTCTGCAGTCCCCAGCAAAGTGACCAAGCATTCCACAATTGAAACATTTAGATTTAGACTTTTCAATCCAGTTACTTTTGCTGGGTTGAAAGTCTCTCCTTGGTGGCCTAGCTTCTGAGTTTCTCTTGAACTTGAACTTAGAGAATTTTCTTGACAGAAAAGCAATGTGTTCATCAATCTCATCTAAGTCATCCAAGTTGACTGGTTCTGGTTCTTCTTCTCGTCATCTTGCCTTTACCCTTGCTAACATCACTCCTACAACTAGCTCGACTAGTTGTGGCCTTTGCAGCTTCTTCATTGTCATCTTCCAGTTGGTTCACAGATGCAATCAATGCAATAAATCCACCTTTCCTCTGTACCTTTTCAATTTCTTCATCTTGCTCCATTTCCAACTCATATGTCTTCAAGGTTCCATAAAGCCTTTCAAGAGTGTAGTCTTTGTACTCTTGAGTGTTTCTGAGAGAAACAGTCATAGGCTTCCATTCTTTTGGAAGAGCTCTAAGAAATTTAAGGTTTGAATCCTTGGTTTGATAGATCCTCCCATACAACTTTAATCCATTCAAAAGCTTATGAAACCTACTAAACGTGTCATTTAGGGTTTCACCAGCTTTAAAATGAAAATGCTCATATTGTTGTATGAGGAGCTGCATTTTGTTTTCCCTAACTTGCTCAGTTCCTTCACAGAGAGTTCTAACAGTGTCCCATACTTCCTTGGAGGATGTACAGTTTATGACATTGTCAAACATCTCTTGCTCCAAACCATTAAACAGAATGTTCATGGTTCTTTTATCTTTATGGATTTCTGCAACATCTTCAATAGTCCATTCTGAGACAAGTTTTCGAATTTCCACATCAGGAGCATCATCTGGCACTCCAATTCTAGATGCAAACTTCATGGGAACGTGTGGACCTTTCTCAATGCAGTCTACATACCTCTCATCCATAGACATGAGATGTAAATGCATCTTTACTTTCCAGTGAAAGTAATTGTCCTTATCAAGAACTAGTATCTTTACACCTGCATCCTTCTTCACCATGGTTACTGTTTTTGGTCTTGATCTTTAAACTTCTTGTATGTTAGAAGCTTGCTCTGATACCAATTGTTAATCCCAAATGACCTAACAGAATTGTAGAAGGGGGGGGGGTTGATACAATTACTTGATATTTCTCAAACTTAAAAACAACTTACAAATTAAAACTGAACTTATAAAATAAAAACCACAAGCACTTAATAATTTCAGTTGGATTGTTTGATGATCCAACTGAAGTGATTTTTATTGCGGAAATAATCTGTGATACAAAAGTACACAGCTGCTCAGTTACAATAATGTAGAGAAGAAAATGCTCTCAAAAATAGCTAATACAATCTATTTGTTTTTCTTCTATTCTTTCTAAAGTAACTGCTACACTTGGTTATATAAACCCAAGTTTACAACTCTATTTTTTGCTACACTAAAAGTACAATGAGTAACCGCAAATAGTTTGCTTTTCATCCCTTTGTCCAGTGGTCCTTGGAGATATTTGCTTTTGTCTTCATGCTTATTATGATCACTCCCAAGAGCCCAATTGGAAACTGGGATGTTTCCTTATTCCCCATGTCCATTTTAATGGTTTCCAATGCAAAGTACACTTCCACATCACCTTTAGATCTGTTCAGTAAACTGTCACTATCACTTTGTCAACTATTCAGAAAAGCAATAATGATTCGTTGATAGCAGGGAGATGTGTTTTGTTGATAGCTTTATTCTTCATTTCGTTGATGAGTAAACTCCATACCGTTGACAGAGTAATCTTCATTCCGTTGACATGTCTTCACTTAGGCAAAATTACAAGGCATGAGATATTTACAATTAACCAACCTATTTTGCCTATCTAGTACTTAGTCAACATGACTTAGAAAACCTATCCAATATCTACAATGAAATGCATATCAAACTAGAAGTATTGTACAGTGCAATTGCTACATCACTCATTTCGTTGATGAGCTTCCTGTCAACGGAATGCTGCAAAGCATGCCATTTCGTTGACAGCTACAAAATGACTTTACACAAATTCTACTAAGTGTTTTATGTTTATCATCAAGAACAACATATTACTAACAATAAATACATCTGTTATAGCCCCAGTATTCTTGAGCATTAGTTATATAAATGATATGTATTGATTTGGATAACTATCAGCCTTTTTGGATAGCTATCACCTCGTAAAACGTGTATTTTACATTATTAGGGTTTTAAAGCGAACCAGTGGATCAATATCGATCCAAAAATGTCGTTTAGGGTATTATTTTTCACTAAGTATAAAAAGGAGAATCGTACATTATACTTCATATAATCAGTATTAAAAATATACAAAAATATAAAATTCCCGAACCGTGTTCTTCGTGTTCTTGAAAATCAAAATCAAATTCGAAGGTGTTATTGAAATCCAAATTCAAAGTTCAAGTACTCAAATCAAAGATCTTGAGCTCTAGTTTCAGAATCTTCCAACCTCATCATCATCTGGTAATTTTTCGATTTATATGAATTTTTCAAATTCGAATTAAAATTAGGGTTTATATTCGAATTGGGGATTTTCATTCTGTTGATTCTCCGTTCAATTGATTGCTTCCAACATGTTCCTATCGTTCTTATTAGTAAGAATCCATGCTTTAATTTCATGTTTATGTTCAATTTTTACGGGTTTGATTTTCGGGTTTTGACCCGAATTCTTCTGTTTAATAGTCCGTTCTTGTTATTGATCTGACATGATTTTGGATATAGGGCTTTCATTGTATGTGTTCTTAGCTTCATTTTAACATAAAGAACATAGAGTTTCATGTAAGATTTTAGTAGATCGGAAAATTGGTTTAAGGTCGCCGGAAAATAGTCGGGTTTGAAGTTCCGGTGATGATTTTGGTTTGTTTTTTATCGGAATGTATTGGTATGGTTATGAGGAGTGTTTTGGTATCAAAAGCCCCAATTTTTGATGTGTTTTTGGCTCGCCTGATTCTGGGCAGGTCACCGGATTCTAGGAATTTTCCGGCAAGTTCTTGGCGACCCGGATTGTTCTTGGCGACCCGTGACCCGATCCAGTAACCCGTTTTCTGACCCGGTTTCAATCTTCAAAACCCTAATTCATTTTCAGAAAACTGTTTTTGAATTTATTTTTTTAAATTTAATTCGAAAATAGTTTAATTATTTATAAAAATCATATTTTTATTTTAAAAATACATTTTTAAATTCAGAAAATTCTGGAAAATTATATTTAATTATTTAAATTCGAAAACTGATTAAATTTAATTATTTTAATTATTTTTAATTAATAATTAATTAATTTAATTAATTGATTAATTCTTTTAATCAGTTAATTCTTAATAATTAATAATTAATTAGATTTAATTAATTTAAATTAAGTTTAATTACTTTCTAGCATGATTTAATTATTTAAAAATAGTTGGAGTGTTTAAAAAGTGTCAATTAATTTTTATTAATTGATTTAATTGCTTTTAAATACTTATAATGGGATTAAAAATCCGATTTTTGATTTAAAAATTATTTGTGACTTATTTAAATTCAAATAAACCTTGAATATTGTTTTAAAAATATTTATAAGTGCTATATGGTTTATATGAGTCGATTAATGTGTGTTAATAGTCCGTAAATGCCCGTACGAGGGCTAATGTCTGAATTTTAATTACCGTAAAATTAGACCGGGCGTCCGATAAGTGCCCGGTTACTTGTTTAAATGTGATAATGATTATGATTGTGTGTCGAGGATAGAATGCGGATAGTTAGACTTACTGTTATAAGTTGTTTATTATAGAATCGAGTTCCCGGAGCAAGGGAAAGGGGAAAGTAGAGTGAACGAGATAGAATCCCGTCAGCGACGTAGACCAGGCAAGTATCTTTGCCTTTACTTGTGATAAATTGTTATTGTTTTCAATACTTAAATGATTGTTATTCCCAGAACAAATCAGATTATCAAATCTTCACCCCGTATTTGAATAACTGATTCCATTTCCTTGAATATTCCTAATTCCTTGATTAATCCACAATCATGTTGGTTATCAGAAACCTTCACCTTCAATTCATTTCAGATTGAATACGACCATTGATTATTGACTACCACCGTTGATTATTGATTACAACCATTGATTATTGACTACCACCGTTGATTATTGATTACAACCATTGATTGTTGACTACAACCATTGATTAACTTCTTGAACGAGTACATCGTACCGTTGAAACCATTCCACTATTATTTCTCGAACTTTATTTGATATTGAGCAGTTGAAGCTCTTTTACAATATCTTGACATTGTGCATTTATGTTTTTAAGCATGTTATTGTGTGTCCTCTATGATAGAATTGGCATGTTTTTAAATAGGACCAGTAATGGTCGGGCCATATTTATGGTCGGAATAATTTAAGGCCCAGATTGGCCTAGGATCCAGTAGAGGACTTTGTTATAAGCAAGTCCGGGGTTGTTGCGTGACTGATCAGCAGCACAACCTTTGTATTTGAAAAATGTAGAAGTCCAATTCTAATTCCTCTTTCTTCATTAAAGATTGTTAAAAGCATATGTTTGACTTGTATATTGTTGATTCAGATAATTGAATTCTTTTCTTTCATTATGGAACTGTGATTGATATATATATCATGCTTGCTGAGCACATGTGGCTCATACTTGTTTTGTTTCTAACCCTATTCCAGTGAAGTGAGAGAATGAGCAGACACAGCGCTAGTGACAGTTCTCCCGATGCTAGGAGACCACCCCGAGTGATTGTCATTGGACGGGTAGTTGTTTTACTTGAAAGTTAGACTAGATGTCTAGCTTTGTATATTAAGTGTGTAATAACTCTGAAAACTGGTTTGTAATAATTATGACTTATAAGCTTGTTTCATGCCATAATCTGGATGCAGTCTTGGATAAGGGGTATTTTATGTCATTATATATTATGCATGTGTTATATTCAGGTTTATATTGTGTTCCGTTGGTCGGGTGACTCCCCAAATCTGTACCTCGGGTTTGGAGGGCGTCACAGTTAATGACTACTCCAAGTACACGTGGGTGTTATTCTTACAATCAAAGGATGACACAACACAATTAATCATTGATCACATAAAGAAGATAGAAGTAGAAGTTAACCTACATGTGCGGAAAATCAGATCAGACAATGGAACTGAATTCAAAAATGCAGTTATAAATGACTTCTGCACAGAGAAAGGAATATCAAGACATTATTCAGCACCAAGAACTCCTCAACAAAATGGAGTAGTGGAAAGGAAAAATCGTAACTTGGTTGAAGCAGCAAGGACTATGCTAAGTGAATCAAAACTTCTCACTTATTTTTTGGCTGAAACAGTAAATACAACTTTTTACACTCAGAATCGTACCCTGATTAATAATGATCATGAAAAGACTCTGTATGAGTTAATGGCCAACAAGAAACCATCACTAAAGTACTTTCATGTGTTTGGTGCAAAGTGCTTTGTATTGAAAGATGGAGAACATCTAGGCAAGTTTGATGCCAAAGCAGTTGAAGGCATTTTTCTAGGCTATTCTCTGGAATCTAAAGCTTACAGGGTTTATGTGATTGAAGATAAGAAGGTGTTGGAAAGCCTTAATGTAACATTTGATGACACCAAAAGACCAAGCCTGCAAACAGGAGAGAACTCTGAATCCTTGGTATTTGAAAATCTATCAGGAGATCTCTCTGATAATGAAGAAGAACCTGTAGTTGTTCCTGGTGATAATAATAATGACAATGATAATGATTCTGGACCAAGTGGTGACAGTGGTGGAGATTCTCAAACTACTACTGGATCCACTAGTCAAACAACAGGGTCAACAGATCATACCGGCAACAACTCAGGGGGAGCAGGAGAAGGATCAACTAGTCACACTCAACAAAATTATGAACAATGAGAATCATCAAGATCGTATTTGCCAAGACAAAGGGTATGGAGTCGAGCACATCCCTTTCACTTGATCATTGGTGATCCAGACTCAGGAGTGAGAACTAGAAGGACATCACAAAATGAATGTCACTATTCTGGGTTTCTATCAGAAACAGGACCTAAGAAAGTTGAAGATGCCCTTGAAGATCCAGATTGGGTGATTGCAATGCAAGATGAACTCAATCAGTTTGAAAGGCAGAAAGTTTGGAAGCTGGTACCCAGGCCTAAAGGAAAATCTGTTATAGGAACAAAATGGGTATTCAGAAATAAATTGGATGAAGATGGCATTGTAACGAGAAACAAGGCCAAACTGGTTGCTAAAGATTACTCTCAAGAAGAGGGTATAGATTATGATGAAACCTATGCACCACTAGAAAGACTTGAGGCTATCAGGATGTTTCTGGCATTCGCAGCACATTCCAATTACAAGGTATATCAAATAGATGTGAAGAGTGCATTTCTGAATGGGGAGCTAGAGGAAGAAGTTTATATGGAATAACCTCCAGGCTTTGAGGATTCAAATCTGGTGGATTTTGTATATTTTCTGTTCAAAGCTCTCTATGGACTCAAGCAAGCTCCAAAGACATGGTATGACACTCTATCAGAATTTTTACTTGAAAATAACTTTACTAGAGGTGTCATAGATAAAACTCTCTTTTATAAGATGCACAAAAATGATTTGATATTAGTGCAAGTATATATTGATGACATAATATTTGGTTCTACGAATGATGATCTATGCAAGAGATTTGATAAGTTAATGCAGAGTCGATATGAAATGAGCATGATGGGTGAATTGTCATTCTTTCTTGGACTACAAGTGTATCAAATGCAAGATGGAATATTCATTTGCCAGTCCAAGTACATCAAGGATCTTCTAAAGAAGTATCAAATGGAAGTCTCATCTACAGCAAAGACTCCAATGTCAACTGCCACTAAGCTTGATAAGGATGAAACTGGTAAGAAGGTTGACATCACAAGCTACAGAGGTATGATAGGCTCCTTACTATATCTCACTGCAAGTAGACCAGACATAATGTTTGCAACATGCTTGTGTGCTAGGTTTCAGTCTGATCCAAAAGAATCTCATCTTATAGCTGTGAAAAGTATATTTAGATATCTTAAGGGAACCCCCAAATCTTGGAATTTGGTACCCTAAAGATACAGGATTTGATCTTATTGGCTATACAGATTCAAAATTTTCAAGTTGTAAGATTGATCGGAAGAGTACTTCAGGAAGCTGTCAGTTTCTTGGAAGAAGGTTAGTTTCCTGGTATAGCAAGAAGCAGCACTCAGTATCCACTTCGACAGCTGAAGCTGAATACATAGCTGTTGGTAGCTGTTGTGCTCAAATCTTGTGGATGAGAAACCAACTCCGTGACTATGGGCTTTTGTTGAACAAGATTCCAATATTCTGCGACAACACAAGTGCCATAGCAATCTCCAACAACCCAGTTCAGCACTCGAGGACTAAGCACATTGATATCATGTATCATTTTATCCTAGAGCATGTCATGAATGGAACCGTGGAGTTACATTTTGTACCCACGGAGGAACAAATTGCAGACATCTTTACTAAACCGCTTGATGAATCCACTATTTCTAAGCTGGTTGGTGAACTTAGGATGTTAAATCTTTCTAATTGATTTTAATTAGAAGTCAGTAATTGCAAGGAAATCCTAATAAATCCATGAGTTTAAGAATTTCAATATCCTTAGGACTTGTGAATTTATTTTCAGGAGTAATTATCGTAAGTTAGAATTATCTTACTAATTTTATGTCACATTTATGAATGATATATCTTCTAGCATTTAATTAGCTAATAATTCTAAAATTATTTAAGTGCTAATATTTGTTCTAAATAGTATGCATTTATTTAAATCAAATTATTTTATTTTGTTCTGAACATTATAAAATAATGTAGCATAATTTATTGGATTTTAATTGGTTTATATCATTTAATGATATTTAGTCGATTTTATTCTAAGAAAATTATGAATTTTTTGTTAACTGTGAATTTTATTAAAAAGTTGATCTGTAGAAAGTCATAGAAAACAAATAGTTTGTTTTAAAACTGGTAACTGGTTTGAAATAAAACTAGGAGCAAAATCTATCGAAATAGAATTTTCGATAGTTTTTATAGTACTTTGACAAAACTATCGAAGTGATTAAAAATCATTTTGACAGGTTTTTGAAAGAGGAAAATGAAAACTATCGAAGGAGTTTTTCGATATATTTTGAAAGAAAAATGAAATCTATCGAATAATTCAAATCTTTTGTTGCCCATTAATTAACAATTGTAGAAGGGGGGTTGAATACAATTGTATAAGATTCTCGATTATAAACACAAATATGAAAACAATAACAGCTTTATAAATTCTGATATAAAACTGTTACAAACTCTCTCAAGAAATTCTGATGTTCTTGAGAGCTTCTAGGTTACAATATACTCGTGTATGTGATTGATATAAAATCAAAACCTAAACTGTGTTTATATACTACACAGCTTCTCTATCGATTACAAGATAAGTCCAAATCAATTACAAACAATATTGAAACATATCCTAACCGACAACTGCATTCCTATTTACTAGGAACCGACAAAATAAACTTCCTTCTTTAACTGGACTCCATAAATAACTCGAAGTTGTAATCCTGATCAGCTTCCAGTCCTGATGATAATACTGATCACAGTCCTGATAGCAATCCTGACAGCAATCCTGATACTGACGTTTGTGCAATACCGATGACGTCAGCAATCCTGATCAGTTTAGTCCAGATCCTGATGATCATTGAATCATGATCTAACAATCTCCCCCAATCTCATACTTTGTAAAATAAAGTATAGATTCCTAGATTCAATGATGCCAAAAACATATTTACAAAATGTACAAGATTTTACAGCAGCAAACTTATCTTTTTAGATTTTCTGATAGAACAAATTCATCTTCAAGAAGCTTGACAGTAGTCTTTCTTCTTTGTCTTCAAGAATCTGAATTAGTCTTTCCTTAAGATTTTTGAGTTCTTCATCTTCCTCATTTATCTGGTAGATAGCTGCTCTAAGATTTTGAATGGAACTTCTTTGTAGACTATGATCTTCAACCAGGAGGTAAGCAATTTCCTTCCCATCAGGATTAAGAGTCAGTTGCTTCATACTAAAAGACATTTCTTTAACAGCAGTGCCTCTTTGCATTTCCATATCTTGATCTCTCAGATTTAAGTACATGGGAGTATAATCACCATTGTAATTCCTTCCTTCATCAAATCTTCTCATTATGGTTGACAGAATCATATCTGACCATTCTTTGCACACTTTATTTTTCCATTTAAGCAGATAGTGAACATATTTCAGTTCCTTTGTGGTTTTAACCAAAAGCTCTTGAATGGGCATAACCTTCACACTTCCATCTTTCATGAAGTACATAAGCTTTTTTTTTCCAGCACCATCATGACAATCTAAAACTATATCCACAGATTGTAAATTGTTCAGGTGTTCAGAAGTTAAATTACCTCCAATATCAGTCAAAGAGTGAGGGTCAACATATGGCATGTTCAGAAACTCAGCATCTCTGTGACCTATACCTCCTCTTGAATTGTGTGGCATTTGCTTTAGACTTGAAAACATTTGTAACCAGAGTGCTTTGGATCTTTGTGAACCAGAAAAGTCTGCAACACTAGAGACATTTGTTACAATTCCACCAGACTGATAATTGACAGGTCTATCACACCTTAGTGTGTCAATATGTTTCCACTTCTTGTCCTTTTCTTTCTCAAGAACAAAGCTCTTCTCTATCTTGTGTTGTTGTCTTCTTGAATTTCTCCACAACAACCTATTTGAACTTTTGAGCTTTTGCACATAGAGCTTAAAATCTTTATTGTTGTTCTTGTAACTTCTCTTCTTCTAACTTCTTCTTCTTCATCCACTTCTTCATTATGAAAGTCAACCACAATAGATAAAATTAACAAATCAACCTCTTGTAGAATTTCAGATTCATCAGGACCTTGAGCAATGTCAGGATTAGAATCTGAAATTTGAATTGTATTACTGATGAGAGTTGATTGTCTTGGACTTCTTCTCAATTGTGGTCTATCATCTCTTTATTGATCTTCTTGCTGAATAATAGTCCTAATAGCTAGAGTATCAGGAGCTATTGGAGTTTGAGAAGCCTCAGGAATTTCTTCTATTCTTACTCCTCTAGACCTTGTCTGTCTAGGCATTGTTTGATTTGATGAGCTTCTTCCTCTTCTTGCACCTCTTCTGACACTTCTTCTACCTCTGCCTCCTCTACCTCTAGCAGGAGCAGGATTATTAAAGCTTTCCATGATTTCTCTTTGTTGAATTAAAAATTCTTCATGTGAGAGATCAGGATATTCTTCATTGGCTGTAGAAAGTGACTTTCTTGCAAATAATTGTTGAACTCTCTTATCAGTGTGATAAAGAGTAACAACATTACCATCTCTTGTCTTGAACTTCTGGAATAGATTTGTAGCATCTTCAGGATTTTCAATGAGAACATCTTCATCACCTTCAAGAATTGTAGATAAGGTTCCATGACCAGGTGTCAGGATTTGATCAGACGTCAGGATTTGATCACTTGTCAGGATTTGTTCTTCCGTCAAGATCTGAGATTTCACCAATGTCCTTACTGTTCTAACTCCAGAATCAGAAATATGAGTTGACTGCGTAGATTGACTTTGAGAAGTTTGAATTGTGGACTTCACAATAGCAGCATCAGAGGTTTCCCCTTGTAATACCATGTCATCACCATCATGTCCAGTATGGTCATCATCATTATTCTTTCTCAATACTAGATCAGGTGTGCATTTTGTTTGACTTACCTTCTCCCCCTTTTTGGCATCAGGATTTGATAAAAGATTTAAAATCAAGGAAAGAGAGGCTTGAATGTCAGTTACCTTAGAATCTAATGAATCAATTCTGGTGTTGATGTGAGACTGTTCAGAAATAAGTGACTTAACATGAGATTCCACAACTCTCAATTGAAGAGCAGTTGGCGCCTTTGTCAAGTTCTTGGAAATATCAGTCCTCGCCAATTCAGTACTAGCTTTCACAGAATCAATTTCATCCTTGAGGCTCTTAGATAAAAGAGTTGTAGCCTTCAAGTGATTCTTCACATCTTCATCTTCAATCAAGCTTGCAGCATAAGAAGCATGTTGTAAAGCACATGGATAGCTAACAGGATCAGCAGATCTGTACCAATCATTATCCCATTCATGTCTTCTCAGCTGTTCAGCAGGATCAATTGCAGAAGGACTAGAAATGTCTTGTCTAGTATCTTTTCTTGTAGTAGCCTTGCCAGCAATGAAAGTGCTTGAAGAACCAAAATTAGTTCCAAGACTAGATTTTAGTGTTGTAGCAAGCTGATCCTTCTCAACATCATTATCATCATCATCACTATCTCCAGAATCATCAGGATTATCAGCATTAGGAATAACAACACCTTTCAATTTATCTTTGGATTCTGAGATAGGATTTTTCATTGGCCTTGAGCTTAGTGGTTGGATCAGGATTGGCTCAGCATCAGGAGCACCACTAGCGTCAGGAGCAACACTGTCAGGATTTGATTGGCATGCATCAGTATTTGCTACCAATGGTTCTTGTGGAGCCTGAGGTTCAGAAGCTGCTTCAACACTTTGAGTTGGAGGTTCTTGTGTGCTTCCCTCATTGACAGTGTCCTCGACCAAAATTTCCATTTCAGGAATAATAGAAGTCCCTTGAGCATTGTCAGGAAACTCCTCAGAAACTGTTGCTGATTTGCCTACATCCTTACTTTGAAAGGATGGTTCTTGTGGGGCAGGAATGTTGATGTCTTCATTCTCCCTTTGAGAAAATGGTTCTTGTGTGACCATTCCTTCATCTTTGCCTTCACTCACACTTTGAGTAGTGGTTCTTGTTGGGCTGGATCATCAGTAGCTGCTGAACCACTTTGAGGTTCAGGTTCTTGTGGGCTTGATCCCTTCAGTTTCTTTTGTCTTTTGAAAACAAACTCATCTACCTTCCTTTTCTTGTCCATGGGATGTGTAAACCCAAGCTTGGAAGCAGTAGCACCAACCTTCTCCCATGAAATTTCCAGAACTCTTGATGGTGGAGAAGCCTTGGCTGGAGAGTCTGAGATAGAGACAATTGTGCTTTGTGATGCATCAGGAATACCAACGTCAGGATTTGCTTGAGCATCAGGATTTGAATGCTCATCGGGAATTGAAATGTCATGTCCATCAGTATCCTGTTTCTTCAATGGAATATGATACCTGCTTTTGATCAACTTTATTTTCTTCTGTGGCTTTACCGTTGATGCCACAGCTTCACTAGCAGTATCAGCAACTTCCTTGTTCAGCTTAAATTTGGAGGATATAAGCATGTCATCCTCAGAATCTGTCTCATCCCTCAAAACCAACTTTCTTTTCACAGCAACAACCTCCTCAACCCTCTCAGATTTCTTTACCAGGACCCCTTGTACACCCCCTTGTTTCTTCTGTTTGGTGAGTGGTGTAGAAGAGAAATCCTTTGATCCTGATTGCCTTCCAGACACATCAGATCTAGCTGATTTCTTTGATTTTACAACTACAGTCTTTTGAGAGACAGTAGAGGTGGTTGTAGAGTGTTTGGACTATTTAGGAGGGATGCTTGTGTCAGGAACAAGGTGTGATTGGCCTTGCCCCATAGCATCAGAAACTGATCCATAAAGAGTAGGCATTTTCTCTTTCAAGAAAAGCCTGACCTCATCAGGAATAAAGGCATTGCCTGTAAAACCATTTGCCTTATCACTGTTGACTAAGGACTTAATATTATTCTCTGTAATTCTACAAATGGGTAGAATCACATCCTCTTCAAAAGTAACATTAGGACATAAGTGATTAAAAATTAGTTGGAAAAATCTAAGAAAACAGACAGAGCCTAACTTATCTGATTTCCTATCACTTAAAGCTTTTAAAACAAAAGTACCATAATCAAACACTGTAGAATGAATTAGAGAATACCCAATTTTGAGATATCCTGACGGAAGAGCATCAAAGTTTGATGTCTTGTTCAGAAAACAGCGACTGATGGTATCAAAGAAGAAATTCCACTCCTTCTTAATCTTTGTCCTAAAGAGGTTTCCATACCTCTTAACTTGCCCATTGTAGCCAAGCTTTGTAACAAACTCAAAGAGTGTCGAGTCTGTAACATTATCAGGAATACTATCACCCAGAACAGGCAAATGAAGAGCCTCTTCAACAACAACAAGGGTGACATGATAAGTAACACCTTTGAATTCAAAATTCATCAGTATTGTTCCCGTTGGCCATTTTCCAAAAACAACTGTATTGTACACCTGCATCACCGACTTAAAAGAAACACTTACAGGTTCTGTTAGTGCAAACTTCAATGGACTTGAAGCTAAGAAATCTTGAATAACGTGGAACTCATTTGGTAATTCTTGATGGTCTAAAACAGCCACAAAATTATTAGTGTCAAAAGTAACACCACTAATTACTGTTTGTTTGTTCATGAATGATGAAGACGCCATTGAAACAGTATAGAAATCTTGAGAATTGAGATTTATAAATTAGGGTTCTTGAGCACAGAGAGAAGATGAATACCAAAAACTGATGATGTGAGAGTAATCAACAATTTAGAAAATCAAATTGTATTTTGTTAAAACAAAATTTACTCTCAGTGACAGGTGGCAAAATATGATTCGTGCAATAATATTTAGTGGACCAAATTACGTGTGTAATTAAACATAACTGCACCTCTTTTTATGTGTATCTATGTGTATTTATTTATCAGTGTGATACACGCGCACATACAGTTGTCCAACTAAAACTCAAACGTTTCTCATCAAATATTGACGAAAAATCAGGCACAATTTAAGCAATGAAATACTGACATGTCCATCAGGATTAACCAGTTGACGTCCTGTTAGGATTGTCCTATCAGGATTTGATCAAAATTACATACCTTACTGAATGACCATCAGGATTTGACAGTCATCAGGATTTCTTCTCTGTAGTTTTTCTCATAAATTCTCAAAGTTCATCATTCCAAGTTCATTCACCAATTTATTGAAAGTAGCTTCAGGTAGTGGCTTGGTGAATATATCATCTAGTTGTTGATCAGTAGGAACAAAATGAAGTTCAATTGTTCCTTCCAGAACCTGTTCTCTTATAAAATGGTACCTGATACTAATGTGCTTAGTAAGAGAATGCTGAACTGGATTTCCTGTCAATGCAATAGCACTTTGGTTATCACAATAAATAGGGATTTTTGAGTATGACATGCCATAATCTAACAACTGATTTCTCATCCACATTATCTGAGCACAACAACTTCATGCAACAATGTACTCAGCTTCTGCTGTTGATGTAGAGATAGACTTTTGCTTTTTACTGAACCAAGAGACTAGTCTACCACCCAAAAACTGACAACTTCCTGAAGTACTTTCCCTGTCTATCTTGCATCCTGCAAAATCAGCATCTAAATAACCACAGAAACCAAAATCTGATTCCCTTGCATACCAAAGGTCAAGTGAAGGAGTGCCTTTGAGATATCTGAAAATTCTTTTGACTGCAATCAGATGAGGTTCCCTGGGATTTGCTTGAAATCTTGCACAAAGACAGGTTGCATACATGATATCTGGTCTACTTGCAGTGAGATACAATAAAGAGCCAATCATCCCTCTGTAGTGAGTTACATCTACCTCAGCACCTTGATCAGGATCAAGTTTGGTAGCTGTAGCTATGGGAGTACTTGTAGTAGCACTATCTTGCATGTTAAACCTTTTCAATAAATTCCTTGTATACTTTGACTGATTGATAAAGATGTCATCATCAGTCTGTTTAACTTGAAGAACAAGAAAGTAACTCATTTCTCCCATCATGCTCATTTGGTATCTTGATTGCATAAGCTTAGAAAACTTCACACATAGCTTATTGTTTGTTGACCCAAAAATGATATCATCAACATAAATCTGAACTAAAAGCAAATCCTTACCACGATTCAAGTAAAGCAGAGTTTTGTCAATAGTACTTCTTTTGAAACCACTTTCCAGTAAGAATTGAGCTAGGTTTTCATACCATGCTCTTGGAGCTTGCTTTAGTCCATAAAGTACCTTATCCAATCTGTAGACATGATGATTTGGATATTTTGGATCAATGAAACCAGGAGGTTGTTCAACATAGACTTCTTCATCCAGTTCACCATTTAAGAAAGCACTTTTTACATCCATCTGAAAAACCTTGAATTTCTTGTGGGCTGCATATGCCAGAAAGATCCTAATGGCTTCTAGCCTTGCAATAAGAGCAAAAGTTTCATCATAGTCAATTCCTTCTTGTTGAGAATACCCCTTTGCAACTAGCCTTGCTTTGTTTCTGATAATTACTCCATCAGAATCAGTCTTGTTTTTAAATACCCACTTTGTACCAACAATTGACCTGTTCTTTGGTCTTGGCACCAGTTTCCAGACTTCATTCCTTTCAAATTCATTCAACTCTTCTTGCATTGCAGTAACCCAATCAGCATCCTTAAGTGCATCTTCAACTTTCTTAGGTTCTTCCTTGGATAGAAAGTTATGATAGAGACATTCATTTGCAGTTGCACTTCTTGTCTTAACACCTGCATCAGGATCCCCAATTATCAAATCAGGAGTATGACTTCTAGTCCATTTCCTTGCTGGTGTTAAGTTATTTCTTGAAGAAGATGCTCCCCTGGATTGGTGTTGTCTTGATTAGAAGAATTTGAATCATTAGAAGCTCCCCCTGAATTATTACTGTCTCCTTCTGATGGATTATCAGGATTATCACTTGAATCAGTATCTGAAGACTCCTGTCCTGATGATTGAGTAGACTCAGAATTTGTAGCAGTTTGCTGTTGCTCCCCCTCAACAGTTGCACTGCTAGTTGTGTCACCATTATTTGCATCATCAGTATTGGCACCATCAGTATTGGGTGCATCATCAGGATTTGATGTGTCATCAGGATTTGGTGACCCATCAGTATCTGATGTAGTGTCAGTATCTGATTCTTGTTCTTCAGGTTCCTTGGTAGCTTCATTTGCAAAGATCAAACTATCATGAGAGTCTTCAGGAATTCCTGTTATCTTCTTATCATCAAAGGATACATGTATTGACTCCATAACAGTTCTTGTTCTCAAATTAAAAACTCTGAAAGCTCTTGAGGCAAGATAGCTTATAAAAATTCCCTCATCAGCCTTGGTTTCAAATTTCCCTAGCTATTCAGGATGAGTTCTGAGAACAAAACATTTACAGCCAAACACATGCAATGCTTCAAACTAGGTTTCTTCTCCTTGAGCATTTGATAGGGAGTTACACCATGTCTGTTTATTAGTGTGAGATTTTGAGTATAGCATGATGTATTGACTGCTTCTGCCCAGAAATATGTAGGTAATTTAGCTTCCTCCAACATAGTTCTGCCAGCTTCAATAAGAGTTCTATTTTTCCTTTCAACTACTCCATTTTGCTGGGGTGTGCCAGGAGCAAAGAATTGTTGAATAATTCCTTTGTATTTGCAGAACTCTTCCATCTTTGAATTCTTGAATTCAGTACCATTATCACTTCTCAGAATCTTGACTTTATACTTTGTGCATGTCCCAATCATTCTCACATGGTCCAAACTTATCTCAGGAGTCTCATCTTTTCTGTGCAGAAAATACACCCAGGTGAATCTTGAGTATTCATCAACAATTACAAGAGTGTACCTTTTCTTACTTATGGACATTATATTGACTGGTCCAAATAGGTCAATATGTAGCATGTGATATGGTTCTTCAATAGAGGATTCAGATTTACTCTTGAATGATGTCCTTTTATGTTTGGCCTTTTGACAAGCATCACAGAGTCCATCAGGAGTATACAATGCTTTAGGTAATCCTCTCACCAAGTCTTTCTTAACCAACTCATTGATATTGTTGAAGTTGAGATGTGAAAGCTTCTTGTGCCAATTCCAACTTTCATCTACTGAAGTTTTACTGATGAGACAAGTAGGGGATCCATCAGTATCAGTGTGAATGTTGGCTTCATAAATGTTACCATGCTTGTAGCCAGTCAGTGCAACCTTTCCTGATGCTTTACTGACTACTTCACAATGTGTGGAATATAAGTTGACATGATAACCTCTGTCTGTGATTTGACTAATACTCAACAGATTGTGTTTTAGTCCTTTCACCAGAGCTACTTTTTCAATGATGACATTTCCAATGATTATATTGCCATATCCCAATGTTTGTCCAATGTTGCCATCTCCATAAGACACAGTTGGGCCAAATTTCTCCTCATATTCTGATAACAGGGCACTTTTCACATCCATCTGAAAAACCTTGAATTTCTTATGAGCTGCATATGCCAGAAAGATCCTGATGGCCTCTAGTCTTGCAACAGGAGCAAAAGTTTCATCATAGTCAATTCCTTCTTGTTGAGAATACCCCTTTGCAACTAGCCTTGCTTTGTTTATGATAATTACACCATCTGAATCAGTCTTGTGTTTGAAAATCCATTTTGTACCAACAATTGACCTGTTCTTTGGTCTTGGCACTAGTTTCCAGACTTCATTTCTTTCAAATTCATTCAATTCTTCTTGCATTGTAGTAACCCAATCAACATCCTTAAGTGAATCTTCAATTTTCTTAGGTTCTTCCTTGGATAGAAAGTTATGATAGAGACATTCATTCTGAGTTGCACTTCTTGTTTTAACACCTGCATCAGGATCCCCAATTATCAAATCAGGAGTATGGCTTCTAGTCCATTTCCTAGCTGGTGGTAAATCATTCCTTGAAGTAGATGCTCCCCCTGGATTGGTGTTATCTTGATTAGAAGAATTTGCTTCATTAGAAGCTCCCCCTGAATTGTTGCTATCACCTCCTGATGAATTATCAGGATGGTCACTTGAATCAGTATCTGAAGAATTCTGTTCTGATGATTGAGTAGAATCAGAATTAGTAGCAGTTTGTTGTTGGTCCCCCTCAACATTTGCACTGCTAGTAGTGTCACCATAATTTGTATCATCAGTATTTGGCGCTCCATCCGGATTTGGTGTGTCATCAGGAATTGATGACCCATCAGTATCTGATGTAGTGTCAGTATCTGATTCTTGTTCTTCAAGCTTCTTGGTAGCTTCAATTTCAAAAATTAAACTATCATGAGAATCCTCAGCAATTCCAGTTATCTTCTTATCATCAAAAGATAAATGAATTGACTCCATGACAGTTCTTGTTCGAAAGTTAAAAACTCTAAAGGCTCTTGATGCAGGATAGCCAATAAAAATTCCCTCATCAGCCTTTGTTTCAAATTTCCCTAGCTGTTCAGGATGAGTTCTGAGAACAAAACATTTACAACCAAACACATGCAGATGCTTCAAACTAGGTTTCTTCTCTTTGAGCATTTGATAGGGAGTTACACCATGTCTGTTTATTAGTGTGAGATTTTGAGTATAGCATGCTGTATTGACTGCTTCTACCCAGAAATATGTAGGCAATTTAGCTTCTTCCAACATAGTTCTGCCAGATTCAATAAGAGTTCTATTCTTTCTTTCAACTAATCCATTTTGCTGGGGTGTGCTAGGAGCAGAAAAATGTTGTATAATTCCTTTGTATTTGCAAAACTCTTCCATCTTTGAATTCTTGAATTCAGTACCATTATCACTCCTCAGTATCTTGACTTTGTACTTTGTGCTTGTTTCAATCATTCTCACATGGTCCAATAGTATCTCAGGAGTTTCATCTTTTCTGTGTAGAAAATACACCCAGGTGAATCTAGAATATTCATCAACAATTACAAGAGTGTACTTTTTCTTACTGATGGACATTACATTGACTGGTCCAGATAGGTCAAGATGCAGCATGTGATATGGTTCTTCAATAGAGGATTCAGATTTACTCTTGAATGATGTCCTTTTCTGTTTGGCCTTCTGACAAGCATCACAGAGTCCATCAGGAGTATACAAAGCTTTAGGTAATCCTCTCACTAAATCTTTCTTAACCAACTCATTGATATTGCTGAAGTTGAGATGAGAAAGCTTCTTGTGCCAGTTCCAACTTTCATCTACTGATGCTTTACTTATGAGACAAGTAGGGGAGCCATCAGTATTGGTGTGAATGTTGGCTTCATAAATGTTACCATGCTTGTAGCCAGTCAATGCAACCTTTCCTGATTCTTTGCTGACTACTTCACAATGTGTGGAATAGAACTTGGCATGATAATCTCTGTCAGTGATTTGAATAATACTCAGCAGGTTGTGTTTTAGTCCCTTCACTAGAGCTACTTTTTCAATGATGACATTCCCAATGATTATATTGTCATATCCCAATGTTTGTCCAATGTTGCCATCTCCATAAGACACAGTTGGGCCAGCTTTCTCCTCATATTCTGATAACAGGGCTTTATTTCCAGTCATGTGCACTGAACATCCACTATCCATGACTAACACATTTTTCTTTTTACCCTGTAATCAGACAAAAATACACTAGTTAATATTTTTAAGAACCCACACTTGTTGGGTTCTCATTCCATGCATTTTATTACTTTTAGCAATAGAAGACTTTTTGACCTTAGCAGTCCTGACAGGATAAAATCCATCAGGATTTGCTTTGTTAATATCAGTTTTAACAGATGCATGCTTCACATTGACATTCTTAATTTTACCAGAATTTACACTTTTATCAAACTTAGGTAATGGATCTTAAAAGTTATAATACAAATCATGGTATTCTTCACAAGTATAAATAGAATGCCATTTACTGCCACAATGAAAACAAGACTTCTATGGTTTATAAAACACTGATCTATTCCTAACATCAGACCTAGGAATTTCAGTATCTTTCTTTTTACTCTTCCTGCAATCAATAGCAAGATGATTAGAGTTACCATAGGTAAAACAACACTTTCTTGGTGCATTTGGGACATAATTATAACCATTGTCTTTATTAATCCCAACTTTACCATTCCTGTTTCTCTTGACAATATGTTCCCTTTTCTTATCTGTTACCTCACAGATTTTATCCTTGAGTTGTTTATGACACAATAAACCTACATTCTTCTTTTCAGTTTTCTTGACAGGTTTAGACTTCACATTAGAGACTAGATTAGCAGAAGTAGATCCCTTTTCAAAAGTAGAATTGGGATCATTACCAAATACAAATTTAACAGGCTTAATCTTTGATTTGGTCTTGTCTATAACATGTCTATAGGTCATAAGGTTAACTGTCTCATTTATAACAACTTTCTTTTTCAATTTTTTATCTTCATCTGACTTATATCCTAGACATTCTTTCCAATTCTTAGAAGTATTAATTTCATGAAATTTCCTTCCAGAGTCTTTCCAGGTTCTGATTTTCTCATTAGCAACCTCAAGTTCTTTTTCAAGAGTAGTACATTTAAATTTCATCTCTAATTGCATGTTTTTAGCATTATCACATTCTTTTTGTACTTCTTGCATAAAAGAAAATTCAGCTTCTAGATTCTCATAACTTTTCCTAAGTTCAGACATCTCAGATAAGATCCTAGTATTTTCAACAGTTTGACTTCTAAAGCTAATATGCAATGACTTTAGAAAACGTCTTAACTCAGAGGCATTATCAGTATCAAAATCAAAAACAGTATTTGGTACCTTTTCATCAGGTGCTGCACTTTCATCAGTATTGGCCATTAGGGCATAGTTGACCACCTCAGTGTCAGATTCTGAGGAGGAGTCCATCCAATCCTTGCTAGATGTGATGAGTGCTTTAGCCTTCTTGCACTCAGTTGCAAAGTGCCCCATTCCATTACACTTGTAGCACCTTACTTTTGACTTGTCAAATTTGCCACTTTTGCTGTCCTTCTTGATGTACTTGTCTTTGTCAACATTGAAGGTCTTTTTCTGAAAGTTGTCTTGTCTTCTAGCCTTCCTGAACTTCATCTTCTTGAAGCCCCTGACTATCATAGCAACCATCTCTTCCATGTCTGAGTCAGTAGAATCATCATCAGTATTGGCATCAGGATTGCCATCAGTATCTGATGATGAGTCATCAGGATCTGACTCCACCACTCTTGATTTTCTTCTAGAGACCTCCACAGCTTTTCCTTTTGATCTAGCCTCAACATTCAAGGCTATAGACTTTGCCTTGCTACTTTTCTTATTCTTTCTTTGTTGAACCTCAAGATCATAGGTTCTTAGCATTCCATAAACCTCATCTAGAGACACATTGTTTAGATCATACTGGTGCCTAATAATTGAGGTTTGTGTGTCCCATTCTTCTGGTAAAGCCCTCAGAAATTTGGTGTTTGAGTCTTCAGTTACATACTCTTTGCCAACTAGAGATAGATTGTTCAGAAGTGTCAGGAATCTATCATACATGTCAGTAAGGCTCTCATCAGGTCTACCATCAAATTGTTCATACTCTTGTATAAGGAGAGCCCTTCTGTTTTTCTTGACAGATGCAGATCCTTGGCATTGAGTTTCCAAAGTGTCCCAAATTTCCTTTGCAGATTTGCATGCAATCACCCTGTTAGACATGACAGCATCAAGACTGTTGTGCAAGATATTCTTTATCTTAGCATCTCTGAGAACGTCAGCTTTCTCTTCTGGAGTCCACTCACTTTTTACCTTGACCACGTAGTGTTCAGGTACAGTATCTGTTTGTCTAACAAGTCTCGTAGGGATGTATGGTCCATCACGAATCCTGTCTAGATAATCAGGATCCATTACTTCTAGGTACATCAACATCTTTACCCTCAATGTAGGATATTTAGTTTTCTTCAGGATGGGAATCTTCATGCTTTCATACTTGGTTGTCGACATCTTAGATCGTATCTGATTCAAATTTAAATCAGTTTGCTCTGATACCAATTGTTACCCAGTAATAAACAATTGTAGAAGGGGGGTTGAATACAATTGTATAAGATTCTCGACTATAAACACAAATATGAAAATAATGTTAGATCAGAATTCAATGATCGTCAGAAGCTAGACTCAACTGATCAGGATTGCTGACATCATCAGTATTGCATGGTCATCAGTATTTGATCAAGCGTCAGTATCTTATTGATCATCAGGATTCCTACTCAGACTATGATCAGGTTTGATCATCAGGACTTGAAGCTGATCAGGATTCCTACTTCGAGTTATATTTGGAGTCTAGATAAACATGGAAGTTTGTTCCTGGTTTGTAGAATGCAGCTATCGATTAAAGATATGTTTCTATCTTTGTTATGATTAGGACTTATCTTGTTATTGATAGAGAAGCTGTGTGCACTATATAAACACAGTTTTGGTTTCGATTTATGTACTCATCAGAGAGAGAGAATTATTCATTCAAGAGAGAACATAATCGGAGAGAAGCTCTTAAGAACAGAATTTCTTGAGAGAGTTTTTGTAAGCTAGCAGCTCTTAAGAACATCAGAATTTCTTAAGAGAGTTTGTAACAGTTTTATATCAAAGTTAATAAAGCTGTTATTGTTATTGTTATTGATCTTTCATATTTGTGATATATAAAGTCGAGAATCTTATACAATTGTATTCAACCCCCTTCTACAATTGTTATTTACTGGGCAACAATTGGTATCAGAGCAAACTGATTTAATTCTGAATCAGATACGATCTAAAGATGTCGACAACCAAGTATGAAAGCATGAAGATTCCCATCTTGAAGATATCAGAATATCCCACATGGAGGGTAAAGATGCTGATGTACCTGGAGGCTATGGATCCTGACAATCTGGACAGGATTCGTGATGGACCATATATACCAACAAAGTTCGTAGAACGAACAGATACTGTACCAGAACATTATGTGGTCAAAGCTAAATCTGAATGGACTCCAGAAGAAAAAGCTCATGTACTCAGAGAACCAAAGATAAAGAATATCTTACACAATGGTCTTGATGCTGTTATGTCAAACAGAGTGATTGCATGCAAGTCTTCAAAAGAAATCTGGGATACTTTGGAAACTCAGTGCCAGGGATCTGCATCTGTCAAGAAAAACAGAAGGGCTCTATTGATTCAAAAATATGAACAATTCGATGCAAGACCTGAAGAGAGCCTGACTGATATGATAGATTCCTGACACTATTGAACAGCTTATCCTTAGTTGACAAAGTATATGAAACTGAAGATTCAAACACCAAATTTCTTAGAGCTTTACCTGAAGAATGGGATACTCAGACCTCAATCATTAGACATCAGTATGATCTGAACATTGTGTCTCTTGATGAGATCTATGGGATGCTAAGAACTCATGATCTTGAAGTTCAACAGAGAAAGAACAAGAAAAGCAGCAAGGCAAAGTCAATTGCTTTGAATGTAGAAGCAAAATCAAAAGAGAAAGCTATGGAGGTCTCTAGAAGGAAAGCAAGAGTAGCTGAGTCAGATCCTGACGACTCTTCATCAGATACTGATGGCAATCCTGATGCCAATACTGGTGATGAATCTTCTGATTCAGACATGGAAGAGATGGTTGCTATGATTGTCAGAAACTTCAGAAGGATGAAGTTCAGGAAGAATAGAAGACAAGGCAACTTTCAGAAAAAGACTTTCAAAGCATACAAAGACAAGTATATCAAGAAGGACAGCAAGGGTAGCAAATTTGACAAGTCAAAGGTTAGATGCTACAAGTGTAATGGTATGGGTCACTTTGCTTCTGAATGCAACAAGACAAAGGCACTCATCACATCAAGCAAGGATTGGATGGACTCTTCCTCAGAATCTGATACTGAGGTAGTCAACTATGCATTAATGGCCAATGCTGATGTAACTGCTGCTCCTGATGATAAGGTACTAAATACTATCTTTGATTTTGATACTGATAATGCTTCTGAGTTAAGACGTTTTCTAAAGTCATTACATATTAGCTTTAGAAGTCAAACTGCTGAGAATACTAGAATCTTATCTGAGATGTCTGACCTTAGAAAGAGGAATGAGATATTAGAAGCTGAATTTTCTCGTATGCAAGAAGTACAAAAAGAATGTGATAATGCTAAACACATGCACTTAGAGATGACATCTAAATGTACTTCCCTTGAAAAAGAACTTGAGTATGCTAATGAGAAAATCAGAACCTGGACAGACTCTGGTAGGAAATTTCATGAGATTAATACCTCTAAGAATTGGAAAGAGTGTCTAGGATATAAGTCAGATGAAGATAAGAAATTAGCAGAGAAAATTGTCATTGATGAGACAGTCAGTCCAAAGACCTATAGACATGTTATAGACTCAACCAAATCTAAGATTACTCCTGTTAATTTTGTTTTTGGTAAGGATTCCAATTCTACTTTTGAAAAGGGATCTTCTTCTACTCAAGGAATTAAAATTATAAAGTCTAAACCTGTCGTGAACAAAGTCACTAAGAATCTAGGTCTATTGTCTCAGAAACAGCTTAAAGATAAAATCTGTGATGTTACAGATAAGAAAAAGGAAGCTACTGTTAAGAGAAACAGGAATGGTAAAGTTGGGATCAATAAAGAGAATGGTTATAAATATATCCCAAATGCACCTAGAAAGTGTTGTTTTAACTGTGGTAACTCTAATCATCTTGCTATTGATTGTAAGAAGAGTAAGAAGAAGATTACTGATATTCCTAAGTCTGATGTTAGGAATAGATCAGTACTCTATAAACCGCAGAAGTCCTGTTTTCATTGTGGTAGTCTATGGCATTCTATTTATACATGTAAAGAGTATCATGATTTGTACTATAACTTTTATGATCCATTGCCTAAGTTTGAAAGTAGTACAAAGTCTGATAGAACTGAAAATGTCATAGTGAAGCATGCTTTTGTTAATACTGATACTGACAAAGCAAATCCTGATGGAGTAAATCCTGTCAGGACTGCTAAAGTCAAAAAGTCTTCTGCTGCTAAAATTAATAAATTGCATGAGAAAGGAACCCAACATGTATGGGTTCCTAAGTGTTCTAACTAGTGTGTTTCTATTCTGATGCAGGGTAAAAGGAAAAATGTGTTAGTCATGGATAGTGGATGTTCTGTGCACATGACTGGAAACAAAGCCCTGTTATCAGAATATGAAGAAAAAGCTGGCCCAACTGTGTCTTATGGAGATGGCAACATTGGACAAACCTTGGGATATGGCAATATAATCATTGGAAATGTCATCATTGAAAAAGTAGCTCTAGTGAAGGGACTAAAACACAACTTGTTGAGTATTAGTCAAATCACTGACAGAGGTTATCATGTCAATTTCTACTCCACACATTGTGAAGTAGTCAGTAAAGCAACAGGGAAGATAGCACTAACTGGCTACAGGCATGGTAACATATATGAAGCCAACATTCTCTCAGATACTGATGGCTCCCCTACATGTTTCATCAGTAAAGCTTCAGTAGATGAAAGTTGGAATTGGCACAAGAAGCTTTCTCATCTCAACTTCAGCAACATTAATGAGTTGGTTAAGAAAGAATTAGTAAGAGGATTACCTAATGTCTTATATACACCTGATGGACTCTGTGATGCATGCCAAAAAGCAAAACAAAGAAGGACATCATTCCAGAGTAAATCAGAATCCTCTATTGAAGAACCATATCACATGCTACATCTTGATCTGTTTGGTCCAGTCAACATCATGTCCATCAGTAAGAAAAGGTACACTCTTGTAATTGTTGATGAATATTCTAGATTCACCTGGGTGTATTTTCTGCATAGAAAAGATGAAACTCCTGAAGTTCTGTTGGATCATGTGAGGATGATTGAGACAACCACAAAGTACAAAGTCAAGATTCTGAGAAGTGATAATGGTACTGAATTTAAGAATTCAAAGATGGAAGAGTTCTGCAAATACAAAGGAATCATTCAACAATTCTCTGCTCCTGGCACACCTCAACAAAATGGAGTAGTAGAAAGGAAGAATAGAACTCTTATTGAAGCTGGCAGAACTATGTTGGAAGAAGCTAAATTACCTACATATTTCTGGGCAGAAGCAGTCAACACAGCATGCTATACACAAAATCTCACATTGATAAACAGGCATGGTGTCACTCCTTATCAGTCACTCAAAGAGAAGAAACCAAGTCTGAAGCATTTGTATGTGTTTGGCTGTAAATGTTTTGTTCTCAGAACTCATCCTGAACAGCTAGGGAAATTTGAAACAAAGGCTGATGAAGGAATATTCATAGGTTATCCTACATCAAGAGCCTTCAGAGTTTTTAATTTGAGAACAAGAACTATCATGGAGTCAATTCATGTATCTTTTGATGATAAGAAGATAACTGGAATCATTGAAGACTCGCATGATAGGTTGTTATTTGAAAATGAAGCTTCCAAGGAACCTGAAGAAAGTGAATCAGAAGCTGTCCATTCATCCAGTACTGACGGGTCACCAAATCCTGATGACTCACCAGGTACTGATGGTGCTAATACTGATGATGCAAACAACAGTGATACAACTAGTAGTGCTAATGTTGAGGGGGAGCAACGGGATTCAACTACAAGTTCAGAGTCAACTCAATCATCAGGACAGAATTCTTCAGATACTGATTCAAGTGAAGATCCTGATAACAAATCAGGAGGACATAGCAATAATTCAGGGAGAGCTTCAAATCAATCAAATTCTTTCAATCAAGATAACACCAATCCAGGGGGAGCATCTACTTCAAGAAACAATTTGACACCAGCAAGGAAATGGACAAAAGATCATTCTCCTGACTTGATAATTGGAGATCCTGATGCAGGTGTTCAAACAAGAAGTGCAACTCAGAATGAATGTTTATATAATAACTTTCTATCCAAGGAGGAGCCTAAGAAAGTTGAAGATGCACTTAAAGATGCTGATTGGGTTACTGCAATGCAAGAAGAAATGAATGAATTTGAAAGGAATGAAGTCTGGAAACTGGTACCAAGACCAAAGAATAGATCAATAGTTGGTACAAAGTGGATTTTCAAGAACAAGACTGATTCTGATGGAGTCATTATCAGAAATAAAGCTAGACTAGTTGCAAAGGGGTATTCCCAACAAGAAGGAATTGACTATGATGAAACTTTTGCTCCTGTTGCAAGACTAGAAGCCATCAGGATATTTCTTGCTTATGCAGCACATAAGAAATTCAAGGTTTTCCAGATGGATGTTAAAAGTGCTTTCTTAAATGGTGAACTGGAGGAAGAAGTTTATGTTGAACAACCTCCTGGTTTCATTGATCCTAAATATCCAGATCATGTCTACAGACTGGATAAGGCACTTTATGGACTAAAGCAAGCTCCAAGAGCATGGTATGAAACCTTAGCTCAATTCTTACTGGAAAGTGGATTCAAAAGAGGTGCAATTGATAAAACTCTATTTTATTTGAATCATGGTAAGGAGTTGCTGTTAGTTCAGATTTATGTTGATGATATCATTTTTGGGTCAACAAACAATAAGCTGTGTGAAAAGTTTTCCAAGCTTATGCAGTCAAGATATCAAATGAGCATGATGGGAGAAATGAGTTACTTTCTGGGTCTTCAAGTTAAACAGACTGATGAAGGGATTTTTATTAATCAGTCTAAATACACAAGGAATTTACTGACAAGGTTTAACATGCAAGACAGTACTCCTGCTTCAACTCCCATAGCTACAGCTACCAAACTTGATCCTGATCAAGGTGAAGAGGTAGATGTAACTCACTACAGAGGAATGATTGGCTCTTTATTGTATCTCACTGCTAGTAGACCAGATATCATGTTTGCAACCTGTCTATGTGCAAGATTTCAAGCAAAACCTAGAGAACCACATCTGATTGCAGTCAAAAGAATTTTCAGATATCTCAAAGGCACTCCTTTACTTGGCCTTTGGTATGCAAGGGAATCAGATTTTGGGTTGTGTGGTTATTCAGATGCTGATTTTGCAGGATGCAAAATAGACAGGAAAAGTACTTCAGGAAGTTGTCAGTTTTTGGGTGGAAGACTAGTTTCATGGTTCAGTAAAAAGCAGAAATCTATTTCCACTTCAACTGCAGAAGCTGAGTACATTACTGCAGGAAGTTGTTGTGCTCAGATAATGTGGATGAGAAATCAGTTATTAGATTATGGCCTGTCATACTCAAAAATCCCTATTTATTGTGATAACCAAAGTGCTATTGCAATGACAGGAAATCCAGTTCAGCATTCTCTTACTAAACACATAAGTATCAGATATCACTTTATAAGAGAACAGGTTCTGGAAGGAACAATTGAACTTCACTTTGTTCCTACTGATCAACAACTAGCTGATATATTCACCAAGCCACTACCTGAAGCTACTTTCAATAAGTTGGTGAATGAACTTGGAATGATAAATTTTGAGAATTTCTGAGGGAAAGCTACAGAGAGGAAATCCTGATAACTGTCAAATCCTGATGGTTATTCAGAAAGGTATGTTTTCTTTGATCAAATCCTGATAGAACTCAATCCTGACAGGAAGTCAACTGGTCAATTCTGATGTACAGGTCAGTATTTTCATTGCTAAATTTGTGCCTAATTTTTCGTCCGTATCTGCTAATGGGCGATTGAGTTTTAGTAGGACAACTGTATACGCGCGTGTGTTGCTCTATTATAGATATATCTATACATACACATAAAAAGCGGTGCAGTTTTATTTAATGACACACGTAATCTGTCCACTAATTAGTTATACACAAATCATATTTTGCCACCTGTCATTGAGAGTAATATTTTGTTTTAACAAAATATTTTTCATTGTTTTACATCTTTCATTACTCTCTCATCATCAGTTTTTCGTTTTTATCTCTCTCTGTGCTTTCATACCCTAATTGCTTCAAATCTTAATTCTCGAGTTCTCAAAAGCATTATAATGGCGTCTTCATCATTCATGAACAAACAAACAGTAATTCGTGATATTACTTTTGCCACTAATAACTTTGTAGCCATACTAGACCATCAAGAATTGCCTACTGAGTTCCATATAATTCAAGATTTTCTTACTTCAAGCCCATTGAAGTATGCTTTAACAGAGCCTGCAAGTGTTTCTTTTAAGTCTGTAATGCAGGTTTGGAACACAGTTGTTTTTGGTCAAAGTTCTACAGGAACCATTCTGATGTAGTTCGAATCAAATGGGGTAACTCATCATGTCACCCCTGCTGTTATTGAAGAGGCATTGCATTTGCCTATTCTGGGTGAAAAAGTCCCTAGGGTGATTTCAGACTCTGCTCTATTTGAGTTTGTCAAGAAACTGGGCTACAATGGAGAAGTAAAGAGATATGGAAATCTCTTTAGGACAAAGCTTAAGAAGGAATGGAATTTCTTCTTTGATACAATCAGCCGCTGTTTCCTGAACAAGACATCAAATTTTGATGCTCTTCCATCAGGATCTCTTAAAATTGGGTACTCTCTTTATAACGACTCAGAAAAACGCTTGTACTATATTAATATTTAATAATATCTGAGATCTTTGATATGTGAATATTGTGTGAAAGGTGAATATTTGAAAATGTGATAATCAGATGTTTACTTGGTGAATGGTATGGATTAAAATATATGTGTATGCTTTTAATTGCATTTTATATGAATTTCTTATTAAAAATTAGTTCTTTTTGACCTTCCGGGAATTTTATAAAAGCAACAGAGACTCTTTTTATTGTGAAATCTTTTTCACAACCTTTAGTTTATATTCTAGTATTTTCTAAAATTAGTGGAGGAATTTATTTTTGGCTTTAAGGATTTAAAAACGATTTTATGAGTTAAGTGTCATTTAAGTGATCAAAACTTTGAAAATTCATATTTAATTCAATTTTGGTCACAAAAATATTTTAAAAATATGGGTGAGCTTGTAAATTCGTATTCTTTATTTTAAAAATAAAATTTGGATTTTTTAGACATTACCTGCAGTTTATTTCGAATTTTAGAAAAGCATTTGTGTTGGTTTTGTTTATTAGCAAATCAGATTTTGTAATTATGAAATTACCTTTTTACCCCTGGGTTTATAAAACCCCTGCACCAGTTTCTTTTCCCCTTTTCTTTCACTCATCTCTCAACTCTCTCTTCTCTCTCTCTCGATTTCTCTCTCTCGGCTATCACTCTCTCTCTCGATTTTCTTGTAAAATCTCTCTCACTCTCAACTATATTGATGATTATGATTATACATACATATATATATGTGTGTAATCGTGTGTGTATGTGTATGCCGTGTGTATTGTGTGTACCGATTGTTGCATGCAAGGGGTTTCGGAAATTTTGATTTGATTCAAACCCAAAAGCTTGCTTGTGATGATTTTTGTGATTAGTTGGTTGATTAATATTACTTATTGGTGAGGTTGTGAAGGAAACCCGGATTTTCATATTTTCCGGGCACCTCCAACCATTGCCGCCGTCGGCAATGAGCTCCGGCGAGCCGACGGGGACGATGATGATGCTTTTGAGTCCGATTATTGTGTTAATACCTATATTTAGTTCGATTTTGAGTTGCATGTGAAGAAATCGAAATGCATGTTCAAAATTCGATTTTTTCCCCTTTTTAGAATTCGGTTTTGGAAATTTGTTATTGATGTTGTTTAATTGTTAACTTCGGTTTATAATGAATGCATGTTGATTTATTGTGTTAAGTGTGGTTAGTGTGAGATTTTGGATAGTTAAAAGTATTGATTTGGGAATTGTAGTGAAATTCCAAGTAATGGAATTGTTAACTTGTTTATTTGATAAATGCATGTATAAGTTTAGTGATTCTTGAGAACATGAGTTCTAATTGTAATATTGGATGGTTAGTTGTGAATGAGTTTGTGTTTGGAATGATTTATAAAGAAAAACACCATGCTGAATTTTTCCAGAAAAAAACTGCCTGTTCTGTTTTGCCATATTTCGAAATGTTGCTGCCTGTTTTAGACAGAGAGCTTAGGATGTCAATGTTCTAAATTGAATCTAGTTTGTGCACGCGCTAATTTTGTATCGATAGGATTTACGAATATAAAGTTATGTTTGTTTTACTAAAAGATGCGCAGCAGGGATTTTTCTGTGTTTTAGTACCTACTTTATACAGTTCGTTTTTATACTAAATAAAGTGTTCTGAAGTTGCAACTTTTATGCTAAGTTGGTTTTGTAATCAGGAAATAGCCTGTCAAATTTGGTAATTGTTTGATTAGTTTTGGAATTATGAAAAATGTTTTAGTAAAGTATGCGCAGCAGATTTTTCAGCTTTTTGAGATGAAAACATTGTTGTGAAAGTGTTAAGGATATAGTTAGCATTGGTTAAATTGATTTAAGGGATACCAAATGTGGTATGATTTGAACGGTATATTATTATATGTATATATGTATAAGGAACATGTTATGTGTATTTAAATGACGATGTGAGTTTATACGGATGATTGTCTATTACGTGGTTATAATTGTTTTATGGTATAACCATTATATGTTTACGCGCTAGGATGCGTTTGGGTAGTTTAGAATAAAGGATTGACATCTTAGAGAGGGAATTCTAAGATAGATTATATTCTTTTGTAGAGTCCAAGGAAGTGGAACTTAGAGAGTTCAAGGAAGTGGAACTTAGGGACAAGGGAAAGGCTAAGGTGGAAAATCAGTGATTGTTCATTACCCTTTTTAGCTACTTAAGGCAAGTAATACAAACTTGCTTTCGTATTTCGATTCCATTGTTTCATTTTGACACATATGAATTGTTATCTTGCCTTGATATACCTTTAATTCTGAAAACACCTATTGTTCATTGATAACCCTTATCTTTGTTCATATATACCATGTTGATCTGTATACCCTGCTTTGTTTAGTTCTTTATACCCTGTTCATATCCATGAATTGAACCCTGATGACCTATGATTCTGTAACCTGAATTTGATCATATACTTATTCAAACCCTTTTATACCTGAAAGTGAATACACCTATACCTCATTTTAGTACATTTCCAGAACATACCCAATGATAAATATTTCTTATATTCCACTAATAGAAATCCAGATTGTTTTGATTGAACTTATCTGATTTCCAAAGGACTTCTTTATATCTGAAGATGTTTTAACAAAGGAATAAAGTTTGAACTCATTTAAATTCTGATTTATGGTTTCCACGGATTCCTAAGATTGGAGGCGTAAGAGGCCGAGTAACGCCGGTCCAGCACTTTTTAATTATAATAAATGGACTAGGGATGGACTAGTCTAAAGGCCAATGTGTTGCCTAATGGGACTGTTATTCCCAAATGACCTAACAGAATTGTAGAAGGGGGGGGGGGGGGGGTTGAATACAATTCTTGATATTTTCTTGAAACTAAACACTTTATGAAATTAAACTGAACTGAATAAATAAAAACACAAGATATAAATAATTCAGTTGGATTGTTTGATGATCCAACTGAAGTGTTTTTATTGCGGAAATAATCTGTGATACAAATGTTCACAGCTGCTCAGTTACAATGTTGTAGAGAAGAATGCTCTCAAAAATAGCTAATACAATCTATTTGTTTTTCTTCTCTCTTTCTAAAGTGACTGCTACACTTGGTTATAAATCCCAAGTTTACAATTCTACATTTGGTTAAACTAAAGAATAATAGAAGTAACCATCAGTAGCTTGCTTTTCATTCCTTTTGTCCAATGGTCCTTGGAGATCTTTGCTTTTGTCTTCATGCTCATTATAATCATTCCCAAGAGCCTTATTGGAAATTGGAATGTTTCCTTATTTCCAGTAACCACTTTGATGGTTTCCAATGCAAAGTACACTTCCATATCTCCTTTTAGATCTGTTCAGTAAACTATCACTATCACTTTGTCAACTGTTCAAAAAGCAACATTGATTCGTTGATAGCAAGGAGATGTGTTTCGTTGATAGCTTCATTCTTCATTCCGTTGATGGTGTTTCCCTCGTTTCGTTGATGGGTAAACTCCATACCGTTGACAGAGTAATCTTCATACCGTTGACATGTCTTCACTTAGGCAGAATTACAAGGCATAACATATTTACAATTAACCAACCTATTTTGCCTATCTAGTACATAGTCAACATGACTTAGAAAACCTATCTAAAACATATAATAGAATGCCTATCATACTGTGAAGTATTGTACAATGCAATTGCTACAACACTCATTTCGTTGATGAGCTTCCTGTCAACGAAACACTGCTAAGCATGCTATTTCGTTGACAGCTACAAAATTGACTTTACACAAATTCTACTAAGTGTTTTATGCTTATCATCAAGAACAACATATTCCTAACAATCTCCCCCAATTTATGACTGATAGAATAACAGCCATAAATCAAGAGACTTGATGATAACAAAAACACTCAGATACATCATAAATTACAAAAGTAGAAAATGTATTAAGCTTCAAAACTTTATAGACAAAATATAAGACTTACAAGACTAATGCCCACAAGTGCTCCTCTAGTCTGAGCAAATGTTTCATCTGTGACTTCTTTGTGGCATAGTCTTCTTCCCTCTCTTGGAGTTGTTTTCCTCAATCTGGACCTGTAGTCTTCTGTAGAAGATTTTCTCCTCTTCATCTTGATCACCAAGCTTGGATTGCATCAGCTTTAGAGTTTGATTAGATGCCTTCTCCAGCTGGTCTTCCATTCTGAAGAATCTTCTGCAATTGTCCTTGTCCTTAAACTCCATCATCCAATAAGGTTGAAGATGGATTTTCTTTCCTGTTGAGGGAACTCTAAGTATCCTTGGAAGAGCCTCAGGCTTGTTCCAGCTAGCCTTTAACTGACAGATTTTGGAGACCACCTCAGACTTGGCTGTTTTGGTGAAACCGAAGTCCTTTTTCAAGCATCTAAACACTGAGAGTAGTGTTTGATAGTCTTCTCCTAAAATTCTGTAGAGAGGCCACACTTGTTCTCTACCACCCTTGAATGTGAACACTAGTCTTTCAGGCAACTTTTGAGAAGCTGCAATTCCCCTTACTTCCACCAGGTTGTCTAAGTCAAGATGTAGACTGGATTCTTCCCTGATGTCAGCAATGTACATGCAGTCCTCTGGGTTTGAAGGGGGTTTTTGAGATTGTGGCTTTCTCACAAAAACAGGCTTTGCTTTGACAGGCCTCTTCTTTGTCTTCATTGGTTGGTCCTTTTCTAACAGGAACTTTGGAAAGTATGCCTCATCAAAATCAATTGGTTCCTCTTTTGGCATGATTGGTTGATCATGAAAATTGACAGGATGTGCAGGATCACAGGCCAACTTTCCCTCAAAAACTGGATTAGCAATTGTTGGAGGTGCAATAGGTATAGAAGAGTCTGATGCAGTACTCTGAGAATCAGCACTCTCAAAGTCTATGTTTCTCCTAGCTCTCTCTTTGGGTTGCCTTGTGCTCTTCTTTGAACTCCTTTCCTCTCTAGTGCTTTCCTCTTGCTTCCTTTCTTCTTCATCTAGAGCTTGAGCTACTGCAAGAGCTTGCATAGCTGCTCTTTCTGATTCCTCAGCCTTGGCTTCAGCAAAGTTTGGATGACCAGCCCAAACACAGATTTGTTGTCCATTCCTGTAGACAATTGCCCTTTGCTTCCTTATCTCATAATTATTACTTTCCTTGCTTTTTGTGATGAGTAGACCAAGAAGCTTGTGCTCATCTGGATAAGGTGCAGGATAGAAAGTCCTTGCTATGTTTTTGCCCTTTGGTTTAGCAGGGGACTTGGGAGATAGGCTTCTTTGAATTGTAGCTTGTTCCACATCCCTAATGCATGAAGTTTGTCCTTTTTCCTTCCTTGGTCCTTGAGTGACTCCATGTAGAAGGGGCTCTTGGTGATAGAAAGAATTTGTCTGTGGCTCCCATTCCGTTGATGCTAGTGCCATGGCATTCGTTGATGGCTGTTCCGTTGATGGATTTGAGTCCTTATCTTCAGTAATCTTCTTGAACTTTGCTTCTATGTTGGACCAATGTTCTTTGATTTGTTCTGCAAGTCTCATCCTCATAGAAGCTTCTTGTATAAGGTCAATACCATCCTTTTGCTGCTTGCCAAGCTCCCCCATTGCTAATGGCTCCTTTGGTAGGGAAATGGCTGGGACCATAACCTTGGTAATCTGAATGTCTAGCTCCTTAGATTTCTCCCCCTTTTTGTTATCATCAAAAGAGATGGCTGGGAGTCCTTGAGCTGCCACTAGCTGGGCCAATAGTTGAGTTTGTTTCTCCTGTTCCTTTTGCATCTGTGATAGAGTGGCTTCCACCTTGTCCACTCTAGAAGAGAGAGTCTTCAAGGAGGAATCCACTTCAGGTTCTTTAGAGAAAAACCTGTTCATCCTGGACACAGTGAGAAGAGGAAGCTTTTCATCTAGCCTCCTATCATTAGCAGCCCTAAGGTTGCTGATTGAATCCTTGATCTCTGTAGCCTCAATCCTTGTCTGCAACATTTGTAGCCTTTGAATTTCCAGAGAATCCATTATGGCTTTGTAGAATTTCTTGTCCCTTGCTCCTGCAGACTCATGAGCTAGATATGCTTCTTTGTACTGCCTTGTGATAGCAGCATCCAAATTGCTTCTACCATGCATATCTTGAGAAAGCCAGTTTGGTGTAGGAGGCACCACAGAAGTCCCAGTCTGTGCAGTAGTGGCCACCTGTAGAGTGTCACCAAAGCTATCCTCATTATCAGAAAAATCAAAGTCTCCACTTGCTTCAGCTCCTGGAGGTAGATTGGTCAAGGCATCCTTTGCTCTTTGCATTGATGCAGTTGTGTGAATTAGTTGTAGTGACCTCTCTGCCTCCACATTGCCCTGTTGAGCCAAAATTTGATAGGCTGACACAGGATGAGTAAAGGTCTCAGGATCCAGGGAAATACTATCCAGAGTTTGCTGATAAACCTCTTGGAAAGTAAGTTCCCTTTCTCCCTCACTGACCTCCATTAACTCATTAGCAATGGCTGCTTCCATCCTTATTTCTCCTGTAGTCCCTTCTCTCTCTCCACTCTGTTCTTGCATCATGGGCTCCCCATGGCTCACACCTCTCACACCCTCACCTTCACCTTCTAAGGTGGAACTCTCAATCTCTCCTTTTGCCTGGCTGGAAGAAATAGCCAGCCTCTCACTCACATTCTCTCCTTTTGCCTGGCTGCAAGCCAGCCTCTCAGTTTCACTCCCTCTCAGTCCTAGAAGTGTCTCAACTACCACTAGATCATCTGCACTAGTTGTGGGAACAACTTGATTTTCAATTAAAGGTGCAGAGTGAACTATCAACGGAATGGTAGTTTGAACTGTCAACGGTATGGATACCGTTGATGGAGAAACACTTGTCAACGAAATAGACTGTTTCGTTGATGAAGTCAAGAAAGCACTTTGAGAATGAGAAATTACAGTAGAGTCTGTGGTGATTGATTTTAGAGATTGGTCCACAGATCCCCTTGCAATTTCAGGAAAAATTGGTTGATGGCCCAACAAATCACTTAGCAAGTGATGGCCACCAGCTTCAGAGTGGGGCTTCTCCAAGATTAGAGTTGGAGAATCAGGAATAGATGTATGGATCATGTCCACATCCAAAGATTGAGTTGGTGAATTTGATGGAGATAATTCAAGATTGATGTTTAGAGAAGAGGACTGTAACCCCAGAGAAATGATAGGGGTTACATCAAACTGAATTTGAGAAACTGGAAGTGTTGCTTCCAGTGTGTGTGCACCCTGTGTACCCTTGGACTTTTGCTTCACTCTCCTTTGGTATTGGGAAAATGTAGACTTTGGGCTTGAAGTGTCCCTTACCCTTTTGGACTGTACTCTAGGAGGAGAGCTTGTTTCAATAATCACATCCTTTTGGGAGGATGCAATTAGACTTGTGTTTAAATCCATGTTACTCATTGTGCCTTGTTGGGAAGACACAATGGGGCTTGGCTGGTACACACTAACCTGTCCTTCCTTATCCTTGGGGTTTCTTTGATGTTCACCCCTTCCCTCACCTCTCACAACTCCAGACTCACTCCCCTTAGGTTGTGTGGTAGTTTTTACAACAGGTGCCTTTTGAGAAGCACCTGAGGTTGGCTTGGAGGATTTCTTTGTTTTTGGTTTTGTTGCTAGGGTAGGAGCCTGTTGGGTCACAGCTACAGACTCCATAGCAACATTGGAAGGTAAAACAGTAGAGGTGTTAGCTACACTAACAGGGATAGTAGTAGTTACCTCAATGATTGGCAGATACACCACTGGAACATCACCATTGTGGTTCAGCCTCAGTATGTCTGTCAATACTCTCTTTTCTTGCACAAAGCACTCGAACCTGGCATTAGGGTTAGAGATAACTAATGGTGCTGGACTAACATGGTTAGCCAAAATCATCAGAAACCTAGCATAATAGATATTTTTCTTCCTATTTGCTTTGTCACCCAACTTAGCACCAATTTCATACATAAGTTGGGTGCTAAAGTTGTGATATCTATCATTTAGAAGCATGGTTAGGAGAATTAACATAGAGTTAGTTAATGCATCAAAATTACTAATCTTTCCAGAAAAGACCTTAATGAATGCATCAGCTAAATAACTGTATTCCCTAACCAAACCTCTCCTAATTATTCTACCCAGATTATCAGTAGGCAAAGAGTAGTTTATAGAATTTAACATGGTAGTTATTTCAGTGTTAGTAGGCAAAGCATCACAGTTATTATCAGGAATATGTAAACATGCTTGCAAAACATCAGAATTAACTATGTACTCATTACCTTGAAGAGTGAATTTTAGTGTGCAGTGTGTTCCACTATACTCACATGAGGTCCAAATTTCCTCGATTATCTCATTGTAGAGTGGTGTAGAGTGAAACATTGCATAGCTCAACTTGCAATTCTTCATGAAATCCATCATTTTGAAGAACAGTCTGTTCGGGTTTTCCTTGACAACAAAAGGGATGGAGTTGTTCTTCTCATAGATGAACCCTCCAGCAGACATAAGCTTGACTATAGGTGCCATTGTTGATTAAAGGAAAGCTTCGAACTGAATTGCTTGTTAGAGAGAAGAAGAGAGAAAAAGCCTTTGGAATTTTTGAGAACAGGTAAAAAGAAATAATGAAAATAAAATTTCTTAAATACTCCCCCAAAAATTCTCAGAAAATGAATCCAATAATAAATGTAAATTACTGGATTGGCTTAAAAATATAACCGTTACTCTTAAAGTATTACCATGATTTATACTTACAGGGGTGTATGCATAGATCGTGGTAAAAGACGTGTCAATTTTTTAACGGTTCAGATTAAAAGCGCTTTATATCAACGAATCAGAATTGGGCGTTTAAGGTCCTGTCTATTTCGTTGATAAAACTGCGTTTCGTTGATACAAAAGAACTATCAACGAAACACCCAGAAAAAGTGCTAAGACTGTCAACGAAATGGTGCATTCCGTTGGCATAGTAATTTTGACTTAGACAAAATTTTACCTTTTCCTGAGAAAATTCATTCACAGAAAAACATAGCAAATTTCTGGCTGCATTTTAACTTGCAAATATCTCAAAAATAATTAAGAGAAATTTAGCATACCTAGCTCACTTACTAATCTTGAGAATGTTGATTCATCAAGTGGCTTGGTAAAGATGTCTGCAAGTTGTTGTTCACTTGGAACAAAATGTAACTCCACAGTACCATTCATAACATGTTCTCTAATGAAATGGTACTTGATGTCAATGTGCTTGGTCCTTGAATGCTGCACTGGATTCTCAGTAATGGTAATGGCACTAGTGTTGTCACAGAAAATAGGAATTTTCTCAACTCTTAATCCATAATCAAGTAGTTGGTTTTTCATCCATAAAATCTGTGCACAACAACTTCCAGCTGCAATATACTCAGCCTCAGCTGTGGAGGTAGAAACTGAGTTTTGTTTCTTGCTGAACCATGACACAAGCTTGTTTCCTAGGAATTGACAGGTTCCAGTTGTACTTTTCCTGTCAATTTTACATCCTGCAAAATCTGCATCTGAATAACCAATTAGTTCAAAACCAGATTCTCTAGGATACCAAATGCCAAGGTTTGGTGTTCCTTTGAGATATCTGAAAATTCTTTTAATAGCAACTAAATGGGATTCTCTAGGATCAGCCTGAAATCTAGCACATAGACATGTAGCAAACATAATATCAGGTCTACTAGCTGTTAAATATAAAAGTGAGCCTACCATGCCTCTGTAACTTGAAATGTCCACAGATTTGTCCTTAGTATTCAATTCAAGTTTGGTGGCAGTAGGCATGGGAGTTTTGGCAGGAGAGCATTCCATTAGGTTAAACTTCTTTAATAAATCATGAATGTATTTTGTTTGACTAATGAAAATGCCTTCATTAACTTGCTTTACTTGAAGACCAAGAAAGTAAGTTAATTCTCCCATCATGCTCATTTCATACTTACTTTGCATAAGCTTGGCAAACTTTTGACAAAGTTTCACATCTGTAGACCCAAAGATTATATCATCTACATAAATTTGAACAAGTAAAGTAGAGCCATTTACAACCCTGTGAAAAAGAGTTTTATCTACAGTACCTCTAGTGAAATGATTCTCAAGGAGGAACTGTGAGAGAGTGTCATACCAGGCTCTAGGTGCTTGTTTCAAACCATAGAGTGCTTTGAGAAGGAAGTACACATAGTCTGGAAAATCATCATCTTCAAAACCAGGAGGTTGACTTACATACACCTCCTCTTCCAATTCCCCATTCAGAAAAGCACTCTTCACATCCATTTGATAGACCTTGAAATTGGCATGGGCTGCATAGGCTAGGAAAATCCTTATTGCTTCTAGTCTTGCAACAGGAGCAAAGGTTTCATCAAAATCAATTCCTTCTTCCTGTGAATAGCCTTTTGCAACCAATCTAGCTTTGTTCCTTGTGACTATGCCATTTTCATCCATCTTGTTTCTGAACACCCACTTTGTGCCTATAACACTCCTGTCATTAGGCCTGGGCACCAGCTTCCAAACATTGTTTCTCTCAAATTGGTTTAGCTCTTCTTGCATGGCTAAAACCCAATCTGGATCTAGAAGTGCATCCTCAACTTTCTTTGGCTCATCTTGAGACAGAAAGCTACTATATAGACATTCTTCTTGAGTTGCTCTTCTAGTTTGGACTTTTGAAGAGACATCACCTATAATAAGTTCAAAGGGATGATCTTTAGTCCATTTCCTTGAGGGAGGTAGATTTGCTCTTGAAGACGTAGCTTCATGATCATGATTGCCTTGATTGGATATTTGTCCTTGAGAAACTCCCCCTGAGTTTGTTGTCCCTAAGTGATCACTTCTAGAAGTATTCCTATGACTATCAACGGTATGACCGTTTTGGCTGTCAACGAAACGCTCATTCTGACTGTCAACGAATCCACCATCATGACTGTCAACGAAATGACCATTTGGTCTGCTAGCTGCTATCCTTTTTAACCTTAATGCAGCAATTTCATCTTCACTGCTGCTTTCATCTGTGCTAGATACAACAACTTTAGGCTGTTTCTCAGTAGCCTTATCATGATTCACTTGATCTCCTTCCTTATTTTCAAAAGAAAGACTTTCATGGAAACCTTCATCACGGAGACCTTGGATTTTGAGATCATCAAAAACAACATGTACAGATTCCATAACAATGTTGATTCTGAGATTATAGACCCTGTAAGCTTTCCCTGCTGCATATCCCACAAATATTGCTTCATCTGCCTTTGCTTCAAATTTCCCCAAATGCTCAGCTTGATTTCTCAGAACAAAGCACTTGCATCCAAAGACATGAAGAAAATCCAATAGTGGCTTCTTTCTTTTGAGTAACTGATAAGGGGTCATTCCTTTGGCCTGATTAATCAAAGAAATATTTTGAGTAAAGCAAGCTGTGTTAACTGCCTCAGCCCAAAAATATGTAGGTAACTTTGATTCATCTAGCATTGTCCTTGCAGCTTCAATAAGTGTTCTGTTTTTCCTTTCAACTACACCATTTTGCTGTGGTGTTCTTGCTGCTGAAAACTCATGCAAAATACCATTTTCTTCACAGAACACCTTCATGCTTGAATTCTTGAATTCTGTCCCATTGTCACTCCTAATCCTTCTTACTTTGAAATCAGGATGATTGCTTACCATCTTGATGTGATTGATAATGATTTCACTTGCCTCATCTTTAGAGTGCAAAAAGAAAGTCCATGTAAATCTAGAAAACTCATCAACAATCACAAGACAGTATTTCTTCTTTGAGATGGACATAACATTTACAGGGCCAAATAGGTCCATATGAAGCAATTCAAGCTGCTGGACAATTGATGACTCTGTCTTGCTTTTGAATGATGCCTTCTTCTGTTTTCCCTTTTGACAGGCATCACACAAACCATCCTTGGAGAACTCCACCTGTGGAATTCCTCTAGCAAGATCTTTCCTCACCAAATCATTCATAACTTTGAAATTCAGATGGGATAACTTCTTGTGCCATAACCAACTTTCATCCTTGCTTGCCTTGCTGAAAAGACAAGTGATGGTGTCTGAACTTGTGCTACTAAAGTCAGCAATGTACACATTCCCCCTTCTGAATCCAGTCATTACCACATTGTTGTTTCCTCCTTTAGAAACAACACAGGCTTCTCTAGAAAAAGTAACTAAAAATCCTTTGTCACAAAGTTGGCTGATACTAAGCAAGTTGTGCTTAAGACCATCCACCAATGCAACCTCATCTATGATGACATTCTCTTTTGAAATCAAGCCATATCCCTTTGTGTAGCCTTTGCTGTCATCTCCAAAAGCAATACAAGGGCCAGCTCTTTCCTGAAACTCTGTGAGCAGGGTAGAATCACCAGTCATGTGTCTTGAACAACCACTATCCAAGTACCAAAGATTCCTTTTGTCTCCCTGCACACAATAAAACCAAATCAAGTCGATTTTGGTACCCAAGTTTCCTTGGGTCCTGTCTTGTTAGCCTTTGCATTCCCTTTTGTACCATTTTTCACTTTGGGCTCAGATTGATTCAAATCAATCTTTACCCTTGGTGTTGATTTCTGAGGGTTGCTCATATTTTCATTCATAGCATGCATAGTTGGAGGAACAATCATGTTATTCATGTTCCATGGCATTTGTGGCATGTTAAACATATTCATGTAAGGATTAGACACAAATGGCATGCTAGCATATGGATTCTGAAATTGTGCATATGGAGCAAACATGTTAGACATAACAGGCATTGTAGGCATGGAACTGTTCATTGCAGGCTTGGGCATTCTCACATTAGGAGTTTTCTTAACAGATTTGCAGTTAGTAGACAAATGACTAACACTTCCACAATTAACACATGTCTTTCTAGGAGCATATTTATCAGGTGTGTAATTGTTGTGTTTGTTAATTCCTACTTTGCCATTCCTGTTATTCTTTTTATTTCCCTTAGCCTCATTATGAACTTTCTCTACCTTGTCTTTCAATTGCTTGTTAGACAAGTGACCTACATTAGCTCTCTCAACAGGCTTCTCAATTTTCTTTAAAATACTAGACTCACCTTGAACAAAGTTCTTGGTGACAGGACCATACTTGTCATTAAGTCTAGTGAGTTTATCTTTTCTTTTGTCTGTCAACGAAACAGCCTGATCGGTTGATGGTTCATGTGTCAACGAAACATTGCATTCCGTTGACATATCAACCTTCAACAAATGATCATTGTTGTTTGTTGACTCTGTTCCTGATTCTAAGGTTTCACCAACATACCCTAGCTTCTCTTTGTTCCTTTCCCATGATTGCTCACAGAAGGATTCCACGCCTTGAACATTAATTATGTTGGTAGCAACATTCCTGGCATCCTTCCATTTTGCAATCACACTTTGTTCTATCTCAAGTTGTGTTCTAAGAATTTCTTCCCTTTGTAACACTTTCTCAAGTTCCTTCTTAGCATCCCTACTAACACATCTCATTTTCTCAAATTCAATGAGCTGTGCTTCTAACATTGCATTCCTATCACTTAAGAGCAGATTGGTCTCTTTTATTCTTGAATTCTCTTTAGTAAGTGATTTAAGAGTAACACGCAAATTATATAATACAGTAGACATTTCATTTACTGCATTGTCGCATTCCTCTTTAGAAAGCTCAGAAAGATTAGTAATTGTTACCTGGTTGCTTGAGGAACTTGCTTCCTGCTCATGATTGTCAGCCATAAGAGCCAAGTTGACATACTCAACATCATCATCAGAATCTTCACCATTACCAGCCCAATCATACTCCTGAGACATGAAAGCCTTTTCTTTTTGTTTGAGAAGTTCAAAGTATTTCTTTTTATAATCAACAGGCTCAAATTTCCTGTTGCCCTTCTCAACCTTGGGCTTTCTGCAGTCTCCAGCAAAGTGACCAAGCATTCCACAATTGAAACATTTTGACTTAGACTTTTCAATCCAGTTTGTTTTGCTAGGTTGAAAGTCTCTTCTTGGTGGCCTTGCTTCTGAGTTTCTTTTGAACTTGAACTTAGAGAATTTTCTAGACAGAAAAGCAATGTGTTCATCAATCTCATCTAAGTCCTCCAAGTTGGCTGGTTCTGATTCTTCTTCTTCTGTCATCTTGTCTTTACCCTTGCTAACATCACTCCTACAACTAGATCGACTAGTTGTGGCCTTTGCAGCTTCTTTATTGTCATCTTCAAGTTGGTTCACTGATGCAATCAATGCAATAGATCCACCCTTCTTCTGTACCTTTTCAATTTCTTCATCTTGCTCCATTTCCAGCTCATAAGTCTTCAAGGTTCCATACAGCCTTTCAAGAGTGTAGTCTTTGTACTCTTGAGTGTTTCTGAGAGAAACAGTCATAGGCTTCCATTCTTTTGGAAGAGCTCTAAGAAATTTAAGGTTTGAATCCTTGGTTTGATAGATCCTCCCATACAACTTTAATCCATTCAAAAGCTTTTGAAACCTACTGAACGTGTCATTTAGGGTTTCACCAGCTTTAAAATGAAAATGCTCATATTGTTGTATAAGGAGTTGCATTTTATTTTCCCTGACTTGCTCAGTTCCTTCACATAGTGTTCTAACAGTATCCCATACTTCCTTAGAGGTTGTACAGTTGATAACATTGTCAAACATCTCTTGCTCCAAACCATTAAACAGAATGTTCATGGTCCTTTTGTCTTTATGAACTTCTGCAATATCTTCAACAGTCCATTCTGAGACAGTTTTTGGAATCTCTACATCAGGTGCATCATCTGGCAGTCCAACTCTAGAGTCAAGCTTCATGGGAACGTGTGGACCTTTCTCAATGCAGTCTACATACCTCTCATCCATAGACATGAGATGTAAATGCATCTTTACTTTCCAGTGAAAGTAATTGTCTTTATCAAGAACTGGTATCTTCACACCTGCATCCTTCTTCACCATGGTTTCTGTTTTTGGTCTTGATCTTTAAACTTCTTGTATGTTAGAAGCTCGCTCTGATACCAATTGTTATTCCCAAATGACCTAACAGAATTGTAGAAGGGGGGGGGGGGGTTGAATACAATTCTTGATATTTTCTTGAAACTAAACACTTTATGAAATTAAACTGAACTGAATAAATAAAAACACAAGATATAAATAATTCAGTTGGATTGTTTGATGATCCAACTGAAGTGTTTTTATTGCGGAAATAATCTGTGATACAAATGTTCACAGCTGCTCAGTTACAATGTTGTAGAGAAGAATGCTCTCAAAAATAGCTAATACAATCTATTTGTTTTTCTTCTCTCTTTCTAAAGTGACTGCTACACTTGGTTATAAATCCCAAGTTTACAATTCTACATTTGGTTAAACTAAAGAATAATAGAAGTAACCATCAGTAGCTTGCTTTTCATTCCTTTTGTCCAATGGTCCTTGGAGATCTTTGCTTTTGTCTTCATGCTCATTATAATCATTCCCAAGAGCCTTATTGGAAATTGGAATGTTTCCTTATTTCCAGTAACCACTTTGATGGTTTCCAATGCAAAGTACACTTCCATATCTCCTTTTAGATCTGTTCAGTAAACTGTCACTATCACTTTGTCAACTGTTCAAAAAGCAACATTGATTCGTTGATAGCAAGGAGATGTGTTTCGTTGATAGCTTCATTCTTCATTCCGTTGATGGTGTTTCCCTCGTTTCGTTGATGGGTAAACTCCATACCGTTGACAGAGTAATCTTCATACCGTTGACATGTCTTCACTTAGGCAGAATTACAAGGCATAACATATTTACAATTAACCAACCTATTTTGCCTATCTAGTACATAGTCAACATGACTTAGAAAACCTATCTAAAACATATAATAGAATACCTATCATACTGTGAAGTATTGTACAATGCAATTGCTACAACACTCATTTCGTTGATGAGCTTCCTGTCAACGAAACACTGCTAAGCATGCTATTTCGTTGACAGCTACAAAATTGACTTTACACAAATTCTACTAAGTGTTTTATGCTTATCATCAAGAACAACATATTCCTAACAGGGACCCAATACAAGGACCAGAGGGACTGTGTGTCCGGTATGGGGACTTTACGTGGCTGATCACCCGTATTGTCCGGTGCGTTGTGAAAAATCTCCAAAATTACTTATTGTTTTTGAAACGGATATCTTGAAAATGAAATTGGTTTACCCTTTGAAATTGCATATTTATGCCATTGTTCTGATAAATCCCTAATGTGGATTCTGCTACAACCATGCCATATATATTGATATTGGAAACTGTTTTGAAGCTATATATTCAATTCATTGTTTTGATAATCCCTTGATACGGATCTTGCTATACCCATGTCGTACATATTGATATTGAAACTGTTTCCCAGTGGATAACTGTATGGTCATATTATTATTACTTGCTGGGCATTTGGCTCATTCTTTTTCCCTATTCTAACCCACAGTGAAACGAGAAGATGGTACGTACATTTCAGACAGCTAGGAAGTCTTCCTATAGGGTTGTTTTTGGGATGCCAGCTCAGGTAGGTGATGGCCATATCTAGAAGGTGTTTTGTAATAGAGAACTTAGAACTTTTAAGAATGGTTGTAATAACTTTTGAGGCATTATGTATTAATGAATTAGATAGTGGATGCTTGTTTCACACCATCAACTGTTAAAGATCCAGGGTAGAGTTGGGGTCAAGTCTGCATGCTTTTATTATATTGTTTATGGGTTTAATATGTATAGAGGTGGTAGTGACTCCCCGATCATGACCCCAGATCGGGAGGGCGTCACAGGTTGGTATCAGAGCTGTCAGTTTTTGGTCACTGAAACAAGCCAGGATTAGGATCCCTATTAATAAAAGATTAGGATCCCTATTAATAAAAGGTGATTAAGATAGTTATGTAAGGAGTAGGAATATGTTAGGATATTAGATGGATAAATGCTAAGTAGCAACGGTAGGCGTAAGTACTTTCTTTTAAGATTAAGTCTTTAGGATTAAGATAACCTGTTATTATATAAGTATCTATATCTATATTGTTATCGCAGGAGATGGACGTTATTGGTGGAGACACACCCCCTCACCCCTCTATCACATTATCTGACCCAGTGGAGATAGATAGTCCTAGTGTTCAGTCCGTTGAGACACCATTTGCACCTGTACCTGTTCAGACTACTATCCCCTGGAGAGCAGCATCTGTTGATTCTCGTATTTCAGTCATGGGAGATCCTGCACCTATATTTCATCATGCACATGTAGACCTTGCTAGAGATCTAGAGACCCTTTCAGGACAGAATGCCGAGCTTCAGGCCCTTATAGATCAGATGTCTGAGGAGGCGGACCGTCGTGTTGCTGTTACTGAGGCGGAGTGGCAGGATAGGATCCGTACTGTAGAGGAGTCAGCGCGAAAGCGCCTAGCTGAGGGACCAGTCACGGTTGATGCTTTAGAGGAGGCCAGGAGAGTGACTAGGATTGTTAGCTGGATGCTGTGTGAGCTGAGAGCTGTTCGTGGCGGACGAGACTAGCTATGGTTGGATTCTGAGAGTGGGACATCTGTTAGAGCCCATTGGTTTTAGTATTGATCAATTGTACGTTTGACTACTCGCTATTAGGATATTTTCCCTTTTTCCTAGTAGACATTATGATATTATCTGCTTTGACATTGACTCTGTTTTGATTTTTGGGGTGATCATGTACCCTATCATCTATTGTACCTGACTTTTATCTTTACGTTATGCACGTACTTTTCTTATACCTTGCTTCAAACTGTTACACTTTTTATTGTTAACCTGTTCCTATAATACCTATGTTTACCCTGTTTACCCTGTTACGGAGACGAGCAAGTTATCTAACAATATGGCTAAAAGTTTTAAATTTTCTTTATGTTACATACAGCTTTATAAAAACGTTTTCAAAAAGAGTTTACATTGTGATATATATATGCATATTGTTTCATAAATTGCTTATCTCTTATCAGAAAAATGCCACCAAAGAAAAAGACTACTGCTTCTACTCAACAAACAACGGATACCGAGGCCCAGAACCCGGTAGACCCAACTATAACTCAAATACTTCAATTACTTCAACAACAAACTGCTGCCTTGACTCAACAACAACAACAAAATGTTCAACCTTTGACAACTTTTAAATCATTTCAAGCTGTCCACCCACCTGAATTTAAAGGTACTCTAAACCCTGTTGAGGCGAAATCATGGTTAATCGACATTGAGAAAGCGTTTGCGTTAGTTAAGGTTGGGGAAGATCAGAAAACTGAATTTGCTAGTTACTACTTGAAGGCAGAAGCTAATTTTTGGTGGGAATCAGTGAAGTTAGGAGAAGGAGAAATTACTTGGCAAAGATTTACGGAACTATTTCAGGAGAAGTATTTACCAAGGTACCTACAAGATCAGTTGGAAGTTCAGTTCTTAGAATTAAAACAAGAAGGGATGAGTGTGGCGGAATACGAAGCCAAATTTACGGAATTGGCAAGATTTGCACCTAGATACGTAGGAGATGATGTCAGTAAGGCTAGAAAGTTTCAGCACGGATTAAAGCCATGGTTAAGGAGTAGAGTCGCAGCTTTTGAGTTGAGAAATTATACTGCGGTAGTACAGAAAGCGATGATCATTGAGGGCGAAAGTGAATTAGTTCAAAAAGAGAAATTTGGAAAGAAACGAAAGTTTGGAGGATCTGAAAGAAGCCAAGGAGATGAAGGACAAGGAAGTTCTCAGAATAGAAAAAGGTTTGGAAATCAATCAGGAGGAGATAAGAATTTTCAGAAACAAAAGAGTGGATTTGGAAGTTCAGACAGGAAACCTCAAGGAGGAAAGCCGCCAACTATCACGGGAAAGCCGTCTATACCAGAGTGCAAGACGTGTGGTAAAAGACATTCGAGAATCTGTAACAAGTTGAACATCACATGTTTTAAATGCAACAAGAAGGGACACTATGCTGATGGATGTCCAAGTTCAAAACCAGGAGGACTAACATGTTTCAAGTGTGGAAAAGCGGGACATTTTGCGCGGGAATGCAAGGAACCGGTCCAGTCTGCTAATGTACTTAGACTCACTGCACCACCAACACGGTCACAGTCATCTCAACCTCGAGCAAGAACTTTTAATATGTCAATCAATGAAGCGGTTCAGGACAGAGATGTAGTAGCAGGTACGCTTCCTGTGAATTCTGTTAAAGCTAAAGTGTTAATTGATTCTGGAGCAACTAGATCTTTTATATCTGAAAGATTCCTTGATAAATTGAATTGTGAGGTAAAACCATTGGAAAGGACGTTAGTAATAGAAGTGGCGAACCAGGATAGAGTTCCCGTAAACCAAGTGTGTCCTAATTGTAAAATCGAGATCGGTGGATATCTTTTTCATGCGGATTTGATACCGTTCAAAATGGGAGAATTTGATGTTATCCTAGGAATGGATTGGTTAGTAGATTGCGATGCGCAGATTGAATGTAGGAAAAAGCAAGTAAGATTGCGTGTGGACGAAGATCAAGAAGTGGTGTTTCAAGGTCAAAGACAAACTAGGAAGTTCTTAACGTTTATGCAAACGACCCGGCTACTGCGACAAGGTTGTGAAGCTTATTTGGCTCATGTAGTGGATGTGGAGAAACAAGTGTTGAAAATGGAGGAGATACCAGTTGTAAATGAGTTCCCTGAAGTTTTTCCTGACGAACTACCCGGATTACCTCCAGATCGAGAAGTAGAATTTACGATTGATTTGGCACCTGGAACGGAACCAGTATCAAAGGCACCTTACAGAATGGCACCGACAGAAATGAAGGAATTGGCTACGCAGCTACAAGATCTTTTGGATAAAGGAGTTATAAGGCCTAGTATATCGCCGTGGGGAGCGCCAGTTTTGTTTGTCAAAAAGAAAGACGGAAGTATGAGATTGTGTATAGATTATCGAGAACTTAACCGGTTGACGGTAAAGAATAAGTACCCGTTATCGCGGATCGATGATTTATTTGATCAACTCAAAGGAGCAGCATATTTTTCAAAGATTGATTTAAGATCTGGATATCATCAACTAAAGATCAAACCTGAAGATGTTTCGAAAACTGCTTTTCGCACGAGATATGGACATTACGAATTTTTAGTGATGCCATTTGGATTAACTAATGCCCCGGCTGTGTTTATGGATTTGATGAACCGAGTGTTTCGAACGTATTTGGATAAGTTTGTGATTGTATTTATTGATGACATCTTGATATATTCAAAGTCTTCGGAAGATCATGCGGAACATCTAAGGATCGCATTGGAAGTCTTGAGAAAGGAGAAGTTATATGCGAAGTTTTCAAAGTGTGAATTCTGGTTAGAGGAAGTACAATTTCTTGGACACGTTATTAGTCGAGAAGGAGTGAGAGTGGACCCTGCCAAGATTGAAGCTGTGGTTAATTGGGAAAGACCAAAGACCCCTACTGAAGTGAGAAGTTTTCTCGGATTAGCTGGATACTATTGGAGATTTGTTCAAGATTTTTCAAAGATAGCTACACCGTTAACTGCACTGACTCGGAAGAATGAGAAGTTTGTTTGGACTGAGAAATGTGAAGAAAGTTTCCAAGAGCTGAAAGGAAGATTAGTGACTGCACCAGTGTTAGTCTTACCAGATGATCAAGGAAATTTTGTTATCTACAGTGATGCTTCACACAAAGGATTAGGATGTGTTTTAATGCAACATGGAAAAGTGATCGCGTATGCTTCACGACAACTCAAACCGCACGAACAGAAGTACCCAACCCATGATTTGGAATTAGCAGCTATTGTGTTCGCACTGAAAATTTGGAGACATTATCTATACGGAGAGAAGTGTGAAATCTACACGGATCATAAGAGCTTAAAGTATATATTCACTCAGAAGGAATTGAACATGAGGCAACGGAGATGGTTGGAGCTAATTAAGGACTATGATTGTAGTATTAACTACCACCCGGGAAAAGTGAATGTTGTGGCGGATGCGTTAAGTCGAAAGGAGAGATTGAATTTGTTCACGATACCTAAGGAATTGCTTCAAGAATTTGAGAAGTTGAAACTAGAAGTCTATGATTCGGAAGTTACCAACGAAGTTCTCAATGCTATGACGTTTCAACCGGAACTGTTGGAAAAGATACGAAGATGTCAGGAGGAGGTTATGAATCAAGAGATGAACACATTGACTGGTGAAGAGATCTGCACCCAAAGGGACGACAAAGGAATTTTGAGATTTTCTACGAGGATATGGATTCCAAATGTGACGGAATTGAAGAATGAAATCTTGAGGGAAGCCCATAGTTCACAGTACTCAATTCACCCTGGTAGCACGAAGATGTATCGAGATTTGAAGGAACATTTCTGGTGGCCGGATATGAAAAGAGAAATTGCCGAATGGATAAGTAGGTGTTATACCTGTCAACGAGTCAAAGCCGAACATCAGAAGCCGAGCGGACTATTGCAGCCATTGGATATTCCTGAATGGAAGTGGGAACATCTTGCTATGGATTTTATTGTTGGACTGCCAAGGACAAAAGCTAATCATGATGCCATATGGGTAATTGTAGACCGTCTGACCAAGTCTGCACATTTTCTCCCAATCAATGAAAGATTTTCACTGGATAGGTTAGTACAGCTATATCTGAAGGAAGTTGTGACACGCCACGGAGTTCCAGTAACCATTGTGTCGGATCGTGATCCAAGGTTTAACTCCCGATTTTGGAGACAATTTCAAGAATGTCTGGGTACCAAGCTTAAGATGAGTACCGCTTATCATCCACAAACTGATGGCCAGAGTGAACGAACGATTCAAACCATTGAAGACATGCTTAGAGCTTGTGCGCTGGATTTTAAAGGAAGTTGGGATGAGCATTTACCGTTGGTAGAGTTTTCGTACAACAACAGCTATCACGCGAGTATTGGAATGCCACCGTATGAAGCTTTGTATGGAAGGAAATGTAGATCGCCTGTATATTGGGAAGAAGTTGGAGAACGAAAAGTTTTAGGACCCGAGCTAGTACAACAAACGAAGGAAAAGGTTGAAATCATTCGGAAAAGGCTAGTTACGGCACAAGATAGACAACGGAAGTACGCTGACCAAGACAGGAAGGATATAAGCTTTGAAGAAGGAGACCAAGTGTTGCTAAAAGTGTCGCCATGGAAAGGAGTTACGAGATTTGGCAAGAAAGGGAAACTTAGCCCGAGATATGTAGGACCGTTTGAGATATTGAGACGTATTGGAAAAGTTGCATATGAGCTAGCGTTACCACCGCACATGGAGCACATTCATAATGTTTTTCATGTTTCGATGCTTAAGAGATTTAATCCTGATGCGAATCTAGTAATTGAATATGAACCTTTTGAGATTCAACCTGATTTGTCATATGTAGAACAACCTGTAGAAATTCAGGATCATATGGATAGGAAATTAAGGAATAAGATTGTTAAGTTAGTTAAGGTTTTGTGGAGGAACCCCAAAGTTGAGGAGTCGACTTGGGAACTTGAGAGCGAGATGCTTGAAAAGTATCCGCACCTATTTTCATAAGGTTAGATTCTGAGGACAGAATCTTTTTAAGGGGGGAAGGTTATAATGACTCAGAAAAACGCTTGTACTATATTAATATTTAATAATATCTGAGATCTTTGATATGTGAATATTGTGTGAAAGGTGAATATTTGAAAATGTGATAATCAGATGTTTACTTGGTGAATGGTATGGATTAAAATATATGTGTATGCTTTTAATTGCATTTTATATGAATTTCTTATTAAAAATTAGTTCTTTTTGACCTTCCGGGAATTTTATAAAAGCAACGGAGACTCTTTTTATTGTGAAATCTTTTTCACAACCTTTAGTTTATATTCTAGTATTTTCTAAAATTAGTGGAGGAATTTATTTTTGGCTTTAAGGATTTAAAAACGATTTTATGAGTTAAGTGTCATTTAAGTGATCAAAACTTTGAAAATTCATATTTAATTCAATTTTGGTCACAAAAATATTTTAAAAATATGGGTGAGCTTGTAAATTCGTATTCTTTATTTTAAAAATAAAATTTGGATTTTTTAGACATTACCTGCAGTTTATTTCGAATTTTAGAAAAGCATTTGTGTTGGTTTTGTTTATTAGCAAATCAGATTTTGTAATTATGAAATTACCTTTTTACCCCTGGGTTTATAAAACCCCTGCACCAGTTTCTTTTCCCCTTTTCTTTCACTCATCTCTCAACTCTCTCTTCTCTCTCTCTCGATTTCTCTCTCTCGGCTATCACTCTCTCTCTCGATTTTCTTGTAAAATCTCTCTCACTCTCAACTATATTGATGATTATGATTATACATACATATATATATATATGTGTAATCGTGTGTGTATGTGTATGCCGTGTGTATTGTGTGTACCGATTGTTGCATGCAAGGGGTTTCGGAAATTTTGATTTGATTCAAACCCAAAAGCTTGCTTGTGATGATTTTTGTGATTAGTTGGTTGATTAATATTACTTATTGGTGAGGTTGTGAAGGAAACCCGGATTTTCATATTTTTCGGGCACCTCCAACCATTGCCGCCGTCGGCAATGAGCTCCGGCGAGCCGACGGGGACGATGATGATGCTTTTGAGTCCGATTATTGTGTTAATACCTATATTTAGTTCGATTTTGAGTTGCATGTGAAGAAATCGAAATGCATGTTCAAAATTCGATTTTTTCCCCTTTTTAGAATTCGGTTTTGGAAATTTGTTATTGATGTTGTTTAATTGTTAACTTCGGTTTATAATGAATGCATGTTGATTTATTGTGTTAAGTGTGGTTAGTGTGAGATTTTGGATAGTTAAAAGTATTGATTTGGGAATTGTAGTGAAATTCCAAGTAATGGAATTGTTAACTTGTTTATTTGATAAATGCATGTATAAGTTTAGTGATTCTTGAGAACATGAGTTCTAATTGTAATATTGGATGGTTAGTTGTGAATGAGTTTGTGTTTGGAATGATTTATAAAGAAAAACACCATGCTGAATTTTTCCAGAAAAAACTGCCTGTTCTGTTTTGCCATATTTCGAAATGTTGCTGCCTGTTTTAGACAGAGAGCTTAGGATGTCAATGTTCTAAATTGAATCTAGTTTGTGCACGCGCTAATTTTGTATCGATAGGATTTACGAATATAAAGTTATGTTTGTTTTACTAAAAGATGCGCAGCAGGGATTTTTCTGTGTTTTAGTACCTACTTTATACAGTTCGTTTTTATACTAAATAAAGTGTTCTGAAGTTGCAACTTTTATGCTAAGTTGGTTTTGTAATCAGGAAATAGCCTGTCAAATTTGGTAATTGTTTGATTAGTTTTGGAATTATGAAAAATGTTTTAGTAAAGTATGCGCAGCAGATTTTTCAGCTTTTTGAGATGAAAACATTGTTGTGAAAGTGTTAAGGATATAGTTAGCATTGGTTAAATTGATTTAAGGGATACCAAATGTGGTATGATTTGAAAGGTATATTATTATATGTATATATGTATAAGGAACATGTTATGTGTATTTAAATGACGATGTGAGTTTATACGGATGATTGTCTATTACGTGGTTATAATTGTTTTATGGTATAACCATTATATGTTTACGCGCTAGGATGCGTTTGGGTAGTTTAGAATAAAGGATTGACATCTTAGAGAGGGAATTCTAAGATAGATTATATTCTTTTGTAGAGTCCAAGGAAGTGGAACTTAGAGAGTTCAAGGAAGTGGAACTTAGGGACAAGGGAAAGGCTAAGGTGGAAAATCAGTGATTGTTCATTACCCTTTTTAGCTACTTAAGGCAAGTAATACAAACTTGCTTTCGTATTTCGATTCCATTGTTTCATTTTGACACATATGAATTGTTATCTTGCCTTGATATACCTTTAATTCTGAAAACACCTATTGTTCATTGATAACCCTTATCTTTGTTCATATATACCATGTTGATCTGTATACCCTGCTTTGTTTAGTTCTTTATACCCTGTTCATATCCATGAATTGAACCCTGATGACCTATGATTCTGTAACCTGAATTTGATCATATACTTATTCAAACCCTTTTATACCTGAAAGTGAATACACCTATACCTCATTTTAGTACATTTCCAGAACATACCCAATGATAAATATTTCTTATATTCCACTAATAGAAATCCAGATTGTTTTGATTGAACTTATCTGATTTCCAAAGGACTTCTTTATATCTGAAGATGTTTTAAAAAAGGAATAAAGTTTGAACTCATTTAAATTCTGATTTATGGTTTCCACGGATTCCTAAGATTGGAGGCGTAAGAGGCCGAGTAACGCCGGTCCAGCACTTTTTAATTATAATAAATGGACTAGGGATGGACTAGTCTAAAGGCCAATGTGTTGCCTAATGGGACCCAATACAAGGACCAGAGGGACTGTGTGTCCGGTATGGGGACTTTACGTGGCTGATCACCCGTATTGTCCGGTGCGTTGTGAAAAATCTCCAAAATTACTTATTGTTTTTGAAACGGATATCTTGAAAATGAAATTGGTTTACCCTTTGAAATTGCATATTTATGCCATTGTTCTGATAAATCCCTAATGTGGATTCTGCTACAACCATGCCATATATATTGATATTGGAAACTGTTTTGAAGCTATATATTCAATTCATTGTTTTGATAATCCCTTGATACGGATCTTGCTATACCCATGTCGTACATATTGATATTGAAACTGTTTCCCAGTGGAAAACTGTATGGTCATATTATTATTACTTGCTGGGCATTTGGCTCATTCTTTTTCCCTATTCTAACCCACAGTGAAACGAGAAGATGGTATGTACATTTCAGACAGCTAGGAAGTCTTCCTATAGGGTTGTTTTTGGGATGCCAGCTCAGGTAGGTGATGGCCATATCTAGAAGGTGTTTTGTAATAGAGAACTTAGAACTTTTAAGAATGGTTGTAATAACTTTTGAGGCATTATGTATTAATGAATTAGATAGTGGATGCTTGTTTCACACCATCAACTGTTAAAGATCCAGGGTAGAGTTGGGGTCAAGTCTGCATGCTTTTATTATATTGTTTATGGGTTTAATATGTATAGAGGTGGTAGTGACTCCCCGATCATGACCCCAGATCGGGAGGGCGTCACACTCTTATCCATTCTACAGTGTTTGATTATGGGTCTTTTATCTTAAAAGCTTTAAGTGATAGGAAATCAGATAAATTGGGTTCTGTCTGTTTTCTTAGATTTTTACAGTTGATATTTAATCACTTATGTCCTAATGTTGTTTTTGAGGATGATGTAGTTCTACCAATCTGTAGAATTACTGAGAATAATATTAAGTCCTTAGTCAACAGTGATAAGGCAAATGGTTTCATAGGAAATGCTTTTATTCCTGATGAGGTTAGGTTTTTCTTACATCAGAAAATGCCTACTCGTTATGGACTACTTTCTAATGCTATGGTACAAGGACCAACCCACCTTATTCCTGACACAAGCATGCAACCTAAACAGTCTAAACAGTTAACAACCACCTCTACTGTCTCTCAAAAGACTTTAGTTGTAAAATCAAAGAAATCAGCTAGAACTGATGTGTCTGGAAGGCAATCAGGTTCAAAGGATTTTTCCTCTACACCACTCACTAAAAAGAAGATACAAGGGGGTGTACAAGGGGTCCTGGTCAAGAAAGCTGATAAGGTTGTTAAGGATGTTCCTGTGAAAAGGAAGTTAAGGTTGATTGATGAAAGTGATTCAGAGGATGGCTTACCTATATCCTCTGTGATGAATGTGAACAAGGAAGTTGCTGATACTGCTACTAAAGCTGTGGTACCTTCATCAAAACCACAAAAGACAAGGAAATTATCAAAGAGCAGGTATCATATTCCTTTGACAGTGCAAATGAATGATACTGATATTCAGACATCAAATCCTGATGTTAGTATTCCTGATACAACAACAAAAGTTGTCTCTATATCAGACTCTCCAGCCTCTCCATCTCAGATTCGAGGACATTCTTGGGAGAAGGTTTCTACAACTGCTTCCTTGGTTGGTCTTACACCTACATCAAAGAAAAAGAGGAATGCAGAAGAGTTAGTCTATCAGAGACAGAAGAAGCTGAAAGGATCAAGCCCACAAGAACCTGAATTTCAGAGTAATTCAGCAGCTACTGTTGATCCTGCCACACAAGAACCACTCAATCAAAGTTTGGGTGAAGGCTTAGCTAGTGGAATGGTCACACAAGAACCATTTTCTCAAAGGGAGAATGAAGACATCAACATTCCAGCTACACAAGAACCATCTTCTCAAAGTGAAGATGCAGGCAAAGCTACAGCTTCTGTTGAAAGATTGGTCGCGAACATTGTCAATGAGGGAAGCACACAAGAACCTTTAGCTCAAAGTGTTGAAGAAGCTTCTGAACCACAAGCTCCACAAGAACCATTGGTAGCAAATACTGATGCAAGCATATCACATCCTGACGATGTTCATCCTGACGCTAGTGGTGCTCCTGATAATGAACCTATTTTGATACAGCCACTTCGTTCAAGACCAATGGATCATCCTATCTCAGAATCTCAGGATAAACTGAAAGGTATTGCAATTCCTGATCCTGATAAATCTCATGGTTCTGATGATGATAATTCTGATGATGATAGTGATGATGATAATGAGAATAGAAAAGAGAAGGAACAGCTTGCTACAGCACTCAAGATTAGTCTTGGAACTAATTTTGGTTCATCAAGTACGTATATGGCTGGCAAAGCTTTCACTGGGAAAGATCAGAGACAAGATTTTTCTACTCCTTCCTTTGATCCTGCAGAGGCATTTAGACAGAATGAATGGAACAATTCATGGCACAATTCTGATGAATCTATCAGTTTTTCTTCTGCTATTGAACATGCCTATAATGCAGTGAAGTCTATAGAGAATCAAGACTTGAAGAATCATCTGAAGGCTACAACTCTGTTATCCAAAAGCCTGAAAAGTGAGATTGATTCTATCAAGGGTTCAACTGAAAAAGTGAGGACTGATATCTTTAATAATTTTACAAAGGTGCCTACTACTTTTCAACTAAGGGTAGTGGAATCCCAAGTGAAATCTGTTGTTTCAGAACAAACCTCAATCAATCAAAGAATTGATTCTCTGGATACTAAGGTAACTGAAGTTCAAGCCTCTCTTTCCTTAATTTTGCAATTATTGTCAAATCCTGATGTCAAAAAGGGGGAGAAGGTTATTCAGACAAAATGTACACCTGATCTAGTATTAAGAAATAATGATGATGATACTGGAGATGATGGTGGTGACAAAGCGATACAAGGAGAAACCTCTGATACTGCGGTTTTGAAGTCTACAATTCAAACTTCTCAAAGTCAAACTACGCGGTCAACTCATGTTTCTGATTCTGGAGTTAAGACAGTAAGAACATTGGTGCAATCTCAGATCCTGACGGAAGATCAAATCCTGACACCTGGTCATGGACACATTCTTGCTACAATTCCTGAAGGTGATGAAGATGTAATTATTGATAATCCTGAAGATGCATCAAATTTATTCCAGAAGTTTTCTACAAAAGATGGCAGAATTGTTACTCTATATCACACTGATAAAAGAGTTCAACAATTATATGCAAGAAAAGCACTCTCTACAGCAAGTGAAGAATATCCAGATCTCTCACATGAAGAATTCTTGAGACTACAAAGAGAGACAATGGAAAGCTATACTGCTCCTGCTAGAGGTAGAGGAAGCAGAGGTAGGAGAGGTGCTAGAAGAAATAGAAGAGGTTCTTCAACTCAAATATTACCTAGACAGACAAGGTCTAGAGGGTTAAGAATTGAAGAAATTCCTGAACCTATTCAAACTCTAGTAGTTCCTGACAGATCTACTTTTGGTGATGATGGAATTGTTGAAGAAGAACCTGAATTGAGAAGAAAATCAAGAAAATCAACTCTCAGCAATACAAATCAAATTGAAGATTCTAATCCTGACAATATTTAAGATCCTGACGAATCTGAAATTCTGCAAGAGGTTGATTTGATAATCTTATCTACTGTTGTTGATTGTCACAACAAAGAAGTAGATGAAGAAGAAGAAGCCAGAAGAAGAGATATTACAAGAAGAACAAATAAAGATTTCAATCTCTATCTACAAAGGCTTAAACTTTCAAATGGAAGAAAATGGAGGAACTCAAGCAGACAAGAATCTTCGCTGGAAAGAAGCTATGCCTTTGAAAAGGAAAAGGACAAGAAGCGGAAACATATTAGCACATTAAGTTGTGATACACCTATCAATTTTCAGTCTGGTGGAATTATTACAAGCGCTTCAAGTGTTGTTGATTTGTCTGATATGGCTAGATCAAAAACACTCTGGTTAAAGATGTTTTCAAATCTGAAGCAATTGTCAAGTAATTCAAGAGGAGGTATTGGACACAGAGATGGTGAATATCTGAATATGTCATATGTTGATCCTTACTCCTTGACAGAAATTGGAGGTACTTTAACTTCTGAAAACCTGAACAATTTATTAGCTGTTGATATAGTTATAGATTGTCATGATGGTTTTGAAAAGAAAGAAAAGCTTCTGTACTTCATGAAAGATGGTAGTGTGAAGATTCTATCTATTCAAGATCTGCTGATGAAAACTACACAGAAACTGAAATATGTTCACTATCTGTTAAGATGGAAGAACCAAGTGTACAAAGAATGGAGTGACATGATTTTGTCAACTATAAGAAGAAGACTGGATGGAAACAGTAATTTCGATGGTAATTATACTCCCATGTACTTAAATCAAAGAGGTCAGGATGTGGAAATGCAAAGGGGTACTGCTGTTAAAGAAGTAAATTTTGGCATGACTCATCTTTCTCTCAGTCCTGATGGGAAGGAAATTGCTTATCTTTTGCTTGAAGAGCACAGTCTACAGAGAAACTCCATACAGAATCTCAGAGCAGCTATCTACCAGATTAATGAGGAAGATGAAGAACTCAGAAATCTTAAGGAAAGACTGATTCAAATTCTTGAAGAAAAAGAAGAAAGTTTATTATCCAACTTCTTGAAGATGAATCTGTTCTATCACAAAGCTTAAACAGATAAGTTGTTTCTGAAGATACTCGTACATTTTGATACATGTTTTTGACATCATTGAATATTTGGAATCTATACTTTATTTCACAAAGTATGAGATTGGGGGAGATTGTTAGATCAGAATTCAATGATCGTCAGAAGCTAGACTCAACTGATCAGGATTGCTGACGTCATCAGTATTGCATGGTCATCAGTATTTGATCAAGCGTCAGTATCTTATTGATCATCAGGATTCCTACTCAGACTATGATCAGGTTTGATCATCAGGACTTGAAGCTGATCAGGATTCCTACTTCGAGTTATATTTGGAGTCTAGATAAACATGGAAGTTTGTTCCTGGTTTGTAGAATGCAGCTATCGATTAAAGATATGTTTCTATCTTTGTTATGATTAGGACTTATCTTGTTATTGATAGAGAAGCTGTGTGCACTATATAAACACAGTTTTGGTTTCGATTTATGTACTCATCAGAGAGAGAGAATTATTCATTCAAGAGAGAACATAATCGGAGAGAAGCTCTTAAGAACAGAATTTCTTGAGAGAGTTTTTGTAAGCTAGCAGCTCTTAAGAACATCAGAATTTCTTAAGAGAGTTTGTAACAGTTTTATATCAAAGTTAATAAAGCTGTTATTGTTATTGTTATTGATCTTTCATATTTGTGATATATAAAGTCGAGAATCTTATACAATTGTATTCAACCCCCTTCTACAATTGTTATTTACTGGGCAACAAATAATAACAGCTTTATTAATTCTGATATAAAACTGTTACAAACTCTCTCAAGAAATTCTGATGTTCCTGAGAGCTTCTAGGTTACAATATACTCGTGTATGTGATTGATATAAAATCAAAACCTAAACTGTGTTTATATACTACACATCTTCTCTATCGATTACAAGATAAGTCCAAATCAATTACAAACTATATTGAAACATATCCTAACCGATAGCTGCATTCCTATTTACCAGGAACCGACAAAATAAACTTCCTTATTTAACTAGATTCCATAAACAACTAGAAGTTGTAATCCTGATCAGCTTCCAGTCCTGATAATAATATTGATCACAGTCCTGATAGCAATCCTGATACTGACGCTTAAGCAATACTGGTGACGTCAGCAATCCTGATCAGTTGAGTCCAGATCCTGATGATCATTGAATCCTGATCTAACAGTAACCATTCCAAGTTCATTTACCGGTCGAGTAAATACTGCTTCTGCCAGTGGCTTGGTGAAAATGTCAGCCAAAATTTGATCAGTAATAACAAAATAAAGATCAATTGTTCCTTCCATCATTTGTTCACGAATGAAGTGATACATGATACTGATATGCTTGGTCAACGAATGTTGGACTAGATTTCCTGTCCTTGCAATAGTACTTTGATTATCACAATAAATAAGAAGTTTAGAAAAGTGCAAACCATAGTCCAACGGCTGATTTTTCATCCATAGTATGTGAGCACAACAGCTTCCAGCAACAATGTACTCAGCTTCAGCAATTGATATTCAGATGGATTTCTGTTTATTGCTAAACCATGAAACTAGTCTTCCTCCCAAAAACTAACAACTGCCTGATGTTCTTTTCCTGTCTATCTTGCATCCAACAAAATCAGCATCTGAGTAGCCTATCAGACTGAAATCTGATGCCCTGGGATACCACAAACCCAAGTTTGGTGTCCCTTTGAGATACCTGAAGATTCTTTTGACTACTATCAGATGAGGTTCTCTAGGTTGAGACTGAAACCTAGTACAAAGACAGGTAGAAAACATGATATCTGGTCTGCTTGCAATGAGATAAAGAAGAGAGCCAATCATTCCTCTGTAGCTTGTCACATCTACTTCAACTCCTTGTTTGGAGTCAAGTTTAGTAGTTGTGGCCATTGGAGTGCTTGTAGTAGCACGATCTTGCATATTGAATTTCTTGAGCAAGTTTCTTGTATACTTAGACTGATTTATGACAATCCCCTCTTCAGTCTGCTTGACTTGTAAGCCCAAAAAATAACTCATTTTTCCCATCATGCTCATCTAATATCTTGACTGCATTAGTTTAGCAAACTTCTGACACATCTTGTCATTAGCAGACCCAAAAATGATATCATTAACATATATCTGAACTAAAATCAAGTTTTTACCCTTTTGAATGTAAAACATGGTTTTATTAATGGCACCTCTTGTGAAACCACTTTCAAGAAGAAACTGAGTAAGAGTTTCATACCATGCCCTCAGTGCTTGCTTTAGTCCATACAGTTCTTTATCCAATCTTTAAACATGATCTGGATATTTGGGATCAACAAATCCTGGAGGTTGTTCAACCTATACTTCTTCCTCCAATTCTCCATTGAGAAAAACACTTTTGACGTCCATCTGGAAAACTTTGAACTTCATATGTGTAGCATATGCCAGAAATATTCTGATTGCTTCAAGTCTTGCAACAGGAGCAAAGGTTTCATCATAATCAATACATTCATGTTGAGAATATCCCTTTGTAATAAGCCTTGCTTTATTCCTGGTTATTATTCCATCAGAATCAGTTTTATTTCTGAAGACCCATTTTGTTCCCACAATGGACCTATTCTTGGGTCTTGGTACTAGTTTCCAAACTTCATTTCTTTCAAACTCATTTAGTTCTTCTTGCATTGCAGTTACCCAATCAGCATCTTTTAATGCATCTTCAACTTTCTTTGGTTCTTCTTGAGAAAGAAAGTTGTGAAATAGACATTCATTTTGAGTTGAATTTATGGTTTGGACGCCAGCATCAGAATCTCCAATTACCAGATCAGGAGTATGTGCATGTGTCCATCTTCTTGCTGTTGGAAACTGAGACCTTGAACTTGATGTTCCCACTGCATCAATTGCATCTTCAAAGGAACTTTCTTGAGTTGTTTGAGACGCTCCCCCTGAGTTTGAGCCTTCCTGATTTTCTTCTGACTGGTCATCAGTATTTAGACTTGAATCCATAGCATTTCCTAATGATTCATCACTACTTGTACTTGTTAGGTCCCGATATGTTTGTAGAAGGGGGGTTGAATACAAACTATACCGTTTTCTCGAATATGTCCATTTATGAATAAAACAGTTCAATGACAAATTGGTGCGAAATTAAATGAAACAGAATTCAAGTTAAATATAACTAATATTAAACTTGAAAGGTGTTACAAATTTTTGGTACTGATTACAGAATTAAATCTCAAACTAATTAAAACAAAACTAGAATAAATTCGACATGAATTTATCTATTTTTGTAATAAAAAGATATAACGATAAACGATAGTTCGATATTCATTCTAGGGATAAAGATCCGCTAGATAGTCAATACAATACAAGCAAATGATTTCTAGTGGTTTAGAATTCAACACTGAGGTCTAGAAATAATTCCTTGTTCTTGAATTTGATTCGGCAGAAGTATTGTTCTTGACAGTGAGTTCTTGAAGTTGTAATGTTCTGTTAAGTGTGATGATCTTCTGTCATGATATTTTATTATATGCTAATCCACTTGCTCATTCATAATCTGCACGTGCTTTACTTTAATAAAGCAGGAAAGACTATCAAACTTAAAGCAGAAAAACTAATTCTTTTATCAGAAAAACTGTTTTGATAATAGAAAGACTATTTCTAATTTAAGAAATACTATCCTTAAGTCTAAAAAGACTTTCGGTAGGACTATCTTAATTATAGAAATAGTTTCTGAATTATCATATAAAGTCAATAAGACTTTCGGTAAGACTATCATTGATAGTCTTACTGGCCTTACTTTAAGTCTTTCTGATTTTAGAAGTTTAGAATTAATTCTAAATTAATTAGAATTAATTTATTAGTTAAATTAATTAAATAAAATAGATAATTAAAGGAGAATGAAAACTAATTTCTTAATTAAAAGAAATAGTCCTGAGAACCACTTTAATTAATGATAAACTACCACTAATTGTTGTTGACGCTCGATGTACTGTCTGGTTCATGAGCGACTAACTTTAATGGATGTTCTTCATTTTTGACTTTGAAAACTATGATTCTCTTCTCTTTAAATCCCTTCAATGAACCACTGTAACATGTACCTTTGCTGTCACACTCTTGAAATCTCTGTCACTTTAATAAATCCATTTTCTTGAAAACTTCACTGAGGCTTGATCAAATTAATGAACTTCTTTCAATGTAGAATAACTTCAAGTCTGTAGATGACTTTTATCTTCATTCTTTTGACAGTTATAATCTTCTGAGATTCCTGTGACAATCTGAATTATTACTTACTTATTACAGACTTGTTTAATGTTGAGTTAATTCCTCGATGTAACACATGCCTTTCAATCTCCCCCTATTTGTTTGTTAGAGAATAACAAGCAAATACCTAGAGGATAACTCAACTAACTAAACAAGTAGAAATAAGACATCAAAATCTAAGAAAGTAATAACACAAAGTTCGGGATTTCATTTAACATTATCCAGATTCAAACATTAAAGGTAAGTACAAGATAGATGTTCCTTTAGACTGAACATATGAATACATTTAACCTATATTGAATCACCTAATCTCTAAACATTTAACATTTACAAACAGAGCTTCTTCAATTGTCTTCATCCATCATCTCTCCTTCTTCAAGTGCTTCAAGCAAATCCTTGTCCAGAACACGATCAGATTCAGAAGTAATGCCACTAGGTCTGACAGGTTGAGTTGTGACTTTCTTCAACCTATTTTTCAATTGATGATACCTTGGAATATTGGCTATACAATAGTCTTGAATCAAATCAGCAACTTCTGTCTTCTCTTGTGTAGCAAATCCTGAGGTCCTCAACATGTTCTCCAAGTAGACAAGATGCTTGGCAGGAAAATCTTTCAGAGATATTGGATCCACACCACAAGTCTGAAGTGCCCTTCCTTTGTAGAATTTAACTTCATAGGGCACTTCCACCACTTGTGGACTAGCTTTCATTGCAAAGTCTTTTAGCTGGTCATGCAGCAGCTCAGCTAATGGAGAAGTTCTTTTCACCTTGCATATGAACACCCATAGTTCAGAGAGAGTTCTGCTTTCCAGAAGATTGAGAGAAACTAGAAAAGTTCCCTCATTATGAGTGTAGACATAGATCTTCAACTCCTCTCTAACTCTGTCAAATCCAGTTGTGATCCTTGAAATCTCTGCATGAAGAGCTTTCATATATACTGTGTTGTCTGGATTGACCTTCTTGTATCTTTCTAACATCCCAAGAAACTTTCCATCATTGTTAGTTCCTTCTTGATGTGCAAACATCTCTCTAGCCTTGTCCCATTCTTCTCTTAGCTTCAACCTCACATTCAATTTTCTTTCATTGACCTTCAGATTGTGAAGCCTTTGCTTTTCTTGTTGCTCAGCTTTTTGAATGACAAGATGCTTAGAAATGATGTCAGATACCTTTACATTCTCCTCCTCTCTTCTTTTAAGATCAGCCTTCTGTCTCACTAACTCAGCTTCAAAGACAGGATCAACATTTGACTCATCTTCCCAGTCAGCATAATCAGCTTCTTCTTCAACCTCCACATTACCAAAGATATCTTCAGGGGCTTCTTCAGATTCAACATAGTCAAAATCTCCCTGTTCACCTTGATAATAGTCAGCATCAGAAAAAGTTAACTTCTGCTTCCCTTTGTCCTTGCCTGAACCTCCAGCAGCTTGACTTCCAGCTTGATCTCCTCCTTGTTTCTCCATATTCTCCCCCTTAGTTGAGGAATCCTCTACAGATTTGACTTGAGTCGCATAAGGATTAACCTCACTTCTTCCCCTTATAGCTCCTTGATCACCTCTATTTCCTCCATCATCCTCATCCTCATCATCATCAGCATCACCCTCAAATAATTTCTTCTGTTTAGTATTGGGTTGATGTGAATTTTTTATCATGTTATACAAGTGCTTCATCCCTTCATTCAGATGCTCCATCCCTCCTTCTATCCTTGACATCTTTTCTTCATTAAACGTTTGATTTTCATCAGCTGTTTGCAGAATATAGTCCACCTTGGCAGAAATGGTAGCAATCTCCTTGACACTCCCTGATATATGAGCATTTGACGTTGTAATATCAGAGATGTCTGAAGCCACAAGTTCTTGAGACTGTTGGATGGCATTAAGCTTCGGGAGTAGAAAACTGTAACGCCCCAAATCCGGGGTCAAAGGATTTGGTCGTCACTCTAAATTCTCAAATAAAACAACCTGTTCAATATTAAACCAATACAATATACATCTACGACCCCAACTCTACCAAGAATCTTTAAAGGTTATAGTGCTAGAAACAAGAATCCAAAATTTCATTACACAAAACTTTCTTCATTACAACCATTCTCTTTACATAAATCCTATAACACTAGTATAACTTCGACAAGAAGTATACCATGCAAATCTAATCTGATACAACATAGTATTTAATAAAAATTCACTTTATACAATAACCTTACACTAGTTCTAAATACTCTGCATCATAACGTCTTTACACTAACATCTTCTTCCTTCTCTGCCCAGCTACGCAGATAACTCCCGCCAATATACCTTCTTACTGAAAGGCTAAAAATATAAAGAAAGCAAGTATGAGCGAAAGAATTGCTCAGCAGGTGCATTATCAAGTATAATAGGAAAAGTTTCCAAAATAAGCTTTTGGTTTAAACATTTGTAATCTCTAAAACTTTTAAATCAAGTTTGGTAATTCGCCATAATTTCTCATTCAGCTTCTAGCAACTGAATAGTTTTAAAACACGAAGGAATTTATATTGGTCGCCACGGCTACCCGAACCAAAATATCTACAATAGTATGTAGAAAATATGAAATAAATATAAACTCGTACGTCTTCAAGACCATAGTTAATACAAAAATACTATTTTTAAAGATAACAGTTCCATTCACAACATCTTCTGAAACCAATAACTCTGGAAGAGTAGAATAATAAAAGAGTAAGAATGAGCCAACACGCTTGGCCATGGAAGAAAGAACGTACTTCACGACTTCATTATATTCACAACATCTTCTGAAACCAAAAATAATGGTAACATATATAATTTCTGATAAGAATAGAATATGTTCTGATAATTCCGACAATAATCAAATGACATAAGGAAGTGGCTACTAGACAATTCGAATTCAATATTTGAATTAGAATTGGACTTCTATTTTAGTTTTAAAAACACAAGGTTAGGCTGCTGATCAGTCACGCACTAACCCCGGACAATGCACACATCAAAGTCCTACAACTAGGATCCTTGGCCATCTTGGCCTTAACTTCTTCCGACCATAAATCTGGTCCGACCATTACTGGTCTCTTTAAAAACATTCCAATTCTATTTTATATACATCAGGTGTCAATACAATTGACAACCTTACTACGACAGCCAGGTGTCAGAAGAATCGACAACCTTAATACAACAATCGTTGGAAAACTCATGTTCCAGGAAACAACTCAACTATGAAGAATCAATAAGGAATAACAATACAATCTAGTATCGACGAGATCGACACAATAGTGGGAGGTGTACATGAAAAGTAACACTACAATAAACATCGACGAGATCGATGCAACAATTGGGGTGATAATGGAGAATAAACAATAACAATAACAAACCATCCTTTGAGAATTCCACCTGTGGAATTCCTCTAGCAAGATCTTTCCTCACCAAGTCATTCATTACTTTAAAATTCAAATGAGACAATTTCTTGTGCCATAGCCAACTTTCATCCTTGCTTGCCTTGCTGAAAAGACAAGTGATGGTGTCTGGACTTGTGCTACTAAAGTCAGTAATGTACACATTCCCTCTTCTGAATCCAGTCATTACCACATTGTTGTCTCCACCTTTAGAAACAACACAAGCTTCTTTTGAAAAAGTAACTAAAAATCCTTTGTCACAAAGTTGGCTGATACTAAGCAAATTGTGCTTAAGACCATCCACCAATGCAAACTCATCTATGATGACAATCTCTTTTGAAATCAAGCCATATCCCTTAGTGTAGCCTTTGCTGTCATCTCCAAAAGCAATACAAGGGCCAGCTCTTTCCTGGAACTCTGTGAGCAGGGTAGAATCACCAGTCATGTGTCTTGAACAACCACTATCCAAGTACCAAAGATTCCTTTTGTCTCCCTGCACACAATAAAATCAAATCAAGTTGATTTTGGTACCCAAGTATCCTTGGGTCCTGTTTTGTTAGCCTTTGATTTATTCTTTACATCATTTTTCACCTTGGGCTCAGATTGAGTTAAATCAACCTTTACCTTTGGTGTTGATTTCTGAGGGTTGCTCACATTTTCATTCATAGCATGCATATTTGGAGGAACAAGCATGTTATTCACATTCCATGACATTTGTGGCACATTAAACATATTCATGTATGGATTAGGCACAAATGGCATGCTAGCATATGGATTCTGAAATTGTGCATATGGAGCAAACATATTAGGCATAACAGGCATTGTAGGCATAGAGACATTCATTGTAGGCTTAGGCATTTTCACATTAGTAGACTTCTTAACAGATTTGCAATTAGCAGATAAATGACTAACACTACCACAATTGACACATGTTTTTCTAGGAGCATACTTATCAGGTGTGTAATTGTTATGTTTGTTAATCCATACTTGGCCATTTATGTTATTCTTTTTATTGCCCTTAACCTCAACTTGAATTTTCTCTAACTTGTCTTTCAATTTCTTGTTAGACAAGTGACCTACATTCGCTCTTTCAACAGGCTTCTCAACTTTCTTTGATTTACTAGACTCACCTTGAACAAAGTTCTTGGTGATAGGACCATACTTGTTATTAAGTCTAGTGAGTTCTTCTTTCTTTTTCTCTGTCAAGGAAACAACCTGATCGGTTGATGGTTCATCTGTCAACGAAACCTTGCATTCCGTTGACGTATCAACCTTCAACAAATGATCATTGTTGTTTGTTGACTCTGTTTCTGATTCTAAGGTTTCAACAGCATACCCTAGCTTCTCTTTGTTCTTTTTCCATGATTGCTCATAGAAAGATTCCATACCTTGAACATTAATGATGTTGGTAGCAACATTCCTGGAATCTTTCCATTTTGCAATCACGCTTTGTTCTATTTCTAGTTGTGTTTTAAGAATCTCTTCCCTTTTTAACACTTTCTCAAGTTCCATCTTAGTATCCCTACTAACACACCTCATTTTCTCAAATTCAATTAGTTGTGCTTCTAACATGGCATTTCTATCACTTAAGAGCAAATTGGTCTCTTTAATTCTTGAGTTCTCCTTGGTAAGTGATTTAAGAGTAACACGCAAATTATACAGTACAGTAGACATTTCATTAATTGCACTATCGCATTCCTCTTTAGAAAGCTCAGAAAGATTAGTATTTGTTACCTGGTTGCTAGAGGAACTTGCTTCATGCTCATGATTGTTAGCCATTAGAGCCAAGTTGACATACTCAACATCATCATCTGAATCTTCACCATTACCAGCCCAATCATACTCCTGAGACATGAAAGCCTTTTTTTTTTGCTTGAGAAGTTCAAAGTATTTCTTTTTATAATCAACAGGCTCAAATTTCCTGTTGCCCTTCTCAACTTTGGGCTTTCTGCAATCTCCAGCAAAGTGACCAATCATTCCACAGTTGAAACATTTAGACTTAGACTTTTCAATCCAATTATTTTTGCTAGGTTGAAAGTCTCTCCTTGGTGGCCTTGCTTCTGAGTTTCTCTTGAATTTGAACTTAGAAAATTTTCTTGAAAGAAAAGCAATGTGTTCATCAATCTCATCTAAGTCATCCAAGTTGGCCGGTTCTTCTTCTTCTTCTGTCATCTTGCCTTTACCCTTGCTAACATCACTCCTACAACTAGCTCGACTAGTTGTGGCTTTTACAGCTTCTTCATTATCATCTTCCAGTTGGTTCACAGATGCAATCAATGCAATAGATCCACCTTTCTTTTGTACCTTCTCAATTTCTTCATCTTTCTCCATTTCCAGCTCATATGTCTTTAAGGTTCCATAAAGCCTTTCAAGAGTATAGTCTTTGTACTCTTGAGTGTTTCTCAGAGAAACAGTCATAGGCTTCCACTCTTTTGGAAGAGCTCTAAGAAATTTGAGATTTGAATCCTTGGTTTGGTAGACCCTCCCATACAACTTTAATCCATTCAAAAGCTTTTGAAACCTACTAAACGTGTCATTTAGGGTTTCACCAGCTTTAAAATGAAAGTGCTCATATTGTTGTATGAGGAGTTGCATTTTGTTCTCCCTAACTTGCTCAGTTCCTTCACAGAGTGTTCTAACAATGTCCCATACTTCTTTAGAAGTTGTACAGCTTATAACATTGTCAAACATCTCTTGCTCCAAACCATTAAACAGAATGTTCATGGTTCTTTTATCTTTATGGATTTCTGCAACATCTTCAACAGTCCATTCTGAGACAGGTTTTGGAATTTCTACATCTTCAGCATCATCTGGCAGTCCAACTCTAGATGCAAACTATATGGGAACGTGTGGATCTTTCTCAATGCAGTCTACATATCTCTCATCCATAGACATGAGATGTAGATGTATTTTTACTTTCCAGTGAAAGTAATTGTCCTTATCTAGAACTGGTATCTTTACACCTGCATCCTTCTTCACCATGGTTTCTGTTTTGGCCTTGATCTTTAAACTTCTTGTATGTTAGAAGCTTGCTCTGATACCAATTGTTAATCCCAAATGAGGTAATAGAATTGTAGAAGGGGGGGGGGTTGAATACAATTTTAGATATTTCTAAACTTAAAACAACTTTCAAATAAAACAACACTGAAAATAAAAACACAAGAAAATATAAAATTTCAGTTGGATGTTTTGAGGATCCAACTGAGATGTTTTTATTGCGGAAATAATCTGTGTTACAAAAGTATCACAGCTGCTCAGTTCCTGATTTGAAGTGAGAGTGCTCTTGAAAGAATCTAATACAAACTATTTTTATCTCACTCACATATCTTAAAAATGAACTGCTACACTTGGTTATAAAACCCAAGTTTACAATGCTATTTTTGGCTACTCTAAAATACACTAAAGGTAACCGCCAGTAGCTTGCTTTTCATCCCTTTTGTCCAATGGTCCTTGGAGATCTTGTCTTTTTTCTTCATGCTTATTATGATCCCACTCAAGAACCTAATTGGAAATTGGAATGTTTCCTTATTCCCAATGTCCATTTTGATCGCTTCCAATGCAAAGTACACTTCTACATCACCTTTTGATCTGTCAAAAAACTGTCACTATCACTTTTTCAACTATTCAGAAAAGTGATAATGATTCGTTGATAGCAGGAAGATGTGTTTCGTTGATAGCTTTATTCTTCATTCCATTGATGGTATATTCGTCATTCCGTTGATAGACTAATCTTCATTCCGTTGACATGTCTTCACTTAGGCAAAATTACAAGGCACAATATATTTACACTTAACCAACCTATTTTGCCTATCTAGTACATAGTCAACATGACTTAGAAAACCTATCTAATACCTACAACAAATGTATATCAACCAGTGAAGTATTGTACAGTGCAATTGCTACATCACTCATTTCGTTGATGAGCTACCTGTCAACGGAAGCTGCAAAGCATACCATTCCGTTGACAGTTACAAAAGTGACTTAATACAAAATCTATTAAGTGTTTTTATAATTATCATCAAGAACAACATATTCCTAACAATCTCCCCCAATTTATGGCTGATAGAATAACAGCCATAAATCAAGTGCCTTGATGATAACAAAAACTCTTAGGCAAATTATAAATTACAAAAGTAGATTTTGTATTGAGCTACATGATTTATTGAAAATTGACTGAACACAAATTAGAAATTCTTACAATACAAGTGCACATAGCTGCTCCTCTAGCCTGGGCAGATTTATCAACTTTGTCTCTGTGGCCTTGTTTTCTTCCCCTTCCTTGCATTGTTCTCTCAATCTGAGCTTGGAGCCTTCTGTAGAAAATCTTCTCTTCTTCATCTTGTTCACCCAACTTGGATTGCATGAATCTTAGAGTTTCATTAGATGCCTTTTCCAATTGGTCCTCCATTCTGAAGAATCTTCTGCAGTTGTCCTTGTCTCTGAATTCCATCATCCAAAAGGGTTGGAGATGAATTTTTTTTCCTGATTGAGGGACCTTTAGAACCCTGGGAAGTGCATCAGGTTTGTTCCAGCTAGCTTTGACTTGACAAATCTTGGAGACAACCTCAGACTTGGCAGTTTTGGTGAACCCAAAATCTCTCTTTAAGCATTTGAACACCACCATCAGTGTCTGATAGTCTTCTCCTAGAATTCTGTGCAGAGGCCAGATTCTTTCCCTTCCACCCTTGTACACAAACACTAATCTCTCTGGTAATTTCTGAGTGGCTTCTATCCCTCTCACTTCTACCAAGTCCTCAAGATATAGGTTTAAGTCAGACTCCTCCTTTATGTCAGCAATGTAGATGAAGTCCTCTGGGTTTGTTGGTGGTTTCTAAACCTGTGGCCTTCTCACAAAAACTGGATTAGCCTTAGAAACCTTCTGCTGTGATTTCTTCTTTGCATCCATCTCAATTAGAAATTTGGGAAAATTAGCTTCATCAAACTCAAAAGGCTCTTCCTTTGGCACAATTGGTTGATCATGAAAATTAACAGGATGTTCAGGATCACAAGCTAATTTTCCTCCAATGCTTTGATCTGAAAAAGGTGAAGGCACAGCTGTTACAGGGGCATCTGTTACAGTGTCTTGAGAATCATCCTTATCAAAGGCCAAGTTTCTTTTAGCCCTTGCCTTGGGTTGCCTTGTACTTTTTCTCTTTTCCTGTGCTTCCTCAGCTTCAACCCTAGCTCTTTCTTCTTGCTGTCTTTCCTCTTCATCAAGAGCTTGGGCAACTGCAAGAGCTTCCATGCCTGCCCTAGCTGATTCCTCAGCTTTAGCTTTAGCAAAATTTGGGTGACCAGCCCAAACATAAATCTCTTGCTCATTCCTGTAGATTATTGCTCTTTGCTTCCTTATCTCAGACACATTGCTTTCCTTGCATTTTATGATAAGTTCACTCAGAATCTTGAGCTCATCTGGGAATGGAGGTGGATAGAATGTCCAAGCAATATTCTTGCCCTTTGGTTTAGCTGGGGATTTTGGAGATAAGCATCTTTGAAGAGTAGCTGAGTCCACATCTCTAATACATGAAGTTTGTCCCTTTTCTTTTCTTGGACCAGTAATCACTCCATGTAAAAGAGGCTTTAGATCATAAGAGGATTTAGTCTGTGGCTCCAATTCCGTTGACACTAAGACCATGGCATTCGTTGATGGTGCTGTAGAAATAACTTGATCCGTTGAAGGATGTTTGTTCTTTGCATTTTCAACAATCTTCTTGATTCTGGCATCTATATTAGACCACTGTTCTTTTATCTGTTCTGCAAGTTGTAGCCTCATAGATGCCTGTTGAATCAGGTCAATGCCATCCAATTTATCCTTTAGTGACTCCCCCATAGCTAATGGCTCATGTGGTAAAGAAATGGTTGGGACCATAACTTTTGTGACTTGAATATTAAGCTCCTTAGATTTCTCCCCCTTTTTGTTATCATTAAGAGTAATAACAGGGAGACCTTGAGCTGCCACTAGCTGAGTCAAAAGTTGAGTTTGCTTCTCCTGTGCCTGCTACATTTGAGTTAATGTGGCTTCCACTTTGTCCACCCTATAAGTAAGAGTTTTCAAAGTAGTTGCCACCTCATTATCCTTGTTAAAGAAAGTGGTCATCCTAGCAACAGTGAGAAGTGGGAGTTTTTCATCAAGCCTCCTTGCTGTGGCATCCTTTAGATTTTCAATGGAATCCATGAGTGCCTTGTAGAATTTCTTTTCAGTGTCAGGTGCAGACTCATGAGCCAAATATGCTTCATTATACTGCCTTGTGATGGCAGCATCCAAACTTTGATGTTCAGTCAAGTCTTGAGAAAGCCATCTTGGCTTATGAGGCACCACGGAAGTCCCAGTCTGTGCAGTAGTAGCCACCTATAGAACAACATCAAGACTATCCTCATCACTTGAAGAATCATCATATTCAAAACTTCCACCAGCTCCTGGAGACAAATTGGCAAGTGCATCCTTAGCCCTCATCATGGATGCAGTTGTATGGATAAGATTTAGTGACCTTTCTGCCTCCACATTGCCCTGTTGAGCCATGATTTGATAGGCTGGCACAGGATGAGTAAAGGTTTCAGGATCCAAAGAAATGATATCCAGAGTTTGTTGATAATGCTCTTGGAAAGTCAATTCTTTTTCTCCCTCATTAACCTCCATTAACTCACTTGCAATGGTTGGTTCCTACCTTTCAGCATCTGTAGTCCCTTCTCTCTCTCCACTCTTTTCTTGCATCATGGGCTCCCTATGGCTCACATCTCTCACGCCCTCACCTTCACCTACTAAGGTGGAACTCTCAGTCTCTCCTTTTGCCTGGCTGGAAGAAATAGCCAGCCTCTCACTCACATCCTCTCCTTTTGCCTGGCTGCAAGCCAGCCTCTCAGATTCACTACCTTTCAATCCTAGAAGTGTTTCAACTACCACTAGATCATCTGCACTAGTTGTGTGAACAACTTGATTTTCAATAAAAGGTGCAAAATGAACTATCAACGGAATGGTAGTTTGAACTGTCAACGGTATGGATACCGTTGATGGAGAAACACTTGTCAACGAAAGAGTCTATTTCGTTGATGAAGTCAAGAAAGGATTTTGAGAAAGTGAAATTACACTACTAGAAAAAGGTAAATAGACATCGCCCATATAACATCAGTTGTTGGGACCACCGATGTAAAAGATCTTAATTAACATCAGTTTCAAAATAACTGATGTCTATGTATTGTTACAACATCAGATTACATCTGAACCGATGTATAAACGTTCTCTTTAAAAATATTTAATTGTCCGCTAATACTTCCCCCTTATACCAAATGATCCCCCCTACAATTTCCCCCCTTGGCCAATTTTTCTTCCCCCCATTTTTTTCAGTTGCTGTACTCCTCTCCCCTAAATCAGACAAAAGTAAAAACATAATAAAATTAAAACAAAAACTTCTCTCTCTCTCTCACCCATCTCTCTCTCTCACTCACCCCTCCTCACTCGACCTCACCCATCTATCTCTCTCGAACCCTAGCTATTTTTCAACCCTCTCTCTTTTTCACCCTCTCTTTCAATTCGTAAGCTTAATCATTCAAATCGAAATCATGCCTCAAGTTATATTGGTCAAATCGACCAATATAGTAAAGCTCAATCGAAGGTTCAAATCTGTTTATTAACTACTACAAGATCGAATCGATAAGTGAGTAAACAAGCATGTGTATATAAACTCTAATTAGTTTAATTCAGTGCAAATTTGGGGGTTTTTGAACTCGAAACCCTAATTTTCAGTTTCTGGAAATATGTTTCTAAACTTGAGAGACGTGAAACAAGAAGATATCTGGAGATTTTTTATATTCTGAAGTTCCGTGAATTGGTGAGCTCTTCATCTATTTTAGCCACTTTGATATATGTATGTTTGATTATATGTTTTGTGTTTATTGATGGGTTTGGGTTATTTTGTCATGTTTAGGATTTTAGTTGATGTTTGAGATGTTTGAATTAGTACTTTAAATCAATCATTTGATTTCAAGCTTCTATGTTGAAGACCTGTGAATATAATCATTTGATTATATTTTATATTTTATTGGTAATATTTTCTTCCAGAAGTATGCTTGCTAATGCAGTTTTGTTTCAATAAAGGTATAGCAGCACATTTTCTTATTTGAGCAGGCTGAAACAGAGGCAGAGAGGATTGATTGGGTAAACAAAATTGAAGGGGTTACCTAGAGCATTAGTTGCAGGATTTGTAAAAACTGACAAGGAATTCCTGAGTCGAGGCATGAGTTTTGCAATTTCTAATATTTCCTCTCCTATAAATCTTGATATACTGGTGATTTTATTATTCATTATATAGCTAATCATACTGTTACTTTTTGTCTCTCAGGATTAACTTCTGGAACCACGGTTACATTTGTTATAATAGATCGATGGACAGTTACTGTTGCATCCGTTGGAGATTCCCGTTGCATTTTAGATACCCAAGGAGGCGCTGTTTCAGAAGAGAACGTGTAACAACAAGTCTTGTCGTGGATTGCCTGCTGAACTTGCTGCTAGACAAGTAGTTAAGGTAATAAGCTCATTTTTTGTTACATATTACGTACCTGCATAAGCAAAATACTCACGTATTCTTCATATAACATTCATGGACTTATTAAGCCAAAACTGAACTTTCACTTTGCAATTTACTGGATGGTAATTAGGAAGCATCGAGGACAAGGGGGCTGAAGGATGACACAACCTGTATTGTTGTAGACGTAATTCCTCCTGATAATTCAGCACCACCTTCTCCGCCTCCAAAAAAGCAGAACAGATTTAGAGCTCTGTTGTTCAGAAAACGGTCCCATAATTCTGCCAGCAAACTGTCAAGGAAACTCTCAGCTGTTGGTATTGTGGAGGAGCTTTTTGAAGAGGGTTCGGCAATGCTTGCTGAAAGGTTTGATACTTGTCGTAATTCACTTCTTTCCTTTTAGAAAAATAATGCTCTCATTCTTTCTTTCTTAGTAGATGACCAGATACAAAGTTGGAAACAATTCCCGTACTAATTGAACACTCACACACCCACTAGCCTCAATCTCCCTATAGGCGGTGAGGGTAATACCACTAGATTAAGATCCCTTTGGTCTATTCGCTATAGGATTAGCCCTTCATCTTTGACCATTTTCATCTCTTTTTTAGATAAGTCAGCTATCTATGCTTAGCAGCATCAAGAATATCTTGCAAGAGAGATGGAGAAAAGAATCATTCGCACCAACCCACTGGGGAAAGACAGAGATTACAGCAGGTAATGGTTTTATCGACGTGATTCTAGAATATTTGTGGAGAGATATTACTTGTTGCATCTCCATAAAACACACAATTAATCTTCAACTTCTGTCCAACAAATTTTAATTTATAAAGTTTAGTTATAATATCAACTTGTTTGGACTATATTGGTACCATGTATGTTTGGGAACACGACATTAGTGAATGGCGTTAGTAAAAAATTCTTGTTGGAGTATGTGTAACATGCTGAAGCTTCTCTTGGTATATAAGAACATATATACTTTTCCTGATGTTAGTTTGTGGTCTCTTAATTGGATGTCGAGTGTTGCAATATTTTGTCAAAAATTATTTGCCTCCATGAGCTATATTTTTACTATGTGAATGTGATATCTTTTTTCTGAAATTTTGTTTTTATTTCGACATAGAAGAAGTAACTTGAATCAGGGTAGGAAGCGGATGAGTGGGAAAGCTTTTAAGGCTCAAAGAGAAGATAGTATTCGTCGCACAGTTTATGTATCTGACATACTGAATGTTGTACAAATTTGTATAATGTCCTGTGTTGTGCGTATATTACCTAGGAAATGAGTTTTATAACTGTAATGACTTTTGTTTTTTGAAAAATTGTTGTTTCCTCTGGTTTGGTAATAATAATCAAAGTTTTGGTTATTTATATGTGATCACTTCAGCTTGTCTTTGTTTTTAGTATATTTTGGTGCATATATGAATGATTAGAGCAGGTAAATTTGTAAACTTAGACATCAGTTTATATAAAACAATATCTAAAAGCTCATTTTCTTTTACATCGGTTCATGACTGAAGTCTAAGAATATTTATAACATCAGTTATTTACATAAAACCGATATTTTAGATGCTCTTACACATCGGCTAAAAACTGATGTCAAAAGTAACATCAGTTATTTACAAAAAACCGATGTTTTACACGCTCTTAGACATCGGCTAAAAACTGCTGTCAAAGGTGATGACTTTTCTCTACACCGACAAAGACATCAGTTCGAAAATTCCCAGACATCAGTTTTTAGCTGATGTCTATTGACTGTTTTCTAGTAGTGTTACATTAGAATCTGTGGTGATTGATTTTAAAGAGAAGGTTCCACAGATCCTCTTGTAGCTTCAGAAAAAGATGATTGGTGGCCCAACAAATCATTTAACAAGTGATGACCACCAATTTCAGAGTGGGGCTTCTCCAAGAACAAAGTTGGAGAATCAGGAATAGATGAATGGATCATATCCACATCTAATGACTGTGTTGGTGAATTTTGTGGAGGTGTCTCAATATTAATATTGAGAGAGTGGGACTGTAACCCCAGAGTAAAAAATGGGGCTACATCAAACTGAATTTGAGAAACTGGAATTGTTGCTTCCAGTGTGTGTGCACCCTGTGTGACCTGGGATTTTTGCCTTACCCTTCTTTGGTATTGGGAGATAGCTGTTTGGGGGCTAGATGTGTCCCTTACCCTTTTGATGTGTGCTCTTGGAGGAGAGCTTGTTTCAATAACTACATCCTTTTGGGAGGATGCAATTAGACTTGTGCTAATATCCATATTACTCATTGTGCCTTGTTGGGAAGACACAATGGGGCTAGTCTGGGAAACACTCACCTCTCCCACCTTATTCTTGGGGTTTCTTTGATTTTCACCCCTTCCCTCACCACTCACCACACCAGAAGCACTCCCCTTGGGTTGTGTAGTGGATTTTACAACAGGTGCCTTTTGAGAAGCACCTGAGGTTGGCTTGGTAGATTTAGATTTTGTGGATTTGGGTCTAGTTGCAGGGGCAGGAGCCTGTTGGGTCACTGCTACAGACTCCATTGCAACAAAAGTGGAAACTGTAGCAGAAACTGAAGTAACATTTAAATTAGCAAGTTGAGAAAATGTTACCTCAATAACTGGCAGATACACCATTGGGACATCACCATTGTGATTCAGCCTCAGGATGTCTGTTAGCACCCTCTTCTCTTGGACAAAACAGTCAAACCTGGAATTTGGGTTAGAGATAACTAATGGTGTTGGACTAACATGGTTAGCCAACATCATTAGAAATCTAGCATAATAGATATTCTTTTTCCTAGATTTCTTCTCTCCTAACTTAGCACCTAGTTCATACATCAATTGAGTGCTAAAATTATAGTATTTATCAGTGAGAAGCATGGTAAGCAAAATCAGAATGGAGTTAGTTAAAGCATCAAAATTACTAATTTTACCAGAAAATACTTTAATAAAAGCATCTGCTAAATAACTCCACTCCCTTACCAAGCTTCTCCTAATAATTTTACCTAAATTCTCAGTTGGCAAAGAGTAATTTATTGAATTAAGCATGTTAACAATTTCAGCATGTGTTGGTAAAGCTAAACAATTATTCTCAGGAATGTGAAGGCATGCTTGCAATACATCTGAATTGACAATATACTCTTTACCTTGAATGGTGAATTGCAAAGTGCAGTTAGTCCCACTGTACTCGCAGGAGGTCCAAATCTCCTCTATGATTTCATTGTAAAGCGGAGTGGAGTGAAACATCGCGTAACTGAGCTTGCAATTCATCAGGAAATCCATCATCTTGTGAAAGATTATGTTCGGGCTTTTCTTGACAACAAATGGAATGGAGTTGTTCTTCTCGTAAATGAACCCTCCAGCTGACATGAGTTTGACTATGGGTGCCATTGTTGAGTGAAGAAAAGCTCGAACTTTGTTTTGCTTTGAGAGAGAAGAAGTAAGAAAGCCTTTGGAAATTTTGAGAGCAGGGTAGAAAAGAATTAAAGAAAACAAAATTTCTTAAATACTCCCCCAAAATTTCTCAAAAATTAAGTCCAATAATAAATATAAATGACTGGATTGGCTTAAAAATCTAACCGTTACAATTAAACTATTACCATGATTTATACTTACAGGGGTGTATGCATAGATCGTGATAAAGAGACGTGCAAATTCAACGGTTCAGATTAACCACGTTATATCAACGAATCAGAATTGGGCGTTTAAGGTCCCGTCTATTTCGTTGATAAAGCTGCGTTTCGTTGACATAAAAGTGCTGTCAACGAAACACCCAGAAAAATGCTAAGAATGTCAACAGAATGAGGCATTCGTTGACATAGTAATTTTGACTTAGACAAAATTTCCCTTTTTCCTGAGAAAATTAATTCACAGAAAAATCATAGCAAATTCCTGGCTGCATTGTAACTTGCAAAAATCTCAGAAATAATTAAGAGAAATTTAGCATACCTGGCTCACTTACTAATCTTGAGAATGTAGATTCATCAAGTGGCTTGGTAAAAATGTCTGCAAGTTGTTGTTCACTTAGAACAAAATGTAACTCCACAGTACCATTCATAACATGTTCTCTAATGAAATGATACTTGATGTCAATGTGCTTGGTCCTTGAATGCTGCACTGGATTCTCAGTAATGGCAATGGCACTAGTGTTGTCACAGAAGATAGGATTTTTCTCAACTCTTAATCCATAATCAAGTAGTTGATTTTTCATCCATAAAAATCTGTGCACAACAACTTCCAGCTGCAATGTACTCAGCCTCAGCTGTGGAGGTAGAAACTGAGTTTTGTTTCTTGCTGAACCATGACACAAGCTTGTTTCCTAGGAATTGACAGGTGCCAGTTGTGATTTTCCTGTCAATTTTACATCCTGCATAATCTGCATCTGAATAACCAATTAGTTCAAAGCCAGATTCTCTAGGATACCAAATGCCAAGGTTTGGTGTTCTTTTGAGATATCTGAAAATTCTTTTAATAGCAACTAAATGGGATTCCCTAGGGTCAGCCAAGTAGCAAACATAATGTCAGGTCTACTAGCTGTTAAATATAAAAGTGAGCCTACCATGCCTCTGTAACTTGAAATGTCCACAGATTTTTCCTTAGTATTCAATTCAAGTTTGGTGGTAGTAGGCATGGGAGTTTTGGTAGGAGAGCATTCCATTAAGTTAAATTTCTTTAACAAATCATGAATATACTTTGTTTGACTAATGAAAATGCCTTCATTAACTTGCTTTACTTGGAGACCAAGAAAATAAGTTAATTCTCCCATCATGCTCATTTCATATTTACTTTGCATAAGCTTCGCAAAATTTTGACAAAGTTTTTCATCTGTAGACCCAAAAATTATGTCATCTACATAAATTTGAACAAGTATAGTAGAGCCATTCACAATCCTATGAAAAAGAGTTTTATCTACATTACCTCGAGTGAAGTGATTCTCAAGGAGGAATTGTGAAAGTGTGTCATACCAAGCTCTAGGTGCTTGTTTCAAACCATAGAGTGCTTTGAGGAGGAAGTACACATATTCTGGAAAGTCATCATCTTCAAAACTAGGAGGTTGACTTACATACACCTCCTCTTCCAATTCCCCATTCAGAAAAGCACCCTTCACATCCATTTGATAGACCTTGAAATTGGCATGGGCTGCATAGGCTAGGAAAATCCTTATTGCTTCTAGTCTTGCAACAGGAGCAAAGGTTTCATCAAAGTCAATTCCATCTTCCTGTGAGTAGCCTTTTGCAACCAATCTAGCTTTGTTCCTTGTGACTATGCCATTTTCATCCATCTTGTTTCTAAACACCCACTTTGTGCCTATAACACTCCTGTCCTTAGGCTTTGGCACCAGCTTCCAAACTTTGTTTCTCTCAAATTGGTTTAGCTCCTCTTGCATAGCTAAGACCCAATCTGGATCTAGAAGTGCATCCTCAACTTTCTTTGGCTCATCTTGAGATAGAAAGCTACTATATAGACATTCCTCTTGAGTTGCTCTTCTAGTTTGGACTTTTGAAGAAACATCACCTATAATGAGTTCAAATGGATGATCTTTAGTCCATTTCCTTGAGGGAGGTAGATTAGCTCTAGAAGATGTAGCTTCATGATCATGATTGCCTTGATTAGATATTTGTCCTTGAGAAACTCCCCCTGAGTTTGTTGTCCCTAACTGATCATTCCTAGAAACATTTCCATGACTGTCAACGGAATGCCCGTTTTGACTGTCAACGAAATGCTCATTTTGTATGTCAACGAATCTTCCACCATTAATGTCAATGGAATGACCATTTGGTCTACTAGCAGCTATTCTTTTCAATCTTAATGCAGCAATTTCATCTTCACTACTGCTTTCATCTGTGCTAGACACAACAACTTTAGGTTGTTTCTGATAGAGTATATATTTATATATATTTTATACGATTTTATTCCTCATATTTATTATATTTTGCATTTAATTGGATTTTTATTTAATAAATTTTAATGTTTTATTGTAGGAAGTAAGGAAATCCTAAACTTGGAAGGATTGGAGAATAAAGAGTTTAATTTGGAGATTTATTAGAAGGAAATTCGGATTTGTTGGGCTGCCTGCACATAATTCATTGTTTGGGTCATATCTTGAGATCTAGAAGTCAGAATTGGACGATTTAACAGCCCACACGAAGATAATGGAAATCTCTTTTATTCTAAAGTGGTCCAATTATCAAATTACTTCAGGAACGGCTCAGATTTACTGAAGAAAAGTCAGCTACGAATTTTCCTTGTAAAACAGAATCAGTTTAGGAAACGTACTTGTACTTTCCTCAAGGCATTAAAATATTTGAGGATATATATATAGACATCAGATCTGAGAGATAGGGAGACATACATAGACAGAGATACATACAGACATAGAGAGACTTGTACTTTTCTTCTTGGAGAAAGATTAAAGGTTTTTATTCTCTGTTCTTAATATTATCATGTGTTCTTATTATATTATGTGTTTTGTTAGTTTAATTATGAGTGAGTAGTTATTTAATCTAGGGTTAAGTTGAACCCTAGTTATGATTGATGTATGATTTTCCACAAACCCCCAATTTAGTTATGTTGTATGCTCTTGCTTATTGAGTTGTGCTTAATTAACAATAACATGTCAGACATGATTATGCGTATTGTTTGAACCTAATATCTATTTATCATCGAAAGTTGGACTTAGATGGTTGTGATTTATCCAATAAGGACATGAACTTCTCCATGAAAATAGGTAGAACGGATTGTTAGGAAGTTAGGATGCTGTGTTTAATGTCTCTAAATTGCATGATACCATGAAAATAGGCTTGAGTGTATTTTTAGAGAAGCCATTAATACTCGAGAGAGGTTATTGGTATTTTATAGGGCGCATCTTTCCTCTTGAGTAGTGTATGATTAATTGGGATGGAAAATCATAATTGCATCGATTCATGCTAGTGGGGATACTTAATTCTAGATGTTTTTAGTTAATTGATAATACAATACAATTTGCCTTAGTATAATATTAGTTTAAAAATCTCTCAATAATTTATTGTGTTACTTGCTTAGTTGAATTGAATCAAGAATAACTAGTGATTGATACGTTTGTCTCTGTGGGATCGACTCTAACTTGCCCTACTACATAGTTAGAAGGATTTGTTAGATATTATTATTTGATAGGCACGCGACAGCCTTGTCAAATTTTTGGCGCCGCTGCCGGGGACAAAGCGGTATTAGATTAGTTAATTTTTGAGTTTGTTTAGCTAAGTATTTTGGTTGTGTTGCTTCGGCTATTATTCCCTTGTTATTTGATCTTTGTTTCTAGTTTCCTTGTTGCATGCACACTCGAAGTTCAGGTACAAAAAATTTAATTGCTTTTGATCCTGAAATTGAAGCTACAACAAGAAGACAAGCAGGACTACGAAGGAAAAATAAAGACAAGAAAGTTATGGGTGAGACAACAGCAAAGGCTCTCAGGGAGCATGGTATGCCAGACGCTACAGACGTACTCTCCAGTATTGTCAGACCAACAATCACGGCTACCCACTTTGAACTCAAGCCACAATTCATCCAATTCGTCTCCAATGATTCTTTCGCAGGATTGTCCACTGAAAATCCTGTTGATCATCTTGAGAGTTTTCTGGAAAAGTGTGATACTATAAAGCTGACCAATGTTAGTGATGATGCTATTAAGATGCGCTTATTTCCATTCTCTCTCCGAGATACAGCAAAAGATTGGTTGAAGGATGAAAGACCAAATACATTCACTACTTGGGATAGTCTAGCAAAGGCGTTTCTACTTAAATTCTTCAGTCAGAAGAAGACTTCAAAGCTCAGGAATGAAATATCTAACTTTCGTCAAGATGATGACGAGTCACTTCATGATGCTTGGAGAAAATTCAAACGACTTCAGAGACAATGCCCTCACCATGGAATTCCTGACTGGTTGTTGATCCAAACATTCTACAATGGGTTAACACAAGAGTTTCGAAACTTTGTTGATGCTTCTTCTGGTGGATCTATTATGAAAAAGAGTACGGAGGATGCAAAAACTTTGTTAGACGAGATGGCGTCTAATGATAATTATCCTTACAGTGACAGAAATCATCCTAAGAAGGGCGGTAAGTATGATGTCGATGCTCTAACCATGTTGAATGCTACTATGCAGGCAATGGTTAAGAAGATTGAGCAATTGGATTCTAGAACTTCATCTACAGTTGCCTCATGTGAAATATGTGGTGTAGTTGGACACACTCAACATGCTTGTCAATACAATCCCTCTGGAACAGCAATGGAACAAGCAAATGCCCTCTACAACCAAAATCAAAGGCCACAATATAATCCTTACTCCAACACATACAATCCAGGTTGGAGAGATCATCCTAATTTCTCCTACAGAAATAACCAGGCTCAAGCTCAACCTCCACAAAATAACTTTTCTCAACCGCCAGGTTTTCAACCAGCTCAGCCACAAAAATCTAACTTGGAAAATCTTTTGGAAGGATTTATCTCTACACAGGCAAAGAAGAATGATTACTTTGAATCAAGTATCAATGAGATAAAGGCTCATAACAAGTTGATGGAGAATTCAATCACTCAAATTGCTCAACAGTTGAATCAACTTAGCAAGTCTTCAAGCCAACTTCCTGGCCAAACTGAACAACCACATAGAGCCCACGTGAATGCTATAACGTTAAGAAGTAATCAAGAATTTCAAGGGCCAGAGATGAAGATGAGTAGTGATAATTTGACTATTGAAGAAGATGGGGAGAAAATTCAATCTGAAAATGTGATTGTGCAAGAAGCGGTTGAAGAAAAGAAGAAGGAACCCACAGTTGCTCCAGTCAGACCTTACATACCACCTGTTCCGTTTCCTCAAAGATTGGTGCAAGCTAGGCTTGGAGAGAATTTTATGAAGTTTATGGATATCTTGAAGAGGTTAGAACTTAATATCCCTTTCTTAGATGCTATCAAGGAGATGCCTTCTTATGGGAAGTTCCTTAGGGAATTATTGTCAAACAAAAGAAATATTGAAGAAAGTTCTATTATCTCATTAACGACAGAGTGCAGTGCTCTCTTGCAGAATAGTCTTCCTAAAAAGCTAATTGATCCAGGTAGCTACTCTATTCCTGTCAAACTTGGAAATTTTGAAATCAAACGAGCTCTGTGTGATCTTGGGGCAAGTGTAAGTCTGATGCCCATATCAATCTGCAATAAGCTTCAGATGGGTGAACTCAAACCCACACGTATATCTTTACAACTTGCAGATAGAAGTGTAAAAGTTCCACTTGGAATACTTGAAGATGTTCCTGTCAAGGTAGGAAAGTTTTTTATTCCATCTGATTTTGTTGTCATGGAGATGGAGGAAGATGCACAAAATTCTATTATTCTCGGGAGACCTTTCTTAGCTACAGCTGGTGCAAAAGTTGATATGATGCATGGAAAAATTTCTTTTGAAGTTGGAGTTGAGAAATTGGAATTTAAATTTTCCAACTCTTTGCTTAGCCCTTCTCTGAAGAAGAGTGATCTTGAAAAGAGTAATGAAGCTGTTCTTATGGTTAAGACCTTGGGTGAAGATCAAGATATGAAGGCTAATATTTTCCTCTCTAAACCTCCTGCAATTTTGGTGAGAGATTTACATGTCACTAATGTTGATTTGAAGCCTTCAATAATGAAATCGATTGGTGAAATTCAGTTTGGTGGATTATCTGTTGAAGATCCTGATGCTCATATTGAAAACTTTTTGAAGATTTGTGATACTATCAAGTGTGATGGAGTTTCTGATGAGGCCATTCGACTTCGATTATTTCCTTTATCTTTAAGGGATGGAGCTAAAAATTGGTTATTTTCGTTACCCTCAAATACCATTAGTACTTGGGAAGACTTACTTATTAAATTTCTTTTTAAGTTTGTCTCACGAGCTGAAACGACAAGGATAGTTGTTGCACTCTTAAAGTTTGCTCGAGATAGAAGAATAGTATTGTTGGATAAAGCCGTGGATGAAAGTTATAAGTTTTTGGGAGAGGTCATGAGAAAATATGTTGAGAAAGTGGATGCTCCACTTTCGATCCATTCACCAGGTTGATTAACAAGAAGGTCAAGCTAATGACCTTAAAAAAGCGCTTCTTGGGAGGCAACCCAAGATTTTGGAGGAGGAACACTCTCCCACATTTTCAAACCGAGACTTCATGCACTAGGGGAGTATTTCTAACCTTTCTTTGTATAATTTTTCACTCTTATTCTTTTTGTATTTCTTTTAGGATCTTGTTAGTTTTGTATATTTATATATATTGTTCATTGAGGACAATGAACCACTTAAGTGTGGGGATGAGTTCTCAATGACGTAAAAAACCCAAAAAAATTATATATTATAAAAATCTAAAAAAATTTGAAAATTTAAAACTTTTTGTATATAATTGCCTTGTCTCAAAAGCATGTTAGCATGGATAAGTACACATTGTGTAGATTAATTTCGCATGATTAATTCTCAGTGTCACATTCATGAAAAATCATTTGATGCTTGGTAATTCCTTGTGTGTGCTTGCGAACATTTGAAAACTTGAGATGCTTCTTGGTCAATTTTACTGAGTTAAGCATGCTTTCACCATGTGAGAATTTGAGCCTAATTTATGATTGATGCATTTTTTATCAATCCATTTTTTTGTTGTGTGTTGTTCATCATGATTCTTGTTGCTCTAGAACTTGTTTTAAACCGTTTTGAGACTACATGATATGTGTATGCATGAATATGATAAAGGCACTAGGATTAACCTCATTTACCCAAACAGTACCCATATGAAAAATAATCCTTAGTGAACCCCTTGAGCTTATACTCGTTTCTTTCATATATCACCAATCTAAAAAATTTGAGCCTACTTATTTATTCTTGTCTTGATTTACTGGTAGAGCATATTGATTCAATTCAAGGGTTGGTGAATATTAAGTGTGGGGATTTCTTTTGGTTAAAGGTTACATTTTGGTGGGATACAACATGATATGGGAATTGCAAACAAGTATCAAGTACTCCTTTGAGATCAATGGGTGGCAAGTGCAATCTTATATTAAAGGGACGATCCATGTGTGCTGGTATTAAGTACATTCTTGGTGACTTTTCACTGCCCTTGGTTACTGGAGAATGACTTGACTTTTGAAAAAAAAAAAGAAAAAAAAAAGAGAAGTTATGAGCAAGATGAAGATAAAGTAGAGTTGTGTTCATATGATTGATACAATGTGAAAGTGGGAAAGTACATGGGGTATATGTGCTTCGAGGTTTATTGCGTGTGAAAGCTTGATCAACTTTTACATGATCTAAGTTTCATGTTGGGTGCTTTAATTAAAAGTGAACATTATGCTCTATTAGTTATCAAGTTTAGCCACTTGTTAGCCTATTTCTTTGATATCATACCCCGTACCTAAGCCCCGTTACAACCTTTAACAAAAACCTTTTGATTCATGTATGCATATAAACGAGGTGGTGGAGATTTGGTGGACAACCAAGCATATGGTAGCACATGAGTACATTGATTGAACTTGAGCGATACACGTATACCCATACACTTGTGTGAAGTGAGAGCAATGTGAGATATTTATCCATAGCATGCTTACTTGTTGAATGCGACTTTGATGTCTATCTCGTGATATTTTTGTCTATCTAGACATTGTGTGCATACTTGGATTATTTTGTGTTAATGATGCTTAAAGTGAGAGTACTTGTACTTTCAGACACTTTCAGGTTGTTATGTGATTGAGATTTACAATGTGTGGAGTACTATGACATGTTGCATGTTTGAGAGACTTGGTGGTTGAAAATATTTGATTTTGTGGGTATATCTTCTATAAACCCTCACGAGACAAAACTCGTCCTACTAGGGCTGCCTAGGGGTTTAACGGCTTGTTGCATATGCTCAATGCAGTCGTGTCATCTACGAAAGTGGTGGTCCTATTAGTTAGTATTATTTTTATTTCTTTATTTGCCCGAGGACGTGCAAAATGCTAAGTGTGGGGATGTTTGATAGAGTATATATTTATATATATTTTATACGATTTTATTCCTCATATTTATTATATTTTGCATTTAATTGGATTTTTATTTAATAAATTTTAATGTTTTATTGTAGGAAGTAAGGAAATCCTAAACTTGGAAGGATTGGAGAATAAAGAGTTTAATTTGGAGATTTATTAGAAGGAAATTCGGATTTGTTGGGCTGCCTGCACATAATTCATTGTTTGGGTCATATCTTGAGATCTAGAAGTCAGAATTGGACGATTTAACAGCCCACACGAAGATAATGGAAATCTCTTTTATTCTAAAGTGGTCCAATTATCAAATTACTTCAGGAACGGCTCAGATTTACTGAAGAAAAGTCAGCTACGAATTTTCCTTGTAAAACAGAATCAGTTTAGGAAACGTACTTGTACTTTCCTCAAGGCATTAAAATATTTGAGGATATATATATAGACATCAGATCTGAGAGATAGGGAGACATACATAGACAGAGATACATACAGACATAGAGAGACTTGTACTTTTCTTCTTGGAGAAAGATTAAAGGTTTTTATTCTCTGTTCTTAATATTATCATGTGTTCTTATTATATTATGTGTTTTGTTAGTTTAATTATGAGTGAGTAGTTATTTAATCTAGGGTTAAGTTGAACCCTAGTTATGATTGATGTATGATTTTCCACAAACCCCCAATTTAGTTATGTTGTATGCTCTTGCTTATTGAGTTGTGCTTAATTAACAATAACATGTCAGACATGATTATGCGTATTGTTTGAACCTAATATCTATTTATCATCGAAAGTTGGACTTAGATGGTTGTGATTTATCCAATAAGGACATGAACTTCTCCATGAAAATAGGTAGAACGGATTGTTAGGAAGTTAGGATGCTGTGTTTAATGTCTCTAAATTGCATGATACCATGAAAATAGGCTTGAGTGTATTTTTAGAGAAGCCATTAATACTCGAGAGAGGTTATTGGTATTTTATAGGGCGCATCTTTCCTCTTGAGTAGTGTATGATTAATTGGGATGGAAAATCATAATTGCATCGATTCATGCTAGTGGGGATACTTAATTCTAGATGTTTTTAGTTAATTGATAATACAATACAATTTGCCTTAGTATAATATTAGTTTAAAAATCTCTCAATAATTTATTGTGTTACTTGCTTAGTTGAATTGAATCAAGAATAACTAGTGATTGATACGTTTGTCTCTGTGGGATCGACTCTAACTTGCCCTACTACATAGTTAGAAGGATTTGTTAGATATTATTATTTGATAGGCACGCGACAGCCTTGTCAGTTTCTCAATAGCCTTAACATGATTCACTTGATCTCCTTCCTCATTCTCAAAAGAAAGACTTTCATGGAAACCTTCATCACAGAGACCTTGAATTTTGAGATCATCGAAAACAACATGTACAGATTCCATAACAATGTTGGTTCTGAGATTATAGACTCTGTAAGCTTTCCCTGCTGCATATCCCACAAATATTGCTTCATCTGCCTTTGCTTCAAATTTCCCCAAATGCTCAGCTTGATTTCTCAGAACAAAGCACTTGCATCCAAAGACATGAAGAAAATCCAATAGTGGTTTCTTTCTTTTGAGTAGTTGATAAGGGGTCATTCCCTTGGCTTGATTAATCAAAGAAATATTTTGAGTGAAGCAAGCTGTGTTAACTGCCTCAGCCCAGAAATAAGTTGGTAACTTTGATTCATCTAGCATTGTCCTTGCAGCTTCAATAAGTGTTCTGTTTTTCCTTTCAACTACACCATTTTGCTGTGGTGTTCTTGCTGCTGAAAATTCATGCAAAATACCATTTTCTTCACAGAACATCTTCATAGTTGAATTCTTGAATTCTGTCCCATTGTCACTCCTAATCCTTCTTACTTTAAAATCAGGATGATTGTTTACCATCTTAATGTGATTGATAATGATTTCACTTGCCTCATCTTTGGAGTGCAAAAAGAAAGTCCATGTAAATCTAGAAAAATCATCAACAATCACAAGACAGTATTTCTTCTTTGAAATGGATATGACATTTACAGGGCCAAATAGATCCATATGAAGCAACTCAAGTTGTTGGACAATTGATGACTCTGTCTTGCTTTTGAATGATGCCTTCTTTTGTTTCCCTTTTTGACAAGCATCACACAAACCATCCTTTGAGAATTCCACCTGTGGAATTCCTCTAGCAAGATCTTTCCTCACCAAGTCATTCATAACTTTAAAATTCAAATGAGACAATTTATTGTGCCATAGCCAACTTTAATCCTTGTTTGCCTTGCTGAAAAGACAAGTGATGGTGTGTGGACTTGTGCTACTAAAGTCAGCAATGTACACATTCCCTCTTCTGAATCCAGTCATTACCACATTTTTTGTCTCCACCTTTAGAAACAACACAGGCTTCTTTTGAAAAAGTAACTAAAAATCCTTTGTCACAAAGTTGGCTGATACTAAGCAAATTGTGCTTAAGACCATCCACCAATGCAACCTAATCCATGATGACATTCTCTTTTGAAATCAAGCCATATCCCTTAGTGTAGCCTTTGTTGTCATCTCCAAAAGCAATACAAGGGCCAGCTCTTTCCTGGAACTCTGTGAGCAGGGTAGAATCACCAGTCATGTGTCTTGAACAACCACTATCCAAGTACCAAAGATTCCTTTTGTCTCCCTGCACACAATAAAATCAAATCAAGTTGATTTTGGTACCCCAAGTATCCTTGGGTCCTGTTTTGTTAGCCTTTGATTTATTCTTTACATCATTTTTCACCTTGGGCTCAGATTGAGTTAAATCAACCTTTACCTTTGGTGTTGATTTCTGAGGGTTGCTCACATTTTCATTCATAGCATGCATATTTGGAGGAACAAGCATGTTATTCACATTCCATGGCATTTGTGGCACATTAAACATATTCATGTATGGATTAGGCACAAATGGCATGCTAGCATATGGATTATGAAATTGTGCATATGGAGCAAACATATTAGGCATAACAGGCATTGCAGGCATAGAGACATTCATTGTAGGCTTAGGCATTTTCACATTAGTAGACTTCTTAACAGATTTGCAATTAGCAGATAAATGACTAACACTACCACAATTGACACATGTTCTTCTAGGAGCATACTTATCATGTGTGTAATTGTTATGTTTGTTAATCCCTACTTTGCCATTTCTGTTATTCTTTTTATTGCCCTTAACCTCAACTTGAATTTTCTCTAACTTGTCTTTCAATTGCTTGTTAGAAAAGTGACCTACATTCGCTCTTTCAACAGGCTTCTCAACTTTCTTTGATTTACTAGACTCACCTTGAACAAAGTTCTTGGTGACATGACCATACTTGTTATTAAGTCTAGTGAGTTCTTCTTTCTTTTTCTCTGTCAAGGAAACAGCCTGATCGGTTGATGGTTCATCTGTCAACGAAACCTTGCATTCCGTTGACGTATCAACCTTCAACAAATGATCATTGTTGTTTGTTGACTCTGTTTCTGATTCTAAGGTTTCAACAGCATACCCTAGCTTCTCTTTGTTCTTTTTCCATGATTGCTCACAGAAAGATTCCATACCTTGAACATTAATGATGTTGGTAGCAACATTCCTGGAATCTTTCCATTTTGCAATCACGCTTTGTTCTATTTCTAGTTGTGTTTTAAGAATCTCTTCCCTTTTTAATACTTTCTCAAGTTCCATCTTAGCATCCCTACTAACACACCTCATTTTCTCAAATTCAATTAGTTGTGCTTCTAACATGGCATTTCTATCACTTAAGAGCAAATTGGTCTCTTTAATTCTTGAGTTCTCCTTGGTAAGTGATTTAAGAGTAACACGCAAATTATATAGTACAGTAGACATTTCATTAATTGCACTATCGCATTCCTCTTTAGAAAGCTCAGAAAGATTAGTATTTGTTACCTGGTTGCGAGAGGAACTTGCTTCCTGCTCATGATTGTTAGCCATTAGAGCCAAGTTGACATACTCAACATCATCATCTGAATCTTCACCATTACCAGCCCAATCATACTCCTGAGACATGAAAGCCTTTTTTTTTTGCTTGAGAAGTTCAAAGTATTTCTTTTTATAATCAACAGGCTCAAATTTCCTGTTGCCCTTCTCAACTTTGGGCTTTCTGCAATCTCCAGCAAAGTGACCAATCATTCCACAGTTGAAACATTTAGACTTAGACTTTTCAATCCAATTATTTTTGCTAGGTTGAAAGTCTCTCCTTGGTGGCCTTGCTTCTGAGTTTCTCTTGAATTTGAACTTAGAAACTTTTCTTGAAAGAAAAGCAATGTGTTCATCAATCTCATCTAAGTCATCCAAGTTGGCTGGTTCTTCTTCTTCTTCTGTCATCTTGCCTTTACCCTTGCTAACATCACTCCTACAACTAGCTCGACTAGTTGTGGCTTTTACAGCTTCTTCATTATCATCTTCCAGTTGGTTCACAGATGCAATCAATGCAATAGATCCACCTTTCTTTTGTACCTTCTCAATTTCTTCATCTTTCTCCATTTCCAGCTCATATGTCTTTAAGGTTCCATAAAGCCTTTCAAGAGTATAGTCTTTGTACTCTTGAGTGTTTCTCAGAGAAACAGTCATAGGCTTCCACTCTTTTGGAAGAGCTCTAAGAAATTTGAGATTTGAATCCTTGGTTTGGTAGACCCTCCCATACAACTTTAATCCATTCAAAAGCTTTTGAAACCTACTAAACGTGTCATTTAGGGTTTCACCAGCTTTAAAATGAAAGTGCTCATATTGTTGTATGAGGAGTTGCATTTTGTTCTCCCTAACTTGCTCAGTTCCTTCACAGAGTGTTCTAACAATGTCCCATACTTCTTTAGAAGTTGTACAGCTTATAACATTGTCAAACATCTCTTGCTCCAAACCATTAAACAGAATGTTCATGGTTCTTTTATCTTTATGGATTTCTGCAACATCTTCAACAGTCCATTCTGAGACAGGTTTTGGAATTTCTACATCTTCAGCATCATCTGGCAGTCCAACTCTAGATGCAAACTATATGGGAACGTGTGGATCTTTCTCAATGCAGTCTACATATCTCTCATCCATAGACATGAGATGTAGATGTATTTTTACTTTCCAGTGAAAGTAATTGTCCTTATCTAGAACTGGTATCTTTACACCTGCATCCTTCTTCACCATGGTTTCTGTTTTGGCCTTGATCTTTAAACTTCTTGTATGTTAGAAGCTTGCTCTGATACCAATTGTTAATCCCAAATGAGGTAACAGAATTGTAGAAGGGGGGGGGGGGGTTGAATACAATTTTAGATATTTCTAAACTTAAAACAACTTTCAAATAAAACAACACTGAAAATAAAAACACAAGCAAATATAAAATTTCAGTTGGATGTTTTGAGGATCCAACTGAGATGTTTTTATTACGGAAATAATCTGTGTTACAAAAGTATCACAGCTGCTCAGTTCCTGATTTGAAGTGAGAGTGCTCTTGAAAGAATCTAATACAAACTATTTTTATCTCACTCACATATCTTAAAAATGAACTGCTACACTTGGTTATAAAACCCAAGTTTACAATGCTATTTTTGGCTACTCTAAAATACACTAAAGGTAACCGCCAGTAGCTTGCTTTTCATCCCTTTTGTCCAATGGTCCTTGGAGATCTTGTCTTTTTTCTTCATGCTTATTATGATCCCACTCAAGAACCTAATTGGAAATTGGAATGTTTCCTTATTCCCAATGTCCATTTTGATCGCTTCCAATGCAAAGTACACTTCTACATCACCTTTTGATCTGTCAAAAAACTGTCACTATCACTTTTTCAACTATTCAGAAATGTGATAATGATTCATTGATAGCAGGAAGATGTGTTTCGTTGATAGCTTTATTCTTCATTCCGTTGATGGTATATTCGTCATTCCGTTGATAGACTAATCTTCATTCCGTTGACATGTCTTCACTTAGGCAAAATTACAAGGCACAATATATTTACACTTAACCAACCTATTTTGCCTATCTAGTACATAGTCAACATGACTTAGAAAACCTATCTAATACCTACAACAAATGTATATCAACCAGTGAAGTATTGTACAGTGCAATTTCTACATCACTCATTTCGTTGATGAGCTACCTGTCAACGGAAGCTGCAAAGCATACCATTCCGTTGACAGTTACAAAAGTGACTTAATACAAAATCTATTAAGTGTTTTTATAATTATCATCAAGAACAACATATTCCTAACAATCTCCCCCAATTTATGGCTGATAGAATAACAACCATAAATCAAGTGCCTTGATGATAACAAAAACTCTTAGGCAAATTATAAATTACAAAAGTAGATTTTGTATTGAGCTACATGATTTATTGAAAATTGACTGAACACAAATTAGAAATTCTTACAATACAAGTGCACATAGCTGCTCCTCTAGCCTGGGCAGATTTATCAACTTTGTCTCTGTGGCCTTGTTTTCTTCCCCTTCCTTGCATTGTTCTCCTCAATCTGAGCTTGGAGCCTTCTGTAGAAAATCTTCTCTTCTTCATCTTGTTCACCCAACTTGGATTGCATGAATCTTAGAGTTTCATTAGATGCCTTTTCCAATTGGTCCTCCATTCTGAAGAATCTTCTGCAGTTGTCCTTGTCTCTGAATTCCATCATCCAAAAGGGTTGGAGATGAATTTTCTTTCCTGATTGAGGGACCTTTAGAACCCTGGGAAGTGCATCAGGTTTGTTCCAGCTAGCTTTGACTTGACAAATCTTGGAGACAACCTCAGACTTGGCAGTTTTGGTGAACCCAAAATCTCTCTTTAAGCATTTGAACACCACCATCAGTGTCTGATAGTCTTCTCCTAGAATTCTGTGCAGAGGCCAGATTCTTTCCCTTCCACCCTTGTACACAAACACTAATCTCTCTGGTAATTTCTGAGTGGCTTCTATCCCTCTCACTTCTACCAAGTCCTCAAGATATAGGTTTAAGTCAGACTCCTCCTTTATGTCAGCAATGTAGATGAAGTCCTCTGGGTTTGTTGGTGGTTTCTAAACCTGTGGCCTTCTCACAAAAACTGGATTAGCCTTAGAAATCTTCTGCTGTGATTTCTTCTTTGTATCCATCTCAATTAGAAATTTGGGAAAATTAGCTTCATCAAACTCAAAAGGCTCTTCCTTTGGCACAATTGGTTGATCATGAAAATTAACAGGATGTTCAGGATCACAAGCTAATTTTCCTCCAATGCTTTGATCTGAAAAAGGTGAAGGCACAGCTGTTACAGGGGCATCTGTTACAGTGTCTTGAGAATCATCCTTATCAAAGGCCAAGTTTCTTTTAGCCCTTGCCTTGGGTTGCCTTGTACTTTTTCTCTTTTCCTTTGCTTCCTCAGCTTCAACCCTAGCTCTTTCTTCTTGCTGTCTTTCCTCTTCATCAAGAGCTTGGGCAACTGCAAGAGCTTCCATGCCTGCCCTAGCTGATTCCTCAGCTTTAGCTTTAGCAAAATTTGGGTGACCAGCCCAAACACAAATCTCTTGCTCATTCCTGTAGATTATTGCTCTTTGCTTCCTTATCTCAGACACATTGCTTTCCTTGCATTTTATGATAAGTTCACTCAGAATCTTGAGCTCATCTGGGAATGGAGGTGGATAGAATGTCCAAGCAATATTCTTGCCCTTTGGTTTAGCTGGGGATTTTGGAGATAAGCATCTTTGAAGAGTAGCTGAGTCCACATCTCTAATACATGAAGTTTGTCCCTTTTCTTTTCTTGGACCAGTAATCACTCCATGTAAAAGAGGCTTTAGATCATAAGAGGATTTAGTCTGTGGCTCCAATTCCGTTGACACTAAGACCATGGCATTCGTTGATGGTGCTGTAGAAATAACTTGATCCGTTGAAGGATGTTTGTTCTTTGCATTTTCAGCAATCTTCTTGATTCTGGCATCTATATTAGACCACTGTTCTTTTATCTGTTCTGCAAGTTGTAGCCTCATAGATGCCTGTTGAATCAGGTCAATGCCATCCAATTTATCCTTTAGTGACTCCCCCATAGCTAATGGCTCATGTGGTAAAGAAATGGTTGGGACCATAACTTTTGTGACTTGAATATTAAGCTCCTTAGATTTCTCCCCCTTTTTGTTATCATTAAGAGTAATAACAGGGAGACCTTGAGCTGCCACTAGCTGAGTCAAAAGTTGAGTTTGCTTCTCCTGTGCCTGCTACATTTGAGTTAATGTGGCTTCCACTTTGTCCACCCTATAAGTAAGAGTTTTCAAAGTAGTTGCCACCTCATTATCCTTGTTAAAGAAAGTGGTCATCCTAGCAACAGTGAGAAGTGGGAGTTTTTCATCAAGCCTCCTTGCTGTGGCATCCTTTAGATTTTCAATGGAATCCATGAGTGCCTTGTAGAATTTCTTTTCAGTGTCAGGTGCAGACTCATGAGCCAAATATGCTTCATTATACTGCCTTGTGATGGCAGCATCCAAACTTTGATGTTCAGTCAAGTCTTGAGAAAGCCATCTTGGCTTATGAGGCACCACGGAAGTCCCAGTCTGTGCAGTAGTAGCCACCTATAGAACAGCATCAAGACTATCCTCATCACTTGAAGAATCATCATATTCAAAACTTCCACCAGCTCCTGGAGACAAATTGGCAAGTGCATCCTTAGCCCTCATCATGGATGCAGTTGTATGGATAAGATTTAGTGACCTTTCTGCCTCCACATTGCCCTGTTGAGCCATGATTTGATAGGCTGGCACAGGATGAGTAAAGGTTTCAGGATCCAAAGAAATGATATCCAGAGTTTGTTGATAATGCTCTTGGAAAGTCAATTCTTTTTCTCCCTCATTAACCTCCATTAACTCACTTGCAATGGTTGGTTCCTACCTTTCAGCATCTGTAGTCCCTTCTCTCTCTCCACTCTTTTCTTGCATCATGGGCTCCCCATGGCTCACATCTCTCACACCCTCACCTTCACCTACTAAGGTGGAACTCTCAGTCTCTCCTTTTGCCTGGCTGGAAGAAATAGCCAGCCTCTCACTCACATCCTCTCCTTTTGCCTGGCTGCAAGCCAGCCTCTCAGATTCACTACCTTTCAATCCTAGAAGTGTTTCAACTACCACTAGATCATCTGCACTAGTTGTGTGAACAACTTGATTTTCAATAAAAGGTGCAAAATGAACTATCAACGGAATGGTAGTTTGAACTGTCAACGGTATGGATACCGTTGATGGAGAAACACTTGTCAACGAAAGAGTCTATTTCGTTGATGAAGTCAAGAAAGGATTTTGAGAAAGTGAAATTACACTACTAGAAAAAGGTAAATAGACATCGCCCATATAACATCAGTTGTTGGGACCACCGATGTAAAAGATCTTAATTAACATCAGTTTCAAAATAACTGATGTCTATGTATTGTTACAACATCAGATTACATCTGAACCGATGTATAAACATTCTCTTTAAAAATATTTAATTGTCCGCTAATACTTCCCCCTTATACCAAATGATCCCCCCTACAATTTCCCCCCTTGGCCAATTTTTCTTCCCCCCATTTTTTTCAGTTGCTGTACTCCTCTCCCCTAAATCAGACAAAAGTAAAAACATAATAAAATTAAAACAAAAACTTCTCTCTCTCTCTCACCCATCTCTCTCTCTCACTCACCCCTCCTCACTCGACCTCACCCATCTATCTCTCTCGAACCCTAGCTATTTTTCAACCCTCTCTCTTTTTCACCCTCTCTTTCAATTCGTAAGCTTAATCATTCAAATCGAAATCATGCCTCAAGTTATATTGGTCAAATCGACCAATATAGTAAAGCTCAATCGAAGGTTCAAATCTGTTTATTAACTACTACAAGATCGAATCGATAAGTGAGTAAACAAGCATGTGTATATAAACTCTAATTAGTTTAATTCAGTGCAAATTTGGGGGTTTTTGAACTCGAAACCCTAATTTTCAGTTTCTGGAAATATGTTTCTAAACTTGAGAGACGTGAAACAAGAAGATATCTGGAGATTTTTTATATTGTGAAGTTCCGTGAATTGGTGAGCTCTTCATCTATTTTAGCCACTTTGATATATGTATGTTTGATTATATGTTTTGTGTTTATTGATGGGTTTGGGTTATTTTGTCATGTTTAGGATTTTAGTTGATGTTTGAGATGTTTGAATTAGTACTTTAAATCAATCATTTGATTTCAAGCTTCTATGTTGAAGACCTGTGAATATAATCATTTGATTATATTTTATATTTTATTGGTAATATTTTCTTCCAGAAGTATGCTTGCTAATGCAGTTTTGTTTCAATAAAGGTATAGCAGCACATTTTCTTATTTGAGCAGGCTGAAACAGAGGCAGAGAGGATTGATTGGGTAAACAAAATTGAAGGGGTTACCTAGAGCATTAGTTGCAGGATTTGTAAAAACTGACAAGGAATTCCTGAGTCGAGGCATGAGTTTTGCAATTTCTAATATTTCCTCTCCTATAAATCTTGATATACTGGTGATTTTATTATTCATTATATAGCTAATCATACTGTTACTTTTTGTCTCTCAGGATTAACTTCTGGAACCACGGTTACATTTGTTATAATAGATCGATGGACAGTTACTGTTGCATCCGTTGGAGATTCCCGTTGCATTTTAGATACCCAAGGAGGCGCTGTTTCAGAAGAGAACGTGTAACAACAAGTCTTGTCATGGATTGCCTGCTGAACTTGCTGCTAGACAAGTAGTTAAGGTAATAAGCTCATTTTTTGTTACATATTACGTACCTGCATAAGCAAAATACTCACGTATTCTTCATATAACATTCATGGACTTATTAAGCCAAAACTGAACTTTCACTTTGCAATTTACTGGATGGTAATTAGGAAGCATCGAGGACAAGGGGGCTGAAGGATGACACAACCTGTATTGTTGTAGACGTAATTCCTCCTGATAATTCAGCACCACCTTCTCCGCCTCCAAAAAAGCAGAACAGATTTAGAGCTCTGTTGTTCAGAAAACGGTCCCATGATTCTGCCAGCAAACTGTCAAGGAAACTCTCAGCTGTTGGTATTGTGGAGGAGCTTTTTGAAGAGGGTTCGGCAATGCTTGCTGAAAGGTTTGATACTTGTCGTAATTCACTTCTTTCCTTTTAGAAAAATAATGCTCTCATTCTTTCTTTCTTAGTAGATGACCAGATACAAAGTTGGAAACAATTCCCGTACTAATTGAACACTCACACACCCACTAGCCTCAATCTCCCTATAGGCGGTGAGGGTAATACCACTAGATTAAGATCCCTTTGGTCTATTCGCTATAGGATTAGCCCTTCATCTTTGACCATTTTCATCTCTTTTTTAGATAAGTCAGCTATCTATGCTTAGCAGCATCAAGAATATCTTGCAAGAGAGATGGAGAAAAGAATCATTCGCACCAACCCACTGGGGAAAGACAGAGATTACAGCAGGTAATGGTTTTGTCGACGTGATTCTAGAATATTTGTGGAGAGATATTACTTGTTGCATCTCCATAAAACACACAATTAATCTTCAACTTCTGTCCAACAAATTTTAATTTATAAAGTTTAGTTATAATATCAACTTGTTTGGACTATATTGGTACCATGTATGTTTGGGAACACGACATTAGTGAATGGCGTTAGTAAAAAATTCTTGTTGGAGTATGTGTAACATGCTGAAGCTTCTCTTGGTATATAAGAACATATATACTTTTCCTGATGTTAGTTTGTGGTCTCTTAATTGGATGTCGAGTGTTGCAATATTTTGTCAAAAATTATTTGCCTCCATGAGCTATATTTTTACTATGTGAATGTGATATCTTTTTTCTGAAATTTTGTTTTTATTTCGACATAGAAGAAGTAACTTGAATCAGGGTAGGAAGCGGATGAGTGGGAAAGCTTTTAAGGCTCAAAGAGAAGATAGTATTCGTCGCACAGTTTATGTATCTGACATACTGAATGTTGTACAAATTTGTATAATGTCTTGTGTTGTGCGTATATTACCTAGGAAATGAGTTTTATAACTGTAATGACTTTTGTTTTTTGAAAAATTGTTGTTTCCTCTGGTTTGGTAATAATAATCAAAGTTTTGGTTATTTATATGTGATCACTTCAGCTTGTCTTTGTTTTTAGTATATTTTGGTGCATATATGAATGATTAGAGCAGGTAAATTTGTAAACTTAGACATCAGTTTATATAAAACAATATCTAAAAGCTCATTTTCTTTTACATCGGTTCATGACTGAAGTCTAAGAATATTTATAACATCAGTTATTTACATAAAACCGATGTTTTAGATGCTCTTACACATCGGCTAAAAACTGATGTCAAAAGTAACATCAGTTATTTACAAAAAACCGATGTTTTACACGCTCTTAGACATCGGCTAAAAACTGATGTCAAAGGTGATGACTTTTCTCTACACCGACAAAGACATCAGTTCGAAAATTCCCAGACATCAGTTTTTAGCTGATGTCTATTGACTGTTTTCTAGTAGTGTTACATTAGAATCTGTGGTGATTGATTTTAAAGAGAAGGTTCCACAGATCCTCTTGTAGCTTTAGAAAAAGATGATTGGTGGCCCAACAAATCACTTAACAAGTGATGACCACCAATTTCAGAGTGGGGCTTCTCCAAGAACAAAGTTGGAGAATCAGGAATAGATGAATGGATCATATCCACATCTAATGACTGTGTTGGTGAATTTTGTGGAGGTGTCTCAATATTAATATTGAGAGAGTGGGACTGTAACCCTAGAGTAAAAAATGGGGCTACATCAAACTGAATTTGAGAAACTGGAATTGTTGCTTCCAGTGTGTGTGCACCCTGTGTGACCTGGGATTTTTGTCTTACCCTTCTTTGGTATTGGGAGATAGCTGTTTGGGGGCTAGATGTGTCCCTTACCCTTTTGATGTGTGCTCTTGGAGGAGAGCTTGTTTCAATAACTACATCCTTTTGGGAGGATGCAATTAGACTTGTGCTAATATCCATATTACTCATTGTGCCTTGTTGGGAAGACACAATGGGGCTAGTCTGGGAAACACTCACCTCTCCCACCTTATTCTTGGGGTTTCTTTGATTTTCACCCCTTCCCTCACCACTCACCACACCAGAAGCACTCCCCTTGGGTTGTGTAGTGGATTTTACAACAGGTGCCTTTTGAGAAGCACCTGAGGTTGGCTTGGTAGATTTAGATTTTGTGGATTTGGGTCTAGTTGCAGGGGCAGGAGCCTGTTGGGTCACTGCTACAGACTCCATTGCAACAAAAGTGGAAACTGTAGCAGAAACTGAAGTAACATTTAAATTAGCAAGTTGAGAAAATGTTACTGTAAAGCATAATGTAACATAAGATCTAAAAGAGATAACTACAACTCAACAAAGGACAAGACAGACAGTAATATTAACTGAAGCACAGGAATCCAGAATCAAAGAAGAAAAGGTAAACACAAAAAATCAAAATACGTTATGTATTCTTGAAGTCCGTAAACAGGTCACGGAAAGAAGTTCATGAAAATGTTCAAGCCTCAGTGACAACAAAAGAAACAAGACTTTCAAGACGACAGAAGTATGTGAATGATTTAGGGTTCAGTACCACGGGATTCCAGTGATGAAGCAACCAGAAGGACAAGGGACGTATCAGCAGCATTGTATTGAAGATATAAAATAAGAATTGATCAAGTGTTATTCATCTGTGAACCAGACCAGTTGCACTAGGTGACGACACTAAAAAGATCAAGTTGTTTTATCGTCTCAGAAGAAATTGATACAGTCTATTTCTTAAACACCCAGAAGCTCAGTGGAATCATTTATGGACTAAAGACAAGAAAGAGAAATTCGATGGTTTTTCTAATTGAAAAACTATCGAATGGTAGTTGAAATGATTAATTAAAAACCAAAGTAAATTAGTTTGGCATCCGATAGTTTTGATTTAAAAACTATCGAATGACAAATTAATTTATTTAATTCGATGGATTTTTATTCATTCGATGGTTTTTTTATTATGGGAGCAGGTGAAAAGAATTCCTTTTCTGAAAGGTTGATGAAGATCCAACGGCCAGGATTGTTTCTACAATTCTCATTCGATGGTTTTTCAAAACAGACTACAATTAATACAGAGAGAAGATTGTGTCTTCTTCAGTTAAGGTATTCAACACAGACACATAACTGAGAGAGAGAAGAGCCGGAGAAAATTAACAGAGAAATTAATAGTGCTCAGAACTTGATTATTGTTTTGTATTTGCGTTACCTTAAACTCATTGACGCTAATCTACGGATTAGAAATTGTAGCACCCCTCGAGGTTTATATTTATAAAAAGATATATTCCCCGAAACTTGATTTGGTTTGGTGTGTTTGATTTCGTTATAGAACTGAAAGATTAATCCGCGAACGAAATTAAATTATTTGTGAGTATCGTATTCAACCCCCCTTCTACGATACTTTGGACCTAACAATTGGTATCAAAGCTACTTGATTGATATACAAATCAGATCCGGTGAATGAGACCAAAATCAAACATAGCGTGAAAATTCGAAGCAAATTTTTTAACTTTCAAAATTTTTCATTTAATTGGAATTTCTTGAATTTTAAACAATTTGAAATTTTCAGAAACCATGAGTGCTCCAAAGACAACCGCTGGTATTAAAGTTCCCCCGTTTACTAGAGATGATTTCGGTTTGTGGAAGATGAAGATGTTGTTATTTATCAAGGCATCTAATCCGTTGTATATTGGCATATTAGAGAACGGACCGTTTGTACCAATGAAACCAGTTAGTGAATCTACAGCTCCTGATGGTAGCAGGATTCCTTCAGGCACCCAACCTAAGGATATAAGTGAATTTACAGATTCTGACAAAGAACTGATTCGATTGGACACCGGTTTAATGTTGATATTGGCGGACTCCGCGGACAAGGAAATGAGCTATCAGTTGATGAACTGTACAAGCGGGAAACATATGTGGGATACCATTAACCTAATAATGGAAGGAACTGAAGACGTGCAGGAAAACAGATTGGACATTCTGACTTCTCAATATGAAGCGTTTAGGTCCCTGCCAGGAGAAAGTATAACTCAGGTCTTTGAGAAATATACTAAGCTCCTCAATGAATTGGCAATGAAAGGAAAGACCTATCCACTGAGAGAATCGAACAGGAAGTTCATGATGACGCTGCCCCATCATGTAGAACACAAGTCATCATCCATTAGGGAAAGAATTGACTTCACAAAGATGTCATTAGAGATGATCTATGGCAAGTTGAAGACCTATGAGATGGAACAGGAACAAAGGGTGATAATCTACGGATCAGGGACAGTGGACAGCAAGCACAATGCACTTGTGAGATCAGCAGCACTTGTAGTGGATGAACCAATAACTTCTGAGATTCAGGTTCAAACCCAAAGAGCTGGAAAGGAGGTGATAATAGAAGCAGAAATGGACTCTGTGAATCTGGGTGTTGATGAAAGTGATTACTACACCCTAGAAGAGCTTGAGCAAATGGAAGACAAAACCATGGCGTACTTAGCTGCAAAGTTTAGTCATATTCGTTTCAAGAGAAACCCTAAGTACAAGTTCAAGGGCTCAACCAACAGATTCCAGAAGAGCAATTATACACCTAGTACAGGCTTTAAGGGAGGCTACAAGACTGGCATGATTGATAGGAGCAAATCAAGATGCTATAACTGCAATGAGTTAGGGCATTTCGCCACTGAATGCCGGAAGCCTTGTCAAGAAAGAGACATGAAAGATGTCTATGGAAAGAAGGATTCTTATGATGAGTTGAAGAAGGAGAATGCCAAGCTTAAACAGCAGTTGGAGGCATTCTCTGGAAAGCAGAAAGGGAAGGCTTACATAGCAGAGGGAAAGCACTGGGATGATACTGATTCGGATGAAGAGGAGGAATATGTAAATGTTGCTCTAATGGCTGACTCTTCAGAGGAATCACCTCAATCATCTCAGGTACCTATCTTAACTACAATTGATATGTCTAATTCTGAGTACAAGAAAACTGTGCAAGATCTTAGTGTAGAATTGTTTAATGTACACACAAGCATGCTAGCATCTGAAATGGAAAATGCTAAACTAGTTCTTAAGATTAAAAGGCTAGAATCTAAAAATGAAGAACTAGAGCTTGTAGCTGTAACATTAGAAGATCTTAAGCAAAAGAATGCGTACTTAGAGAACAAGGTCAAGTGTAATGATGAGATAGAGACTATCCTCAGGAAGCAGATTTCAGATCTAGATTTGAAGCTGAATGCTTTTAAGAATTCCGCTCTAGTGGCTAAGGAAATCATTGATACTCAGGCCGTAGAGAATAAAACTGCTATAGGATTTGACTATAACAAGAAAGCTGGTAAGAAGATTTTGGAATTCCCTGTGACACCTTCAGTTGTCAAAAGGAATACTCCACATGTTCTTAAGAATGTTGATTGTCCAGTTTTTGTTAAGCCGTTTCCACCTCTCTTTTATGAGGATGATCTTTTCATAGCTCAAGAATTGCTTGAGGAGGATTTAGTGAAGGAAAAAGAGGTAAAGACTAAGTTACCTAGGAAATCAGTAAAGAATGCATTACCTAAACCTGATTTACCTAAAACTGAAGTAGGTTCCTTAGTTAGTAATGTTAAAAAGAACAGGAATGGGAGGAAAAAGATTGTTAATCAGGAATTGGTTCCATCTTCTCCCATTGCATCTAGGAAGTTGTGTTCTATTTGTAATTCTGCTGGACACCTTACACATGCATGTAAAAAGGTTAAAGTAGAAACTGCTAATACTTCTGAAATGCATAACATGTCTGACATGCCTGATAATCATGAACCCTGTGGAAAGAAAGAGTGTTTGCTATGTAAGTACAACATCATGCATGCTTATTTTAAGTTGATGTCTGATAATAACAATAGCACTGATAATGTTAAATCCACAGATACTATGAATATCAAACAGGGTAAGACTAAATTAAATGTTACTCCTGTTAAATCATCTAAACCTTCAGGACCCAAACAATTTTGGGTACCAAAGTCCGCTTAATCAATCTGTGATTGCAGGGTAAGGTTAAAAGCTCAAAGGTTGTGTGGATTCTGGATAGTGGCTGTTCTAGACACATGACAGGTGAAGAGTCCCTGCTTACAGAGGTGGTTAAGAAGACCGGCCCGATTGTAACCTTTGGAGATGACAGCAAAGGATTCACTACGGGATATGGTAAATTGAAAGCTGGAAATGTCATCATTGAAAACATCTCTCTTGTTGAAGGATTAAAGCACAATCTTCTAAGCATCAGTCAGTTCTGTGATAAAGGCTACAATGTAGATTTCAGAAAGGACAAGTGCTTGATCACCAACAGGAAGGATGAGAAGCTTACTCTACTGGGAGTGAGAAAAGGAAATTTGTTTATAGCTGACTTAAGTTCTACCAGTGAAGGAGAAGTTACATGTTTCTATGCAAAGGCATCTTCAGAACAAAGTTGGCTATGGCACAAGAAGCTCTCACATCTGAACTTCAAAACTATGAACTCTTTGGTAAAGAGAGAGTTAGTGAGAGGGTTGCCCCTGATGGAATTCAATCAGGAGGGACTATGTGAAGCATGTGAAAAGGGGAAGTCGAAGAAAGCATCACATGGAAGCAAAGGAATGACAAGTATTACTGAACCATTACAGCTGATTCATATGGATTTATTTGGTCCAGTTAATGTTATGTCACTTTCAAGAAACAGATATGCATTGGTGATGGTGGACGACTACTCCAAGTACACGTGGGTGTTGTTCATACAAACAAAGGATGAAGCAACACAACTAATCATTGATCACATCAAGAAGATAGAAGTGGAAGCTAAACTACCTGTGCGGACAATCAGATCAGACAATGGAACTGAATTCAAGAATGCAGTTCTAAATGATTTCTGCTCAGAGAAAGGAATATCAAGACAGTTTTCAGCACCAAGAACTCCTCAACAGAATGGAGTAGTGGAAAGGAAAAACAGGACCTTGGTTGAAGCAGCAAGGACCATGTTGAGTGAATCAAAACTTCCCACTTACTTTTGGCCTGAAGCAGTGAATACAGCTTGCTACACTCAGAATCGAACCCTGATCAACAAAGATCATGAAAAGACTCCGTATGAGTTAATGGCCAACAAGAAGCCAACACTGAAGTATTTTCATGTGTTTGGTGCAAAGTGCTTTGTACTTAAAGATGGAGAACATCTTGGCAAGTTTGATGCCAAAGCAGATGAAGGCATTTTTCTGGGCTATTCTCTGGAATCTAAGGCTTTCAGGGTATATGTGATTGAAGATAAGAAGGTGTTGGAAAGCTTTAATGTAACATTTGACGACACTAAAAGACCAGGCCTGCAAACTGGAGAGAACTCTGAATCCTTGGTATTTGAAAATCTATCAGGAGATCTCTCTGACAATGAAGAAGTACCTGAAGTTGTTACAGTCATTAATAATAATCATAATGATAATGATTCTGGACCAAGTGGTGACCAAAGTGGAAATCCTCAACATACAGGATCCACTAGTCAGTCTTCAGAATCAACAGATCAAACTGTCAACAACTCAGGGGGAGCAGGAGAAGGATCAACTAGTCACACTCCACAACATCTAGAACAAGGAGAATCATCAAGATCGCATCTGCCAAGACAAAGGGTATGGAATAGAGATCATCCCTTTCACTTGATCATTGGTGATCCGGACACAGGAGTGAGAACTAGGAGAACATCACAAAATGAATGTCACTATTCTGGGTTTCTTTCAGAAACAGAACCTAAGAAAGTTGAAGATGCTCTAGATGATCCAGATTGGGTAATTGCTATGCAAGAAGAACTCAATCAGTTTGAAAGGCAGAAAGTTTGGAAGCTGGTACCCAGGCCTAAGGGAAAATCTGTTATTGGAACAAGATGGGTATTCAGAAATAAGTTGGACGAAGATGGCATTGTAACGAGAAACAAAGCCAGACTGGTTGCTAAAGGTTACTCTCAAGAAGAGGGTATAGATTATGATGAAACCTATGCACCAGTAGCAAGACTTGAGGCCATCAGAATGTTTCTGGCATTTGCTGCACATTCCAATTACAAGGTATATCAAATGGATGTGAAGAGTGCTTTTCTGAACAGGGAGTTAGAAGAAGAAGTGTATGTGGAACAACCTCCAGGTTTTGAGGATTCAAAACTGGCAGACTTTGTGTACTTTCTATTCAAAGCTCTCTATGGACTCAAACAAGCTCCAAGGACATGGTATGACACTCTCTCTGAATTCTTACTTGAAAATGATTTTACAAGAGGTGTTGTAGACAAAACTCTCTTTGTCAAAAAGCATAAAAATGATTTGATATTGGTGCAAGTATATGTTGATGACATAATATTTGGTTCTACTAATGATGATCTATGCAAGAGATTTGCTAAGTTAATGCAGAGTCGTTATGAAATGAGCATGATGGGTGAATTGTCATTCTTTCTTGGATTGCAAGTATACCAGAAACAAGATGGTATATTCATTTGTCAGTCCAAGTACATCAAGGATCTTCTTAAGAAGTATCAAATGGAAGACTCATCTACAGCAAAGACTCCTATGCCAACTGCCACTAAGCTTGATAAGGATGAAACTGGTAAGAAGGTTGACATCACAGGCTACAGAGGTATGATAGGCTCATTACTTTATCTCACTGCAAGTAGACCAGATATAATGTTTGCAACATGCTTGTGTGCTAGATTTCAGTCTGATCCTAAAGAATCTCATCTAATAGCTGTTAAGCGAATATTTAGATATCTTAAGGGGACCCCAAATCTTGGAATTTGGTACCCTAAAGATACAGGATTTGATCTTATTGGATACACAGACTCTGATTTTGCAGGTTGTAAGATTGATCGGAAGAGTACTTCAGGAAGCTGTCAGTTTCTTGGAAGAAGATTGGTTTCCTGGCATAGCAAGAAGCAGCATTCAGTGTCCACATCAACAGCTGAGGCTGAATACATTGCTGCTGGTAGCTGTTGTGCTCAGATATTGTGGATGAGAAACCAACTCCGTGACTATGGACTTTTGTTGACAAAGATTCCAATCTTTTGTGACAACACAAGTGCCATAGCAATCTCTAACAATCCAGTGCAACACTCGAGGACGAAGCACATCGACATCAGGTATCATTTTATCCGAGAGCATGTCATGAATGAAACTGTGGAGTTACATTTTGTACCCACAGAGGATCAAATTGCAGACATCTTTACTAAACCGCTTGATGAATCCACTTTCAATAAGCTGGTTGGTGAACTTGGGATGTTAAATCTTTCTGATTAATTTATTTTGATTAGAAGTCAGTAACTGCAGAGAGTCCTGGTAAATACATGAGTTCAAGAATTGCTATATCCTTTGGACTTGTGAGTTTATTTTCTGGAGCAATTCTCGTAGTTAGGATTATTATACTAATTTTATGTCATAATTATGGATGATATATCTTCTGGCATTTAATTAGTTATTAATTCTAAAAATTATTTAGGTGCTAATATTTGTTCTAAATATTTTAGCATCTATTTAATTTGAATTAATTTGCTTTGTTTTAACATTGTAAATTAATGCAGCATAATTCATTAGATTTTAATTGGTTAATATCACTCAATGATATTTAATTGATTTTATTCTAAGAAAATTGTGAATTTTCTGTTAAGAATTGATTTTGATGAATTTTAACAGATTTATTAAAATTAAAACTTGACAGGAAATAAAAAGTCTGATTTTTAAAACAAGAACAGGTTTTAAAAAGAAGACAGAAGCAAAAATATCGAATTTAAGGAAATTCGATAGTTTTTCAAAGTACAATGATAAATCTATCGAAATTAATTTCGATGGCTTTTGAAAGGGAAAAAGAAAATCTATCGAAAAATTTCTCGATAGTTTTTGAGAATAATTTTAAAAATATATCGAAGTGAATTAATATAATTCAATATTTAATTCTCGATAGTTTTTAGAAATCCAAGTGAAAATCTATCGGGACCTCGATAGTTTTTCCAAAAGAACAGTTCGATAGTTTTTTCAGTATTTCAAATAAAAATACCTCGATAGTTTTCCAATAAAACCTTTTCAAATTCTCTTTTTCAAAAATCTCGATAGTTTTTAAGAAACTATCAAAGGTTAGTTGACAGGTTTACCCCCTTTCAGAAAACTATCGAAGGCTCTTTTAAAACCATCGAACAAAGAAATTACGAAAATACCCCTGACAGTTTGATAAGTATAAAACTTTGCCTTGTCGTTTTTCATTGTCAGTTTTAACAGATCTGAAAAATTACAAAGCTCTAGTTTTTTATATATACATACACGAGATACACACAAGCAAACGTCAACATCGATAGTTTCTTCATTTGTTAATCAAGAAAATCTTGAAAAAGTTACTGTTTACCACTGTAGATTGAATTCTGACCGTGGAAAACTTTATTTTTTTTTTGATTTTGGCACTTTCTGAGAAAGAAACCATCGAACTTGTGTTTGTGAATTGAATATTGGTTAGTATTCAAGGATTCTAAAGTCTATAAGTGTTCGAATTTGTGTGTGAGTGTTAAAAGGGGTGATTTTCTTTTTAGGGTTATTTTGTATTAAAAGTTTGATTAATTATTTTTAATTAATTAAATTTTAAGTGCAAATTTAGTTTTGGTTTAAAAATTAATTTTCTGGAAATTTGAAACATAATGCCTGGAGAATTTATCGTAACCAAAACTAATCATGTCTCGTTTCAAAATCTGCAATCCATAACGAATCCTCAAATTCGTGCATGGGCAGAGTTTTTGAATACACGTTCGTTAGTGGCATACGCTGTAAGTACTCCCGTGGTCCTTTGTCTCGATCAATTGACTGCGTTGTACACAACCGCCACGGACACAAGTGAGAACAATGTACGGTCCTTCAGTTTTGTTGTGCCAGGGGGCAGAACAATTAGGGTTACGGAACATGACTTCAATAGAATACTTCATTTCCCTACAGAAAACCTTGTTCCGGATCCCTCAACTGAGGAAATACATGCTTTCTTCACTCTTATCAGAAGTCAACAACCTAACTTCTTGGTGGGAGAGTTCCTAAAGCATTACCTGCCTAAGCCATGGAACTTTTTCTTTCATACTCTGATCCATGTTTTTACTGCCAAGCTTACTAATCTGCATGGCATTCCCTTATTCCTTCAAAAGATAGGGTTTGCCATTGCGAACAATAGGCATATTAACATAGGACGGATAGTGATTGATCAAGTCATCATGTGCATGGGACCACTGGATGAAAGAACAGGCATAAATGAAGATGTGCTCTGTTTCTATCCTAGGTTCCTACAGCTAATTCTCAATGATGTCTTAACAGATGATGAACGTGAGACATTTGAAGCTGAAGACACAATGGAGTGTACGAAGATGAAGAGCAATGCCATAACCGCTCTGATAAGGAAGAACAACTATCTTCCAGGGGTACCCACTGTTCTCACTGAATATCTAAGAACGGTGCCCCTACCTCTTCTACCCCCAGGGGAACAGGTAATTCAAGGTAACATTCCTGAACTTGAACTGGCACCTGAACCTCAACCAATGGATGTTGATCCAGAGCCCTCAGTGGCCATTCCAGACCAGGAGGTTGCAAACCCACAACCTCTAACCACGGTCGAAGAGCCTTTGAACGAGCCAAATGAAAACATAAATGATGCTCCTTCCTCTCCTATACCTAGTAAAGAAACATCCATGAGTGTAGAGGGAGATAGTGCCAAAGCAGCACCACATAAGGAGATACACCCTTCAACAGCAGCTCTGCCTTCCTCTAAAAGGAGAAGAACAGAAACTGAGGCAACTGCTGATACTTCATTTCTCTCATTCAAAGCGCCCTTTACTGATTTTTCTGATGCTGATTGGGCTACGCTAACGAAAGCAATATCTGAACCAATAGCTCACTCAAGTAAGGAGGAATTGACGGAAGCAACTGGTGTTCCGACCATATTACGGTCAGGTTCACTGGTTGAAGGTTCTCTGAACCAAGGGTCTTCACAGACGTCGAGAGAAGGCTTTGACCTAAATGCACAATCTAAAAGGTCATTGTCTACCTCCCCAGATGGAACATATCTGGATCCTGCGGGTAAAGGGTCTAACGTAGGTGCAGATCGGCAACTCGTTGACAGTGAATCAATTACTATTGAGGAGTCAACTGAGGTGAAGTCTTTACAGACTCACGGGGAAGATTCGGGATCTCTGCTGTTAAAAGAGCCTGTTTCTAACCCCCTAGAGATTCAAACTCTAGATCCTACAAAGGATATATCATCTAAGGATGATCAGCAACTTGGTTTAACCAAGGACGGGGACTTGCGAAGCCCCATTGCACCACCGGTGACCTCCTTAAGGACGGCTACGGTGTTTTCTTCTGCAGGTACAACCAGCACAATGGATTTGAGTGAAACACAAACACTTACACCTGGCCTGAGTGGGAAAGGAAAAATGAGTGAAACACTAACAGAAACTGTGAGTGAACACCCAGAGCCAAACGTGAGGAGTGACACCCAAACCCTAACTCATATTGATGATCTGCTGTTACCAACAGAAAGAGAGCTACAAGTTCAATCTTCCCTCAAGGAGATGACAGTTCATGATTGTAACAGCCCCAAATCCGGGGTCAGGGATTTAGGGTAGTCACGATCCATTTACTCCTTGCCTTATCTGTATTACTCACACCGTGCATAATTCACCTGCTCATGACCCCACAATATATGTCTCACACACACACACAGGTTAGAGTCTCAGAAACGACACAATACAACAACTACGGAATAAATAATCTTTATTACAATACCCAAATGTCTTTGAATCTGTCACTGATATAATTTCTAAGTAAGGTTACATCACCAACTTAGCCTTCTGATGCTCACAATCCTCTCATACCATTCATATCTATACATAAGTTGAATACCAAAAGCTGTAGCCTGATTCGATTGGTTCGTACTATTCTCGGGATCACTGCTAGAAACTGTTTGTGGAAACGCCTTGCGGGGTATGTGACGTCCCATTGGCATCCTGCTTCGCTGCTATATAATATATATAAAACAATAGCAAGAGTGAGCGATAGCTCAGCAAGGTAATGAAAGTATGGCCTAATTCTGCCTTTAACTCAACCCAGAATAAAGCGGGTATAAGACAATAATTTGTCAAAATATCTCGATACTGAAATTATTTCCTTATCGGATGATATTCCAAAAATAGTACCTTTATTGTAATTCAAATATCATTTCATAATATTTCTGCAACTCTTTTGCTATATTATGAACAAAGTTCTTGTATACAAGATGAGGTTTCAAAATAAACCAAATATAACCTTTCCAAAAATTATCTGCTATATAAGCAGAATATCAACATATAACTTAAAAGATGAAGTTATAAGGTGATTCAGTATAAACAACTGCCTTACCATAACCCATGTTATGTAAGGTATCCACAGAGTCATAACTCATAAATAAAAGATGAAGTTGCATGAATTTATTGTCACTTCATTTCCAAACACTTTTCAACCCCCTGCCAACATGGTTGGTTCTTCACCCCAATACATGTTGCAGGAAATATCCAAATTGGATGATGAACTAATACTGGAGTTGCTACCGCGTCCGCTGTGCCTAACCTTACTATGATCAGTAGCAGGTCGCACCGCTCAAATAGTTTTCTACATGTAGATGGAAGTATCACGACGGCCTGACATTGTCTACCGCCTTACTGTGACCTCCCGCCCATTTGGGGCAATAAAAATTTGGATGGGCCCACGCAACTTGACCACTTACACCACTCCTAGTTCGGATGAAATCCATGACTCTGAAACGTAAAGATCGTCCTCCTTTCCCCAAGTGTAACACTTGTTGATACGACTCCACTAAGTAGTTATATCTAGGTTGGAAAGGAAGATTCTCCAATATTTCCCAAGCTATTGCTTGTTAATGGATATCGACTTGTTCCAGGAATTTACCCCTCGATTGTTGAGGTGGTAACACAATATTTGACCTGCAGCAATTACATAGCTTTGAAAAAATATCTGTCCCCTGACAGTTTTGAGTTGAGAGTTTAAAAAGAGTAGCAGTCACTTAAATCAGGTTTCCCATATTTTTGATAGTTGAGCGAGCATTTAAATCCCCTTTAAAGGACAGATTTAAATGGAAAAACATTGTTTTGGGAACCTCTTTTTGATTTGAAAATAATTAATAATCTTTATTAAATAAGTAACCTTAAACGAATATTTGAAAATAATATTCATTAGGTAAATAAATATTAAATGAATATTCAAAGATAATATTCATTAAATAAATTAGGATTAAATGAATATTTAAAATAATATTCATTAATTAATAAATTTCAAATGAATATTCGAAAATAATATTCATTAAATAATTAAGTCTCAAATGAATATTCAAAAGTAATATTCATTAAATAAATAAGCAATTCTCGAATGATTGTTCAAAGGTAATATTCGATAAACAATTAAATAATCTTCAAATGAATATTCAGAATAATATTCATTAAATAATCCTCAAATGGAAATAATATCCTTTAAGTCAATAATCCTTCAATGAATATAAATAATATTCTGCAAGTCGATAATCCTCAAATGAATATTAATAAATAATATTCTTAAAATGAATATTAATAAATAATATTCTTAACGTCAATAATCCTCAAATGAATAAATAATATTCTTAAATAAAATAATTAATCCTCAAATAACGGTTACCCGATATCTATATCGGAAAATAACCTTTCACATATACCGAAATATAATTACTTCTGATCTTTAGAGAAAATCACCCGCCCTTATCCTAGGGCATATATAAGAATACTGGCTTATAACTGATATCCCATATTTAACATATAAGCCAATTACCAAATCATTTTCAAATAATAACCTTCGAATGAGGTAATATTCCAATAACATTCCTCAAATCATTTCCAGGTAACTAATACTTTCTAGAAATATAATTAATGTTTAATAATAATATTCCTCAAGATGAATAGTACTCTGCCGCTGGAATCCCTCCGGGTCTCCACGACTATCTATATAACACAAATATCGACTCCCGGTCTAGAGTCGAAACAATAAACCTGCTCTTATCTATAGAGCTACAAGGTACACCGGTTTATAACTACTTTATCTCAAAGCTCATATATAAACCAAAATCAAACTCTATTTTATACAATATATAACATGTATCGCAAAACTGTATAACTCCACACATGGCAAAAGCAGTAATATATAATCAATACTTCAAAGTATAGATTTAGAAAACTTGCCTGATGCTCGAGAAGTGATAGGGGTTCGCGACGATGCCGGACAATCTAGACAAAGTCAAAGAAAACGCACGATTAATCCCCTGGATAATCCACTTGTACTAAATGCTTAAACACGTAAGCGAAACACAACCAAGGCATTACTAGCTCGTTATAGGCTCATACTAAGTCCATGTTATTCGTCCAATACTTATATCACAAGTTTGGTTCGAAATCCATTCACCAATCCAAGTTATACTTAACCATTTACAACATCGGTTTCTAAGTCATGCTCTTAGGGATTTTCACTTGCGCGACCTCGGCTAAAACATTTTTATAAAATCGAAAAATAATCTTTTTAATACGAATCTTTTTCGTGAGCCTTCCTAACTGTCCCTAGTATTATTCCGCAAAATTTCACAGTTTAATACGGTTCTGAAGTGGTCCAAATATAGCCTCAAAGTTGCTGGACAGAGATGAGTCATTCTTCCGAACGGCGTTTACTAAAACTCACTTTTCTCCTAAACCGTAAATCGTATAGACATGATCTTTATACCAAAACAAACCTTAAAACAAGACCTACATGTTCATGGTCAGTTCTGTTCAAAAATATTACCAGACCAGTTCGTAATTCTTGCTCAAAACAGCCCTAAATCAAATGGGCATTACGACGGCTATAATCGTAACGTTTTCCTTTTCCAAAACACAACCAAATCAATACCAATTAATCCCAAACTCACCATCCACCTTATACACCCTCCACTCAGTCAAATCCTCCATGAATAATCAAAACAAATTCATAACCCATCCTCCAAACTCAACCAACAATTCATATAATTACTTAATCATGATCTTAACTTTACATAAACATCAAAACCACTTCAAACTCACATAAACAAAAAGGGGCAGGGGTTTTTATACCTTCCTTGGTGCTTCATATACACTAACAATGGTTTATAATCCTTCCTTGAGCTTTGAACAAACCTTATCAAGCTTAATCCTTAAGAAACAAAATCAAGAATCATGAAAAGTTACTATTCATCATCACTTTGTAAAATCCATATAAAATCGAAAAACAAGAGTTTGGTTCTAAGATTTTTACCAGACCTTGTACTCTTCATAAGATTTCTTTTGAGCTATAGATCGCCACATTTAAATCTTCCTAGCTAGGGTTTTGAGTCCCATCTTTCCGCTGGACACAAACTGCACAGTTTGGGTTCTCCAACTTGGGGAAGGGATTTGACTAGGCTACACTCCTTTGTTGTCCATGAAATTTTGAAAGAATGTTACCCATGGAGTGGAGAAGCTATGGTTAAAATTTGGTGATTTAAGGATGGATAGAAATGGAGTTATGGATTTTTCTTTCCTCTTTGCACAAGCTGAGCCGAAAATGGGGGGAAGAGTTCTTCCTCTCCTTTTTCTTTTTGTTTTGATAATTAGATAAGGATGCTGATTTTTATGTCAAAAGTGGTGAGTCATCACCCTTGGTTGCTTCTCCTTCCGACACATGTCACACATGCACTGGCCCAGATAAAGTAGTTTTACTGGTTCGCTTTACTGGTTCGTTTCCTTTCACATGGATGATCCAAATGTTGCATTCCTCGAATTAATCTTGTTACATGTTACTTCCATGTCTATATTTAATCCGGTAGATGTTGCCTTGTTCCTCTTGAAACGATTCGAAATATTTTCCAAAAAGAGCGAATAAAACTTTACGCGATTCTCGCAGTGAATAGTAACTATTCACTATTCATTCCAACAATCGAATCCTTAAATCGACTTTAATAAAATAATAAAATTCCAAAATATTAAATCCTCAAATCCTCAATTTTAATATCTCATTTCTTGAATATAATAATATATAATTCGCTGCCCGGTCGAATATTACACCAAAATAAAATTTGGAATTTCTGAATTCCGATCGTCTTTGCATTCACTTATTTACTCCGTAGATCACTAATATGACTTCGGAATATCCATACTACGTCTCGTACATAGGTGGCATGAAAAACTTTGTTACTCCTCAAAATCACTATTCATTCACCAAATTCACTATTCACTGATGCACTTAATCATAATAAGAAAAGTTTTAATTTTTCCAAAAATTCGGGTTATTACAGTCTCCCCTCCTTAAAAGGATTCCGTCCCGGAATCAACTTAGGAGTAACTGGGGTACGTTTCTTCTATTGCACTTTCTAACTCCCAGGTGGATTCTTCCACCTCTTGATTTTCCACAAACCTTTCACTAGCTTGTCAACCTCGTCACTTAGCACTTGCTCTTTTCTATCCGTGATTTCCACAGGTTGTGCTTTATAAGTCAGACCAAGTTGTATACCTACCTGCTCATACTCTACATATGCCGGGCATCTATAGTATACTGACGTAGCATTGACACATGAACCCCGTTATGACCATTCTACAAGTTTGGGGGGCAAGGCTGGCTCGTAGGCCACCTTCCTGACGCGTTTTAAAATCTCAGATGGCCCAATGAATCTCGGGCTCACTTCCCTTTCTTTCCAAATCTCATTAATTCTTTCCATGGATATCTTTTAGCATCACGGATCTCTAACCTCATATTCCCCATCTTGTTTGTACAGAAAATACACCAACATAAACTTGCTTGTCATCCATCAACATGCCATTTAGCTTATCAATAGCAGTACTATCTCTATACTCGCGGGCTTAGTCCGCATGCTTCCTCTGTCTGTCTTGGTTGTCACTAGCCACTTGTTGGTGAAATCTTTTGTCTTTCTAGTTTGTTGGACTAACTTGGGTTTTGTGTAAAATCTCATCCTTTAATTCCCGATCATTCGGAATCCATTTCTGTCCCATTTTAATTAAGGGTATCAGCCACCGCATTGGCCTTCCCCGGATGGTAGTGTATCTCACAGTCATAATTCTAGGTCAATTCTAGCCATTTCTCCATCTCACGTTATCTACTATCGCGGAGAATTCAAAGCCAATTCGTTACATTCCATAAAATTTGTGGGTGCATTAGTCAACCCAAAATAACCTCGCTGAAAACTCGAAGTGTCTATTCCAAGTACGAATCGCAGTCTTGGGTATATCCTCGGATTTAACTTCCAACTGGTGATAGCCAGTTCTTAAATAAATTTGGAAATACACAGCGTTCTTCCGCTGATCAAACAATCATTTACAAGGGTACCTATTCTCCATGTCGAACTCATACAACTCTCGAGGTTCGATATATAATCTTGTGCTAACATCCTTCTCTCTCACAACAACACCGGGCTCTCCACGGTGGTACAATGGGTCTTATCATATTCTTGCCCAACCATTCTTGTAACTGAGTCACTAACTCTTTCATTCCCACTATACTCGGAATACTCGGTATTCATTCTCATGTCATCCAAATCGATATCTGGTAGCTCCTTAAAACCTTGTACAATCTCCCAAAACCATTGTAGTTCCCTTAATACTTGGTATCTCTTTTCTTGGCGGCAACCATAAGAGCTAATTAAGCCTCGCATTTCTGGCGTAATAGTTTCTTAGTTTAAACTATATTCAAGGATCTCTGAATCTGTCTCCATCCTTTATTTATTACTCTCTCTCTCTTACAATCAGTCTGGACTCCATTGGGTATCAACCAACCCATCCTTATAATAATATCAACTTCTCCCAAGTCACAATACCAGCTCCCTCTGACTCCATCGCCAGTACTTATCTTGCTAACCCAGAGGTAGTGTCCATTCGTAAACAACTCCTCCAAAATCTTAATTCCATTATAGGGCATCTATCTAACACCGTTGTTACTGGAGTACACGACACATCGCTATTCCTTTCACACATGTCGATTGACACGCTTTCCATTATCATAACATCCTTGGGAGAATAACCCAATTTCGTTGATACGTCACTAACATTCTATTCGTCTTAGGGATTCGCTCCTGTCATAGGCGATTTCGTTGCGAATCTAATTCCTATCAGCGAATTTTTGACTTATTTGACCTGGTTCGCCTCCCCTTAGAATTCAATGAGGATAACAAAAATCATGGGGCCTTGAAAAGACAGCTCCCATATCAAGGAAAACGTCACACACCGGTGATCATAAGGTTATGAGTTTTAAGGTAACCTTATTGGAGGTAAGAGAATTTACCAAGAGATCAACATGATCATAAGAACTCAACGTTGTGTGCCTCGATTGAGACATTACTAAAGGTAATTAGCCTTCTTGTATTTCACAACTTACAAGTGATGGCGTCCCATCCGACTTCTATCACATAGACAGATAGTCCTTGTAGCCCCTATAAGCATAGGGTTGTTCGTCTCAGTGGAAGTTGAAAAGTACGAAAGCAATTCGAGATCAATTTAATGATTATCGTCTTTCGACAATATTTCTCAAAGGAACACCTCGGATTAAAATTGAACAGATTCCAAAGGTGCGGTTTCTAAAGAAAATACAAGGAAAAGAATAACCAAAAAGATATTGGTACTTTAACAAACAAGTGGTGAGGTATCACCATAGGGTCATTCATTATTCGAAGAAAAGTGAAAGCTTAAATAACATCATTTGACAGGGCTTCGAAAACCTGAAAGCAGGCATTGTGACAGCCTCTGGCACAAGTGAAACTGAATATGGTTTAGCACAAGTGTTATAAAATAACTTCGAAGAGGGAATATACCCTTTATCAGAATTCTTTCTTGGAAAGAGGTCAAGATAGATCATAGATTGGGGAAATATCCCACATAATTTGCAAATGGGGAGGGTACTACCAAGGTCTCTACGGATGCCTTTTTATGTCGGCTCCTCTGATGGATAATCGTTCAATTCCAAAGCTTTTCTTTTCCACGCACCCTAAGGTGTTCGATACTTACGTCATTGCCGACTTATAATAGTCTCTAAGAATTCAACCATCAACATTTGCAATCGTAGGGAGTTCTATTCGACTAGACGCAACATCTCAAGTAAGCGTTCTGTTCTATAAGAAGACTTCGATACCGTTGTTGCCCATAGCAATGACAATTCCACATGTCGACTGGGCAGTACTACGGAAGCTCGTTAGAAACTACAAGCTTAAACCCGGTCTCTATTTCAATCATCATTATATTCAATATTCCTTTTTCCCATATCAATCCCGTGTGCTACATAAGCTTAACACTTTTGGCACAATAGCCTTTTCATTTAAGTCAATCCCGGAACTTCTCAGTCTGTCTTGGTCCTTAAATATATTTCGCCTTTACCGTCCAATCTCAACTTCATCATTTTATCTCCATAATCAATTATAGCAATCAGGGTCTGTCCACCAACCCATATAACGGCTATCTTACCCAATCCACAGGGTTCGCTCTAGTTTCCACTCTCTTTGGTGACATCCTCTGGTAATCAGAAAGACAAGGTTTGCCAAAATTTGCTGAATTTCTTTCCAAAATCAGGGAAACTCGATCAATCTATTTACCTACTAGTAATGCTCGAATATGATTTCCGACCTTTAGGTTCTATCCTCATAATTCCTTCCTGGTTTCCTGAGGGTGGTAAATCTTGTTCTCGATTCTGCCTTAGCGTGCTTGTCTTATAATAACATTTGTATGGTACATATACCCAAAATTCTCCTTGAGATAATAAAATCCCTCAATGATGTAATAGACACTATTTCCAATGGAATCGCTGGTCGTGGGGGATTGAAACCTCATAGCCAAAGAAATACCTTTCACTATTCTAGGCAACTAAGTACCCTTAATCGTTCGTGAAAATCTGAACATCTTGGTTCTTACGTATGCTGCCTCCTTATGGGCAACTATAACTGACTACGAGTAACAGGTTTCGTTCGAGTCGAATCAATCCACTGATACTGGCTATACTGCCTCTACCTCTTCTGCTTTGGAGATTCCACTCCATCTTCTTTGTCATATCTTTTGATAAATCATGAACGATCCTTAGACTCTCGTCTCGTCACTTATTTATCCTCTGAAGGTTCGTCCGGTCTTTATTATACGACCTCAAGTAACATACTACATCTTTATCAATCAACACGTTCTCTACAAGATTCTTTCCTTGACCCACTATGGGGTCTTCCTCTAGATCCTCCTATGGATCTTCCTTTATCGGGTCTCCGTCCATTTCAAGGAACGCATCATCAATTGCCTACTCGAAGGCCTCGGGGTCTGGTATCTCAGAATCCCATCACTCTATAACTCATACGAATCGAGGTGACTAACCATGAAGTCCTAAGTACGGTTTCCCAGAAGAAGTCCCATCTCGAGCTTCATCTTAAACAGTCAGGGTCATGTCCTCTAACCCGACTACGAACTCAATTTGGGCTCTATATGTTCTTATCATTCTTAAGGGTATTGTAAGACTCGATCTCCTATCGTTTCGGAGGACTGTAACCTAACGCTCTGATACCATTTCTGTAACAGCCCCAAATCCGGGGTCAGGGATTTAGGGTAGTCACGATCCATTTACTCCTTGCCTTATCTGTATTACTCACACCGTGCATAATTCACCTGCTCATGACCCCACAATATATGTCTCACACACACACACAGGTTAGAGTCTCAGAAACGACACAATACAACAACTACGGAATAAATAATCTTTATTACAATACCCAAATGTCTTTGAATCTGTCGCTGATACAATTTCTAAGTAAGGTTACATCACCAACTTAGCCTTCTGATGCTCACAATCCTCTCATACCATTCATATCTATACATAAGTTGAATACCAAAAGCTGTAGCCTGATTCGATTGGTTCGTACTATTCTCGGGATCACTGCTAGAAACTGTTTGTGGAAACGCCTTGCGGGGTATGTGCCGTCCCATTGGCATCCTGCTTCGCTGCTATATAATATATATAAAACAATAGCAAGAGTGAGCGATAGCTCAGCAAGGTAATGAAAGTATGGCCTAATTCTGCCTTTAACTCAACCCAGAATAAAGCGGGTATAAGACAATAATTTGTCAAAATATCTCGATACTGAAATTATTTCCTTATCGGATGATATTCCAAAAATAGTACCTTTATTGTAATTCAAATATCATTTCATAATATTTCTGCAACTCTTTTGCTATATTATGAACAAAGTTCTTGTATACAAGATGAGGTTTCAAAATAAACCAAATATAACCTTTCCAAAAATTATCTGCTATATAAGCAGAATATCAACATATAACTTAAAAGATGAAGTTATAAGGTGATTCAGTATAAACAACTGCCTTACCATAACCCATGTTATGTAAGGTATCCACAGAGTCATAACTCATAAATAAAAGATGAAGTTGCATGAATTTATTGTCACTTCATTTCCAAACACTTTTCAACCCCCTGCCAACATGGTTGGTTCTTCACCCCAATACATGTTGCAGGAAATATCCAAATTGGATGATGAACTAATACTGGAGTTGCTACCGCGTCCGCTGTGCCTAACCTTACTATGATCAGTAGCAGGTCGCACCGCTCAAATAGTTTTCTACATGTAGATGGAAGTATCACGACGGCCTGACATTGTCTACCGCCTTACTATGACCTCCCGCCCATTTGGGGCAATAAAAATTTGGATGGGCCCACGCAACTTGACCACTTACACCACTCCTAGTTCGGATGAAATCCATGACTCTGAAACGTAAAGATCGTCCTCCTTTCCCCAAGTGTAACACTTGTTGATACGACTCCACTAAGTAGTTATATCTAGGTTGGAAAGGAAGATTCTCCAATATTTCCCAAGCTATTGCTTGTTAATGGATATCGACTTGTTCCAGGAATTTACCCCTCGATTGTTGAGGTGGTAACACAATATTTGACTTGCAGCAATTACATAGCTTTGAAAAAATATCTGTCCCCTGACAGTTTTGAGTTGAGAGTTTAAAAAGAGTAGCAGTCACTTAAATCAGGTTTCCCATATTTTTGATAGTTGAGCGAGCATTTAAATCCCCTTTAAATGACAGATTTAAATGGAAAAACATTGTTTTGGGAACCTCTTTTTGATTTGAAAATAATTAATAATCTTTATTAAATAAGTAACCTTAAACGAATATTTGAAAATAATATTCATTAGGTAAATAAATATTAAATGAATATTCAAAGATAATATTCATTAAATAAATTAGGATTAAATGAATATTTAAAATAATATTCATTAATTAATAAATTTCAAATGAATATTCGAAAATAATATTCATTAAATAATTAAGTCTCAAATGAATATTCAAAAGTAATATTCATTAAATAAATAAGCAATCCTCGAATGATTGTTCAAAGGTAATATTCGATAAACAATTAAATAATCTTCAAATGAATATTCAGAATAATATTCATTAAATAATCCTCAAATGGAAATAATATCCTTTAAGTCAATAATCCTTCAATGAATATAAATAATATTCTGCAAGTCGATAATCCTCAAATGAATATTAATAAATAATATTCTTAAAATGAATATTAATAAATAATATTCTTAACGTCAATAATCCTCAAATGAATAAATAATATTCTTAAATAAAATAATTAATCCTCAAATAACGGTTACCCGATATCTATATCGGAAAATAACCTTTCACATATACCGAAATATAATTACTTCTGATCTTTAGAGAAAATCACCCGCCCTTATCCTAGGGCATATATAAGAATACTGGCTTATAACTGATATCCCATATTTAACATATAAGCCAATTACCAAATCATTTTCAAATAATAACCTTCGAATGAGGTAATATTCCAATAACATTCCTCAAATCATTTCCAGGTAACTAATACTTTCTAGAAATATAATTAATGTTTAATAATAATATTCCTCAAGATGAATAGTACTCTGCCGCTGGAATCCCTCCGGGTCTCCACGACTATCTATATAACACAAATATCGACTCCCGGTCTAGAGTCGAAACAATAAACCTGCTCTTATCTATAGAGCTACAAGGTACACCGGTTTATAACTACTTTATCTCAAAGCTCATATATAAACCAAAATCAAACTCTATTTTATACAATATATAACATGTATCGCAAAACTGTATAACTCCACACATGGCAAAAGCAGTAATATATAATCAATACTTCAAAGTATAGATTTAGAAAACTTGCCTGATGCTCGAGAAGTGATAGGGGTTCGCGACGATGCCGGACAATCTAGACAAAGTCAAAGAAAACGCACGATTAATCCCCTGGATAATCCACTTGTACTAAATGCTTAAACACGTAAGCGAAACACAACCAAGGCATTACTAGCTCGTTATAGGCTCATACTAAGTCCATGTTATTCGTCCAATACTTATATCACAAGTTTGGTTCGAAATCCATTCACCAATCCAAGTTATACTTAACCATTTACAACATCGGTTTCTAAGTCATGCTCTTAGGGATTTTCACTTGCGCGACCTCGGCTAAAACATTTTTATAAAATCGAAACATAATCTTTTTAATACGAATCTTTTTCGTGAGCCTTCCTAACTGTCTCTAGTATTATTCCTCAAACTTTCACATTTTAATACGGTTCTGAAGTGGTCCAAATATAGCCTCAAAGTTGCTGGACAGAGATGAGTCATTCTTCCGAACGGCGTTTACTAAAACTCACTTTTCTCCTAAACCGTAAATCGTATAGACATGATCTTTATACCAAAACAAACCTTAAAACAAGACCTACATGTTCATGGTCAGTTCTGTTCAAAAATATTACCAGACCAGTTCGTAATTCTTGCTCAAAACAGCCCTAAATCAAATGGGCATTACGACGGCTATAATCGTAACGTTTTCCTTTTCCAAAACACAACCAAATCAATACCAATTAATCCCAAACTCACCATCCACCTTATAAACCCTCCACTCAGTCAAATCCTCCATGAATAATCAAAACAAATTCATAACCCATCCTCCAAACTCAACCAACAATTCATATAATTACTTAATCATGATCTTAACTTTACATAAACATCAAAACCACTTCAAACTCACATAAACAAAAAGGGGCAGGGGTTTTTATACCTTCCTTGGTGCTTCATATACACTAACAATGGTTTATAATCCTTCCTTGAGCTTTGAACAAACCTTATCAAGCTTAATCCTTAAGAAACAAAATCAAGAATCATGAAAAGTTACTATTCATCATCACTTTGTAAAATCCATATAAAATCGAAAAACAAGAGTTTGGTTCTAAGATTTTTACCAGACCTTGTACTCTTCATAAGCTTTCTTTTGAGCTATAGATCGCCACATTTAAATTTTCCTAGCTAGGGTTTTGAGTCCCATCTTTCCGCTGGACACAAACTGCACAGTTTGGGTTCTCCAACTTGGGGAAGGGATTTGACTAGGCTACACTCCTTTGTTGTCCATGAAATTTTGAACGAATGTTACCCATGGAGTGGAGAAGCTATGGTTAAACTTTGGTGATTTAAGGATGGATAGAAATGGAGTTATGGATTTTTCTTTCCTCCTTGCACAAGCTGAGCCGAAAATGGGGGGAAGAGTTCTTCCTCTCCTTTTTCTTTTTGTTTTGATAATTAGATAAGGATGCTGATTTTTATGTCAAAAGTGGTGAGTCATCACCCTTGGTTGCTTCTCCTTCCGACACATGTCACACATGCACTGGCCCAGATAAAGTAGTTTTACTGGTTCGCTTTACTGGTTCGTTTCCTTTCACATGGATGATCCAAATGTTGCATTCCTCGAATTAATCTTGTTACATGTTACTTCCATGTCTATATTTAATCCGGTAGATGTTGCCTTGTTCCTCTTGAAACGATTCGAAATATTTTCCAAAAAGAGCGAATAAAACTTTACGCGATTCTCGCAGTGAATAGTAACTATTCACTATTCATTCCAACAATCGAATCCTTAAATCGACTTTAATAAAATAATAAAATTCCAAAATATTAAATCCTCAAATCCTCAATTTTAATATCTCATCTCTTGAATATAATAATATATAATTCGCTGCCCGGTCGAATATTACACCAAAATAAAATTTGGAATTTCTGAATTCCGATCGTCTTTGCATTCACTTATTTACTCCGTAGATCACTAATATGACTTCGGAATATCCATACTACATCTCGTACATAGGTGGCATGAAAAACTTTGTTACTCCTCAAAATCACTATTCATTCACCAAATTCACTATTCACTGATGCACTTAATCATAATAAGAAAAGTTTTAATTTTTCCAAAAATTCGGGTTATTACAATGATAAAGAAGGAAATCCATTATTCAAGGTTCCACTGCGACCTTCCTTTGACCAAGGGATCACCTCCAGTCAAGACAATGTTTCTTTAAAGTCTATTCAAGAGAAAGTTGACTTGGCTGCAGCTGATTCCAGAAGAACATTCAGGGTCATTGGCAGTGCATCTGGCACTATAACAGGTACGAAGCAGGCAGTGGACTCCTTAAAGAAGGAAGCTATGGAAGAGCTGGTCGATTTGAGGATGGACGTAAGGGAGCTTAAAGATGGATTCATGAATGAAGTAACTGCACTGTCCCAGGGACATGAAGCTTTGAAAGAGGACGTTCTGGTTATCCGGGATGGTCAAGCGCGGGTGAAGGATGCAATGGACAACCTTTCAAGAGTGGAGTCTAGACTCAACAGGAGGCTGGATCATATGGAAAAGACTACCAACTCAAGATTGGAAAACATTGACCTGTCGTTAGCTTCTATAAATGATTTTAATAAGCAGCTTATGGATTTCTTGGAGAATCAAGGCGATGGAGTACAATCTATATGGAGTATGCTGAAAAACCAACAATCTGGACAACCTGGTCCCTCCTATCAACAACCTGATCCTTCTAATGTCTTTTATGCTGAGGATGCTTTTATCGAGGATTCCTCAACTAAGGGGGAGAAAGTTGGAGAAGGGGAGAAGGAGCAAACTAAGGATGGATGGAGAGTTTGGGAAACAGTTGAAGCTATTCCTATCAGGCAGTACTGGATAGAAGAACTTGTGGAGGAAGAGAAGAGTGAAGAGGAATTTGAATTCATGCAAGAGCAACCTATTCAAGAGGAGCATGAACCATATTATCCTGAACCAATAGAACATCCTATCTTGGATGAGGATATTATGGAAGAAGAATCAAATTCTCTGTCACCAGAAGAAGAAGCTGCCTTGGAAGCAATAAGAGCTCAGAGAGCTGCAATAGATGCCAGGCAAGCTGAGAAAGAAAAACAGCAAGCAATTCTGAGAAGTGAAAAGCTAAAGAGAATGAAGGTGTATAATGAAGTGAGGAAGAAGAAGATGATAGATCTGGCAAAGAAAGATGGTACTGAATGGGAAATGGCTTATAAAACCTTTTGTGGAGTTGAAGACGGATTACAAGTCAACGACAATGCGGAGGTGGAAGTCATTATTCAGGACATCAGAAGTGCTAATCTTGATGATCAGACTTACTTCAAAGCACTGAGAAGCTCTATAATCTGTCTGAATGCTGGGGTTAAAGCAAATGGTGCCTGGAGCTTATTAATCAGTTTTCTGGAGAAAGGTACATTTGTGATTTCTACTAAGTTTTTAGAACAGAGGACATATACAGAATTGCAGGCTATACTCATCAAGATCCAAAGAACTACAAGGCTAAATGAACTGCTCCGAGAGCATGTTAAGGAGATCGTGATGAAAGTCAGTCCAGAGATTACTGAAGATCCTCCAATGGTTAGATTCATGACGAATGACTTGTTCAGAATCTGCTATTTGGCTGAGGACAAACTGAGGGACTACCCAAGCAACTATCTAATCTCAGTTGAGAAGTATCTTAGATCCACTGGATTCTCTTCAACGGAGAAGGACAAAGCAGCACACTCTTAGAAGATTTCTAATGGAGAATGTTCCTTACTATAGGAAAAGAGTGGAAAGAGGATTGGAAGTGCATACCAGACTGCCAAACATGCCAAAGCCAAACAAGAAAGATGTTAACATTGCATGGTTGTGGGCTGGAGTGGGTCAAGAGGTTGAGTATATTGGAAGACACATCCGAGGAGCAATCCTTAAACCTGGAGAACCACTGCACTATCCATCAGTGATTGATTATCAAGCTGCTAACTCCGATCCAATGATTGAAGAAGGTGAGATTGGAATGGACTGAATGATGAAGCAAAGAACAAGAGAACTATCAGCTCAGACTAGAGGAGCAACTTCATTGTATAAAGTTTAATTGTTTTTTGAATTATGAAATCTGGAAATGTATAAATATCTGATCCAGAATGCATTAATATTATTACGCTGTCTTACTTTAAGTAGTTTCATGTTTCCTTAGTTAGTTGAGTTATCCTCGAAGTATTTGCTTGTCGAACTCTATCCAATCAAATAGGGGGAGATTGTAAAGCATAATGTAACATAAGATCTAAAAGAGATAACTACAACTCAACAAAGGACAAGACAGACAGTAATATTAACTGAAGCACAGGAATCCAGAATCAAAGAAGAAAAGGTAAACACAAAAAATCAAAATACGTTATGTATTCTTGAAGTCCGTAAACAGGTCACGGAAAGAAGTTCATGAAAATGTTCAAGCCTCAGTGACAACAAAAGAAACAAGACTTTCAAGACGACAGAAGTATGTGAATGATTTAGGGTTTAGTACCACGGGATTCCAGTGATGAAGCAACCAGAAGGACAAGGGACGTATCAGCAGCATTGTATTGAAGATATAAAATAAGAATTGATCAAGTGTTATTCATCTGTGAACCAGACCAGTTGCACTAGGTGACGGCACTAAAAAGATCAAGTTGTTTTATCGTCTCAGAAGAAATTGATACAGTCTATTTCTTAAACACCCAGAAGCTCAGTGGAATCATTTATGGACTAAAGACAAGAAAGAGAAATTCGATGGTTTTTCTAATTGAAAAACTATCGAATGGTAGTTGAAATGATTAATTAAAAACCAAAGTAAATTAGTTTGGCATCCGATAGTTTTGATTTAAAAACTATCGAATGACAAATTAATTTATTTAATTCGATGGATTTTTATTCATTCGATGGTTTTTTTATTATGGGAGCAGGTGAAAAGAATTCCTTTTCTGAAAGGTTGATGAAGATCCAACGGCCAGGATTGTTTCTACAATTCTCATTCGATGGTTTTTCAAAACAGACTACAATTAATACAGAGAGAAGATTGTGTCTTCTTCAGTTAAGGTATTCAACACAGACACATAACTGAGAGAGAGAAGAGCCGGAGAAAATTAACAGAGAAATTAATAGTGCTCAGAACTTGATTATTGTTTTGTATTTGCGTTACCTTAAACTCATTGACGCTAATCTACGGATTAGAAATTGTAGCACCCCTCGAGGTTTATATTTATAAAAAGATATATTCCCCGAAACTTGATTTGGTTTGGTGTGTTTGATTTCGTTATAGAACTGAAAGATTAATCCGCGAACGAAATTAAATTATTTGTGAGTATCGTATTCAACCCCCCCCTTCTACGATACTTTGGACCTAACAGTTACCTCAATAACTGGCAGATACACCATTGGGACATCACCATTGTGATTCAGCCTCAGGATGTCTGTTAGCACCCTCTTCTCTTGGACAAAACAGTCAAACCTGGAATTTGGGTTAGAGATAACTAATGGTGTTGGACTAACATGGTTAGCCAACATCATTAGAAATCTAGCATAATAGATATTCTTTTTCCTAGATTTCTTCTCTCCTAACTTAGCACCTAGTTCATACATCAATTGAGTGCTAAAATTATAGTATTTATCAGTGAGAAGCATGGTAAGCAAAATCAGAATGGAGTTAGTTAAAGCATCAAAATTACTAATTTTACCAGAAAATACTTTAATAAAAGCATCTGCTAAATAACTCCACTCCCTTACCAAGCTTCTCCTAATAATTTTACCTAAATTCTCAGTTGGCAAAGAGTAATTTATTGAATTAAGCATGTTAACAATTTCAGCATGTGTTGGTAAAGCTAAACAATTATTCTCAGGAATGTGAAGGCATGCTTGCAATACATCTGAATTGACAATATACTCTTTACCTTGAATGGTGAATTGCAAAGTGCAGTTAGTCCCACTGTACTCGCAGGAGGTCCAAATCTCCTCTATGATTTCATTGTAAAGCGGAGTGGAGTGAAACATCGCGTAACTGAGCTTGTAATTCATCAGGAAATCCATCATCTTGTGAAAGATTATGTTCGGGTTTTTCTTGACAACAAATGGAATGGAGTTGTTCTTCTCGTAAATGAACCCTCCAGCTGACATGAGTTTGACTATGGGTGCCATTGTTGAGTGAAGAAAAGCTCGAACTTTGTTTTGCTTTGAGAGAGAAGAAGTAAGAAAGCCTTTGGAAATTTTGAGAGCAGGGTAGAAAAGAATTAAAGAAAACAAAATTTCTTAAATACTCCCCCAAAATTTCTCAAAAATTAAGTCCAATAATAAATATAAATGACTGGATTGGCTTAAAAATCTAACCGTTACAATTAAACTATTACCATGATTTATACTTACAGGGGTGTATGCATAGATCGTGATAAAGAGACGTGCAAATTCAACGGTTCAGATTAACCACGTTATATCAACGAATCAGAATTGGGCGTTTAAGGTCCCGTCTATTTCGTTGATAAAGCTGCGTTTCGTTGACATAAAAGTGCTGTCAACGAAACACCCAGAAAAATGCTAAGACTGTCAACAGAATGAGGCATTCGTTGACATAGTAATTTTGACTTAGACAAAATTTCCCTTTTTCCTGAGAAAATTAATTCACAGAAAAATCATAGCAAATTTCTGGCTGCATTGTAACTTGCAAAAATCTCAGAAATAATTAAGAGAAATTTAGCATACCTGGCTCACTTACTAATCTTGAGAATGTAGATTCATCAAGTGGCTTGGTAAAAATGTCTGCAAGTTGTTGTTCACTTAGAACAAAATGTAACTCCACAGTACCATTCATAACATGTTCTCTAATGAAATGATACTTGATGTCAATGTGCTTGGTCCTTGAATGCTGCACTGGATTCTCAGTAATGGCAATGGCACTAGTGTTGTCACAGAAGATAGGATTTTTCTCAACTCTTAATCCATAATCAAGTAGTTGATTTTTCATCCATAAAAATCTGTGCACAACAACTTCCAGCTGCAATGTACTCAGCCTCAGCTGTGGAGGTAGAAACTGAGTTTTGTTTCTTGCTGAACCATGACACAAGCTTGTTTCCTAGGAATTGACAGGTGCCAGTTGTGATTTTCCTGTCAATTTTACATCCTGCATAATCTGCATCTGAATAACCAATTAGTTCAAAGCCAGATTCTCTAGGATACCAAATGCCAAGGTTTGGTGTTCCTTTGAGATATCTGAAAATTCTTTTAATAGCAACTAAATGGGATTCCCTAGGGTCAGCCAAGTAGCAAACATAATGTCAGGTCTACTAGCTGTTAAATATAAAAGTGAGCCTACCATGCCTCTGTAACTTGAAATGTCCACAGATTTTTCCTTAGTATTTAATTCAAGTTTGGTGGTAGTAGGCATGGGAGTTTTGGTAGGAGAGCATTCCATTAAGTTAAATTTCTTTAACAAATCATGAATATACTTTGTTTGACTAATGAAAATGCCTTCATTAACTTGCTTTACTTGGAGACCAAGAAAATAAGTTAATTCTCCCATCATGCTCATTTCATATTTACTTTGCATAAGCTTCGCAAAATTTTGACAAAGTTTTTCATCTGTAGACCCAAAAATTATGTCATCTACATAAATTTGAACAAGTATAGTAGAGCCATTCACAATCCTATGAAAAAGAGTTTTATCTACATTACCTCGAGTGAAGTGATTCTCAAGGAGGAATTGTGAAAGTGTGTCATACCAAGCTCTAGGTGCTTGTTTCAAACCATAGAGTGCTTTGAGGAGGAAGTACACATATTCTGGAAAGTCATCATCTTAAAAACTAGGAGGTTGACTTACATACACCTCCTCTTCCAATTCCCCATTCAGAAAAGCACCCTTCACATCCATTTGATAGACCTTGAAATTGGCATGGGCTGCATAGGCTAGGAAAATCCTTATTGCTTCTAGTCTTGCAACAGGAGCAAAGGTTTCATCAAAGTCAATTCCATCTTCCTGTGAGTAGCCTTTTGCAACCAATCTAGCTTTGTTCCTTGTGACTATGCCATTTTCATCCATCTTGTTTCTGAACACCCACTTTGTGCCTATAACACTCCTGTCCTTAGGCTTTGGCACCAGCTTCCAAACTTTGTTTCTCTCAAATTGGTTTAGCTCCTCTTGCATTGCTAAGACCCAATCTGGATCTAGAAGTGCATCCTCAACTTTCTTTGGCTCATCTTGAGATAGAAAGCTACTATATAGACATTCCTCTTGAGTTGCTCTTCTAGTTTGGACTTTTAAAGAAACATCACCTATAATGAGTTCAAATGGATGATCTTTAGTCCATTTCCTTGAGGGAGGTAGATTAGCTCTAGAAGATGTAGCTTCATGATCATGATTGCCTTGATTAGATATTTGTCCTTGAGAAACTCCCCCTGAGTTTGTTGTCCCTAACTGATCATTCCTAGAAACATTTCCATGACTGTCAACGGAATGCCCGTTTTGACTGTCAACGAAATGCTCATTTTGTATGTCAACGAATCTTCCACCATTAATGTCAATGGAATGACCATTTGGTCTGCTAGCAGCTATTCTTTTCAATCTTAATGCAGCAATTTCATCTTCACTACTGCTTTCATCTGTGCTAGACACAACAACTTTAGGTTGTTTCTCAATAGCCTTAACATGATTCACTTGATCTCCTTCCTCATTCTCAAAAGAAAGACTTTCATGGAAACCTTCATCACAGAGACCTTGAATTTTGAGATCATCGAAAACAACATGTACAGATTCCATAACAATGTTGGTTCTGAGATTATAGACTCTGTAAGCTTTCCCTGCTACATATCCCACAAATATTGCTTCATCTGCCTTTGCTTCAAATTTCCCCAAATGCTCAGCTTGATTTCTCAGAACAAAGCACTTGCATCCAAAGACATGAAGAAAATCCAATAGTGGTTTCTTTCTTTTGAGTAGTTGATAAGGGGTCATTCCCTTGGCTTGATTAATCAAAGAAATATTTTGAGTGAAGCAAGCTGTGTTAACTGCCTCAGCCCAGAAATAAGTTGGTAACTTTGATTCATCTAGCATTGTCCTTGCAGCTTCAATAAGTGTTCTGTTTTTCCTTTCAACTACACCATTTTGCTGTGGTGTTCTTGCTGCTGAAAATTCATGCAAAATACCATTTTCTTCACAGAACATCTTCATAGTTGAATTCTTGAATTCTGTCCCATTGTCACTCCTAATCCTTCTTACTTTAAAATCAGGATGATTGTTTACCATCTTAATGTGATTGATAATGATTTCACTTGCCTCATCTTTGGAGTGCAAAAAGAAAGTCCATGTAAATCTAGAAAAATCATCAACAATCACAAGACAGTATTTCTTCTTTGAAATGGATATGACATTTACAGGGCCAAATAGATCCATATGAAGCAACTCAAGTTGTTGGACAATTGATGACTCTGTCTTGCTTTTGAATGATGCCTTCTTTTGTTTCCCTTTTTGACAAGCATCACACAAACCATCCTTTGAGAATTCCACCTGTGGAATTCCTCTAGCAAGATCTTTCCTCACCAAGTCATTCATAACTTTAAAATTCAAATGAGACAATTTATTGTGCCATAGCCAACTTTAATCCTTGTTTGCCTTGCTGAAAAGACAAGTGATGGTGTGTGGACTTGTGCTACTAAAGTCAGCAATGTACACATTCCCTCTTCTGAATCCAGTCATTACCACATTTTTTGTCTCCACCTTTAGAAACAACACAGGCTTCTTTTGAAAAAGTAACTAAAAATCCTTTGTCACAAAGTTGGCTGATACTAAGCAAATTGTGCTTAAGACCATCCACCAATGCAACCTAATCCATGATGACATTCTCTTTTGAAATCAAGCCATATCCCTTAGTGTAGCCTTTGTTGTCATCTCCAAAAGCAATACAAGGGCCAGCTCTTTCCTGGAACTCTATGAGCAGGGTAGAATCACCAGTCATGTGTCTTGAACAACCACTATCCAAGTACCAAAGATTCCTTTTGTCTCCCTGCACACAATAAAATCAAATCAAGTTGATTTTGGTACCCCAAGTATCCTTGGGTCCTGTTTTGTTAGCCTTTGATTTATTCTTTACATCATTTTTCACCTTGGGCTCAGATTGAGTTAAATCAACCTTTACCTTTGGTGTTGATTTCTGAGGGTTGCTCACATTTTCATTCATAGCATGCATATTTGGAGGAACAAGCATGTTATTCACATTCCATGGCATTTGTGGCACATTAAACATATTCATGTATGGATTAGGCACAAATGGCATGCTAGCATATGGATTCTGAAATTGTGCATATGGAGCAAACATATTAGGCATAACAGGCATTGCAGGCATAGAGACATTCATTATAGGCTTAGGCATTTTCACATTAGTAGACTTCTTAACAGATTTGCAATTAGCAGATAAATGACTAACACTACCACAATTGACACATGTTCTTCTAGGAGCATACTTATCATGTGTGTAATTGTTATGTTTGTTAATCCCTACTTTGCCATTTCTGTTATTCTTTTTATTGCCCTTAACCTCAACTTGAATTTTCTCTAACTTGTCTTTCAATTGCTTGTTAGAAAAGTGACCTACATTCGCTCTTTCAACAGGCTTCTCAACTTTCTTTGATTTACTAGACTCACCTTGAACAAAGTTCTTGGTGACATGACCATACTTGTTATTAAGTCTAGTGAGTTCTTCTTTCTTTTTCTCTGTCAAGGAAACAGCCTGATCGGTTGATGGTTCATCTGTCAACGAAACCTTGCATTCCGTTGACGTATCAACCTTCAAAAAATGATCATTGTTGTTTGTTGACTCGGTTTCTGATTCTAAGGTTTCAACAACATACCCTAGCTTCTCTTTGTTCTTTTTCCATGATTGCTCACAGAAAGATTCCATACCTTGAACATTAATGATGTTGGTAGCAACATTCCTGGAATATTTCCATTTTGCAATCACGCTTTGTTCTATTTCTAGTTGTGTTTTAAGAATCTCTTCCCTTTTTAACACTTTCTCAAGTTCCATCTTAGCATCCCTACTAACACACCTCATTTTCTCAAATTCAATTAGTTGTGCTTCTAACATGGCATTTATATCACTTAAGAGCAAATTGGTCTCTTTAATTCTTGAGTTCTCCTTGGTAAGTGATTTAAGAGTAACACGCAAATTATACAGTATAGTAGACATTTCATTAACTGCACTATCGCATTCCTCTTTAGAAAGCTCAGAAAGATTAGTAATTGTTACCTGGTTGCTAGAGGAACTTGCTTCTTGCTCATGATTGTTAGCCATTAGAGCCAAGTTGACATACTCAACATCATCATCTGAATCTTCACCATTACCAGCCCAATCATACTCCTGAGACATGAAAGCCTTTTCTTTTTGCTTGAGAAGTTCAAAGTATTTCTTTTTATAATCAACAGGCTCAAATTTCCTGTTGCCCTTCTCAACTTTGGGCTTTCTGTAATCTCCAGCAAAGTGACCAATCATTCCACAGTTGAAACATTTAGACTTAGACTTTTCAATCCAATTATTTTTGCTTGGTTGAAAGTCTCTCCTTGGTGGCCTTGCTTCTGAGTTTCTCTTGAATTTGAACTTAGAAAATTTTCTTGAAAGAAAAGCAATGTGTTCATCAATCTCATCTAAGTTATCCAAGTTGGCTGGTTCTTCTTCTTCTTCTTATGTCATCTTGCCTTTACACTTGCTAACATCACTCCTACAACTAGCTCGACTAGTTGTGGCTTTTACAGCTTCTTCATTGTCATCTTCCAGTTGGTTCACAGATGCAATCAATGCAATAGATCCACCTTTCTTTTGTACCTTCTCAATTTCTTCATCTTGCTCCATTTCCAGCTCATATGTCTTTAAGGTTCCATAAAGCCTTTCAAGAGTATAGTCTTTGTACTCTTGAGTGTTTCTCAGAGAAACAGTCATAGGCTTCCACTCTTTTGGAAGAGCTCTAAGAAATTTGAGATTTGAATCCTTGGTTTGGTAGACCCTCCCATACAACTTTAATCCATTCAAAAGCTTTTGAAACCTACTAAACGTGTCATTTAGGGTTTCACCAGCTTTAAAATGAAAGTGCTCATATTGTTGTATGAGGAGTTGCATTTTGTTCTCCCTAACTTGCTCAGTTCCTTCACAGAGTGTTCTAACAATGTCCCATACTTCTTTAGAAGTTGTACAGTTTATAACATTGTCAAACATCTCTTGCTCCAAACCATTAAACAGAATGTTTATGGTTCTTTTATCTTTATGGATTTCTGCAACATCTTCAACAGTCCATTCTGAGACAGGTTTTGGAATTTCTACATCTTCAGCATCATCTGGCAGTCCAACTCTAGATGCAAACTTCATGGGAACGTGTGGACCTTTCTCAATACAGTCTACATATATCTCATCCATAGACATGAGATGTAGATGCATTTTTACTTTCCAGTGAAAGTAATTGTCCTTATCTAGAACTGGTATCTTTACACCTGCATCCTTCTTCACCACGGTTTCTGTTTTGGCCTTGATCTTTAAACTTCTTGTATGTTAGAAGCTTGCTCTGATACCAATTGTTAATCCCAAATGACCTAACAGAATTGTAGAAGGGGGGATTGAATACAATTCTTGATATTTCTAAACTTAAAACAACTTTCAAATAAAACAACACTGAAAATAAAAAAACAAGCAAATATAAAATTTCAGTTGGATGTTTTGAGGATCCAACTGAAATGTTTTTATTGCGGAAATAATCTGTGTTACAAAAGTATCACAGCTGCTCAGTTCCTGATTTGGAGTGAGAGTGCTCTTGAAAGAAGCTAATACAAACTATTTTTATCTCACTCATATATCTTAAAAATGAACTGCTACACTTGGTTATAAAACCCAAGTTTACAATGCTATTTTTGGCTACTCTAAAATACACTAAAGGTAACCGCCAGTAGCTTGCTTTTCGTCCCTTTTGTCCAATGGTCCTTGGAGATCTTGTCTTTTGTCTTCATGCTTATTATGATCCCACTCAAGAACCTAATTGGAAATTGGAATGTTTCCTTATTCCCAGTGTCCATTTTGATGGCTTCCAATGCAAAGTACACTTCTACATCACCTTTTGATCTGTCAGAAAACTGTCACTATCACTTTGTCAACTATTCAGAAAAGTGATAATGATTCGTTGATAGCAGGAAGATGTGTTTCATTGATAGCTTTATTCTTCATTCCGTTGATGGTATATTCTTCATTCCGTTGATAGACTAATCTTCATTCCGTTGACATGTCTTCACTTAGGCAAAATTACAAGGCACAATATATTTACACTTAACCAACCTATTTTGCCTATCTAGTACATAGTCAACATGACTTAGAAAACCTATCTAATACCTACAACAAATGTATATCAACCAGTGAAGTATTGTACAGTGCAATTGCTACATCACTCATTTCGTTGATGAGCTACCAGTCAACGGAAGCTGCAAAGCATACCATTCCGTTGACAGTTACAAAAGTGACTTAATACAAAATCTACTAAGTGTTTTTATAATTATCATCAAGAGCAACATATTCCTAACAAAGATTTACCCAACCAAACAAAAATTCGGCCAAACACTATAAAATTCCGGTGAACTAAGAAATTTCCGATTAGCTCGATTTAGAGCTCCAAAATTAAGTTAAAAATCATACACATACTCTACATCACATAATAAACACAACCATGCCATCAATTTACAAGAACAATCAATATTAAGATTTCCCCCAAATTTAAATAAAAATTCGAAATATTAAAAATAAGAAAAATTTCAGAAATTATACCCACACGAATTTTGATGATGGATTGAAGTAGAGGATGTTGAGAGCTTCGATTTGATTACAAGAATGTTGAAAACGGACTCGGGTAACGCCTTCAAATTTGTGTTTGATTCTCAAGAACACGAATAACACGGTTCAGAGATTTTTATATTTTTAACAATAAATAAGCTTGATTATACACAAAATAATGTACGATACGCCTTTTTATATTAAACGGAAAATAATACCCCAAACAACATTTTTGGATCGATATTGATCCAATGGATCGTTTTAATATGAATAAATAGAATACACGTTTTACGAGACGTTAATTATCCAGAATATATGGATAACTACAAGAATCGTTTAATAATAGATATACGAACCAAAATACCTCTATTACGAATGTTCCCGAATATTTCCCACTTTATCCCACTTTAACGAATAAAATATTGGTACGAACGATATACTAATTTCCCGAATAATTAGGGTACGGAATAATTTTTCTTTTCGATAATTAAAATAAAATGAAATAGAATGACATCATTTTAAAATAATTTCTAATCACCACAAATATTCACATAACATCAAAACATCACATCTTTGACCATTTAACGAATAACTTAATGCATTTAAACAGATAAAACATTTAATAAATTTTTATATGAAAATAAAATTTCATTTCACATCAAATATTAACACGTAATTTTTCCGGATCTTACATCCTTCCCCCCTTAAAAGGATTCTGTCCTCGGAATCAGCTTATGTAAGCAGATGTGGATACTTTTCCAACATCTCACTCTCACGTTCCTAGGTTGACTCTTCAACCTTAGGATTCCTCCACCAAACTCTTACTAATTCGACTGTTTTATTACTTAACACTTTCTTATACCGACTTAATATCTTAATCAGTTACTAATAACCCAAATAACATCATGATTAGCTCTAGGCCTTGGAAACTCTACTACAAAGTCTATCTTAATACGTTTCCACTTCCATTCAGGAATCTCTTCATTGTAATAGTCTATTATATCTCTATTGTTCTGTCTTTATTCTCTTACATATCAAGTACTTAGATACTCACCAACATTAATATTCTTTTAAATCTCTTATATATCCTTGCATTTCCTTCTTATCCCTTGTACTTTCTCGTTCCCTCCTGTAATTAAATCCATTTCTTTTTCCATAATTCTTTCTTTAATGTAACCCTTTCTTTTTGGTCATTTCTGGTTGAATCCTAATTTCAGTCATTCTATCTAGTTAATCTCTTGTTATTATACCTTCAAAGCTCCATCATTTCCAATTCTTATACTGAAGATATTTACATCTTTAATCTCGTTTTACTATTTATAAAGTCAGCCATCCATATTATTTGGTCAATTCTATCTACCTCCAATATAGCTAACAACTGCTTTCAACGATCACATACTTTTTGTACCAATGTAAGATAAATATCTGGTTTAAAACAACTCCTCATTTCCTTGTCCATCGTCTTTAAATCCTTGTTAAAGCCTCTTCATCCTCTTTTCCTTGTTATAAATAAAGTGAGAAATACACATTAACAACTCGGTGACTTAGCTCCATACCTTTAAAATTGTTCCACTTAGTTCCAAGAACTTAACTGATCTCCATCTGATTTCCCAAATAATTCAGAAGATACATTCACAGTAACACTCTGGACACCTTTCCCAGGGTACCATCTCATTCCCCAAATAACTTGATCAAATCGACATCATCTTGATTCTCATTCTATACATCCACGTTGACTGGTAAGATCTACCGTAACTATAGTGAGCAAAAGACTTGCAACCATATCATATAATCCTGAAATATTCAAAGATCCAATCATTCTCCATTATTAGCCTATCATTGAAATTAGAAGTTCTTCTCATTGAGACAAAAATCTATTATGTCACTAGTATTCTAATCGCATCATGATCCGCTTTCACTTGTGGTAATTCAATCACAATTTCTTCGTTCATTATGGTAAGGTAAATTCCTTCCAACCTGGTGGTATACCTTCAAGATTATTAAAGATAACAAGATTCATGATATTTTGAAGTGAAAAGGTTCCGCATCATAGAAAATGTCCCACAATTGTGGTTACCAAATTTACATATTCTAAAGCGAACAGTATTGGAAATAAAAGAATCACAGAGAGATCAATTCGATCACATGAACTCAATGTTTCGTGTCTTAATTAAGACATTACTAAAGATAATTAGCCTTCTTGTATTGCACAACACACAAGTGACGGTGTCCCATCAGACTTCTATCACATAGACAGATAGTCCTTGTGTCCCCTATAAATAAGGTTGTTTGTCTCAGTTGGAGTAGAGAAATATGAAAGAAATTTAAAATCAAAGTAGCAACCAAGGCCTTTCGATAAGAAATCTCAGATACACACCTTGGATTGGAACTGAGTAAATTCCCAAAGGTGTTACTTCAGAAAAGAGGAATAACCAGAAAAGAAAGTATCGAACAAAAAGTGTTCCATTACAATTAGAGGGATTCACCCCTGAAGAATGAAAAAGTTGAAATTTAAATAACACAATTTCAACAGGCCTTAAAATTTGAAATAGATATCACAACAACCTCTGATGTAATTGTAAACATGATTGATCAAAAGTGTTAGGAATGTGTTGTTCTTGATGATAATTGTAAAAACACTTAGTAGATTTTGTATTAAGTTATTTTGTAACTGTCAACGAAATGGCATGCTTTGCAGTGTTTCGTTGACAGGAAGCTCATCAACGGAATGAGTGTTGTAGCAATTGCACTGTACAATACTTCACAGTTTGATATGCATTTGATGTATGTATTAGATAGGTTTCCTAAGTCATGTTGACTAAGTACTAGATAGGCAAAATAGGTTGGTTAATTGTAAATATGTTATGCCTTGTAATTTTGCCTAAGTGAAGACATGTCAACGGTATGAGGATTACTCTATCAACGAAACAAGGATACACCATCAACGGTATGGAGTTTACTCATCAACGAAACGAGAGTAACACCATCAACGGAGAAGAATAAAGCTATCAACGAAACACATCTCCCTGCTATCAACGAATCATTATTGCTTTTCTGAATAGTTGACAAAGTGATAGTGACAGTTTACTGAACAGATCTAAAGGTGATGTGGAAGTGTACTTTGCATTGGAAACCATTAAAATGGACATGGGGAATAAGGAAACATCCCAGTTTCCAATTGGGCTCTTGGGAGTGATCATAATAAGCATGAAAACAAAAGCAAGGATCTCCAAGGACCACTGGACAAAGGGATGAAAAGCAAACTATTGGCGGTTATCTTTAGTGTACTTTAGAGTAGCCAAAAATAGTATTGTAAACTTGGGAATATATAACCAAGTGTAGCAGTTAGAAAGAAGTAAGAGAAGAAAAACAAATAGTTTGTATTAGCTATCTTTGAGAGCATTCTTCTCTACAACTCTGTAACTGAGCAGCTGTGTACTTTTGTATCACAGATTATTTCCGCAATAAAAACACTTCAGTTGGATCATCAAACAATCCAACTGAATTATTTATATCTTGTGTTTTTGTTTATTCAGTTCAGTTTTATTTTATCAGTGTTTTAAGTTTAAGAAAATATCAAAAATTGTATTCAACCCCCCCTTCTACAATTCTGTTAGGTCATTTGGGAATAACAATTGGTATCAGAGCGAGCTTCTAACATACAAGAAGTTTAAAGATCAAGACCAAAACAGAAACCATGGTGAAGAAGGATGCAGGTGTGAAGATACCAGTTCTTGATAAGGACAATTACTTTCACTGGAAAGTAAAGATGCATTTACATCTCATGTCTATGGACGAGAGGTATGTAGACTGCATTGAGAAAGGTCCACACGTTCCCATGAAGTTTGCATCTAGAGTTGGACTGCCAGATGATGCTCCTGATGTGGAAATTCCAAAACTTGTCTCAGAATGGACTATTGAAGATGTTGCAGAAGTCCATAAAGATAAAAGAACCATGAACATTCTGTTTAATGGTTTGGAGCAAGAGATGTTTGACAATGTCATAAATTGTACAACCTCCAAAGAAGTATGGGACACTGTCAGAACACTATGTGAAGGAACTGAGCAAGTAAGGGAGAACAAAATGCAACTCCTTATACAACAATATGAGCACTTTCACTTTAAAGCTGGTGAAACCCTAAATGACACGTTTAGTAGGTTTCAAAAGCTTCTGAATGGATTAAAGTTGTATGGGAGAATCTACCAAACTAAGGACTCAAACCTTAAATTTCTAAGAGCTCTTCCAAAAGAATGGAAGCCTATGACTGTTTCTCTAAGAAACACTCAAGAGTACAAAGATTACACTCTTGAAAGGCTGTATGGAACATTGAAGACTTATGAGCTGGAAATGGAGCAAGATGAGGAAATTGAAAAGGTACAGAAGAAGGGTGGATCCATTGCATTGATTGCATCTGTGAACCAACTGGAAGATGACACTGAAGAAGCTGCAAAGGCCACAACTAGTCGAGCTAGTTGTAGAAGTGATGTCAGCAAGGGTAAAGGTAAGATGACAGAAGAAGAAGAACCAGAACCAGCCAACTTGGATGACTTAGATGAGATTGATGAACACATTGCTTTTCTGTCAAGAAAATTCTCTAAGTTCAAGTTCAAGAGAAACTCAGAAGCAAGGCCACCAAGGAGAGACTTTCAACCTAACAAAAGTAACTGGATTGAAAAGTCTAAATCTAAATGTTTCAATTGTGGAATGCTTGGTCACTTTGCTGGAGACTGCAGAAAACCCAAGATTGAGAAGAGCAACAGGAAATTTGAGCCTGTTGATTATAAAAAGAAATACTTTGAACTTCTCAAGCAAAAGGAAAAGGCTTTCATGACTCAGGAGTATGATTGGGCTGGTAATGGTGAAGATTCTGATGATGATGTTGAATATGTCAACTTGGCTCTTATGGCTAACAATCATGAGCAGGAAGCAAGCTCCTCAAGCAACCAGGTAACAATTACTAATCTTTCTGAGCTTTCTAAAGAGGAATGCGATAGTGCAGTAAATGAAATGTCTACTGTATTATATAATTTGCGTGTTACTCTTAAATCACTTACCAAAGAGAATTCAAGAATTAAAGAGACTAATTTGCTCTTAAGTGATAGGAATGCAATGTTAGAAGCACAACTCATTGAATTTGAGAAAATGAGATGTGTTAGTAGGGATGCTAAGAAGGAACTTGAGAACGTGTTACAAAGGGAAGAAATTCTTAAGACACAACTAGAAATAGAACAGAGTGTGATTGCTAAATGGAAAGATGCCAGGAATGTTGCTACCAACATCATTAATGTTCAAGGTATGGAATCTTTCTGTGAACAATCATGGAAAAAGAACAAAGAGAAACTAGGGTATGCTTGTGAAGCCTTAGATTCAGAAACAGAGTCAACAAACAACAATGATCATTTGTTGAAGGTTGATATGTCAACGGAATGCGATGTTCCGTTGACACATGAACCATCAACCGATCAGGGTGTTTCGTTGACAGAGAAAAGAAAAGATGAACTCACTAGACTTAATAATAAGTATGGTCCTGTCACCAAGAACTTTGTTCAAGGTGAGTCTAGTAAATCAAAGAAAGTTGAGAAGCCTGTTGAGAGAACTAATGTAGGTCACTTGTCCAACAAGCAATTGAAAGATAAGATAGAGAATGTTCAAATTGAGGCTAAGGGAAATAAAAGGAATAACAGGAATGGCAAAGTAGGAATTAACAAACACAACAATTACACACCTGATAAATATGCTCCTAGAAAGACTTGTGTCAATTGTGGAAGTGTTAGTCATCTATCTACTAACTGCAAATCTGTTAAGAAAACTGCTAATGTGAAAATTCCCAAGCCTACAATGAATAATCTTATGCCTACAATGCCTGTTATGCCTAACATGTTTGCTCCATGTGCACAATTTCAGAATCCATATGCTAACATATCATTTGTGCCTAATCCATACATGAATATGTTTAGTATGCCACAAATGCCATGGAATATGAATAATATGTGTGTTCCTTCAAATATGCATGCTGTAAATGAAAATGTGAGCAACAATCAGAAATCAGCACCAAGAGTAAAAGTTGATTTAAATCAATCTGAGCCCAAGGTGAAAAATGATATAAAAGGAAAAGCAAAGGCTAACAAAACAGGACCCAAGGAAACTTGGGTACCAAAATCAACTTGATTTGGTTTCATTGTGTGCAGGGAGACAAAAGGAATCTTTGGTACTTGGATAGTGGTTGTTCAAGACACATGACTGGTGATTCTACCCTGCTCACAGAGTTTCAGGAAAGAGCTGGCCCTTGTATTGCTTTTGGAGATGACAGCAAAGGCTACACAAAGGGATATGGCTTGATTTCAAAAGAGAATGTCATCATAGATGAGGTTGCATTGGTGGATGGTCTTAAGCACAATTTGCTTAGTATCAGTCAACTTTGTGACAAAGGATTTTTAGTTACTTTCTCAAAAGAAGCCTGTGTTGTTTCTAAAGGAGGAAACAACAATGTGGTAATGACTGGATTCAGAAGAGGGAATGTGTACATTGCTGACTTTAGTAGCACAAGTCCAGACACCATCACTTGTCTTTTCAGCAAAGCAAGCAAGGATGAAAGTTGGCTATGGCACAAGAAATTATCTCATCTGAATTTCAAGGTTATGAATGATTTGGTAAGGAAGGATCTTGCTAGAGGAATTCCACAAGTGGAGTTTTCCAAGGATGGTTTGTGTGATGCCTGTCAAAAAGGGAAACAAAAGAAGGCATCATTCAAAAGCAAGACAGAGTCATCAATTGTCCATCAGCTTGAGTTACTTCATATGGATCTGTTTGGCCCTGTAAATGTCATGTCTATTTCAAAGAAGAAATATTGTCTTGTGATTGTTGATGATTTTTCTAGATTTACTTGGACCTTCTTTTTACATTCTAAAGATGAGGCAAGTGAAATCATTATCAATCACATCAAGATGGTAAACAATCATCCTGACTTGAAAGTAAGAAGGATCAGGAGTGACAATGGGACAGAATTCAAGAATTCAAGCATGAAGATGTTCTGTGAAGAAAATGGTATTATGCATGAGTTTTCAGCAGCAAGGACACCACAGCAAAATGGTGTAGTTGAAAGGAAAAACAGAACACTTATTGAAGCTGCCAGGACAATGCTAGATGAATCAAAGTTACCAACTTATTTTTGGGCTGAGGCAGTTAACACAGCTTGCTTCACTCAGAATATTTCTTTGATTAATCAGGCCAAGGGAATGACCCCTTATCAACTACTCAAAAGAAAGAAGCCACTATTGGATTTTCTTCATGTCTTTGGATGCAAGTGCTTTGTTCTGAGAAATCAAGCTGAGCATTTGGGGAAATTTGAAGCAAAGGCAGATGAAGCAATATTTGTGGGATATGCAGCAGGGAAAGCTTACAGAGTCTATAATCTCAGAACCAACATTGTTATGGAATCTGTACATGTTGTTTTTGATGATCTCAAAATTCAAGGTCTCTGTGATGAAGGTTTCCATGAAAGTCTCTCTTTTGAGAATGAGGAAGGAGATCGAATGAATCATGTTAAGACTACTGAGAAACAGCCTAAAGTTGTTGTATCTAGCATAGATGAGAGCAGCAGTGAAGATGAAATTGCTGCATTAAGATTGAAAAGAATAGCTGCTAGTAGACCAAATGGTCATTTCGTTGACAGTCAAGATGGTGGTTTCGTTGACAGTCAAAATGAGCGTTTCGTTGACAGCCAAAACAGTCATACCGTTGAAGGTCATAGAAATGTCTCAAGAAGTGATCATTTAGGGACAACAAACTCAGGGGGAGTTTCTCAAGGACAAATATCCAATCAAGGCAATCATGATCATGAAGCTACCTCGTCTAGAGCAAATCTACCTCCCTCAAGAAAATGGACTAAAGATCATCCCTTTGAACTTATTATAGGTGATGTTTCTTCAAAAGTCCAAACTAGAAGAGCAACTCAAGAAGAATGTCTATATAGCAGCTTTCTGTCTCAAGATGAGCCAAAGAAAGTTGAGGATGCACTTCTAGATCCAGATTGGGTTTTGGCTATGCAAGAAGAGCTAAACCAATTTGAAAGGAACAATGTTTGGAAGCTGGTGCCCAAGCCTAAGGACAGGAGTGTAATAGGCACAAAATGGGTGTTCAGAAACAAGATGGATGAAAATGGTATAGTCACAAGGAACAAAGCAAGACTAGTTGCAAAAGGCTACTCACAGGAAGAAGGAATTGATTTTGATGAAACATTTGCTCCTGTTGCAAGACTAGAAGCAATAAGGATTTTCCTAGCCTATGCAGCCCATGCCAATTTCAAAGTCTATCAAATGGATGTGAAAAGTGCTTTTCTGAATGGGGAATTGGAAGAGGAGGTCTATGTAAGTCAACCTCCTGGTTTTGAAGATGATGATTTTCCAGAATATGTATACTTCCTCCTCAAAGCACTCTATGGTTTGAAACAAGCACCTAGAGCCTGGTATGACACACTCTCACAGTTTCTTCTTGAGAATCACTTCACTAGAGGTACTGTAGATAAAACTCTTTTTCACAGGATTGTGAATGGCTCTACTATACTTGTTCAAATTTATGTAGATGACATAATCTTTGGGTCTACAGATGTGAAACTTTGTCAAAAGTTTGCCAAGCTTATGCAAAGTAAATATGAAATGAGCATGATGGGAGAATTAACTTACTTTCTTGGTCTTCAAGTGAAGCAAGTTAATGAAGGCATTTTCATTAGTCAAACAAAATATATTCATGATTTATTAAAGAAATTTAACTTAATGGAATGCTCTCCTGCCAAAACTCCCATGCCCACTGCCACCAAACTTGAATTGAATACTAAGGAAAAATCTGTGGACATTTCAAGTTACAGAGGCATGGTAGGCTCACTTTTGTATTTAACAGCTAGTAGACCTGATATTATGTTTGCTACATGTCTATGTGCTAGATTTCAGGCTGATCCTAGGGAATCCCATTTAGTTGCTATTAAAAGGATTTTCAGATATCTCAAGGGAACACCAAACCTTGGCATTTGGTATCCTAGAGAATCTGGTTTTGAACTAATTGGTTATTCAGATGCAGATTATGCAGGATGTAAAATTGACAGGAAAAGCACAACAGGCACCTGTCAATTCTTAGGAAACAAGCTTGTGTCATGGTTCAGCAAGAAACAAAACTCAGTTTCCACCTCCACAGCTGAGGCTGAGTATATTGCAGCTGGAAGTTGTTGTGCACAGATTTTATGGATGAAAAATCAATTACTTGATTATGGATTAAGAGTTGAGAAAATTCCTATTTTCTGTGACAACACTAGTGCCATTGCCATTACTGAGAATCCAGTGCAGCATTCAAGAACCAAGCACATTGACATCAAGTACCATTTCATTAGAGAACATGTTATGAATGGTACTGTGGAGTTACATTTTGTTCCAAGTGAACAACAACTTGCAGACATCTTTACCAAGCCACTTGATGAATCAACATTCTCAAGATTAGTAAGTGAGCTAGGTATGCTAAATTTCTCTTAATTATTTTTGAGATATTTGCAAGTCATAATGCAGCCAGAAATTTGCTATGATTTTCTGTGATTTAATTTTCTCAGGAAAAAGTAAAATTTTGTCTAAGTCAAAATAACTATGCCAACGGAACAAACCATTTCGTTGACAATCTTAGCATTTTTCTGGGTGTTTCGTTGATAGCTCTTTTATGTCAACGAAACACAGCTGTATCAACGAAACAGACGGGACTTTAAACGCCCTATTCTGATTCGTTGATTTAGCGCTTTTAATCTGAACCGTTAAAAACTGACACGTCTTTTACCACGATCTATGCATACATCCCTGTAAGTATAAATCATGGTAATACTTTAAGAGTAACGGTTATATTTTTAAGCCAATCCAGTAATTTACTTTTATTATTGGACTCATTTTCTGAGAATTTTTGGGGGAGTATTTAAGAAATTCTATTTTCTTTATTTTTTTTACCTGCTCTCAAAAATTCCAAAGGCTTTTCTCTCTCTTTCTCTCTCTAACAAGCAACTCAGTTCGAAGCTTTATCTCACTCAACAATGGCACCCATAGTCAAGCTTATGTCTGCTGGAGGGTTCATCTATGAGAAGAACAACTTCATCCCTTTTGTTGCAAAGGAAAACCCGAACAGACTTTTCTTCAAAATGATGGATTTCATGAAGAATTGCAAGTTGAGCTATGCAATGTTCCACTCTACACCAATCTACAATGAAATAATTGAGGAAATTTGGACCTCATGTGAATATAGTGGAACAAATTGCACTCTGCAATTCACTCTCCAAGGTAATGAGTACATAGTTAATTCTGATGTTTTGCAAGCATGTTTACATATTCCTGATAATAACTGTGATGCTTTGCCTACTAACACTGAAATAACTACCATGCTAAATTCTATAAACTACTCTTTGCCTACTGATAATCTGGGTAGAATAATTAGGAGAGGTTTGGTTAGGGAATACAGTTATTTAGCTGATGCATTCATTAAGGTCTTTTCTGGAAAGATTAGTAATTTTGATGCATTAACTAACTCTATGTTAATTCTCCTAACCATGCTTCTAAATGATAGATATTACAACTTTAGCACCCAACTTATTTATGAAATTGGTGCTAAGTTGGGTGATAAGGCAAATAGGAAGAAAAATATCTATTATGCAAGGTTTCTGATGATGCTGGCTAATCATGTTAGTCCAGCACCATTAGTTATCTCTAACCCTAATGCCAGGTTTGAGTGCTTTGTACAAGAAAAGAGAGTATTGACAGACATACTGAGGCTGAACTACAATGGTGATGTTCCAGTGGTGTATCTGCCAATCATTGAGGTAACTACTACTATCCCTGTTAGTATAGCTGTTACTTCTATTGTCTCCTCCAACCTTGTTGCTATGGAGTCTGTAGCTATGACCCAACAGGCTCCTACCCCAGCAACTAAATCAAAATCAAAGAAATCCTCCAAGCCAACCTCAGGTGCTTCTCAAAAGGCACCTGTTGTAAAAACTACCACACAACCTAAGGGGAGTGAGTCTGGAGTTGTGAGAGGTGAGGGAAGGGGTGAAAATCAAAGAAACCCCAAGAATAAGGAAGGTGAGGTAAGTGTTTCCCAGCCTAGCCCCATTGTGTCTTCCCAACAAGGCACAATGAGTAAAATGGATTTAAACACAAGTCTAATTGCATCCTCCCAAAAGGATGTGATTATTGAAACAAGCTCTCCACCTAGAGCACAGTCCAAAAGGGTAAGGGACACGTCAAGCCCACAGTCTACATTTTCCCAATACCAAAGGAGGGTGAAGCAAAAGACCAAGGGTTCACAGGGTGCACACACACTGGAAGCAACACTTCCAGTTTCTCAAATTCAGGTTGATGTAACCCTATTATTACTCTGGGGTTACAGTCCCACTCTCTAAACATTAATCTTGATTTATCTCCATCCACTTCACCAACTCAATCTTTAGATGTGGACATGATCCATACATCTTTTCCTGATTCTCCAACTCTAATCTTGGAGAAGCCCCACTCTGAAGCTGATGGTCATCACTTATTAAGTGATTTGTTGGGCCATCAACCAAGTTTTTCTGAAACTGCAAGAGAATCTGTGGACCCCAATCTCAAATCAATCACCACAGATTCTACTGTAATTTCACTTTCTCAAAATGCTTTATTAACTTCATCAACGAAACAGCCTCTTTCGTTGATAAGTGTTTCTCCATCAACGGTACCTATATCGTTGACAGTTCAAACTACCATTTCGTTGATAGGTCATTCTATACCTTTTACTAAAAATCAAGTTGTTTCCACAACTAGTGTAGATGACCTGGTGGTAGTTGAGACACTTTTAGGTTTGAAAGGGAGTGAAATTGAGAGGCTGGCTTGCAGCCAGGCAAAAGGAGAGAATGAGAGTGAGAGGCTGGCTATTTCTTCCAGCCAGGCAAAAGGAGAGATTGAGAGTACCACCTTAGTAGGTGAAGGTGAGGGTGTGAGAGGTGTGAGCCATGGGGAGCCCATGATGCAAGAAAAGAGTGGAGAGAGAGAAGGGACTACAGGAGAAATAAGGGTGGAAGCAGCCATTCCTAATGAGTTAATGGAGGTCAGTGAGGGAGAAAGGGAACTTACTTTCCAAGAGCATTATCAACAAACTCTGGATAGTATTTCCCTGGATCCTGAGACCTTTACTCATCCTGTGCCAGCCTATCAAGTTATGGCTCAACAGGGCAATGTGGAGGCAGAAAGGTCACTCAACTTAATTCATACTACTGCATCAATGCAAAGAGCAAAGGATGCCTTGACCAATCTACCTCCAGGAGCTGCAGCAAGTGGAGACTTTGAGTTTTCTGATGATGAGGACAGCTATGGTGATAATCTACAGGTGGCCACCACTTCACAGACTGGGACTTCTGTGGTGCCTCCTACACCAGGCTGGCTTTCTCAGGGTATGCATGGAAGAGTCACTCTAGATGCTTCTATCTCAAGGCAGTACAATGAGGCCTATCTAGCTCATGAGTCTGCAAATGCAAGGGACAAGAAATTCTACAAGGCCATCATGGATTCTCTGGAAATTCAAAGGCTACAAATGATGCAGACAAGGATTGAGGCTACAGAAATCAAGGACTCCATTAGCAATCTCAGGGATGCTAACTACAGGATGATAGATGAAAAGCTCCCTCTTCTCACTGTGTCCAAGATGACCAGGTTTTTCTCTAAGGAACCTGAGGTGGCTACATCCTTGAAAACTCTCTCTACAAGAGTGGACAAGGTGGAAGCTACACTTTCTCAAATGCAGAAGGAACAGGAGAAGCAAACTCAGCTACTCACTCAGCTAGTGGCAGCTCAAGGACTCCCAGTCATCTCTCTTGATGCTAACAAAAAGGGGGAGAAATCTAAGGAGCTCAACATTCAAATCACAAAGGTGTTGGTCCCAGCCATTTCACTGCCACAGGAGCCACTAGCAATGGGGGAGTTTGGAAAGAAGAATAAGGATAGTATTGACCTGATCCAGGAAGCTTCTATGAGGATGAAACTTGCAGAACAAATCAAAGATCACTGGTCCAACATAGAAGCAAGGTTCAAGAACATTACTGAATCTTCAAAGACAGATCAGCCATCAACAAATGCAATGGTGATTGTACAAATGGAGCCACAGTTCAAGAGCTCTTATGCTATAGAGCCCCTTCAGCATGGAATCTTTCAAGATTCAAGAAATGTGAAGGGTCAATCTTCATGCTTTAAGAATGTGGATGCAAGAGGGATGTCTCCAATATCACCTGCCAAACCCAAAGGCAAGAACATTAAAAGGATATTTTATCCTGCTCCAAAGCCAGATGAGTTCAAAGTCCTAGGGAAGCTGATCATTGAGAGCAAGGAAAGCAATCATCCAAGCATAAGGAATCAAAGGGCCATCATCTACAGGGACAGCAAGGAAATCTGCATTTGGGTTGGTCACCCAAATTTTGCAAAGGCCAAGGCTGAAGAATCTGAAAGGGCAGCAATGCAAGCATTGGCAGTTGCTCAAGCACTTGAAGATGAAGAGACCTTTCAGGAAGAAAAAGCCAAGGATGGAGCTAATGAAGCTGAACCAGCAAGGAAAAGTGTAAGGCAACCAAAGGCTAGAGCTAAGAGGAATCTGAACTTTGAAAAAGAGGACTCTCTGGACACTGCTCAAGCCCCTTCCACAACAAGTGCACATCAAATTCCTATTGATCTACCTATTGGAGGAAAGTTGGCCTGTGACCCTGCACACCCTGTCAACTTTCATGATCAACCAATCATGCCAAAGGAGGAGCCTATTGAATTTGATGAAGCCTATTTTCCAAAGTTCCTATTTGAAAAGGATCAACCAATGAAGACAAAGAAAAGGGCTGTCAAGGCAAAGCCAGTATTTGTGAGGAAGCCACAATCTCAGAAACCCCCTACAAATCCAGAGGACTGCATGTACATTGCTGACATCAGGGAAGAATCCAGCTTACATCTTGATTTAGACAACCTGGTGGAAGTAAGGGGCATTGCAGCTTCTCAAAAGTTACCTGAAAGATTGGTTTTCACATACAAGGGTGGTAGAGAACAAATATGGCCTCTCTACAGAATTTTAGGAGAAGACTACCAAACACTACTCACAGTGTTTAGATGCTTGAAGAAAGACTTTGGCTTCACCAAAATAGCCAAGTCTGAGGTGGTCTCTAAGATATGTCAAATAAAGGCTAGCTGGAACAAGCCTGAGGCTCTTCCCAGGATGCTAAGAGTGCCCTCAACAGGAAAGAAGATCCATCTTCAACCTTACTGGATGATGGAATTTAAGGACAAGGACAACTGCAGAAGGTTCTTCAGGATGGAAGACCAGCTGGATAAGGCATCTAATCAAACTCTAAGGTTCATGCAATCCAAGCTTGGTGATCAAGATGAAGAAGAGAAGATCTTTTACAGAAGGCTACAGGTCCAGATTGAGGAGAACAACTCTAGGAGAGGGAAGAAGACTATGTCTCAAAGAAGACCAAGATGAATCATTTGCTCAGTCTAGAGGAGCACATTTGGGCATTAGTCTTGTAAGTCTTGTTTTATGTCTAAAACTTTATGAAGCTCAATGCAATTTTTACTTTTATCAAGGGTAATATGTCTGAGTGTTTTTGTTATCATCAAGGCTCTTGATTTATGGCTGTTATTCTATCAGTCATAAATTGGGGGAGATTGTTAGGAATATGTTGTTCTTGATGATAATTGTAAAAACACTTAGTAGATTTTGTATTAAGTTATTTTGTAACTGTCAACGAAATGGCATGCTTTGCAGTGTTTCGTTGACAGGAAGCTCATCAACGGAATGAGTGTTGTAGCAATTGCACTGTACAATACTTCACAGTTTGATATGCATTTGATGTATGTATTAGATAGGTTTCCTAAGTCATGTTGACTAATTACTAGATAGGCAAAATAGGTTGGTTAATTGTAAATATGTTATGCCTTGTAATTTTGCCTAAGTGAAGACATGTCAACGGTATGAGGATTACTCTATCAACGAAACAAGGATACACCATCAACGGTATGGAGTTTACTCATCAACGAAACGAGAGTAACACCATCAACGGAATGAAGAATAAAGCTATCAACGAAACACATCTCCCTGCTATCAACGAATCATTATTGCTTTTCTGAATAGTTGACAAAGTGATAGTGACAGTTTACTGAACAGATCTAAAGGTGATGTGGAAGTGTACTTTGCATTGGAAACCATTAAAATGGACATGGGGAATAAGGAAACATCCCAGTTTCCAATTGGGCTCTTGGGAGTGATCATAATAAGCATGAAAACAAAAGCAAGGATCTCCAAGGACCACTGGACAAAGGGATGAAAAGCAAACTATTGGCGGTTATCTTTAGTGTACTTTAGAGTAGCCAAAAATAGTATTGTAAACTTGGGAATATATAACCAAGTGTAGCAGTTAGAAAGAAGTAAGAGAAGAAAAACAAATAGTTTGTATTAGCTATCTTTGAGAGCATTCTTCTCTACAACTCTGTAACTGAGCAGCTGTGTACTTTTGTATCACAGATTATTTCCGCAATAAAAACACTTCAGTTGGATCATCAAACAATCCAACTGAATTATTTATATCTTGTGTTTTTGTTTATTCAGTTCAGTTTTATTTTATCAGTGTTTTAAGTTTAAGAAAATATCAAGAATTGTATTCAACCCCCCCTTCTACAATTCTGTTAGGTCATTTGGGAATAACAAAAAGTATCAAATACAAAGTCAAAAGGTGGAATATATTCACCAACACAAGTTTTGCTTAAAGGAATGTCGAATATTTCATTAGGATGGAAAGGTATTACCAAGGTCTCCACATATGTATTCTTTGTCGGCTCCTTCGATAACTCGTTATCCGATTCTAAGCCCTGCTTTTCCACGTCGTAAAGTTATCAATATCGTACGTTGTCGTCGACTCGTAATAGTCCTTGAAGATTCCGCCGTAGACATCTACAATCGTAAGAAGTTCTATCCATCTTAGCACAATCATCTTAATCGAATACCCCTATCTTAACTCACTCATTGATACTATATCCAATAGTCCAACACGAACTCTAAATGAGCTCTGACGTTCCTTATATAACTATATACACTCTTACGTACTCTCGTTTCTAGTTTTACTATAACCCTGCTCTGATACCAACCTGTAACGCCCCAAATCCGGGGTCAAAGGATTTGGTCGTCACTCTGCATTCTCAAATATAACAACCTGTTCAATATTAAACCAATACAATATACATCTACGACCCCAACTCTACCAAGAATCTTTAAAGGTTATAGTGCTAGAAACAAGAATCCAAAATTTCATTACACAAAACTTTCTTCATTACAACCATTCTCTTTACATAAATCCTATAACACTAGTATAACTTCGACAAGAAGTATACCAGGAAAATCTAATCTGATACAACATAGTATTTAATAAAAATTCACTTTATACAATAACCTTACACTAGTTCTAAATACTCTGCATCATAACGTCTTTACACTAACATCTTCTTCCTTCTCTGCCCAGCTACGCAGATAACTCCCGCCAATATGCCTTCTTACTGAAAGGCTAAAAATATAAAGAAAGCAAGTATGAGCGAAAGAATTGCTCAGCAGGTGCATTATCAAGTATAATAGGAAAAGTTTCCAAAATAAGGTTTTGGTTTAAACATTTGTAATCTCTAAAACTTTTAAATCAAGTTTGGTAATTCGCCATAATTTCTCATTCAGCTTCTAGCAACTGAATAGTTTTAAAACGCGAAGGAATTTATATTGGTCACCACGGTTACCCAAACCAAAATATCTACAATAGTATGTAGAAAATATGAAATAAATATAAACTCGTACGTCTTCAAGACCATAGTTTATACAAAAATACTATTTTTAAAGATAACAGTTCCATTCACAGCATCTTCTGAAACCAACAACTCTGGAAGAGTAGAATAATAAAAGAGTAAGAATGAGCCAACGCGCTCGGCCATGGAAGAAAGAACGTACTTCACGACTTCAATATATTCACAACATCTTCTGAAACCAACAATAATGGTAATAGATATAATTTCTGATAAGAATAGAATATGTTCTGATAATTCCGACAATAATCAAATGTCATAAGGAAGTGGCTACTAGACAATTCAAGTTCAATATTTGAATTAGAATTGGACTTCTATTTTATTTTTAAAAACACAAGGTTAGGCTGCTGATCAGTCACACACTAACCCCGGACAATGCACACAGCAAAGTCCTACAACTAGGATCCTTGGCCATCTTGGCCTTAACTTCTTCCGACCATAAATCTGTTCCGACCATTACTGGTCTCTTTAAAAACATTCCAATTCTATTTTATATACATCAGGTGTCAGTATAATTGACAACCTTACTACGACAGCCAGGTGTCGGAAGAATCGACAACCTTAATACAACAATCGCTGGAAAACTCACGTTCCAGGAAACAACTCAACTATGAAGAATCAATAAGGAATAACAATACAATCTAGTATCGACGAGATCGACACAATAGTGGGAGGTGTACATGAAAAGTAACACTACGATAAACATCGACGAGATCGATGCAACAATTGGGGTGATAATGGAGAATAAACAATAACAATAAGTGTCGACGAAATCGACACAACAATAAGGGTGATAATGAAGAATAAACACTAACATGCTCAACAAAGTTAAGTCTGATATGAAACAAGCATTATGAGTTCGAATCAGGGACTAGATCAGATAATCGCATCAACAAGAAATGATAATAATACTTGCATATGTGCAAGATGGAAAAATAGAATACTTGTAGAACAAGTACCACAACTTCAGAATTTAAATAACATTTTTACCCTCATCGGGTTCACAAGTTCCCACTCATCTAGGGTTGGCAACATTCCAACCTAATATTTTTAAATCAAGATTTTTGAAAGAAAGCCTTAGTATAAGGCCCATAACTATCTTTTAAATTGTTTCAATACAATAATTATACTTTTCCAATCAACATGGAATTATAAATCTAAACTCAAAAGGTATAAAAGAATACTCGTCAATTTACGAGATTAAATAAAATACTTGTAAAAGAGTCATCATTTAAAATTTAGTGAAGAGTATGCCAATTGCATAATAATAATTCAAGAGAATCACTCAAATAATAAGCAAGGGTATAAACACTTGCCTCTGGTCCTTAGCTATTTCGTAAGGCTGAGATAATACGATTCCCTCCTTATTCTGTTTTATAGCACGATTCTCTATTTCCGTCCTTCTTTGATTTAACGCTCTTGTGAATACCACGAATCTGATCCTACCATTTTGAATCCACGCGTCGATATCTCCGTTGGAATAAAACACTTGTAATATCCCCTACGAGTGTTGACGTTCCATTGGTGTTAAATCGCCTCACAATTAACTCAATCAATCGTAAACAATACTTCATCCTTCTCCGACTTCTTCCGTTTAACATATTTCGATAATCTGACTCGTCTCGTCCAATAGCCTCTGTTACATAGATAACCATATTTAATTGATAAAGTGGTCACGATTGACTTATCAAATAATTCCCATAACCTGCTCGTCAAAAATCTCTATAATATAAAAGTCAACATCCAAGTCAACGGTCTCGTAAATCTCATTTTCTAACAATACTGACAAACTTCTATTCTAACTACCCCTCGTGATAATATTAGACACGACCAAATATTTAAACAAGTCTCCAATCACTTATTCGTATTTATGACTCAATAAACAAATAATTCACATATTTCACGTAACACACATTGTCATTTAATTGTGATAAATAAATCACGTAAGTCTCGTAACGTCCAAGAAATAATTTTAGAAAAATATTCGACTTTCATTTCAAAGGAATTAATCCTCAAAATATTTTTAGATCAAAAATCGGATCATTTATCCCAATATAAAGATTTAAAAACAATTTAATCAATTAATATAAAATTAATTGACTAATTCCAAACACTTAAACACTTTGTATGAATAAAACCAAGCCAAGAAAATAATTAAATCTAATTTAAATTAATTAGATTTAATTAATAATTATTTAATAGAATTAACTGATTATTAAAATTAATCAATTAATTAAATTAATTAATTATTAATCTAAAATAATTAAATTTAATCAATTTTCGAATTTAAATAAATATTTATAAATTTATAAAATTTTCTGAATAATAAAAATGTTTTTTTAAATCAAAAATATGATTTTTAGAATTTTTAAAATATTTTTGAATTATTTTTAAAAATAAAATCCAAAAACAGTTTTCTGAAAATGAATTAGGGTTTTCTGGATCAAACCGGGTCGGGTTAGGGTTTGAAAACGGGTTGCCAAGAAATTTTCCGGGTCGCCAAGAACGACCCACCGGAAAACTGGGTTTCCTAGTTTCCGGTCGGCGTCCCGCCACCGGAAAACTTCTCTGACCAACCCAAAGCATTCCATAACAGACGCTATTGCACAGGGAATCACAGGCTTTCCAAACAACACTGAATTTCAGTCAGAAATAACGCAAACGTGGTTCGAATCGAACCAAAGACTCGCCGGTGGCGGCACCGCCACGTTTCCGGCCACCCACAAACATCAACCAAACTCAAAACTGCTAGTATGTAATCAATCCTTATGCTACGATCTATCTACTAGGGTAAACATCATCAAGCTTTACCCAAACAAACAAAAATTCGGCCAAACACTATAAAATTCCGGTGAACTAAGAAATTTTCGATTAGCTCGATTTAGAGCTCAAAAATTAAGTTAAAAATCATACACATACTCTACATCACATAATAAACACAACCATGCCATCAATTTACAAGAACAATCAATATTAAGATTTCCCCCAAATTTAAATAAAAATTCGAAATATAAAAAATAAGAAAATTTTCAGAAATTATACCCACACATTTTGATGATGGATTCAAGTAGAGGATGTTGAGAGCTTCGATTTGATTACAAGAACGTTGAAAACGGACTCGGGTAACGCCTTCAAATTTGTGTTTGATTCTCAAGAACACGAAGAACACGGTTCAGAGATTTTTATATTTTTAACAATAAATAAGCTTGATTATACGCAAAATAATGTACAATACGCCTTTTTATATTAAACGGAAAATAATACCCCAAACAACATTTTTGGATCGATATGATCCAATGGATCGTTTTAATATGAATAAATATAATACACGTTTTACGAGACGATAATTATCCAGAATATATGGATAACTACAAGAATCGTTTAATAATAGATATACGAACCAAAATACCTCTATTACGAATGTTCCCGAATATTTCCCACTTTATCCCACTTTAACGAATGAAATATTGGTACGAACGATATACCAATTTCCCGAATAATTAGGGTACAAAATAATTTTTCTTTTCGATAATTAAAATAAAATGAAATAGAATGACATCCTTTTAAAATAATTTCAAATCACCACAAATATTCACATAACATCTCAACATCACATCTTTGACCATTTAACGAATAACTTAACGCATTTAAACAGATAAAACATTTAATAAATTTTGATATGAAAATAAAATTTCATTTCACATCAAATATTAACACGTAATTTTTCCGGATCTTACAAATACCCTTCAATCCTTCCAAATCATCCTTGACAGTACCCAGCTGATTAGGTACAGAGGTGGAAGACTGTTCAACCACTTGTGCTTTGAGAATGTTGTTTTCAGCCTGGGTTTCTTGCAACTGTTTCTGTAGAGCAGCTAATTGGGTTAACAACAAAGCTGTGTTTGTGTCAGTGTGTGCACTCACCTCAATTTCTCTCAGTGGTGTTTCACTCAACTCACGTGCTTGTGTATCACTCCGTGTTTGTCTCTCAGATCTCAACACTAGCTGTCTTTCCAGATTATCAGAAGATGTAACTGCATGAAAAATCACCCTAGCCTCTTCTTGAGAGGTCAATGGTGGTGCAATGGGAGTTCGCAAATCTCAATCCCTAGTGAAGTCCAAGAATTGATCTGAACTTTGAAACTGAATTTCTTCAGTTTTGAACTCACTAGGTTGCCTTCCACTTTCTCCAGATAAATCTGCGAGTGGAAAATCCCTTAAGGGAGCCAGAGATGTTCCCTCTGGGAGGGGAGAAAATGATTCTATTTGAGATGGCAAAGAATCAGATTTTCCCTCAGATGCCTGTGAAGGCACTTCTACCGTAATAATGGTATGCACTGTAACATTTACTATGTGCTCTCCTGACAAGGTGTCATGAGTATCATCTATTTGGATGTCTTCTCCCATTGTGAGTAATGGGAGTGTGCTTGACTCAGTACAAATTGTCATGGCCTTATGGCGAATTTCAATAGATTCATCCTGTTGAGAGGATGTCTCCAGAGACTGTTCAATGGCCATTTCCAAATCTATATCATGTTGGGAGGATACAGACGGGCTAACAGATGTCTCCCTGTATGTTTTTCTCTTTTTGAGTGGTGGAGACAGAGCTGTGGGTTCTCTCATTGAATCTTCTCCACTATCACTACCATGAAAGATATTTACATTAAGCTCAGGTTGAGTGGTTATAGGAGTTGACTCTGTGTTTGGCTCTATGACCTGGGATAGAGTTTATGGTTCTACAAACTCATGGTCAGCCCTATTAACCTCTTGGGTTATAACAGTTTGAGAAGAAGAGCCAGGGTTAGAAATACTACCTGTAATGGAGTTGCATCTTCAGTTCCAGCTTGGGTGGATTGATCCACTGGAGGTTGTTGCTCAGGGACTGGCAATCCAAAGGCAGGGAGTTGAATGAACTGTGTCATGTAAGGTGTAATGACCACAGGGATTGTTTGATATTTGAAGGTGGTGTTTAGTCTTTGAAAGAATTTGACATGAGTAGTCTGACAATTTTCAGACATACCAAGACTAAACATCTGTTTGTGTTCATCAGTGAGTACATGGTTAATCATTAGAGTGAGAAAGCGAGGATAAAAACATTTTACTTTCCTACCGTTAGAATGATCACTCCTGGCCACTAGAACTCTTCTTGCCAAATGATTCCAGATAAGATGGCCAAAATTGATACGAAGATTATTAGCAACTGCAAAACCAATATTTTGAAGAAGAGAAGGAATATTATGGAAATTGGTTTTAGTGCAGTTGCTGAAGACCTTAGCCAAAGTGTCAAAGAAAAGATCCCACTCACTGACTAGATTGCTCTTGGATAACTTTACCAAATCTACCTGACCTTGATAATGAATGTTTGTGAAAAATTGAATCAGGTCTGCTTTAGAAGGTAGATTCACAAAGTTATCCCTGGGAAAATGAATAGCAACACAAAGAATATCTCTATTGAGAGTATAGTGTGTGTCACCGACAGAGAATGTGATAGAAGATAAGTCAGTGGACACTATAGCAGTAGAACATAAAATCCTCAAGGGTTCATGTTTTAAAGGAACATTCATTGTGATAGCAGGACTAATAATGGAATGCTCGTTTAAAAACTGAATCCAAGGCCTAAAACGTTCAACGGAACATTTTAGAGGATCAATATAACCTAAAAAATTGTTTTTAACAATTTCAAAAGCCATATTAGAGAAATAAATAATTCATAAAAATTAATAAGAATTTTAAGGATTTTAAGTATTGAAAACAAATAATCCACAAAATTCAAATTAATTTAACACAGAAATTGGTTCAGTTAAAATCAGAAAAGAAATGCATTAAAAGATTTAATCAGAAAAAAAAATGGCAGCACTTCTTTTAGAAAAATGATTAAAAGAACCAAGGGAGAGAGAGAAGCTAAGTAAAAACTTGAGCTTGAAAAGACTAAGTGAATTTACAGAAAATCAAAGCAGGTATTTATATAAAACTCGGCAAGACTATCGGGAAGACTATCAGGGATAGTCTTACCGGTAGTCTTTCTAACTTAAAAAGACTGAAAACAAAATAAAACAAAACAAAAAACAAAAACCTGTTTAATAAAAAGACTGTTAAAACACTAAAATAAAAACAGAAAAACTACCGGAAAGACTATCCATAATAGTCCTACCGATAGTCTTTCTGGTTTTAAAACTAGAAAGACTATGATTATTAACAGATTAAATCGAATTACAAAAGAAATAAAAACAACAGAAAAAATAAAATAAAATACAAGAAAAACAACTAATCTAAATTACCATTTCAAACTACTATCGGTAAGACTATTGAGTAGTCTTTCCGATAGTCTTTTTAGAAATAAAAATAATAAAATTGTTAGAAAATCAATTAAAAACAAGTAGAAACTTTGAAAAATTAGTAGAAAATTAAGGAAAAGTCAGAAAAATGCAAGGAAAATTTCTGAAAATACAGGAAAAATATATAAACAGTTTGAACAATTATTTAAATAATTCTAAATTCATAAATTTGCAGAAAAAATAAATTTCTCAATAGAACAATCTAAGAAAAATATTTTTTGAGCAAATAAACTATTTAAAAATACTTAACCTAGAAACTTTAACAAACTAGATTGCAGCATGACACTAAAGATCAGTAAATTATATAGTAACTAAGAAAATGTTTTGATAAACTTAAATACAAGTGAGTTTCAAAAAATATACAGCACATTACACTTGTATTTTAATCAAGAACAAACATTAAACAAATATCAGTTCTAATCACTAAAGTTATTTAACATACCCAATTTACCAACTAACCTGGTAAAAGTGGATTCATCAAGAGACTTAGTGAATATATCTGATGTTTGTTCCTCTGTGGGTACAAAATGTAACTCCACAGTACCATTCATGACATGCTCTCTGATAAAATGATACCTGATGTTAATGTGCTTTGTTCTCGAGTGCTGAACAGGGTTGTTGGAGATTGCTATGGCACTTGTATTATCACATAAAATAGGAATTTTGTTTAATACAAAGCCTTAGTCCTTCAATTGATTCCTTATCCATAAGATCTGAGCACAGCAACTTCCAGCAGCAATATATTCAGCTTCTGCTGTTGAATTAGAAACTGTTTGATGTTTCTTGCTATACCAGGAAATCAATCTACCTCCTAGGAATTGACAACTCCCAGAGGTACTTGTTAGGAATATGTTGTTCTTGATGATAATTGTAAAAACACTTAGTAGATTTTGTATTAAGTTATTTTGTAACTGTCAACGAAATGGCATGCTTTGCAGTGTTTCGTTGACAGGAAGCTCATCAACGGAATGAGTGTTGTAGCAATTGCACTGTACAATACTTCACAGTTTGATATGCATTTGATGTATGTATTAGATAGGTTTCCTAAGTCATGTTGACTAAGTACTAGATAGGCAAAATAGGTTGGTTAATTGTAAGTATATCATGCCTTGTAATTTTGCCTAAGTGAAGACATGTCAACGGTATGAGGATTACTCTATCAACGAAACAAGAGAAACACCATCAACGAAATGAAGAATAAAGCTATCAACGAAACACATCTCCCTGCTATCAACGAATCATTATTGCTTTTCTGAATAGTTGACAAAGTGATAGTGACAGGTTTCTGAACAGATCTAAAGGTGATGTGGAAGTGTACTTTGCATTGGAAACCATTAAAATGGACATGGGGAATAAGGAAACATCCCAGTTTCCAATTGGGCTCTTGGGAGTGATCATAATAAGCATGAAGACAAAAGCAAGGATCTCCAAGGACCACTGGACAAAGGGATGAAAAGCAAACTATTGGCGGTTATCTTTAGTGTACTTTAGAGTAGCCAAAAATAGTATTGTAAACTTGGGAATATATAACCAAGTGTAGCAGTTAGAAAGAAGGTAAGAGAAGAAAAACAAATAGTTTGTATTAGCTATCTTTGAGAGCATTCTTCTCTACAACTCTGTAACTGAGCAGCTGTGTACTTTTGTTTCACAGATTATTTCCGCAATAAAAACACTTCAGTTGGATCATCAAACAATCCAACTGAATTATTTATATCTTGTGTTTTTGTTTATTCAGTTCAGTTTTATTTTATCAGTGTTTTAAGTTTAAGAAAATATCAAGAATTGTATTCAACCCCCCCCCCCTCTACAATTCTGTTAGGTCATTTGGGAATAACAATTGGTATCAAAGCGAGCTTCTAACATACAAGAAGTTTAAAGATCAAGACCAAAACAGAAACCATGGTGAAGAAGGATGCAGGTGTGAAGATACCAGTTCTTGATAAGGACAATTACTTTCACTGGAAAGTAAAGATGCATTTACATCTCATGTCTATGGATGAGAGATATGTAGACTGCATTGAGAAAGGTCCACACGTTCCCATGAAGTTTGCATCTAGAATTGGAGTGCCAGATGATGCTCCTGACGTAGAAATTCCAAAACTTGTCTCAGAATGGACTATTGAAGATCTTGCAGAAATCCATAAAGATAAGAGAACCATGAACATTCTGTTTAATGGTTTGGAGCAAGAGATGTTTGATAATGTCATAAACTGTACAACCTCCAAAGAAGTATGGGACACTGTCAGAACACTATGTGAAGGAACTGAGCAAGTAAGGGAGAACAAAATGCAACTCCTTATACAACAATATGAGCACTTTCACTTTAAAGCTGGTGAAACCCTAAATGACACGTTTAGTAGGTTTCAAAAGCTTCTGAATGGATTAAAGTTGTATGGGAGAATCTACCAAACTAAGGACTCAAACCTTAAATTTCTAAGAGCTCTTCCAAAAGAATGGAAGCCTATGACTGTTTCTCTAAGAAACACTCAAGAGTACAAAGATTACACTCTTGAAAGGCTGTATGGAACATTGAAGACTTATGAGCTGGAAATGGAGCAAGATGAGGAAATTGAAAAGGTACAGAAGAAGGGTGGATCCATTGCATTGATTGCATCTGTGAACCAACTGGAAGATGACACTGAAGAAGCTGCAAAGGCCACAACTAGTCGAGCTAGTTGTAGAAGTGATGTCAGCAAGGGTAAAGGTAAGATGACAGAAGAAGAAGAACCAGAACCAGCCAACTTGGATGACTTAGATGAGATTGATGAACACATTGCTTTTCTGTCAAGAAAATTCTCTAAGTTCAAGTTCAAGAGAAACTCAGAAGCAAGGCCACCAAGGAGAGACTTTCAACCTAACAAAAGTAACTGGATTGAAAAGTCTAAATCTAAATGTTTCAATTGTGGAATGCTTGGTCACTTTGCTGGAGACTGCAGAAAACCCAAGATTGAGAAGAGCAACAGGAAATTTGAGCCTGTTGATTATAAAAAGAAATACTTTGAACTTCTCAAGCAAAAGGAAAAGGCTTTCATGACTCAGGAGTATGATTGGGCTGGTAATGGTGAAGATTCTGATGATGATGTTGAATATGTCAACTTGGCTCTTATGGCTAACAATCATGAGCAGGAAGCAAGCTCCTCAAGCAACCAGGTAACAATTACTAATCTTTCTGAGCTTTCTAAAGAGGAATGCGATAGTGCAGTAAATGAAATGTCTACTGTATTATATAATTTGCGTGTTACTCTTAAATCACTTACCAAAGAGAATTCAAGAATTAAAGAGACTAATTTGCTCTTAAGTGATAGGAATGCAATGTTAGAAGCACAGCTCATTGAATTTGAGAAAATGAGATGTGTTAGTAGGGATGCTAAGAAGGAACTTGAGAACGTGTTACAAAGGGAAGAAATTCTTAAGACACAACTAGAAATAGAACAGAGTGTGATTGCTAAATGGAAAGATGCCAGGAATGTTGCTACCAACATCATTAATGTTCAAGGTATGGAATCTTTCTGTGAACAATCATGGAAAAAGAACAAAGAGAAACTAGGGTATGCTTGTGAAGCCTTAGATTCAGAAACAGAGTCAACAAACAACAATGATCATTTGTTGAAGGTTGATATGTCAACGGAATGCGATGTTCCGTTGACACATGAACCATCAACCGATCAGGGTGTTTCGTTGACAGAGAAAAGAAAAGATGAACTCACTAGACTTAATAATAAGTATGGTCCTGTCACCAAGAACTTTGTTCAAGGTGAGTCTAGTAAATCAAAGAAAGTTGAGAAGCCTGTTGAGAGAGCTAATGTAGGTCACTTGTCCAACAAGCAATTGAAAGATAAGATAGAGAATGTTCAAATTGAGGCTAAGGGAAATAAAAGGAATAACAAGAATGGCAAAGTAGGAATTAACAAACACAACAATTACACACCTGATAAATATGCTCCTAGAAAGACTTGTGTCAATTGTGGAAGTGTTAGTCATCTATCTACTAACTGCAAATCTGTTAAGAAAACTGCTAATGTGAAAATTCCCAAGCCTGCAATGAATAATCTTATGCCTACAATGCCTGTTATGCCTAACATGTTTGCTCCATGTGCACAATTTCAGAATCCATATGCTAACATATCATTTGTGCCTAATCCATACATGAATATGTTTAGTATGCCACAAATGCCATGGAATATGAATAATATGTGTGTTCCTTCAAATATGCATGCTGTAAATGAAAATGTGAGCAACAATCAGAAATCAACACCAAGAGTAAAAGTTGATTTAAATCAATCTGAGCCCAAGGTGAAAAATGATATAAAAGGAAAAGCAAAGGCTAACAAAACAGGACCCAAGGAAACTTGGGTACCAAAATCAACTTGATTTGGTTTCATTGTGTGCAGGGAGACAAAAGGAATCTTTGGTACTTGGATAGTGGTTGTTCAAGACACATGACTGGTGATTCTACCCTGCTCACAGAGTTTCAGGAAAGAGCTGGCCCTTGTATTGCTTTTGGAGATGACAGCAAAGGCTACACAAAGGGATATGGCTTGATTTCAAAAGAGAATGTCATCATAGATGAGGTTGCATTGGTGGATGGTCTTAAGCACAATTTGCTTAGTATCAGTCAACTTTGTGACAAAGGATTTTTAGTTACTTTTTCAAAAGAAGCCTGTGTTGTTTCTAAAGGAGGAAACAACAATGTGGTAATGACTGGATTCAGAAGAGGGAATGTGTACATTGCTGACTTTAGTAGCACAAGTCCAGACACCATCACTTGTCTTTTCAGCAAAGCAAGCAAGGATGAAAGTTGGCTATGGCACAAGAAATTATCTCATCTGAATTTCAAGGTTATGAATGATTTGGTAAGGAAGGATCTTGCTAGAGGAATTCCACAGGTGGAGTTTTCCAAGGATGGTTTGTGTGATGCCTGTCAAAAAGGGAAACAAACGAAGGCATCATTCAAAAGCAAGACAGAGTCATCAATTGTCCATCAGCTTGAGTTACTTCATATGGATCTGTTTGGCCCTGTAAATGTCATGTCTATTTCAAAGAAGAAATATTGTCTTGTGATTGTTGATGATTTTTCTAGATTTACTTGGACCTTCTTTTTACATTCTAAAGATGAGGCAAGTGAAATCATTATCAATCACATCAAGATGGTAAACAATCATCCTGACTTGAAAGTAAGAAGGATCAGGAGTGACAATGGGACAGAATTCAAGAATTCAAGCATGAAGATGTTCTGTGAAGAAAATGGTATTATGCATGAGTTTTCAGCAGCAAGGACACCACAGCAAAATGGTGTAGTTGAAAGGAAAAACAGAACACTTATTGAAGCTGCCAGGACAATGCTAGATGAATCAAAGTTACCAACTTATTTTTGGGCTGAGGCAGTTAACACAGCTTGCTTCACTCAGAATATTTCTTTGATTAATCAGGCCAAGGGAATGACCCCTTATCAACTACTCAAAAGAAAGAAGCCACTATTGGATTTTCTTCATGTCTTTGGATGCAAGTGCTTTGTTCTGAGAAATCAAGCTGAGCATTTGGGGAAATTTGAAGCAAAGGCAGATGAAGCAATATTTGTGGGATATGCAGCAGGGAAAGCTTACAGAGTCTATAATCTCAGAACCAACATTGTTATGGAATCTGTACATGTTGTTTTTGATGATCTCAAAATTCAAGGTCTCTGTGATGAAGGTTTCCATGAAAGTCTCTCTTTTGAGAATGAGGAAGGAGATCGAATGAATCATGTTAAGACTACTGAGAAACAGCCTAAAGTTGTTGTATCTAGCACAGATGAGAGCAGCAGTGAAGATGAAATTGCTGCATTAAGATTGAAAAGAATAGCTGCTAGTAGACCAAATGGTCATTTCGTTGACAGTCAAGATGGTGGTTTCGTTGACAGTCAAAATGAGCGTTTCGTTGACAGCCAAAACAGTCATACCGTTGAAGGACATAGAAATGTCTCAAGAAGTGATCATTTAGGGACAACAAACTCAGGGGGAGTTTCTCAAGGACAAATATCCAATCAAGGCAATCATGATCATGAAGCTACCTCGTCTAGAGCAAATCTACCTCCCTCAAGAAAATGGACTAAAGATCATCCCTTTGAACTTATTATAGGTGATGTTTCTTCAAAAGTCCAAACTAGAAGAGCAACTCAAGAAGAATGTCTATATAGCAGCTTTCTGTCTCAAGATGAGCCAAAGAAAGTTGAGGATGCACTTCTAGATCCAGATTGGGTTTTGGCTATGCAAGAAGAGCTAAACCAATTTGAAAGGAACAATGTTTGGAAGCTGGTGCCCAAGCCTAAGGACAGGAGTGTAATAGGCACAAAATGGGTGTTCAGAAACAAGATGGATGAAAATGGCATAGTCACAAGGAACAAAGCAAGACTAGTTGCAAAAGGCTACTCACAGGAAGAAGGAATTGATTTTGATGAAACATTTGCTCCTGTTGCAAGACTAGAAGCAATAAGGATTTTCCTAGCCTATGCAGCCCATGCCAATTTCAAAGTCTATCAAATGGATGTGAAAAGTGCTTTTCTGAATGGGGAATTGGAAGAGGAGGTCTATGTAAGTCAACCTCCTGGTTTTGAAGATGATGATTTTCCAGAATATGTATACTTCCTCCTCAAAGCACTCTATGGTTTGAAACAAACACCTAGAGCCTGGTATGACACACTCTCACAGTTTCTTCTTGAGAATCACTTCACTAGAGGTACTGTAGATAAAACTCTTTTTCACAGGATTGTGAATGGCTCTACTATACTTGTTCAAATTTATGTAGATGACATAATCTTTGGGTCTACAGATGTGAAACTTTGTCAAAAGTTTGCCAAGCTTATGCAAAGTAAATATGAAATGAGCATGATGGGAGAATTAACTTACTTTCTTGGTCTTCAAGTGAAGCAAGTTAATGAAGGCATTTTCATTAGTCAAACAAAATATATTCATGATTTATTAAAGAAATTTAACTTAATGGAATGCTCTCCTGCCAAAACTCCCATGCCCACTGCCACCAAACTTGAATTGAATACTAAGGAAAAATCTGTGGACATTTCAAGTTACAGAGGCATGGTAGGCTCACTTTTATATTTAACAGCTAGTAGACCTGATATTATGTTTGCTACATGTCTATGTGCTAGATTTCAGGCTGATCCTAGGGAATCCCATTTAGTTGCTATTAAAAGGATTTTCAGATATCTCAAGGGAACACCAAACCTTGGCATTTGGTATCCTAGAGAATCTGGTTTTGAACTAATTGGTTATTCAGATGCAGATTATGCAGGATGTAAAATTGACAGGAAAAGCACAACAGGCACCTGTCAATTCTTAGGAAACAAGCTTGTGTCATGGTTCAGCAAGAAACAAAACTCAGTTTCCACCTCCACAGCTGAGGCTGAGTATATTGCAGCTGGAAGTTGTTGTGCACAGATTTTATGGATGAAAAATCAATTACTTGATTATGGATTAAGAGTTGAGAAAATTCCTATTTTCTGTGACAACACTAGTGCCATTGCCATTACTGAGAATCCAGTGCAGCATTCAAGAACCAAGCACATTGACATCAAGTACCATTTCATTAGAGAACATGTTATGAATGGTACTGTGGAGTTACATTTTGTTCCAAGTGAACAACAACTTGCAGACATCTTTACCAAGCCACTTGATGAATCAACATTCTCAAGATTAGTAAGTGAGCTAGGTATGCTAAATTTCTCTTAATTATTTTTGAGATATTTGCAAGTCATAATGCAGCCAGAAATTTGCTATGATTTTCTGTGATTTAATTTTCTCAGGAAAAAGTAAAATTTTGTCTAAGTCAAAATAACTATGCCAACGAAACAAACCATTTCGTTGACAATCTTAGCATTTTTCTGGGTGTTTCGTTGATAGCTCTTTTATGTCAACGAAACACAGCTGTATCAATGAAACAGACGGGACTTTAAACGCCCAATTCTGATTCGTTGATTTAACCGCTTTTAATCTGAACCGTTGAAAACTGACACGTCTTTTACCACGATCTATGCATACATCCTTGTAAGTATAAATCATGGTAATACTTTAAGAGTAACGGTTATATTTTTAAACCAATCCAGTAATTTACTTTTATTATTGGACTCATTTTCTGAGAATTTTTGGGGGAGTATTTAAGAAATTCTATTTTCTTTATTTTTTTTTTACCTGCTCTCAAAAATTCCAAAGGCTTTTCTCTCTCTTTCTCTCTCTAACAAGCAACTCAGTTCGAAGCTTTATCTCACTCAACAATGGCACCCATAGTCAAGCTTATGTCTGCTGGAGGGTTCATCTATGAGAAGAACAACTCCATCCCTTTTGTTGCAAAGGAAAACCCGAACAGACTTTTCTTCAAAATGATGGATTTCATGAAGAATTGCAAGTTGAGCTATGCAATGTTCCACTCTACACCAATCTACAATGAAATAATTGAGGAAATTTGGACCTCATGTGAATATAGTGGAACAAATTGCACTCTGCAATTCACTCTCCAAGGTAATGAGTACATAGTTAATTCTGATGTTTTGCAAGCATGTTTACATATTCCTGATAATAACTGTGATGCTTTGCCTACTAACACTGAAATAACTACCATGCTAAATTCTATAAACTACTCTTTGCCTACTGATAATCTGGGTAGAATAATTAGGAGAGGTTTGGTTAGGGAATACAGTTATTTAGCTGATGCATTCATTAAGGTCTTTTCTGGAAAGATTAGTAATTTTGATGCATTAACTAACTCTATGTTAATTCTCCTAACCATGCTTCTAAATGATAGATATTACAACTTTAGCACCCAACTTATTTATGAAATTGGTGCTAAGTTGGGTGATAAGGCAAATAGGAAGAAAAATATCTATTATGCAAGGTTTCTGATGATGCTGGCTAATCATGTTAGTCCAGCACCATTAGTTATCTCTAACCCTAATGCCAGGTTTGAGTGCTTTGTACAAGAAAAGAGAGTATTGACAGACATACTGAGGCTGAACTACAATGGTGATGTTCCAGTGGTGTATCTGCCAATCATTGAGGTAACTACTACTATCCCTATTAGTATAGTTGTTACTTCTATTGTCTCCTCCAACCTTGTTGCTATGGAGTCTGTAGTTGTGACCCAACAGGCTCCTGCCCCAGCAACTAAATCAAAATCAAAGAAATCCTCCAAGCCAACCTCAGGTGCTTCTCAAAAGGCACCTGTTGTAAAACCTACCACACAACCTAAGGGGAGTGAGTCTGGAGTTGTGAGAGGTGAGGGAAGGGGTGAAAATCAAAGAAACCCCAAGAATAAGGAAGGTGAGGTAAGTGTTTCCCAGCCTAGCCCCATTGTGTCTTCCCAACAAGGCATAATGAGTAAAATGGATTTAAACACAAGTCTAATTGCATCCTCCCAAAAGGATGTGATTATTGAAACAAGCTCTCCACCTAGAGCACAGTCCAAAAGGGTAAGGGACACTTCAAGCCCACAGTCTACATTATCCCAATACCAAAGGAGAGTGAAGCAAAAGACCAAGGGTTCACAGGGTGCACACACACTGGAAGCAACAATTCCAGTTTCTCAAATTCAGGTTGATGTAACCCCTATTATTACTCTGGGGTTACAGTCCCACTCTCTAAACAGTAATCTTGATTTATCTCCATCCAATTCACCAACTCAATCTTTAGATGTGGACATGATCCATACATCTTTTCCTGATTCTCCAACTCTAATCTTGGAGAAGCCCCACTCTGAAGCTGATGGTCATCAGTCATCACTTATTAAGTGATTTGTTGGGCCATCAACCAAGTTTTTCTGAAACTGCAAGAGAATCTGTGGACCCCAATCTCAAATCAATCACCACAGATTCTACTGTAATTTCACTTTCTCAAAATGCTTTATTAACTTCATCAACGAAACAGCCTCTTTCGTTGACAAGTGTTTCTCCATCAACGGTACCTATACCGTTGACAGTTCAAACTACCATTTCGTTGATAGGTCATTCTACACCTTTTACTGAAAATCAAGTTGTTTCCACAACTAGTGTAGATGACCTGGTGGTAGTTGAGACACTTTTAGGTTTGAAAGGGAGTGAAATTGAGAGGCTGGCTTGCAGCCAGGCAAAAGGAGAGAATGAGAGTGAGAGGCTGGCTATTTCTTCCAGCCAGGCAAAAGGAGAGATTGAGAGTACCACCTTAGTAGGTGAAGGTGAGGGTGTGAGAGGTGTGAGCCATGGGGCGCCCATGATGCAAGAAAAGAGTGGAGAGAGAGAAGGGACTACAGGAGAAATAAGGGTGGAAGCAGCCATTGCTAATGAGTTAATGGAGGTCAGTGAGGGAGAAAGGGAACTTACTTTCCAAGAGCATTATCAACAAACTCTGGATAGTATTTCCCTGGATCCTGAGACCTTTACTCATCCTGTGCCAGCCTATCAAGTTATGGCTCAACAGGGCAATGTGGAGGCAGAAAGGTCACTCAACTTAATTCATACTACTGCATCAATGCAAAGAGCAAAGGATGCCTTGACCAATCTACCTCCAGGAGCTGCAGCAAGTGGAGACTTTGAGTTTTCTGATGATGAGGATAGCTATGGTGATAATCTACAGGTGGCCACCACTTCACAGACTGGGACTTCTGTGGTGCCTCCTACACCAGGCTGGCTTTCTCAGGGTATGCATGGAAGAGTCACTCTAGATGCTGCTATCTCAAGGCAGTACAATGAGGCCTATCTAGCTCATGAGTCTGCAAATGCAAGGGACAAGAAATTCTACAAGGCCATCATGGATTCTCTGGAAATTCAAAGGCTACAAATGATGCAGACAAGGATTGAGGCTACAGAAATCAAGGACTCCATTAGCAATCTCAGGGATGCTAACTACAGGATGATAGATGAAAAGCTCCCTCTTCTCACTGTGTCCAAGATGACCAGGTTTTTCTCTAAGGAACCTGAGGTGGCTACATCCTTGAAAACTCTCTCTACAAGAGTGGACAAGGTGGAAGCTACACTTTCTCAAATGCAGAAGGAACAGGAGAAGCAAACTCAGCTACTCACTCAGCTAGTGGCAGCTCAAGGACTCCCAGTCATCTCTCTTGATGCTAACAAAAAGGGGGAGAAATCTAAGGAGCTCAACATTCAAATCACAAAGGTGTTGGTCCCAGCCATTTCACTGCCACAGGAGCCACTAGCAATGGGGGAGTTTGGAAAGAAGAAAAAGGATAGTATTGACCTGATCCAGGAAGCTTCTATGAGGATGAAACTTGCAGAACAAATCAAAGATCACTGGTCCAACATAGAAGCAAGGTTCAAGAACATTACTGAATCTTCAAAGACAGATCAGCCATCAACAAATGCAATGGTGATTGTACAAATGGAGCCACAGTTCAAGAGCTCTTATGCTATAGAGCCCCTTCAGCATGGAATCTTTCAAGATTCAAGAAATGAGAAGGGTCAATCTTCATGCTTTAAGAATGTGGATGCAAGAGGGATGTCTCCAATATCACCTGCCAAACCCAAAGGCAAGAACATTGAAAGGATATTTTATCCTGCTCCAAAGCCAGATGAGTTCAAAGTCCTAGGGAAGCTGATCATTGAGAGCAAGGAAAGCAATCATCCAAGCATAAGGAATCAAAGGGCCATCATCTACAGGGACAGCAAGGAAATCTGCATTTGGGTTGGTCACCCAAATTTTGCAAAGGCCAAGGTTGAAGAATCTGAAAGGGCAGCAATGCAAGCATTGGCAGTTGCTCAAGCACTTGAAGATGAAGAGACCTTTCAGGAAGAAAAAGCCAAGGATGGAGCTAATGAAGCTGAACTAGCAAGGAAAAGTGTAAGGCAACCAAAGGCTAGAGCTAAGAGGAATCTGAACTTTGAAAAAGAGGACTCTCTGGACACTGCTCAAGCCCCATCCACAACAAGTGCACATCAAATTCCTATTGATCTACCTATTGGAGGAAAGTTGGCATGTGACCCTGCACACCCTGTCAACTTTCATGATCAACCAATCATGCCAAAGGAGGAGCCTATTGAATTTGATGAAGCCTATTTTCCAAAGTTCCTATTTGAAAAGGATCAACCAATGAAGACAAAGAAAAGGGCTGTCAAGGCAAAGCCAGTATTTGTGAGGAAGCCACAATCTCAGAAACCCCCTACAAATCCAGAGGACTGCATGTACATTGCTGACATCAGGGAAGAATCCAGCTTACATCTTGATTTAGACAACCTGGTGGAAGTAAGGGGCATTGCAGCTTCTCAAAAGTTACCTGAAAGATTGGTTTTCACATACAAGGGTGGTAGAGAACAAATATGGCCTCTCTACAGAATTTTAGGAGAAGACTACCAAACACTACTCACAGTGTTTAGATGCTTGAAGAAAGACTTTGGCTTCACCAAAACAGCCAAGTCTGAGGTGGTCTCCAAGATATGTCAAATAAAGGCTAGCTGGAACAAGCCTGAGGCTCTTCCCAGAATGCTAAGAGTGCCCTCAACAGGAAAGAAGATCCATCTTCAACCTTACTGGATGATGGAATTTAAGGACAAGGACAACTGCAGAAGGTTCTTCAGGATGGAAGACCAGCTGGATAAGGCATCTAATCAAACTCTAAGGTTCATGCAATCCAAGCTTGGTGATCAAGATGAAGAAGAGAAGATCTTTTACAGAAGGCTACAGGTCCAGATTGAGGAGAACAACTCTAGGAGAGGGAAGAAGACTATGCCTCAAAGAAGACCAAGATGAATCATTTGCTCAGTCTAGAGGAGCACATTTGGGCATTAGTCTTGTAAGTCTTGTTTTATGTCTAAAACTTTATGAAGCTCAATGCAATTTTTACTTTTATCATGGGTAATATGTCTGAGTGTTTTTGTTATCATCAAGGCTCTTGATTTATGGCTGTTATTCTATCAGTCATAAATTGGGGGAGATTGTTAGGAATATGTTGTTCTTGATGATAATTGTAAAAACACTTAGTAGATTTTGTATTAAGTTATTTTGTAACTGTCAACGAAATGGCATGCTTTGCAGTGTTTCGTTGACAGGAAGCTCATCAACGGAATGAGTGTTGTAGCAATTGCACTGTACAATACTTCACAGTTTGATATGCATTTGATGTATGTATTAGATAGGTTTCCTAAGTCATGTTGACTAAGTACTAGATAGGCAAAATAGGTTGGTTAATTGTAAGTATATCATGCCTTGTAATTTTGCCTAAGTGAAGACATGTCAACGGTATGAGGATTACTCTATCAACGAAACAAGAGAAACACCATCAACGAAATGAAGAATAAAGCTATCAACGAAACACATCTCCCTGCTATCAACGAATCATTATTGCTTTTCTGAATAGTTGACAAAGTGATAGTGACAGGTTTCTGAACAGATCTAAAGGTGATGTGGAAGTGTACTTTGCATTGGAAACCATTAAAATGGACATGGGGAATAAGGAAACATCCCAGTTTCCAATTGGGCTCTTGGGAGTGATCATAATAAGCATGAAGACAAAAGCAAGGATCTCCAAGGACCACTGGACAAAGGGATGAAAAGCAAACTATTGGCGGTTATCTTTAGTGTACTTTAGAGTAGCCAAAAATAGTATTATAAACTTGGGAATATATAACCAAGTGTAGAAGTTAGAAAGAAGGTAAGAGAAGAAAAACAAATAGTTTGTATTAGCTATCTTTGAGAGCATTCTTCTCTACAACTCTGTAACTGAGCAGCTGTGTACTTTTGTTTCACAGATTATTTCCGCAATAAAAACACTTCAGTTGGATGATCAAACAATCCAACTGAATTATTTATATCTTGTGTTTTTGTTTATTCAGTTCAGTTTTATTTTATCAGTGTTTTAAGTTTAAGAAAATATCAAGAATTGTATTCAACCCCCCCCCCCCCTTCTACAATTCTGTTAGGTCATTTGGGAATAACAGTACTCTTTCTATCCACAACACTACCTGCATAATCAGAATCTGTATATCCAACAAGATTAAAACCATAATCTTTAGGTACCAGATACCTAAATTAGGCGTACCCTTAAGATATCTCAGGATTCTTTTAACAGCAACGAGATGTAAATCTCTAGTATCCGCTTGGAACCTTGCACATAAGCATGTAGCATGCATAATATATCAGGTCTACTTGCAGTAAGATAGAGTAATGAGCCAATCATACCTCTGTAGCTTGTAATATCTACCTTGATAGAATTGTCACAAGCTCCAAGTTTGACAGTTGTAGATGATGGAGTCCTTGTTGATGCTGAATCCTCCATGTGATACTTCTTTAGGAGTTCTTTAAGATACTTGGATTGACAAAATATACCATCTGACCTTTGATTTACTTGTAATCCAAGAAAGAACTTCAGCTCACCCATCAAACTCATCTCAAACTTACTCTGCATTAGCTTAGCAAATCTCTTACAAAGATCATCATTAGTAGACCCAAATATGATGTCATCCACATAGACTTGGACTAAAATCATATCATTTTTGTGTTTCTTTGAAAAAAGAGTTTTGTCTATGATACCTCTTACAAAACCATTTTATAAAAGAAAACCAGAGAGATTGTCATACCATTTCCTTGGGGCTTGTTTGAGACCATAGATAGCCTTGAAGAGAAAGTACACAAAGTCTAGCAACTCCTGATTTTCAAAGCCAGGGGGCTGTTCCACATACACTTCTTCATCCAGCTCACCATTCAGGAATGCACTCTTAACATCCATTTGATAGACTTTAAAATTGGAGTAAGCTGCAAATGCTAAGAACATCCTGATGGCCTCAAGCCTAGCCACCGGTGCATAAGTTTCATCATAATCAATGCCTTTAGCTTGTGAATACCCTTGAGCAACCAGTCTTGCTTTGTTCCTTGTTACTATGCCATCCTCATCTAGCTTGTTCCTGAATACTCATCTTGTACCAACTACTTTCTTGTTCTTTGGTCTGGGTACCAGCTTCCAGACTTGTTGTTGTTCAAATTGATTGAGTTCATCTTGCATAACAATCACCCAATCTGGATCTATCAGTGCTTCCTCGGTCTTCTTTGGCTCCATCTCAGATAGAAACCCTAAATAATGACATTCATTCTGAGTAGCACTCCTAGTTCTAACTCCAACACCTGGATCACCAATGATCAGCTCAAAAGGATGAGCTCTATTCCACACAATCTGTCTTGGAAGATTTGATCTTGATGATTCGCCTTGAAATTCATTTTGGTGTTGTAAATGACTAGTAGACCCTTCATTTCCTCCCCCTGGGTTGTTGCTTGATTGCCTTGATGATTCTTCTCCAGTGTTACCAATGTTTCCACCACCACCACCATGATCATTATCATCATTATTATTATCATTACCAGCAACATTCTCAGGTGGAGTTTCATCATCTGATTCTGAGTCTGGCAAGTTATCAAACTTCAGTTTCTTAGATGAATCTTCTGTTTGGATACTAGGGAGTTTAGTGTCATCAAATGTAACATTGACACTTTCTTTCACTTGGTGACTGTAACGCCCCCAGATCCGGGGCCTGGGATCCAGGTCGTCACCTCACCATCCAATCATATAATACATGTATTAACTCAATGATCCAATCAAAACATCATCATAGACCCCAATCTCTTACTCACACAAGTTATAGTCTTAGAAACGATATACAGTAACATTAGTTATTACAAACCAAATGTACTATCCAGGATCTCACACTACTAGCTACAACCTCTACATGGAATTATTACAACCCATTTTGTAAAGACACTTAATAAGGATAGTTGAACCTATCCAACTTACTCATACAGTGTCCTTCTTGAACTGCATTATCTCAAAGGAGTATCTTTCACATTCCTTTCCTCGAAATACGGGACGACCGACTATGGTCTCACTGAAAATATAATTTTTAACAAAGCAAGAATGAGCGAAAGAATGCTCAGCAAGTTAACTAGTCGGTAATATAAAGTTCTTCCAATAATTTAAAATAAGTATATAGTTTTCTATTGAAAGTATTCATACTTTGTATGAAGTTTAGAATACTACTATATGAACAAATTTAGTTCGTAATTTAGAAATACACTATCAGTGACTTAGCACGATTTTTAGAAATCAACAAGTACGCAGTTCCAGATGCTGCGAGATGAACAACGCTAGTTCACCAGTTTTTAAATTACCGTTTGTCTTTCATCAATAAATAACCAGAATCATTTCACCTTTTTAAATATTGCCTTCGAAATATCAAATCATTCACACTAAAGTTAACACTATCGGTAACTCAGCACCTTGGCCTTTGTTACAGTGTTAATCAGAATTTTTCCAAACTAAAAGGAAGGGACTTATCCAAAACAGAAAACACAATATGAAGTGACGATGATCAGTCGCCACCTTCATATCCACCGCGGGTCTTTTCTACTAGTAGAAGGGCAAAAACTCCATCTGTAATTACCCTGGACGAAAACTCCATCTGTAATCGCCCTGGATGAGAACTCCATCTGTAATCATCCTGGATGAGAACTCCATCTGTAATCATCCTGGCGCATACGGCCAATAATTGATGGACCGCCTGGCTAACGGCCTCTTATATATAAAACTCAGGATCGTTCGTCAACGGTCCTGCTCGTGCCAGAGTCCCGTTTTTATTTTCTTTTGAGAATCGTTTTGAATAGAAAAACGAGTAGTTGAGGTCCGACCTTAGTCGACCAATTCTTACTTAAAAACAACGCTACTTGAGCAAACCATGACCGGGGGTTTTCACAAAAAGATCTCGAGTGGGAAGGTATACGTGTTTAAACTTTTCGAAGCATCTTAGATAACTTTTAAATAATAATTGAAATATTTTTGGAAACGTTTAAATATATTTAATAAATATTTAATAATATATTTTATCCAAGATAAATGTTTTTGGAATATTTAATAAATGAAGTTCACTAAATAATTGTAAGGGCATATACTATTTCCCGAAGAACCTTTCGGGTTTACATAGTTATAATACGTCAAAACAAAACATCGTTCCCCGGTCAACTCTACTTTTTGGACCAACGCGCTCTATCACTAGAGTCGTCGTCCGAATATTAAATTCAAGATACCATTATCAGAAAAGTATGCTTTATCAAAACTTTTAACATATAAAGTTCATAATATAAATCGAACAATTACACTTGATATCAAATGAGTGTGTGTATATATAAATAAGCAAGTATTAAACATCTGAAAATTATACCTACTCTGAACAATAGAGTAAGAGTTAGTAAACTTGCCTGATGTCCAAGCTCTAACTGGATGTCTCTCCTCTAGTCCTGGAACCTCTACCAAGACAATACATAACCTTAATTAATCACTTGATTGACAATTCACTTATTCTAAGTAAACTTCATTTTACCCGACTTTCACTCTCTCGGGTCCACTTAACTTACGATCTTCTATACCGTTTACTCATCATTTCTAATCTCGTTCTCCACACCAATACATTATATCAATAATCCTTAACAAGTTTTGTGTTTTAGTCGACTCGAAATCACTCTTTTAAATTAGCCAAAACGGATGGTCAAAGTAGTGCCTCTAGAGTTGACTTTCCATAAAATCACTATTTCGCAACTCACACTCTAACACTTTTAGTAAATCAGAAAATTAATAATTAATTACGAAACTACCTCAAGAAGCTTCTTGAGTATTTTTAATATTTATCAAAAATATCTTGATTTGAAAACATGAGTCGAAATAGGTGAAATGCATTTTAAAAGTCGAGTCAACTACGGAGTTTTACTATTTGCGCTCGTTTCACGAAAACGCTCATAACTCATTAACCGTTAACTCTATTGACACACCGTTTTCGCGTGCACGGTCTAGAGAATGTCTAGAACAAAATATTTCAAAATGTATTTCTGGTCAGGCAGGTCAAATTCCCGAATGCTTTGTTTAAGGCAGTGGATGTGCAGAAAGTTTTGTCGTCGCATAGCTTCGTTTCTGACATTTTTATAAAATAGGAAATTAATCTTTTTAATACAAGTCCTTTTCGTGAGTCTTCCTAACTGTCTATAGTATTATTCCTCAAAGTTTCACATTTTAATATGGTTTTTAAGTGGTCCAAACATGGCCTCAAAGTAACTGACCAGAGATGGGTTGGTTCTCCGAACGGCGTTTACTAAAACTCACTTTTCTCCTAAACCGTAAATCGGATTAACATGATTTTCGCGCCAAAACAAACTATGAAACAAGCTCTAGCTAAAGGTGGCCAGTGGTTACTCTTAAAATGATTTTATTGCTTCGGGTTTTAAGTGCAAAACAGGGCTAATGAAATTTCGCAATTACGATGGGTAGAAACAAGCGATTCCCAATATTTAACTATACCAAAACATCATTCAACCAAACCAATTCATCATTATCAACCACTTATCATCTCAACCAAACCATCATCTTTACAACCAAAGTCAAATCCAACATCTACTCATTTTATCCATCAAAACACAACCATTCTCATAACTATATCACATAACTTAACCAACTCAACTTTCTTCAAGTTCAATCATATAACTACTATAAAAAAACATATAATAAAAAGGGTGAGAGGTTGTTTATACCTTCCTTGAGATTTAGACACACTAAGAATGGCTTATGATCCTTAATAGAGCCTTGATATAAGCTTAATATCCTTAATCTTACAAAAGAAAACCAAGAACACAAATTAGCATAAGTCATTTACTATTCACTCCTCATCTTTGAATGAACATTTGAACATGATATCCTTAATGGATGGTAATGAAACTTTGATCATACCTTAATCTAGTTGCTAGCAATCCAAAGAGCTATTATTTGTGATTTATGGAAGCTTGGAAGTAGGATTTTGAAAAATTTATCAAGTTCTTCCTTGAAAAACTCGAAGGTGGCTTTGGTGGGGAGGATGAGGACTTTTTCTTGATATTTTGCTTGGTTGATGATACAAATAATGAAGTAGTATGTATTTTAAAGCTTGGTTGGATGGCATAGGCTTGATGATCTCACCAATGCCAAGTGTTGATCATCTAGTTAGGCAAGAAAGTAAAGGTGTGAGTCATTTGTGATATCTTTGATGACTAGCACATGTTTGGTACTTTGGTTGTGATCATCCTATATCCACTTGCCTAATATGTTCTTTTCTCGTTTAATCGCAATTCGCTATGTATTCGCTTTATCATTTAACCTCCTTATAAAGTCTGAACGGTTTCTAAATCGTTTTGTTGCGAAATGTTCAAGGTGAATATCCTTAGTGTGTTGGTACCTTGGTGGAATGTATACCCGTAGTATTTCTAATTTTATTAAATTCCTAAGCCTTGATATAATCGACGTATCTTGCAATATCTCATATATATTCCTGATGAAATAGTAAAAATGGAAATCTCCGAATTCTGACGACTTTTACATTCTTTTATTTATCTAGTACAACAACGATACAACTTCGAAACTTCAGTTCTCCAACTCCTACACAGGGTGGTCTGAAAAGTTTCTTTGTATCAACAAAAGTACTATTCATCAAGGTCTTATATAATAATAAAAAAATTATCAGGGTTTTTGTTAGATATAATTGCTGACGTTTGTTCATTAGTGTTTAAGTACCAGGTACTCATCAGAGTTTACTGGAAACCAGTCAGAGTTTATTAAAGTCTGACGGGGAGAAAGTTTACCTTAGCTGTCGGTGCTAATATCAAGATTCTAGAAGCAATATATCTTGAAGATGGAAAGAAGCAAGATATATTGAGACAGATAAGGAAACGGAACAGAAGACAGAAGCAATCCTAATTTGATATAATTTGTATAGCTAATTTATAGGATATCAATTAGAGATTGATTATGTAGCTGTGTACTATATAAACACAGATAGGTTAACCCTAAAAGGGATGCGAATACTAAATACATTATTCTTGTAACCTAGCAGCTCTCTGTGATTTTTTAACATTACTGAGAGAAGAGTTATTTATATAATTCAGTTTATTGATCATAAACAGTGTTCTTAATTGTTCTTCTCATACATATATTGATTATATATTGTGTATTCGGCCTAACAATTGGTATCAGAGCCAAGGCTGATTAATATATACAGTTTATCGATCCAAACACAAGTATAATCATGACTGACAACTCTCATGAAGGTTCAAATGCAGGTTCTAATGCTCAGAAGGTTCAACCTACTTCTGTGAGTCGATATGAGACTATCAGGGTTCCAATTCTGAGACCAGTTGAATATCCAATATGGAAGGTGAAGATGACTATGTTTCTGGAAGCCACAGATCCAGAATACCTTGATAGAATCAATGATGGTCCTCATATGCCAACTAAATTGTCTCCTGTTATAACTGGTCAAGAACAAAAGACTGTTCCAAAAGAGAAGAAAGATTTGACTCCTGAAGATATCTCATCAATTGCAAAGGATGCAAAGGTTAGACATCTACTCCACAGTGCCTTAGATAATGTCATGTCTAACAGAGTTATTGGCTGCAAAACTGCCAAAGAAATTTGGGATGCTTTAGAAGTCAGGTGTCAAGGAACAAGTGCTATAAAGAAGAACAGGAAGACTATTCTAACACAGGAGTATAAACACTTTGACTCTAGATCTGATGAAAGTTTGACAGATACATATGACAGATTTTGTAAATTGTTGAATGATTTGTCCCTGGTTGATAAAGAATATGAACTTGAAGAGTCAAATCTCAAGTTTCTTCTATCCCTACCTGAAAGATGGGATTTAAAGGCAACAACAATCAGAGACAATTATGATCTTGCAGATACAGATCTTGATGAAATCTATGGGTTGCTTAAAACTCATGAACTTGAAATAGAACAGAGAAACAAAAGATCTGGAAAGAAGACAAAATTTGTTGCTCTTAAAGTTGAAGAAAAGCCTGTCAAGAAGGAATCATCAAGAAAGAAAACCAAAGGAAAGGCTTTAGTCATTAAATCTGACAGTGAGTCATCAAACTCTGATGATGGCTCAAACACTGATGATGAAGCTTCTGATTCTGAGGATGATGAAGAAGAGATGATGAGAATGGCGGCTTTAATGGTAAAGACCTTCAAGAAGATGGGATTCAAGAACTTCAAGAAAGGAAAGATTCAAATTCTGATAAGAGAAATTTCAGAAAGTCTGATGGAAAATATACCAAGTCTGGAAATAAAGACAAGTCTGAGATCCAGTGCTACAAGTGTAAAGAGATGGGTCATTATGCTCCAGAATGCAAGAAAGGAAAATCTGAGAAAGCACTCATCACTAAAGGCAATGACTGGGTAGACACTTCAGACTCAGATGAGGGAGTCAATTATGCTCTCATGGCAACTGTTAAAGATGAAGCTGAGTCATTTGGAAACAAGGTACCCCTAACAACTTATGCTTATGATACTGATAATATATCTGAATTAAGAATTTATCTTAAAAGCATACATGTTAGTTATAGGGATCAGACTTTAGAAAATGAAAGAATCAAATCTGAGAATCTAGGTCTTAAAGAGAGGAATAAATTTTTTGAAGAGAAACTTGTTAACATGCAACAAGTTCAAAAGGAGAGAGATGATGATGTTTATGTTGAACAGGAGTTGCTTAAAAGATATAGGCAAATAGAATCTGAGTTGGAAAAAGAGAGGAAAGTAATTAAAACTTGGACCAATTCTGGAAAAGACACACATCAGGTTTTTCAGACAGATACTGTAGGTTTAGGTTACTATGAGGAAGATGAACTTAGGTTTAAAGATAAAGTTAAAGTGAAACCACAACTTAAACCTGTGAAATTTGTTCCTGAATCCAGTAAGCTAAAGTCTGTAGTTGTGAAAGAAGCTGTTATGGAGCCAATTGAAACTTGTGAAAAACAGGTTAATATTGGTTCAATAACAGAGAATAAGATTGAGATAGAAGCTGTTAAAGAACCAGTAAAAATCTGTGATAAACAGGTTAATGTTGGTTTAATGACAGAGAAACAATTCAAACATAAGCTTAAAGAAATAAAGTCTGTCAACAAACAGAAAATCTCTAAGAAAAATAGGAATGGAAAAGTAGGCATTAATAAAAGAAATGATTATCTGCCTAATTCTGCTGCTCCTAGAAAAACATGTCATAGTTGTGGTAGTACTAACCATCTTGCCAGGTTTTGCAAGAAGAACAAAGATATTAACTCTTTACCCTCCACATCTGGAGTAAAGAATGATTATGTAAGGGTTAGACCACAGACTTTATGCACACACTGTGGGAGCACTTGGCATTCCATTTATACTTGCAAGAGTTATCATGCTAGTTATCACAACTATTATGAGCTAAAACCCAACTTGAAATGGGTTAGAGCAAACTCTGCAAGTGTAAAGTCTGACAATGTTAGTTTAAACTCTGTTGATAGTGATTCCGCTGCAAAAGCTAACAATGTTAAGAAAACCAAAGGATCCAAGCAAGTCTGGATCCTTAAATCTAACACTTAGTGATTGTTTGTGATTGCAGGGCATAAAAGAGAGCACTCTTATCTTGGACAGTGGATGCTCAGGACATATGACTGGAAATAAAGCCCTGTTATCAGACTATGAGGAGAAGGCTGGCCCAAAAGTTTCCTATGAAGATGGCAACATAGGATGTACTCTGGGATATGGTAATATCAATCTTGGAAGTGTCATCATCAAAGATGTAGCTCTTGTCTCAGGACTCAAGCATGATCTGCTTTCGGTGAGTCAAATCTGTGACAGAGGATACCATGTAGATTTTCATACTGATCATTGTGAAGTTATCAGCAAATCTACAGGGAAAGTTGTTCTAGTTGGATAGAGGCACAATAACATCTATGAAGCAAGTTTGGTAACAAACTCTGAAGGAAAAACTGTGTGTCTATCAGCAAGAATGTCTAGTGAAGAGAGTTGGAAATGGCATAAGAAGCTCTCTCATCTAAACTTGAACAACATCAATGAGCTGATTCGAAAAGATCTTGTAAGGGGACTTCCAAAGTCAATACTCAGCTTAGATGGTCTGTGTGATTCTTGTCAAAAGGCCAAGCAAAGGAAGTCATCTTTCAAGAGTAAATCTGAATCTTCAGTTGTGGATCCTTATCATCTTCTACATGTTGATCTTTTTGGTCCAGTAAATATAATGTCATTGGGCAGAAAGAAATATGCTCTAGTCATTGTTGATGAGTACACTAGGTACACATGGGTGTACTTCTTAGCAAAGAAGGATGAAACTGCCTCAATTCTAATGGATCATGTAAAACTATTGGACAAAGGATCACAGTACAAAGTGAAAATTCTAAGGAATGATAATGGTACTGAATTCAGAAATTCTGTAATGGAAGCTTTCTGCAAGGAAAGAGGAGTGAAGCAAGAATTTTCTGCACCTGGAACTCCACATCAAAATGGTGTAGTTGAAAGGAAGAACAGTACCCTAATCGAAGCTGCCAGAACAATGCTTGATGAAGCAAAATTGCCAACGTATTTCTGGGCAGAAGCTGTTCAAACTGCTTGTTTTACTCAAAATGCAACACTGATCAACAAGCATGGGAAAACACCATATGAGATGGTGAAGAATAAGAAGCCAAATTTGAAGTATTTTCATATTTTTGGATGCAAGTGCTTTGTGTTGAAAACTCATCCTGAACTGTTGATCAAGTTTGATTTAAAAGCTGATGAAGGAATTTTTGTTGGATACCCATTGTCAACTAAAGCATTCAGAGTCTACAATCTGAGAACTAAAGTGATCATGGAATCTATACATGTGTCATTTGATGACAAGAAAATAACTAGAATAAAAGATGAAGAATATCATGATCAACTTCGCTTTGAAAATGAAGATCTATACTCTGATGCAGCAAATCCAACAAACTCTGACGAAGCATACTCTGATCCTCTACTGGTAAACACTGACGAAGTTTCTCTAACAGAACAAAATAGAGAACTAGTTGAGGGGGAGCGTGAAGAAACTTCAGAAACTTCTCAAAGTAATGACACAAATTCTGAAAGTGAGTCAAATGTAGAATCAAACAGAAACTCTGAGCCAAACTCTGAAAGTTCAAATACTGAACAGTTCAATTCAGGGGGAGCCTCAGAGAATGCAAATGGTCAAGAAGAAAATCAGGAGAGCACGGATCAAGGGGGAGGATCTAATAATGATAGTAGAAGCCAATTACCTACAGCAAGAAGGTGGACACAATCCCATACACCTGACTTGATAATTGGAGATCCAGAAGCTAGTGTAAGAACTAGAAGTGCTACAAATAATGAATGTCTGTTTCATGCATTCTTATCTCAAACAGAGCCCAAGAAAGTGGAAGAAGCTCTTCAAGATGCTAACTGGATAACAGCAATGCAAGAGGAGTTAAATGAATTTGAGAGGAATGAAGTCTGGACACTTGTACCAAGACCAAAGAACAGATCTATTGTTGGTACAAAGTGGGTTTTCAGAAACAAAACAGACAGTGATGGAGTGATTACAAGGAATAAAGCTAGACTTGTGGCTAAAGGCTATTCACAGCAGGAAGGAATTGACTATGATGAAACCTTTGCTCCAGTTGCAAGATTGGAGGCAATAAGGATTTTTCTGGCCTATGCTGCTCACAAGAAGTTTAAAGTCTTTCAGATGGATGTGAAAAGTGCTTTTCTCAATGGGAAACTTGAAGAAGAAGTGTTTGTTGAACAACCACCAGGGTTTGTAGATCCCAAACATCCAGATTATGTCTACAGGCTTGATAAGGCATTATATGGACTAAAGGAGGCACCTAGAGCATGGTATGAAACTCTGGCTCAATTTCTTTTAGAAAGTGGGTTCACTAGAGGTACAATTGACAAAACCTTGTTCAATTTTAATTTTGGTGATGATTTGCTGTTAGTTCAAATCTATGTGGATGACATAATTTTTGGGTCTACTAATGACAAACTCTGTAAGAAATTTGCCAAGCTTATGCAATCAAGGTATCAAATGAGCATGATGGGAGAGCTTAGTTATTTTCTAGGCTTATAGGTCAAACAAACAGATGATGGGATTTTTATAAATCAAGCAAAATATACCAGAAATCTTCTCAAGAAATTTGGTATGCTTGATAGTTCATCTGCTACAACTCCCATGGCTACTGCAACAAAGCTAGACAAAGACACAGGAGCCTCAGTAGATATGACACACTATAGAGGAATGATAGGGTCTCTTCTTTATCTGACAGCAAGTAGACCAGATATCATGTATGCAACATGTCTTTGTGCAAGATTTCAAGCAGACCCCAGAGAGCCACATCTAACAGCTGTAAAGAGGATTTTCAAATATCTCAAAGGAACCATAACCCTTGGTTTGTGGTACCCTAGAGAATCAGAGTTTAAATTAATTGGTTACTCTGATGCAGATTTTGCAGGCTGTAAGATAGACAGAAAAAGCACAAGTGGAAGCTGTCAATTTCTTGGTGACAGATTAGTTTCTTGGTACAGCAAGAAACAGAAATCAATTTCCACATCCACAGCAGAAGCAGAGTATATTGCTGCTGGTAGCTGTTGTGCACAGATTTTATGGATGAAGAATCAATTGTTGGACTATGGATTAAGGTACTCTAAAATACCTATTTACTGTGATAATCAAAGTGCTATTGCTATGACAGGTAATCCAGTACAGCACTCCATGACCAAGCACATCAGCATAAGGTATCATTTTATCAGGGAACATGTGGAAGAAGGAGATATTGAGCTTCATTTTGTGTCTACAGACCAACAGCTTGCAGATATCTTCACCAAACCTTTGAGTGAAGCTACCTTTACAAGACTGGTAAATGAACTTGGAATGATTTCTGGTTTTGACTAGAAATACTGGTTAGATTCAAAATCTATACATGATTGATTTTATCCTCATGGTTCTTTGCATGTGTTAACTGTTATTTGTACCAGTATGTTAAACTCTGATAGTAGACTCTGATAGTAAACTCTGTTAGTAATAAAGTGTCAGTCATACTCTGTCGGTTAAAGTCTGATATTAAACTCTGATTGTGATTTTTGTCTGAAACACATGGACCGATGAAGAAACTTGTATGAAGCATGACTCTCAGTAAGTAATCATGAATCCTTCTGAATGATATAAATTCTGATTTCAAAATGTGCAGAAATTTTACACAAGCATGATACTGTCTCTATATTTATAGCATCTCTAAGTTCATTGATCCTATACACTGAGTATGTATTAGCTGTTTGCACTTTCTCTCATAAATTAATTGTATTAACTGATGAAAAGTCTAAACTCTGATAATTAATTGCAAATATTTCACCCTCAAAAGATGCCAAAAAGAGCACAAATTCCTTTGAGATCAAGTTGTGCCTAGGAAGACCCAGGAACTTATTGTATGAAATAAGGGCTAAAATCTTTGATTTTTGGTGACTAGAGCCAACCACTGATTACTGGAAAAATAAAAAAGATAAATAAAAAAAAAATTATTAAAGGGGGTGTAAATAATAATTTTTAGGTACAGAGTTTAGATACTATCAGATTTTGTGTTATAAATGAGAGTTTGGGCAACCAGTTTTTACTGATTTATTTTGTGGATTTTATGCACTTTGAGATGATCTAAATATTTATATTCAGTAAACTCTGCTAATTCACACACAATCATTCACACCTGTACAGTTTGTGAAAAGAGTTTATTTATAAAGAAGAAGGATTGGTAAACACTGATGAACTGTGTACTCTACGCCGAGGTAATTTAATTTTAATCTCTGATGATTAAAATAAATTTTGTTTGTTTCAGACATATTATGATTTTGAGAAAAAACATTTGTTTTGAAAATTCAAAAAGAGTATGATTGGACAGTTGTTCAAGAGTGTATTAAACAGAAGAGAGAGGTTGCGTGTCTAGGAAAGTGTAAAAGGCGGTAATTATTGCTATTTTTACTGCGCATGCGCATTGGAAACTGTCAATTACTGATGTTAGTCATTGCATGTGTGCCACGTGTCCCACTCAAACAATTAACGGAGTAAGACAGTTGTGTATTAATGATTAAAAACTGTTCAGTTTTTAATTTTGAATTTCATATTTAAACAATACACACACATACGTCTAAACCTTTCACATCTTACTCTAATTCACTTCTATTGTCACACACACATATTCACAAACACTTTTCTGCTTTCAAACTCTTTCGTGCTTTTGCATCTGTTTCTTTGTTATTCTTTCAAATCTTGCTAATGGCAACTACAGCGTTTGTTTCTTCTGGGTTAGAGTTTGTTCCTAACAACTATTCTGCTCCTTTGAGTAATGAGAACGCACCGGCGGCGTTTCATTTGTTACAAAGTTTTCTTGCTCAATCTCCTATTGGGCATGCTCTTGTCGAACCAGGGAAGCTGTCTGCAGTTCAAATCAAAAGCTTCTGGGAAACTGGTCTTTATGATAATGGTGGAGATTCTGGTACTCCATCAATTGTTTTTGAGTTTGAAGAAGCCGAGTATGTTATTACTCCTGGTACAGTTCGTGCAGCTATGGGATTTCCTGACCTCAATGCTTACACTATTGATGTTGGTGAGGCTGAATTATTGAGGATGATGAGGGAAATTGGTTATGGTGGATCTTTAGCAAAGATTGGTCAACTGAAGCGACCGTTCTTGAGGAAAGAGTGGAGCTTTTTCTTCGACTGCATCACTAGAACGTTCGGTAAGAAGTGCACAAACTGGGATGTCATACCTACTGAAAGTCTTCAAATTGGGTATTCTCTGATCTATGGTACTTCTTTTGATTATGGTAGATTAGTTCTTAGCAATTTGGGTGATAAGATGACAGAAAATAGGGGAGTTGTTTACTTTTCAAGATTTTGTCAACTTTTATTTACTGCTTGTGTTGCTGGGGTGGAAATTTCTGATGAAGATGTGATTCCTTGTTTTAAATTGCACAAACGTATATTCTCTGATCTTATTAATAAGGATGTTAAGAAAGGGGTTGTTGGAGAATTGTTGTTACCTGCTTCTGTGCAACAGTTTGTAAATGATCAACTTAATCCACAAACACAACCACAACCACAATTACAACAAGAACCTCAAACTCTAAATACTGAACCTCTACCCTCTACTTCTCAACAACCACAATCTGGTGGTAGAATTAAGAAAAGAGCCTTCAAGAGGAAAGTTAGAGCAAATAGACCAAAGTCTGATGATGAAGATGATGCTGATCATGAGGTTCTTCATCACAAAAAGAGGAAGTTGGTAGCCAATTATCTTTTTGATAATTTGGATGAAGCTGTTCCTGAAGCTGTCCAGCATGAAGCTCCTGCAGTTGTTGTTGAGGAGTCTACTGCAAATGCTGATATTGAGGACAGGGTTTTTCTAAACACTGAAGCTCCTGAAGTTATTGTTCAGGAGGCTACTGAAGATGATGCAGCAGCTACTGAGCCTGAGATGGCACAAGCTGATAAAGAGGCTGAAGTTTTTGAGCAAGATAATTTATTTGCTGATTTTGAAATTGAAGCACATCCTAGTATCAGTGTTTGTGATACTGAGGATGTGGCAGCTGATCAACCCACCCAAATTCTAGATGAGTCTCTTGCAACTCATACATAGATTCTCTCTGTCAATAATACAATTCCTGAACAGGGTGAGGAGTTTGATCAGGTAATTGAAGCTGTTGTCAATAACTTGGATGAAGCTACAGCAGAGAAATTGAATGACATTGTTGCAGAGTCTATTCCTGTCGAAACAGAGGTTCTTGTAAACTCTGACATTCCTGAAATTGCAAAGATAAATGCAAACAATGTAGATGAAGAATTTGTTGAAGCTGTTGCAGAAAATGTTGAAGAAGCTGCACAGTTAAATACTGAAGCTACTGCAGAAGCTGCAAACTCTGAACATTCTCTTCATGCCAACTCTAACATTAATCTTGAATTTTCAAACTCTGATGAATCCATACCTTTTCTAAGGGATCCTACAGCTGAGCATATCAAGGAAAATGGCAATGCCACTGAAGCACATTATAGAGATATGTACTATGCCAACTGGTCAGGGGCAGATTGTATTTTCTCCAAGCAAAGAACTGCTGATTTTATCGCTCAATCTGCCAAGGAGATCACAAATTCTGAGCTTTTATCACATTTTAAGGCTACCATTCTTCAAGTCAAATCATTGCACAATCGCTTTCATGAGACTCACAAGGTAGTTCTTGGATTAAGTAATGATATAGCTCTTAAAGAATTAGCTTTGAAGAAAGACAGAGCTCAGTTTTCATCTTTGATCAAGGATCAAGAAACCATCAAGCAGAGGCTAACAAATGTTGAGAGCAATCAGGCTGAACTATCTACTAAGATAGATTCTATTGCTGCCTCACTGGAGTTGCTGACATCAGTGCTTATTCCTGATGATGTCAAAAAGGGGGAGAGAGTTTCTAAAGACAAATGCAAAAGGACTCCAACCTTAAGACTGAGGGATGATGCAAATGATGGTGGAAGCAGAGGAGCAGAGCAAAGGTCAAAATCTTCTCAAGAGCAAGGGAGACTTAGGTCAAACTCTGCTAGACAGACAAACTCTGATATGATAAACTCTGGTGCTACTGGTTCTGGTACTCATGCTCAATCTTCTTCAAGACTTAAGAGTCTAGTGATTTCAGCTAATCCAATAACTGATGAAGAGATTGCAGCCAAGCTGTTTTTAGATGAGCATGATGGTGAAGTGACAGTTGAGGATTTGGAAGCAGAAATGAAGATGCTATCTGAAGAACATAGAAAGAAAGTTGCTTCTGGAAATTACAAGAAGAAAGCTGTAAAAGTTCCAAGAAAGAAAGAACTAGGTATCTCTATCAAGGAAAACTCTCAACAGAGCATGCAATATTCAAGAAGGCCAACAGATATTATTTCTGGTAAGGGCAAAGGGAAGCTGATAGAAGATATAGTAACAAAGAAAAATTATTCAACCTCTGACATAGCTCAAGTTGAATCTGTTCTAAATCAATCAACCACTGACAAAGCTCAAGTTGATGATTCTTCTAAAGTTGTGACAACCTCTGACGTTGCTCAAGTTGTGCAAACTCAATTATCTACACAACTCCAAGGATTCAAAAGACCTATACTGCCTGAAACTCTAAAGCCAGAATCTGTGAATTTTCTTCAAACCAGAACAGTACTTGGAAAAGAATCTTATGATAAGTCTGGTTTGGGTTCACATAGAGAGAAAAGGATAAATAACAGACCTCTAGATCAAACATCACTGGCAGAACCTGGTGTTGGGGTTACTCAAGAAAATCTTGACAAACTAGTGTCTGTTCAGATGATTTACCACAAAGGGTTAAAGAAAGAGTTTTTGTTATACTTTATGTCTGATGGAAGAGTATACAGAATAGGAGAAGCTGATGTTCAAATGAAGCTATGGGAAGAGCTTGAGTATGTTCTATATCTTCTCAAAATCAAAAATAGAAGTACTCACAATGCTGCTCTAGTTCTAAGAGAAAGGATGCTGAAAACAAAAGCTATGCTTGGAGGAGGTGTTCTAGTGCATATATTCCTAAGTACAGAGATGCTTATGGAAAGATTGTTGAAATGAAGAGAAACAGTGCTAAGTTCAAGACAGCACTGGGTATAAAAGTTTTAGAATTCAACTTAGAGTCTGACAAATCTTACTATATCCGGCTAGGGAATGAAATGAGGAAGAACAGCATTTATTCTCTGAGAGCTGCTATCTATCAGACTGGAGAAAGTGATCCAGAACTCAAGGAATTGAAAGGGATCATGGTAGATGAGCTGGAAAAAGCTGAAAGGAGGCTACTTATTGACTATCTCAGGACAGTGCCTGATATTGAAGAGATTAAGTAAAGTCTGACTGTAAGTTTTTATAGTTTTCTGTTCTAAGTTAAAGTTAAACTCTGTTATATTTAAACACTGCATTTGTTATATGTTTTGACATCATCAATTATCTATTTAACTTGTACATCTTCATTATGCACAAGTTGGGGGAGATTGTTAGATATAATTGCTGACGTTTGTTCATCAGTGTTTAAGTACCAGGTACTCATCAGAGTTTACTGGAAGCCAGTCAGAGTTTATTAAAGTCTGACGGGGAGAAAGTTTACCTTAGCTGTCGGTGCTATTATCAAGATTCTAGAAGCAATATATCTTGAAGATGGAAAGAAGCAAGATATATTGAGACAGATAAGGAAACGGAACAGAAGACAGAAGCAATCCTAATTTGATATAATTTGTATAGCTAATTTATAGGATATCAATTAGAGATTGATTATGTAGCTGTGTACTATATAAACACAGATAGGTTAACCCTAAAAGGGATGCGAATACTAAATACATTATTCTTGTAACCTAGCAGCTCTCTGTGATTTTTTAACATCACTGAGAGAAGAGTTATTTATATAATTCAGTTTATTGATCATAAACAGTGTTCTTAATTGTTCTTCTCATACATATATTGATTATATATTGTGTATTCGGCCTAACAGTTTTTAATAAGAACAAAATTTTGGGTTATTACAGTCTCCCCTCCTTAAAAGGATTCCGTCCCGGAATCTAAAGGAATAGTTGAAGTATCTTTCCGAGACCAAAACCTCCAGTTCCCAGGTTGACCCTCCAACCCTCTGGTTCTCTCAAAGCACTCTCACTAGTGCTACCTTATGTTCTTTCAACACGTTCTCTTTCTGGTCTATAATTTCTACCGGTTGTTCCATGTGAGACAATTACGGTCGCACTACTATACGTTCATATTCTATCGCATTCCCATTATCCGTGTTAAATCTTCGTATCATAGGCACGTGAAATACATTATGGACACGTTTTGAATTCGGAGCTGACATCATTTTCTTCTTTGTTTGTTGAACTAGCACGATTCCCGATATCCTTCTCTTCGTGATAAGCTCCATGGTACGGCATCCCTATGTTCGCACGATAACTACCTTTTATGAGAATCCTATCAGTGATAAGTGATCACTCCCCACTGCTCCGAGAAATTCGACGCACAGACGCATAACATAACTTTAATTGTCTAGGCATTCGCTTTCTCGATTCGCTGGCATGCGAGCCGTAATTAGTGCTCATTCTTGATCTCGTCGTCAACATTGTTGAAAACTCTTCCAGCATCTTGGATTCAATCTTGGATCTCTTAATGTCATAATCATTACGGGGAATCCACGTGCATCCCTCAACTAATCGTCATTGCTTGAATCGTTCTTTGGTAATTCTACTACGAACTTCATTGTCATAGCTCATATTCGCATACTCTTTTACTCTTCCTTGTCCTTAAAACCATTTTCCCTTTCTAATATTCTTCCAGTAATGTAATTTTATCTTTTCAGTCAATTCTCACTGAATCCTAATTCCAATTAATTTCTCTCGTTCCTTTTTCTAAAAATAATCACTTGAAGCTCCTTCCTTCCCAATCCTTATATCAGTTGTTCAAAAAAAATAGCATATTTAATCTCTCTTTACTACTTATAGTATCAGCCACCATATTGGCCTTTCCTGGTGATAATGGATCTCACAGTCATTATTCTAGATTAGTTCTAACCATATTCTCCGCCTCATGTTTAGTTCCTTCCATTTGAAGATATACATAAGGTTCTTGTGGTCTGGAAAAAAAAATCCACTTTTCTCCATAAACTAAGTCTCCAAATTTTCAGCGTGCGCAAACATTATCTCGGCTAACTCCAAGCCAGGTGTAATATATCTTATCTCATACTTCTTAAGTTGCTTAGACGCATCACTATAGTTCATAAAGTCTCCTCTATCATTAGGTATTTCTAACAACGGTGTTGTTACTAACTTCTGCTTCAATCCTTAAAACTCTATTCATTAAGTCCATGAGTATATCGGAATATCGTCTATGAATACAATAATCAATTTGTCCAAAAATATCCTCTAAATCAATAAAGGATACTGGCGCATGCCAACCCAAACTACATCTCCAAAAACTCATAACGTACATAGGTGCAAAAATGCCATTTTTGGCTCATCATCATGGTTATTCTTAAGTTGGTGAGACTATATCCTCAAATCTATCTTTTAAAAAAATAAATTACATACTTTAACCGAGTAGCTAATTCTTTCATCTCAATAGTGGTAATGGATATGGGTCTTGAATACTGATGCAAACCCTGGCAATAAATCAATGGTAAGTTCCATACCTCGAACATGTGGTAGTTATTGGAGATCATAAAAATACATCCATGAATTCATTTAATGCTAGGGTGTCCCTTATATTTGGTATCTCCCTATTTGTATCGATTCGCATGTGCTAAATAAGTTTCACATTTTTACCACAACAATCTCTTTGTTTGTACTAACATAATAAACTTCGTAGTTCACTTCCGTCCTTAAAGGAGAACTCCCCCTTACTGGGTAATCCACATTTTACCTTCTTATCTCCTCAATCAATTTGCACATTGTATTTGATCAATCAGTTTATTTCCAAAATTTCATCGGATCCTTCCTTTTTGAAGGAAAAATAAATCAATGTATATTGTCGCCTTAAAACCTCAATTTCACATTATGGGCAAACAAGGTTCACCAAGATAATTTCATAGTTTGCTAATTATATTTCTATTTCTAGGGTTCCATAGGAATTCTATATAGGTGGCTCCCTCATTAGTCCTCAAACTCATGTTCCTCTATAGTTCTTTCTTTCTCATTCATTAAGCTTCCATCTTCTATCATAGTAATTTCTTAATCAACGTATCACCATCAGTCATTTCGAATACTCCGTTATTCTAAATTTTCAACATACGAAACAACTTTAACAATTTCTGTAACTTCGATTCGTAACTTGTCGCACTCGTCTGCTTGGGTTTTAGTTCTAAAACTTCAACACTATTTATCTTTCTAAATACTTCAGAAAATACTTGCATGGTACAATGAATATTTTAAGCAACAAATAGTTCATAGAAAGAACTTTGTAAGAAATCTCGTTGAGTGGGAGACCTTGTTAGGTCTTAATCAAGTTATCCTTTGGAAAATTTCATCATCATACTTCACTGCATATAAAATGCATTGTGAATTCACCGAATAAATTAAGTTGGGATTCGAACTAGTGAAGCAATAACTAGTCCATTTTAAGAAATATTAGCAACTAGCTAAACAAAATTAGCTAGCTTAATTTGTTTAGGACATAATATCCTGCTAGGAAAATTAACTAGATTTTTATCACAACGTTAAAATTTCAACTAGTCAGAACAATTATCTAGTCATTCATAATGACATATAAAAATAGTCAGTTTCAACCTGCAAATGTAAAATCTCAACATCGTAGCCACTAAAGAAAATTTTGGGCTACTCGGATATCGAATTGATAGAAAGAGTAAATAAGTTTGGGCTGAACAAGGTAAATACAACTTTGAAAGAATGCCCTTGGTATCGGAACAGTCGATAGCCTCTCATTAAATATTCACATCAGTGAAACGGTGCACCCAAAAGGGGTCTCCGTACATGTACTTTATCAAATTCATTAATAGAATTGAATTCAGAATACCAATATCAAATGGATATCCTTTTGATGATTTGAACGTCCGATGTACAAATCTTATCTTATAATAGGATGAAAAGAATTCACGAGGAATCTCTGAATAATAGATCATCCGTGTTTTAACAAATAGTTGAATATTTATGAACTCAACTGAGGGGTCCAAGTATGAAAGAAAGAATCGAATATCAATAATCATTGAAGAATATTCATCAAATAGTTAAGGAAAGATTAATTGAATATTCCTTGAATGAACAAGATAATTAGAGAAAATTATATAGATATTCTTGGAAAATTTAAAGAATGTTAATAACCATTCCTTGAATAAAAGTTGTGTAAGAGCCGAAGGAGGTTAGCATCAACTACCTTTCGGTCGCCTCTCGAGTATGAACGATGTACCTCGAGACATGAATAAAAGACGTGTTTTTCAACCCTTGAGTCAACACAAAGGTTGATAATGAATAAAAGTGAAAGAACACATAGCCATACGAGTATCAAGTTTATCTTCAAAATATGACGAACCCTTTATGAATCAAAAGTAGAAGCACAGTCAAAAGGTTCAGAACTTGCATTCATAGGAATTAAAATATAGATTCGGAAGGCTAGACAAATAATGATTTCCTCTTCTGGTCATCCTGGAGCACAAACAAGGCACTCCGATAAGTAATGGTAACTTAAATATGCATACTCCACCTTAAAGGAAATAAGATGAGAAGAAGAAATGAAATGAAATAACCATATCGGTTGTTGGTTACACTCCAAGTTTAAAGTAGGAAATAATTAGGGTTACTTGACATAAACTATTCAAGGTAACACAAGACGTGAGAAAAAAAATTAGATTGTGTAATGCACCAGCAAATAGATACCAAAATAAGTCAATGATCATCCGTAAGTTCTATCATCACTGGTACGGGGATGATCCCATCTCCACACCTTCATAACATGGGATACTAACTAAATAGTTCCTCAAAATCATACCAAATTCACTTAATAGATTGGGGTTCGTAAACATATTCGTAATTCCCCTATAGCAATCCAAAATTCGTGCCTCACACGGTCGAGTCAATATGTCAACAAAAGATGGAGGTCTACTAGTTATCATATACGTAGTATCTAACAAGAGTTGTACCGAAAGAATCCAACTCCAAACGCACTGACCTCGTTTCCGATAGGTTCTGAGATCGTCGCATCGCTCGTTGCAGCCGTACGTAACTTCATTATAGTCATGCCATCAATTCCCAATGTTCTTGATTTCTGAGCTGAACCATCGTGGCATAACATACGAAGCATACTCAAGATGTCGTCTAGTGCGCTCGTCTTACGATAACGTTCTCGTAATACACACATGCAAAATCTTCCTCGAGGGAAATGAAATCCCCAATGGGGTAGTAGACACTATCTCTAGTGGAATCGTTGTTCGTGGGGTATTGAAACCTCATAGATAAAACAATGACTTTAACTAGTCCAGGTATCCAAGTAACCTTAATCGCGTAAGCAATTTGAAACGCCTTTGTCCTCACACTTGTTGCCCCCTTGTGGGAAAATTATGAAGGGCTACGAGTCACAAAATTCACGCCAATCAAATCGATCTATGATATTTGCAATCCCGCCTCTACCTCAACTACTCTTGAGACTCTACTCCACGTTCGATAATAATGTCTTAGATAAATTATGTACGTTTCTAGACTATTTCTCATCATTTTAATGGTTTCCAAAGATTCTATCAGTCCTACAATAAGACCTCGGGTAAATGCTCCACTCATATCTTACTCAATGGTACTACATATGGTAGTCCAATAACGAACTCTATATGAGCTCTTATGTTATTCTCTTACTTAGACATAACTCTTAACACTCTCGTCTCTGAGTACTATAACTTATTGCTCTGATACCATTTCTGTAACGCCCCCAGATCCGGGGCTTGGGATCCAGGTCGTCACCTCACCATCCAATCATATAATACCTGTATTAACTCAATGATCCAATCAAAACATCATCATAGACCCCAATCTCTTACTCACACAAGTTATAGTCTTAGAAACGATATACAGTAACATTAGTTATTACAAACCAAATGTACTATCCAGGATCTCACACTACTAGCTACAACCTCTACATGGAATTATTACAACCCATTTTGTAAAGACGCTTAATAAGGATAGCTGAACCTATCCAACTTACTCATACAGTGTCCTTCTTGAACTGCATTATCTCAAGGGAGTATCTTCCACATTCCTTTCCTCGCAATACGGGACGACCGACTATGGTCTCACTGAAAATATAATTTTTAACAAAACAAGAATGAGCGAAAGAATGCTCAGCAAGTTAACTAGTCAGTAATATAAAGTTCTTCCAATAATTTAAAATAAGTATATAGTTTTCTATTGAAAGTATTCATACTTTGTATGAAGTTTATGTTAGTGCTTGTGCCCTAGAGACAATACTATAATGTTCTTAGGGAAGACATTTTGATTATTAATAAATATGGTCTATGGATTTTCTTTCAATTATTTATTATGTCTTTATTAACTGCGATATAAATGTTAGAATAATAAATGTCCTTGGAATATAAGCATGAATTCTATATCTCTAAGTATGTGACTTAGAAATGAGATTATATGAGCAGTTTTTATAATCCTAAAAGATCCCTAGTCGAGTATTATTATTAACAGAGAGAATGAAGCAAGACAGAAAAGGAATTCTGAAGCTAAGTAAAAATCCTTTGTCAATTCTGATCTTGTTAGTTAAGTTGTCAGCATGTATTAATTGTAAATTTGTTGTTATTGTCCATAAAAAACAAATTGGGGGAGATTGTTAGGATTTATGGGTGATAGCTATGAGACAACTTAACTAGATATTTTATGTACTTAATTTTATTAAGTATGAACATACTGTCACAACCAGAGTATGTTTATGTAACCGTTTTTGTTTGCTGCAAATAAGATTCTTGTACATCTTGGTAGAAGTTCATTTATTTGTTCAAGCCTCAAGAAGTGCTCAAGATGAACAACAAGAATAAATATTACTATCACAGCGTTGACAGTAAGGTTACTTGAAGACAGCATGTTGCAAGTCACGACAGTACATTCACTCTGACAGCAACATTGGCGGAAGTCCTCAGACAACAACTTCACATTAGCCTGACAGCAAGCTTGGAAATCCTGACAGCATCTTCTGCGGGGATTTCTTATTGTCACCAAAAGCGCATTCCTGTGACAGCAAGCTCAGCCATCATGATACTGTCATGAAGGGATACCATTTGTATTGGGGGAACAACCCAGTCAAACTTGTGACAGTTTGGTTGTTCAAGAAACAGGCGTGTTACAGTATCCCAACACTATAACAGGTCTGCAAGACTACGACCGAAGCTTGAGAGATCACGTGACAAAGCTCACCAATTTCAGAGTATGACAAATCTACATCTACTGAATTGTGTTAGCTTAAAATAGAATGTTTCTAGATTGCTTTGTAATGTTCTAGTAAGCTGTTTGTATAGCAATTTAGGAAAGAATCACAGGTAGGCAATTTGTAAGAAGCTGCCACATGAAAATGATAGCAGCTTCACAGACCCGTGTTGATAGTGATAGGTTTATCTTACTTATTCTATTGCTCAATCCATTCTCTGTAATCACTCGAGAAACTGAAGCTCAAGAAAACCAACATTTTTCTTGAGGTTGTAGCAACCCATTGCAAAATAAATAAAACATTTATTTTGTGAGAATTACTCGTATGTCTACTTGTGTTTGCATTAGATAAACTGATAATCCTAAATCTTAGTTTTTGTTGTTGGAACATAGATTGAGATTTATCAGTATTCCATTCAACCCCCCTTCTGCAATAGTCAAGGACCAACATATTTTAAAACTTATTTTAATACTTTTAATTATTTAAAAAAACTTACCTATTTTAACAAGTGAACGTATTTTTTAACAAATACAATTAATATAATTAAAACACATCTAAAAATATTATAGGTAGTTACTTTTTTTTTAATTAAAACATGTTTGCTTTCCTATTTGTCCTTATTAAAAAACTTACTTATTTTAACATGTCAACGTATTTTTTTAATAAATACAATTAATATAATTAAAACACTTCTAAAAATATCACGGGTAATTACTTTTTTTAATTAAAACATGTTAGATTTTCTTTTTGTCCTTATTAATAATATTATTTTATTATAAAATAATAGTAATAATACCTCATTTATCTTACTCAGCCCCATCTGTATTTTTTAATATTTTTTTATGTTTCTATTAATATTAAGTTTCTCATTTTATAATTTATCATATTAATTTTTACTTTTATTTTAATATTTTGCGTTCACATTAAATTTTTCAGTTTATTATTTTTTAAGGCCCGTGCCTTGCACGAGTTATAGGCTAGTACATATAATATGCAAATTGATCGTTGGGAGATGAAGAAAAATATAATGAAGTCGGATTTCAAAAAAAGTTCACCCGGGAAAAATTAAATTAAAAATTGAGAGAATTAGGTAAGATTGTATAAGAAAATGTATATCTCAGTTGTGTATGAATACCATTAAATTAGATTGATGTAAAGAATTGAATTAATTTCTAGTTTGCCGTTTCTATTTTAAGTATGGTTTACCGGAACATTCCAAAATCTTTGAGCAATATGACCGTCCTCCAATCCTTCCCAAACACTCTCCGCCACCAAACACACCACCACCACCACCTCTACTCCACCACCAAAAAATCACTCTCCACCACCACAACCATGTCATTTTCTTCATCAAAATCCCCATCCCAAACAATACAAAACCAAGAAAACTCTTCACAAAATCAAGAAAATAATAAAAGTAATGATAAAACTTTAACTACCCAAATCATAAATTATCACAACCAAACCAAACACTTCTTCACACACTACTCTAAATCCCCTCATGGTCTTGACTGGGCCAACCAACCCGACCCGTTTCGCCGTTACATTTCTTCCCCACTTCTCCCTCTTTTACACCCAACCCGACCCGAATCACCACTTTACTCATCTCTCTTCCATTCACTTCCATCTTCAAAACCCATCTCAAGAATCAATCTTTCTCAGTTTCTGTATGATTCTTTGGCACTTTCAGCTTGGAAAACAACTGGGTTTTCAACTTGGTCACTTCGGGTCAACCCGAGTAGTGGTAATTTACACCCAACTGAAGCTTATATCATTAGCCCACCTATTGAATCTTTGTCAAGTTCATGTTTTGTTGCTCATTATGCCCCAAAGTTGCATTCTTTAGAACTTAGAAGTGAAATCCCATCTGGGTTTTTCAAGAATTTGTTTCCTGAGGATTGTTTTCTTGTTGGGTTGTCTTCGATTTTTTGGCGGGAAGCTTGGAAATATGGGGAGAGAGGGTTTAGGTATTGTAATCATGATGTGGGTCATGCTATCGGGTCGATTTCGATGGCAGCTGCTGGATTTGGTTGGGATGTTAAGGTTCTTGATGGGTTAGGGTTTAAGGATATTGAGAGGCTAATGGGAGTGGAATTAGATGATGAGATGGTGATTCCGGATAGGCCGGGTAAAGGGGAGTTTCCGGAGGTTGAGTTTGAGCATCCGGATTGCGTTTTACTTGTTTATCCTAGTGGGATTGGTGAATTTGATGTGGATTATAAGGGTTTGAGTTTGGCGATTTCGGGGTTGAAGGAGTTGGAGTGGAAAGGGAGGCCTAATAGGCTTAGTAAAGAGCATGTTGTTTGGGACATTATTTATAGGGCTGCGGAGGCGGTTAAGAAGCCTTTGACTGAAGATGATAGGTTTGTGAATGATCGGTTTGTGAGTGCGGGGGTGGTGAGTGTAAGTGTGTATAAGGATATTAGTTTGCATGAATTGGTTAGGAAACGGAGGAGTGCGGTTGATATGGATGGGAAGACTACAATGACGAGAGAGGCGTTTTATCAGATTTTGCTGCATTGTATGCCTTCGGGTGTGGAAAGTGGAGATAAGCAAGGGAAGCAGTTGTCATTACCATTTCGAGCTCTGCCGTGGGAATCTGAAGTTCATGCTGTTTTGTTTGTTCATAGGGTTGTTGGATTGCCAAGTGGTTTGTACTTTTTGGTGAGGAATGCAGAGCACTTTGATGATCTCAAGGGCGCTATGAGAGCAGAGTTTAAGTGGGAGAAACCAGAGGGTTGTCCAGATGGCTTAACATTATATGAACTTGCAAGAATTGATTGCCGTGAGTTGTCCAAACGTCTTTCTTGCCATCAGGTGTGTTTTTTTTAAATATTTGATTTGGAGTTTTTCTGATATTTTTATGCTTTTGGTTTGGCTGTGTTTATTGTCTGCGCACTTTTAGACTTGAGTATAGACGTTAAAGGACTTTTGAGGCCAATAAACTGGAAAAGTAACAAGTCCACTGTTCCTGTTATTTTAGTGTTCTGAACTGAATTACATCTATACTTAAATTAAAAGTAGCAGGATGGTTGGAGAGTACTTAAATTACATCTATACTTTGACATGTTCTAAATGTAGGAATTAGGATTTATGTGATGAAACATTGAATAACTTTGGAGCTATCATATCTTGGATTTAGTCTAGCAGGGTGATAAAAGGTTGAGAGTTCAAGTACCAGGTGGAGGGTGTCTAATGAGTATATAAATCTTTATAATTGACCGTTGCCAAAAAACTTTAGAGCTATTAAGCAATATGACAACTCAGCCATGCTGGTCTGCATCAATCGTCATATTATGACTAAAATCCAAGACGCCAAGTAATATAGTACCAAACTATATAATAACGCGAGTTTTGGTATTAGATCTTAAAAGATTCTCTATGAAATAATATTTGATAATCACCGCATCTTCTCCTTTTGAATCAATGACCTGTATATAATTAATTTTCATATGAATAGTATTGCCAGGTAATATTACTTCACTTAATATTCTTCTACCCAATTCTTGTTTCACTTCCATAATAATTCAAAAAAATTATTAAAGCTGTGCAGACTAACTGGTTCATGTGGGTTGTAATTATATTTTTGTTCTCGTTCATGAAATATGTCTTTGTTCAACGGTGTATATATAGTCTATGTTCCCGTACTCTGACCTGGTTGCAATAGTTGGTGAGTATTTGACACAAGTACCTATAATGCTTTAGTTTTTCAATTTTAAAAACATTGGAATTTTGAGCTATATGCATCTAAAATTGGACACCTTGTTTAACCATTTATATCAAAAAAAAGTGTCTACTGCCAATAAATATGTTGCACTTCATTTTATACAATAATTAATAACACAAAATCATTTTGAAATAGACTGCTCATCTGTGAAACTTTTGTTCGCATCATCACTCAAATCTATACACCAATTGCCACAGGTATGACAAAATTTAAAGAGTCCGGAATCTGGTTAATAGAGTAAATAGTGATGTAGATATGTCTAGAGAATTGAACAAACTCCGTGCGTGCATATTTTTTTACCTTAATCTCTTTCTAAGAATATATGTTCTGTGTGCAGGACATTGCTAGTGACGGCTGCTTCAGCCTAGGTATGGTAGCTCATTTCGAGCCTACATTGCAGAACAAGGGTGTTTGGATGTATCCTCGGTTATTCTGGGAGACTGGGATTCTTGGCCAGGTTTTGTACCTTGAAGCACATGCAGTTGGAATCTCTGCTACTGGAATAGGTTGCTTCTTTGATGATCCTGGTATGTTCTTTTTCATGTTGTTGAGTTTTAAATGTGATACCTATGCTACTCTTGTACTTAGCTCATAGTGATGTGGAGTTGTGATGCAGTGCAAAACAGTAGGAATATTAAATTTTTGCATGAATTATAGAAGTTGCATAGTGTTACAGGAATGTAATAATTTCTGATAGAAAATGAATCGTTAGATTTTCTTGTTGCCTCTGAATCTGGAAACAAACCTTTTGTTTGGCACCTGCAGTCCTGCACTGCAAGAATTAAAGCCTCTGTATCATTGCAGGGGTGATGCAACAGCTGGTTTTTGTTGACTTTTGAATTTTTCAAAAAAAATTGGATGGGAGAGGCAGAGAAGAATTTGAGTGAAAAGATGATGTAGAATGTTTAAGTTTTTATAAGTTGAAGATTATGGTCTTGAATTAATTTTATTTCAGAGTTGGTTAGGAACGCTGAAAAGGTTTTTGTGCACGATGGTTTTTATATTGATACATTAGGAAAATTAAATTTGCGCTACATCATTAAGTATGTGATGAGTGATGACTTCCATGATTCCATCACATATACACAACTGAAACAAGATAGCTTAAGGCTGAAATGAAGGAAATGGAATTAGGGATGCGATGGTAAAGTGTTCAGTAGTGGATATAATAAATTGATCACTGATTTTCCCTACTAATATTTGATTCTTTCTATTGTGTTATGTTATATGATTTTGTTTATTTTATCATATTTAATGAACCAATTGAAGATTAATATTTAATTCTGTACACCTGGTCCTGGATTAAAAAATGTTGTTTTTTTTTTAAATTTATTAATGATATATGGGGATATTCTGTCTATTACCTTTTTTTTATTATACGAGCTAAATATATGCATAACCTCGTTGAAACACCAAAATTGAGAAAATTAGCTCAAAGACATGCTTTTGTACATATCGACTGCTGTGACATGTTTTCTGCTTCCATTACTGTGTGCATGTAACATTTATTTAGGGTGAATATTGTGGTGATTTTAAAGCACAACCATTATACTAGGTCTAGGTGGAATAGAGTTGCTCCAACTGCTTATTAGGTTAAAGAAATTTCTATTATAAAGATGAGTGGAATGATTTAAGCAATTACCACCAGATGTAGGGACTGGGAATTAAGAATATAGAGACAGAAATACCACCTGTTTTTCTTATTGCTCTTGTTGCATAATACTTCCAGAAAATTTCTAGCTGTTGCGTAGATAAAAGTCACAGGACTGTTTCTATTTGACAACTTACAAAATGTTTTAAAAATATTGGAAACCTTCCAGCTTCTTGCAAGTCAGGACCATCTATCAATAATAGTTGATAACAAATGAATATGTCGTGCATTTGCATTGGACTATACTAATTTTCTTTTATTGGGCTTGCAGTGCATGAGGTTCTAGGATTAAGAGGTTCTAACTATCAGAGCCTTTATCATTTCACAATTGGAGCCCCTGTTGTTGATAAGCGTATAATGAGCCTACCTGCATATCCGGGTCCTGATGATGTATGATTCTTCAATTGTGAGCTTGGCACCTGAAGTGAATACGGATTACGGAGTAGAATTGAGTTAAATATAATTAGATACTAATTGTACTGTTGCGGCGTTGCCTGTTTGGTAGGTCTGTCCAGTGTCTGTAATTGTCCCTGCAAGGTATACGTTTGCATAGAGCAACATTACTTGATGCTCTAAAAGGGGAAGTATCTTAATGTAAATGACTAGAAGGGAAAGAAAATATACAAGAGAAACAGATTGGCATTCATGTGTTAAAGGAGTCCCCTGTTATTTACTTTATTTGTAACTAACCCAACTCTTAACGAAAATGCACAGAATAGATTAGACCGAAAGTCCGAAACCAAAATTGATAAAATTTTCACAAGAAGAAACTGGTTATTTCTCTTGATGTAAAATTGATAAAATTTTCTTAATACGAAACTATTTATTTCTGTTAATGTAAAATGTATGATCTGATAACTCATTAAAATTAAGTGATTGTCCTGTAACATGATTTGTTACTATATTACTCTTTAATACCGGCTAATCTATAAATTTAGGGCGCGTAAATATCAGCATCCTAAATATTTGATTAGCCAATATTAAAGAGTAAAATTTGCACTCTAAGAGCATCTTCAATGGTGGAGAACCCTTAGCTAAAATTATAGGTGGATTACCATAAATAAAAAAAAATAGATAATGTGTAAAAAATAATCTACTCCAATGGGACAAAGCTGTTAGCTAAAATTTTAGCCAACCCCTCCATGTTGGCTATTTTTGTCCAATCCCTATGGACCTGTAGTAGAACTTCACATCAATTATTACCATATTCAAATCATATATTCTATTTTTAACAACCTGAAATAATAATAACATTCTATTTTTAAAATATAGCCAACTAGTATAGGCAACTCCATTGGAGCACAATATCTTACAGGTTCAGCAAATTTTACATAATCAGCATTTTATATTATTTTAGCTAACGATTTTAACCAGCACCGTTGGAGATGCTCTAAATGTATAGATTACCATGACAACTGGACAAATATTTGCACGCCCTAAAAATTTATGCAAATGGTGCATATGAGGGTTGGACAGTTGTCGCGGTCATGGCAATTTTTCAGGGACTGTTTGGCAGCGGGTTTATAAGATAAGTCGACTTATGGCTTATAAATCCGTAACAGTTTATGGAGGGTGTTGGTGTATTCAACTTATTTGATAACTTAATTTATAAATTGATAAGTTGAATGTTAGAAATCATCAACATTTTACTTAACTTATCAACTTATTCTTTGATTTCTTTATTTTTCTAATATTTTATATTTTTACATTTGTGTTTTTAAATATTTTTTTAATTTAAAATACAAGTGTTGAAATCATTGTATTTAAAAATTATTTTTTCAAATTTAATTTAGCAAATTCTTCACTAACTTATAAGTAAATTTATCCGAACACTCGTATAATTTATAAGAATTCATCAATTTATCACTTATATGACACTTACTCGTTTTAAGCTATAAATCAACTTTTTTATGATATCTCAAATACGCACTAAATTCAGACCGAGAACTTGACAAAGGTACTGCATAGTGCATATTGACAATTTTCATAGGAAGGAAATTGTTGACGTTAAGAGCACCTCCCGTGCATGACCGCCCATTTCAATTTTTTCTGAGCCCCACTGTTGCCATGTAATATAAATCGGGCACATAAAGAAAAGTGACCAGCCCCCTCCAATGCTAAGCCCACTTACTCTATTTTGTAGGACCCAATTTATTCATATTAGTTATATTTTTAGTTAAATGATTATTTATATTTCTATTTCAATGTTAAAATTGTAATAATAAAATTAAAGTACTTGAAAATTTATAAAATATTATTAAATTAAAGATAGCTCATGTAATTAAATTGCATCATATTATTAAAAACATTAAATTGAAAACATCACACGCGAAAACATTAAATTTAAACATTATAAAGAAATTAACGATTATTGTGGAACTGCGAAATGGAAATGAAAATTGAGGATTTGGATTTTGAGAATTTGGAGGTGGAGGGTTATTTGGATTCATTTTTTGATAGAAAAAAAATTTAAATATTTTTAAGGAGTAAAGAGTATGAATAATGGGGTGTGAGAATTTGATATTTATAGAAAAAAATTATTACCGTCAATAAAATGAACGTTATAAAAGTAAAAGAGAATCTGTGACTACTTTATTGCATGCATAGGAAAGAGAAATAATAAAAAAAAAAAAAAAAAGCAAACAAATGGCCATGGTCACCAGGGTGGGCATGCCCGTTTTCTGTTGTTCCACTCCAATACAAAATACACAACCCATATCATTTCACGGGGACCAATGTGAGAAATGACTCTGCGCTGGAGCCGCTCTAAGTGACACACTGACATTGCTGCAAACATTAAGTGGAGTAGCTTAAAAAACTGTGTCAGTACTCTCGACCTCCATTTGTATAAATTAAGGATATTTTGGTTCAAAATTATTTCACGGCATGCAACTATAAATTTAGGGTGTTCAAATATCAACACCCAATATTTAATACATATGATATCCATATATTGTTAATTTGTTGCGTAAATAAAATATTAGAGTGAACTAAAAACTTGAATAACAATTTATGTAATTATGACTATGAAGAAGATGTGCCACCTGAAAACATTATTTGTAAGCTGAGGGAGATTTTAGAGTGGAATAATTGATGTTTTAGGTGAGTTAGAGGTGGTAGAGACACTATAAAGAAAAATGATTAGCAAAAAATTTGGAAACGGAATTTAGAGCATCTCCAATGCTACACTCCTATTAGTTAAAAAGATGACGTGTCATTAATTTTATTTAAAGGTTTTTAATTTACTCATCTCCAACCTTCTCTCCTCTTGTCTAAAAATTTAGATAATTTGTTTGAAGTTGGCTATTTATAGTCAATATCTATTTTTTTTTACAAAAGCTCTAAAGTGAACATATCATCGTGACAACATCATTTGTATGTATTTTTAGCATATAGCCAATCATTTTACATAATACCATTGAAGTAAATTAGCTTACAGATTCAACAAATTTTACAAAATCACTATTTTACGTAATCTAGATACAGAACCCCATTTCTTAGTACATGTTTTTAACATTAGACTATGAAATTCTACATGTGGTTAGAACTTAGAAGTACCACTGCAGGAAAAGAAAAAAGAAAACTACATATGATAAAAGAAATATCTTTTTAATGTTTAATGTGATTTTTTTTTAAATGGAAATTAATTAAAAAAAAATATAATTATAAATATTTATATTGCTATAAATGTAACTATTATGAATGTAATAATTGAATGATTTTGAGCATCTAAGCGCAACGAAAAATTGTAAAATAAATTAAAATCGAAATCCTCCATGGGAAATTCGAAAACTAAGAATAAATACCTAAAAAAATTTTAATAGTTCATTGATAAAAGATTTTGAAGGACCAAAACTTGTTCAATCACCAAGTTTTTCACTGTCGTGATTTACGCCCATAAAATTTTTTTAAATAAAAAGAATTCATGGGATAACATATCACTTTCAGATTATTCATACCATTATGAATTATGAAGGAAAATGATAGGTACTAAAAAAAATTTCAATTTTTTTCCTAGATGCTGAGGTGTCAATATATTATTGGCAACCTTCATAATAATAATATGAGATCACACATGCATACATATACGTTCACAAATTAAATTCGTCATGTGTCATACCAATTATTCAATTTTTTTTGAGATACCTAGCACTACTCCATACTAAATTATCGTTTGGCAAATTCTTGTTTTTCTAGAAAAGATCAACTAGAAATTATATTTAACAACTTACAAAATGTCTTATAATTGTTGGAAATTCTATGCTGCAAGTAGGTTTGTCAATGTATCAGATATCCGATTCGACCCGATCTAATCTGGATTGACTTAAATGGATTATTAGTTTGGAAAAATATCTGATTCAAATAATAAATGATTGTATATGAGATTAGATTGATCCGATCCAATTATCCACGACCCGATCCAATTATATATATATACACACGATATTATATCAACATATTTATAATATATATTATTAGAGAAAAATGCTCATAAACACGTTCTTAGGAGCTACTTAAGTACTTAGTACATTTTTATGGCTAAATTGTAATTATATAATTAAAAAATGCATAATTTGTATTTGAATTAAAAATTCTTTGTATCTCACATAACTTTTTCTTTGATAAATTTAAAGCAAATTTCATTAATCATGAAAAGAACTCGGTTGAGACAAATCCCCAACCGGCTATGCAATCAGGTTGAAAAACAAATAAATAAGCTAAACAATTAGCCATTTTGTTTCCAAATTGCTTAACATAAAGAATATAAAAATTCTTTGAATAAGAAAAGATTATAATGACTTCTCGAGAAATCCAACCTACACCATCCATGAAGCCAGTAGCATCACAATTGACATTCACACAATTAATTTCGGTTGTAATCCAATGTTCAGAGCTTTCGGTTGTATCAACTGAAATTGGAGGGACATATGCCCTCATAATATGAACAATCTTCCGTTATGAAAGGTGAGCTTTTGCGATTTCCACCATCGACCTAATCTCGATGCGGGCTTTCTAGATCCCCAAAACACCAATTGAATCATTATCAAAGACATATTACTAACTGTTATTCGATAGTTTGTTGTACTGTATTTTTGATTGATCAGAGGTTGAAATCCCCAATTTGTAGATGATGTACAATCTGCAGAGTGTGTTCTTTAGTCGCAGAGTAATTTTGTAAGAATGTACGATAGACTTAATCGGGACTTAATTAGGACTGTCTCTAAGTTTTACTAATTTTCAACTTTAGAATTTGTGAAAATAAATTAATAATTTACAACTTCAACTTATAGTTTTAAGTATAGTTAGAATATAATAGTAAATTAAGTTAATAAATCATATTTTACCTTTGTATTATTAGAAAATTAAATAAGTATTTCAAATTACAAATTAATTTTATATTCATAATCAAAAGACATATGTGTTGACAATTCTCACAAAAATAATTATTTTAAATATCGTTAACTTAATCGTTAAAAGTGAAATATTTTATATACATCACTGACTTTTTATAAGTAAAAACTTTCCTTTAGTAAAAAAATATTCGCGTTGACAATTTTCACAAAATTATTTAATATAAATATCGTCAAAGTCATTGTCAAAAGCACCAAAACTTATAAACACAAATCTTAGTTTATATTAATAAAATCTTTTTACTAACAAAAAAATAATATATTTTATTTAAATTAACTGTAAAAAATTAAAAAAAAAATTAGAACGCACGTAGCACGGACAAAGTTCCATAGTTATATTAAAATCTTTGGACTATGAAAACACTTTATAAAAAAATGCATAACCGTAAATCGGCATAAGAGTTAAAATGTATGATTTCAGTACCTCGAGGGCTAAAATGTATACTGTAAATCGATATAACTGTAAAAACTGTTTTGCCCATCCGAGTTGTACCGATTTTTTGTTATGAACCGGTATAAAAATCGAAAGGTATGATTTCAATACCTCAAGGACCAAAAGATACACTTTTAAAACACAGGGACTGATGGGTATATGGTACTAAAGCCCAGGGATTAAAAGGTCATTAAACCTTTTTTATAATATAAAGTATTTTTACATTGACGTAGTAATACATTTAACAAATTTAAAAGCAACACTGAAACATTAGGTAAATAGGAGAGTATTATTCTTTACAGGTCCCTCTTAGAGCACATCAGAAAATGTAATACCTGTTAATGTTTAACTCTACCAAATGTTTCACTCTACCAAATGAGTGAAATATTGCGCTGACAATAAGAATACATCATATTGACCTTCACATTCTTAGAATTTATGATTTTACATGGTTAATTTCTAACAAAGCTCCAGATATCTCTGAATGCGAGTCTTACAAATCAATGGGGAAAATCAGACTTTGACAAATACATTTAGAAGGGGTCACAAAAATGAATAAATTTGAATCAGACAATAAACAAATGTGGAGAATAGGGTTGTGAGGGGAGGGCAGCCAAAAGGTCTCCTTTCTTAAACACTACATCCAAGCAGTGCAAACTATCCCACATAAAAAGAGTGGGAAAGAAAGACAAAATAGCAGGGCATTCCTTTGTCAAATGCTTATTCACTTAATTTGCAACTGCGGATATATGGATTGTCAAATTTGATATATTTTGTCCAGTAAGATCGATACTTCGTCATAGCCAACTCCAACCATGGTTTCATATTGCCATTGTAGTGAATAACAGCTGCATTATCAATCTCTGTCTTGTCTACGGTCGGACTATAACCCAGACCAAGCACATGCCATGACTTATCAAGTGGATGAGTAAGTCTATAAAATGTCATCAGTCCAGGAGGTAAAGTCCCAAGCTTCCACAGAACTCTATCTTCATTCTAAGTAAAATGCAAGGGCAAATCGCAACAAACTAATATTAGTTAAGGTGCCAAAATAAAACATATTGATCTTTTGACCTCCAAACCATAGTCTACCGACAGATTCCATAAGAAATTATTAGACAGTTATATAGTGCCTAGCAAAAACATAAGAACATTCAATATTTTAGGGAAGTTGAAAGTTAATGAACATTTAAATTATGCTGTTAGTACAAAATTCATTTGCTTTATTCAGTTGACTTGCCTGTATGCTTCAGCTAGGTTGCTTAAATAAGGATGATCATTATTATATAAACAGATATATAAATATATGAAATGTAAATGAAGGGTTAAGAATAATTTACCATGGACTGCCACTTGTGATATATGCCAGTTATATCCTTCTTTTTCCACTCCTTGAGATCGAAGATGTTCATACCATATGCCCAACCACATGCATTAGGATCAAAATTTCTTGCAATATGGGGATTTGAGAAATTTAGATACTTGTCAAAACGATGAAAGCTCTCGCCACATGTTTCCACAGCACCATTTACATTACCATTCAGGTCGACTGACCACAATCCAGTCAAGTCCTTCTGAACAACAATGTCATCGTCAAGGAAAAGTATCTTGTCCAACTTAGGATAAACCTGAGGGAGATAAAACCTAAGGTGATTAAGCATGGACAAATATTTTGGGTTCCTGTACTTGAGGTTAGATGAACCAGCAGTGGTGGTATGATCCGACTTGAAATAATATGCTTTCATGGCAGCTGACTCTAGTTGCTTCAGAACTGGACAGTATGATGAGTTAAGCCACTTAAATTCATCTACATTTTCAACATGGATGGTAGCTTTTCCAGGAGGATTCAAAAGAAACCACATACTAATAGCTGCAAAGTTCAACTTATCAGAAACAAGATGAAATACATGTTTCTCTGGTTCCTGCAATCCAACCATGTAGCATTTTCAGTTTACGGGGATATTAGAGCAAGCTACTTGCTTATTAAGCATGAGAATAGATTTATTATTTTGCCAACAGCTAAAGTGGAATATCCGAGTATTACACTTGAAAGTGAGTCTTAAATTCATTATAGTCTCAGAGAACAAATTCCTTCAACAAAATGGTCAAATAGGATTGAAAGTTTAAAGAGTAATTCAGAGATTTATCTGACTAAAAAAGAATATTATTTCGTGATACTTTGTCACGAGGATATTCAATTTGAAAAGAATTCATAAGGCTCTTAAGATTTGAAAAGTTTATTAGTGCGTTTAACTGTGTTGGTGTGTGTGAGAAAAGGGGGGGGCCCACCTTAGCATTAATGATAGCCGAGTTCACAACAACAGACGCAGCCAAAACATTGTCAGAGAAGAGGGCATAATGATATAGTTTTGGATTCTCCAGATTTTCACTTCTAGGGAATTCTCTCTTTTCTGGTGAAAGGAGGTAGTATTCTATAGTTAGGCGCATGGACAGGCAGTGGATACCATTTGGGATCGTCTTTGCTGCCAGCTGACTCAAGAACGTGCTCTGCTTCTTAAGGCTCCGAACTTGCTCATCAGCAGTTTGAAGCATTGCTCTCAGCTTCCCAGTAACAAGCTTACAATCATACAGTTTCTCTTTAGCTTTTGACAGAACTTGGCCCATGGCTTTTATTTTCTCAGCAGCACTGCAAACATATCATACTTGGGGTCAGAATTGTAAAACATTATACATGTGTAGAATTATTAAAAATGCTAAAGATGAAATTATCTATCACCTAGGACTCAGATCAGAATCAGAAGATGCATCTCGTAGAGCATGCTGACTTTCTTTAATTCGATTCTGTAATTCACGGGCCAAATCAGTCTGGTTCTTCATTGTCGCAATGCTTACATACACCCTTGCCATAATTATTTGATCACGAATCAACCGAACAGTCGAATCAGAATTGTCATTATCATTCTCTTTCCTCCATAGATTATACTTACCCAGGACTGCCGAGTCAACTGATTTGGAACGTTCAATAGCATCATTTTCGAGCTTCACGGTTACTTCATCATCTTGTTTTACCAAATCAGCAGCACGCTTTTCTCGTTTCTTTTCTCTTAATTGCTGCACATAATTACAACACATTTATCATTACTAGAAACAAATTTCTGAGCTAATTCTTGATAACAAATGTAAACAATTCATTTTTTTCTTTTAGATTACAACTCAATAGTAGATATTTCTCAAGATGCAAATCCATTATCAAAGTACGGGTAACGACAACACAAACAAAAGTTAAAGATGAATTTTACCCTTCTAGCTAATTTAGCAGGTGTATCAACAAATTGAACATGAGCAGCTGAAAGAGAAAATAAAATATATTAGTTCTATATTATAATTGGTCAAGTACAGAATCATATACAAAAACAATTATTACCATCTTTGCCTTTAGGAGTTTCTTGTACAATTTTTGCAGCTTCAGCCTTGAGGTAGAAGATTAGAAAAAGATATTACATGAGAAAAATAATATCATATGTAACAAGTACTACATGAAAAACATACAGTAAGCATAAGATCCAAATGAGGTTAAAAGTGACCCTGACCTCAGTCAAGGAAGAAATCTTGTCAGCTGGTATCTCTTGCCTAACAAACTTCCACGACGCTGAGAGATTGTTTTTTCTGAAAGAATCAAGACTTAAAGGGCCTAAATCATTTGTGTTGGCTTTGATCACATCAATAACCTGTAGCAGATGTTAAAATTAGTGAGCCAGTTAACTATGAACATGCCACAATATAGAACCTCAAACTCTATAATAGCCAAATAAGCTAGTATAGAAGCTCCAATAAACAAACTTGCCTCCCTTGAGAAGAGTGATTTAACATTTTGCAGTGCCAATTTTTCTCTCCAATTTAACTCCTGCAGTTTTAAATATAATCTACTCAGCAAGAATAGTTGTACTACAATAGTAGTCCAAAGTATGACGAAGGAAAAGAAAATGAGGTTTACCTGCTTAATAGAACTGGCTGCAATATTTTCCTGATCTGCAGAAACAGAAAAAGGTTCGTTAACATGAATGGAATGACAGACGAAACCAACAAGCAGAAGGAAATAAATATTACACACTTGTACTGCTATAAATATATGACTTCTTGTATTCTATAGCTATTGGAAAAGGCCCATAAACATAGAGGAATCACAGGCTCATCACTGTCTAATACTACATATCACTCATCATTAAACTTTTACTCTGAAACTATGAGATGTCAAAAGTAATACCTATTTTCTTGTTATATACAATTGCACACAACGCACATCTTACACAATTACATTAAGATAAAAATATGCAAAGGATAGTTAGCGCCAATGAAAATAGGAAAGTGATGTTCTCGAACAATGCCAATAAAGACTCACTCCTGAAAAATCAACAAGAAGACCCAGCTACACCCTAATTAGAGGTGGATGCAGCGGTACTAGTAGAACACTTTTATTTCCCTTTTTAGTTTATCAAGTAACTCTTTTTTTCTTTTTTCTTCTTTTCAGTAGACTTCTAGTGCAGAACCCTTCAATTTTCTAAGATGATGCTATACGAGCTTCTTTGAAACAGGCATCAATCTTACAGAAGATTGGCACAAAGTCACAAACACACACAATATTAAAATGTTTCTTTTAGCACTATGCAAGTACTTTGGGCGCACAATGCTTAATAGCCTAGAGTAGCTATCACCCAAGAGCAAATTTTTTATTTTACAGATACAAATGAAGTTTTTTAACTGTGGCGAGTCTAGAAACCATATAATTATACTTAACAATTTGAAATCTGAACTTGCCAATACAAAAAAAAAAGGATTAATCAGCAAAACTACAAAAGCAACCACTCAACAACCATAACCCATCTTAAAAACTTGAAGTGAGGATGCTAGCAACGCCAATCTCATATAGAAAGATTTAAAAAGGTAGGTCAAAACACTGCTCTCTTTCCACTTACTGACTGGTTAAGAGCTAACTATTAATTTTATCATTTATGAGCACTGTCTAAAACCACTGCAAAAGAACTTGATCCTTAATTTCACCAATTTTATGTTTAAATCACTTTCTAATTGGGTACAACTACGTCAAAATAGATTACACATACAAAAAGATAACAGATCCTACTTTTTCCAATGTAAATGAAAAATAAAACACTAAGAGTCTAAACATTAGAAATAAGACTAGGGTTGCTCAAAAGTATATTCCTATGAACAATAAATTAGGGTGGTCTCCCATAGTAGAATTCTGTAATTTCTACTCAAATGTGTTTATATAGTATTGACTTTCAAATTTTATACAGGGATCCAATGTTTATGATTTAATTATTGTTTTTATTATACGACATGTTTTATATAGTTGATACATAATCCTTATTTTAGCCCAATTGTTTTGGGCCTTGGACCATTAAGGTTCTATTTTCTCCATATATTACTTCTATTGGTGATTGATTATTTTTTTAATGATTGATTACATACATTCAAGTGATTTACCTGATTAAATTGGCTGCAAACTTGCAATCAATATTAGTTCACTCGCCCCAGAACGTAATAAAGTTAGAATTTTAAACTGTTCCTTGGGTCTAGGCATAATTTTCAATTATGAGCCTATAAGACTTATCTTCTTTTAATTATAGCTTATAAAACACCAAAAAAACTGGAGGCCATTATATGTGTGAAATATGTTAAATGGTAAAACCATCTAAGCCCACTACTAGTCTTCCAAACCTCAGAAACTCAATAATGGTGTCACAGTTGTCCAGTACGGCTAAACCTCAGCAATGTACTAATCCTTCCGTTTCTTATTAATAGTTGTTTTGGGAGGTTTGCCACAGACCAAGGAGGAACAATTAATACACCACAACCTAATTGATATTGTTATACTATTACTACTATAACCTCATAGTTTACTGTATGAGGTTAGTCATATGGTTAGAACATGTAATACGAACTGATAAATTGGAATCAGAACAAAAACTTAAAACGACTAATATTGAGGAATGGTGGAACTAACTATTTTCCAATAGCGAACTAACCTTCCTCACAAAAGCTGACTCGATTTCAGCTTATTTCGTCTTTTTTTGTCGGAAAGCAGGCAACTTAAACAATTGAATCCAAAATAACTAGCAATCGTAACATAGATTCCTTTCCACATAAAAATTAGACTTCAATACAGTCACACCAAATATCAATCACATTCATTATCAAAGTATCCAGCATTTACCACACTTTAAATTTCCGAAGGATACCATACATAGCATAATTAAAACATATCAAGTCATAAAACCAAGTATATAAACATTCACAAAATAATCTCAAATCACACCAAACAAACTTCAAAACTCCTAATCACAATAAATTTTCAACTTAAAAGAGAACATATATATACGAAATTTACTGATCAAATGAAATTGTAACATCAACTAACTTAACATTCAGTAATCACAAATCTATCGGACAAACTTCGAAACTCCTAATCCCAATAAATTATCAACTTAAAGAGCATAAACACACGCATATACACATACTGACCAAATGAAGTAGTGGCATAAATTCCCCGTCCAACGAAGAACAGCAAAGGCGCAAAAATCGACACGAAAATAACAACCGCAATCGGAAACCTAGATCCCGAACCACCTCTGTTCCTGTGCATTCCTTTCTTACTCGCCATCACAACCTTCCAAATTCAACAAATCCCCAATCAAACACACACACAAAATACACACACTAAAACCTCTATTAAATCAACAGCATCTACTTAATAAAAGATAAGTAAACGTATTCAATTATTAATTTATCCAGATTATTAACTCATCCAATTTTACTTTATCGGATTTTACCGTGTCACGCAAAACAGTAAAAATTTATGTTATTTTGACATCGAGGAAAAATATTAACTTTTCGACATTATTCGAAAACATTAATTTATCGAGAGATTTAACAATAAGTTGTAAATACGAGGAGAGATCTGGCTTACTAGTTGATTGTTGAGATTTGATTACGAGCGTGTCGCAATTGGCATTGTGAATTCCGGCGGATAATTGAACGGAATGGGAGCGATTGGGATGCGAGGAGCGAGTTAACTCGGTGGAATACAACGGAAAAGTTAAATAAACGTGTGTTTTGTGAGTGTTTTAAGTGTGTGAGAGAGAAGGGGTTGGGAGAGTTTATATAGAGATGGAAGTAGAGTAAGGAAATAAAAAGGGTAACAAGGAAGTTCGCTTCATTGATTGATTGATTTAGGATAGAGCAGGAAAGTTGCCGTTTTTAAATCTTTTATTTTCTTTGTTTTTTATGAAATTTTTTGTTCTTCAAATAAATTTTGAGATCCACGTTTTTCAAAGAAAATTAATTTATTACCCGTGTAAGGTACAAGTTCGTTTACATTTATTTATTAACTCAACATTAATATTTTTTCAATAATTTTTAGATATTTGGCATATATTGGAACAAATAATATGAATATTAGTTTATATCTTCTGTCCATTGTGAAGTATGAAAATCTTTTTTAGCACAAAAACCTCTACTCCATAAGTTAGGAAAAATGGATTACTTCGGCACTAACTTTGCAAGTAGTACGAAAAGCCCAAAGTATGGGGAGGAGCTCGTCCGCCCAATTGTTCTGAGAGCGCCCGACCCTCTTTTCCCGTCACTCAGAATTTTTTGATCGACCACCTCGACTTGTTCATTAGCTTATGGATAAGTTAATGAAGTGAAGCGTAGTTTCATATCATTGTCATCATAATGTTTCTTGAATTCTTTATTGTTTGAATTCTTTATTGTTGAACTATCGCATATTATCCTTATCAGGATACGTGGGAGTCTATATCAACATATCACACTTTTCCATAAGCATTTTGTTACATGTTTGGTGGTTATCTTAGTTAAAGATTAATTTGTCCTCAATTCACTTAGTGAAGTAGTCACATCGCTTTTCGAACTCCTTAGAGCCAGAGAGCATCTTCGTTTAATAGAAATCAAATCGGTTAATCTTACATGCAAGGGCCCTGCCCCAAGAGTGCTGCCTATAAATTTTCCCGTAAATTTCTTTTAGAGCTAGCTCGACCGCAAAGGGCCCCAAATATTTCATGTATCATCACAAAAATGGATATTGTAAGGGCATTAACTCGGGGTGGATGTAAGATGCACGTGAAGTACATCCTTCTTAGGTTTAATAATTATGTCCTAATCTGGAATGATGTTTCAATTACTACCAACAATGCATCAGCTACCTCATCATAATGAGACACTATACTATAGATTGCGTATCGCAACCATCTCTTAGAAAAATGATCAAAAATCATTATTATTGATGGACATTGTCAGATAAATTTATATAAGTTAATGTTAGGATTTATGGGTGATAGCTTAAAAGACAACTTAACTTTATGTTTTGTAATACTTAATTTTATTAAGCAGAACATATCGTCACAGGTAGAGTATGTTCTTGTAGCCATTTTATTTGCTATAATAAACTTGTTTATAAATCTTGGAAGAAGTTCATTCGTTTGTTCAAGCCTCAAGAAGTATATCAGGATAATGGCAAGAATAAATGTTACTGTCATCTCACTGACAGTAAGGTTACAAGAAGACAGCATGTTGCAAGTCATGACAACATATTTTCTCTGACAGCAACATTGGCGGAAGCCTTGAGACAACAACTCTCTATTCTCCTAACAACAAGTTTGGAACTCCTGACAGCATCTATTGCGGGGATTTCTTACTGTCACCAAAAGCGCATTCTTGTGACAACAAACTTGGAAATGCAGGATACTGTCTCAAAGGGATAAACTTTGAATTGGGGATCTACCCAGTCAAACATGTGACAGTTTGGATGTTCAAGAAACAGGCGTGCTGTAGTATCCAGTATCCCAACACTGCATCAGGTCTGCAAGACTACGACAGAAGCTTGAGAGATCACATGACAAAGCTCACCAATTCAAGAGTATGACAGATCAACATCTACTGGAATTGTGTTAGCTAAATATAGAATGTATCTAGATTGCTTTTTCCTGTAATGATAAACTTGTTTGTATAGAAATTTAGGTAAGACACACGGGTAGGCAAATTGTAAGAAGCTGCCACATGAAAATGACAGCAGCTTCACAAACCCGTGATGATAGAGACATGATTAGTTTACTAAGACTACCTCTTTCATTCTATACGTGAATCACTCGAGGAATCGAAGCTTGAGAAAAACATACTTCTCTCAAGGTTGTAGCAACAATTTTGTAAGATAAATAAAATATTTATTTTGTGAGAAAACTACTTGTGATTGCATTTCTTCTACTAATAGGATTTAATCTTAGTTTTAGTTGTTGAAGCATAGATTGAATTTTATCAGTATTGCATTCAACCCCCCTTCTGCAATACTCAAGGATCAACAACTGGTATCAGAGCAACAGATTGATATACAAATCTGAGATCATGACGAGTATACAGAAGTCGATTAGTATCAAGATCCCAGCTTTTGATAAAGAGAACTACAATGTTTGGAAAAGAAAAATCTCACTGTTTATCAAAGCTGTGAATCCACTATACGTTGGAATCCTCGACAATGGTCCCTTTATTCCACAGAAAGAAATAGCAGCCTCGACTGTTGATGGTGTTGTAATTCTAGCGCATTGGGTTCCCAAGAAGCCATCCGAGTTCTTAGAGCCAGAAAAGGAAAAGATTGTTCTGGATGACTACTTGCAACTCATTATGCTTGACTCTCTCACTTTGGATAAATCCATGTGTGGGAATGTCATTGGATGCTCATCAGCCAAGGAAATATGGAACAAAATCGAGCTGTTATGCGAAGGAAGTGAAGAAGTCAGGGAGAACCAAAGACAGATTCTTGTCTCCCAATAGGAAGCTTTCATGGCAAAGCCCAGTGAAGAACTTACTCAATTTTTTGAGAGATTTAGGAAACTCATCACAAAACTCCAGATTCATGGCAAGTTCTATGAGAAGAACGAACTCAACCTTAAGTTCTTACTCACACTTACTGAGCATCTTGAGTACAAGGTCACTGCAATTAGAGAAGGAAGAGACTTGAAAAGTGTCTCTCTTGAAACATTGTATGGTGTGCTCAAGTCATATGAGCTAGAACTCTTTCAAAAGAGAGCTATACAAAGTGGATCAAAAGGAAAGATGGCCAATATGTCTGGTCCTCTTGTAGCTCATGAGCCAAAGATCACTATGCCAAGTGAAGCAGTTCAAATCATTTATCCAACTCAAGTGTCTTCCTTGAAGATTGAAGATATGGTGGATGAAGAGGAGAAAGTAATGCTGCAACTGGATGATGTTGAAGATGATGAGTTCTACTCTATAGAGGAGATGGAAAAGATGGATAATCCAACCATGGCTTATATGGCAAAGAAGTTTAAAAATATAAGATTCAGAAAAAACAAGCCATACAAGCCTCAGGGTTAGACATCAAGGTTCAACAAAGGGAACTTCTCCAAGACTGCTGGCAATGCTACAAGAGGAGGATATAAAACTGGAATGGTGGATAGGTCTAAATTCAGATGTTACAACTGCAACGAGCTTGGTCATTTTGCTACTGAATGCAGAAGGCCAAAGTAAAATCAGAAAATGAACAAAGGGTCAAGTGGACAGTACAAAAGAGGACAAGGAAGAACCTATGTTGCTGAAGGTGGATGTTGGGATGAGTCTGATGAGGAAGAGGAAGAAGAATATGTGAACTTAGCCCTGATGGCTAAATCAGAAGATGAATCTCCAAGCCCTTCAACTCAGGTACCTTCACTTGTCTTTCTTGATATGTCTAACACTGAATATTAGCAAACTCTTGAGGAATTGAGTGCAGAAATGTTCAATATCCATACTAGTTTAACTGCTGCTAATGAAGAAATAGATAGGTTAACTAAGTTAAATGAATCACTCAGTTCTGAAAATGATTTGCTTTTACTTAAGACCAGTACATTGGACTCCCTAGCCCAGGAAAACTCAAGACTTAAAAATGATCTAGTATGTGCTAAGGAGGTAGAAGATTTCTTGAGAAAAGAAATAACTGAAAATGAATTTAAGCTCAAGGCTTACCGAAACTCCTCTAGGTTGCTTCAGGATCTTAATGATAAGAACACTGAGAATCAGAAGGTAGGAGTAGGTTTTGAATATGGAAGGAGATCTGGAAAGGAATCTGTGATTCTTGATTGTTCAACTGATGTTGCTGTCAAACCCCAAATCCTCAAAAAGGTTCATGCACCAAAATTCAAGATTGTTGAAGTTGATTTTGATGAGGAAGCTATGTTCATCAAATAACAGCTCCTTGATGAGGATGAAGGTGTTGACAGTACAATTGTTGAAGGAAAAGATACTGTCACAACCCCCAAGACAGTAACTTTGCCTAGCAATCTGACAGAATGTTCTGAAGATGCTGTCATCAATGACAAGGCAGAATCTTCTAAAGATGCTGTCAAGAGAGTATCTAAGACAGTTACCTCGAAACCTACTGTCAAGACAGTGAACATAAACGGTACTGTCAAGAAAGACCCGACATCAATTTCAGGACATGCTGTCAATACAGACACTTTCATATCTAAGAACAGGAATGGCAAAGTAGGAATTAACAAGGGTAATGGATATGCTTATGTCAAGAATGCACCCAGGAAACTATGTAATAACTGTGGCTCCTCACATCATTTAACTAATGTTTGTAAGAAACCAACTGAGACCAAAGTCAATATGACTGAGGTCAAGGGTAACTATACAGAACCCCCATTATGCATAGATCCTTGGATGTCTGTAATAACACTGATTGCATGCCCTGTAAAATTACTGCTATGAGTACTTGCTTCAATTTGCCTATTCTGTCAACTGATAAATGCTCTTACATGAATTCTGGTGAGACTTCTGAGCCTACTGTTAACAGTAAAAAGGCAACCCCCACTAAGAAAAAGACTAGGTCTTATTCTAAACCAAAGTGGGTGGCAAGGGAAGTTGAACAAATATTTTCTGATGATTATGTTGATGCTGAAAATGAAGGAAACTCAAGTGTTACTAAGTCTGCAGGACCCAACAAGGATTGGGTACCATATGCAACCTAAAAACAATTTGTTTTGCAGGGCAAGAAAAAGAAGCAGGTTGTGTGGATCATTGACAGTGGTTGCTCAAGACACATGACTGGTGATAAAGCCCTGCTATCACATTTTGTGGAGAAAGCTGACCCAGTCATAACCTTTGGAGACAACAGCAAAGGTTACACAGTGAGATATGGCTGCTTAGAATTTGGGAATGTTGTCATAGATGACATTGCTCTTTTTGATGGGCTAATGCACAACCTCCTAAGTGTCATCCAATTCAGTGATAGAGGATTCAAGGTTGAAAGGCATATGTTTAGGCCTATTTGTTTACATCGAGGATTCAACTCAACTTAAACAAGTTTGTAATAAGTAAGTAATAATTCAATTGTCACAGTCACAGGAATCTCAGAAGATCATATCTGTCAGAAGAATACAGATTAAAGTCATCCTACAGATTTGAAGAAATACTACATTGAAAGAAGTTCAATTATTTGTTCAAGCCTCAGTGAAGTCTTCAAAGAAGTGGATTTATTAAAGTGACAGAGGTTTCAGATTTGTGACAGCAAATGTACAGGTTACAAAGGTTGATCAACAGTCAAAAGCAGACAATGGACCACAACTTAAAGTCAAGATGAAGAACATACATTGAAGTTAGTCATTTATGAACCAGACCGTGCATCAAATGACAACCTCTGACAATGGATACTCTTCAGCAGTTCAAGTGGTTCAAGAATTGGTTTTTCTATGTTATAAGAATTTACATTCTCTTTTAAATTAGTTATTAATTTATTTATTAAATTAATTCTTCTGAATTAATTTAACAAATAAATTGAGTACTTAATTTATTGAATAAATTAAATTCATCAGAATTTAATTTATGAAATAAATTAATTAACATAATTAATTTAAATTAGAATTAGAATTAATTCAGAATTTCTTAATTAAAATGAACTGGAATGACTATCCAGGATAGTCATCCCGATAGTCATTCCAAGTTTATTTATATTAAAAATGTACTGGAATGACTATCAAGGGATAGTCATCCCGATAGTCATCCTTGTTAGAAATGAATACCACTAGAAACTAGACAGAGGGGGGGTGAATGGATAGTTTGATATATTTTTCGATCTTGAAAACTAAGTAAACAACTGTATGTGATTATGATATGTAATATGCAGAAAGTAAATAACACACACAATCACTTTAATCTACTTTGTATAAGCAAATTAAATACTACAGCTTTCCAGGAAATTCACAATCGAATTTCTGGCTTCTAAACAAGAACGGTTTGAACTTGCTTGCTTACAGAGAAAAGAGCTTAGCAAATAACTATGTGTATCTCTCTTACAGCTTACAGTTGTGTGTGCACGATATATATATTTACCTATACAAACTAGGCATACACAATATTACACAGCTACCCCTTCTGAAAGTCCAACTTGTCCTGCCATAAGAAGTTCACTGTGTCAGGAAGGACCACCTGCTTTTCGGAGTCTTTCCCGTTTCTGTAGCTGCTTGTCTCTTATCTTTCTCTCCAAGTTTAGCTGTAGATTTGCCATCTGTTCTTTGGACCACCTTGCCAGAACAAATGCTTCAGTATTTGTCTCCTTTGATTCTTGGTTCTGTACCTTGATTTGTCTTGTTATAAACGGCTAAGTGTTGATATCGTGAACTCCACTTTATCCCTGACTATGCGATCTCCCTTGTGAGGACTACGCGATATAGCCTTTGAAGACTTTGCGACATAGGTCATTTGACGACTATGCGACATAGGTCATTTGATGACTATGCGACATAGGTCATTTGATGACTATACGACATAGGTCATTTGATGACTATGCGACATAGGTCATTTGATGACTATGCGACATAGTGCTTCTGAGGACTTCACGATCTAGGCTCCTTTGACTTTGCTGACTTCAACACTTCACGACATGTGTCTTGAGGACTTCTCGACATAGTACAAAATGGACTATGCGATATAGTACTTCACGACATGGACATTGGTGACTTCACGACATAGCTTTCTTTTGACTTTGCTATATAATGCCTTAGACAAATTCCTGCAACTTATTTCTTCATAGCCTTATTCAACTCTATCCTGCTGCATGAACACTTCTGAACTTCTACCAGGATAATTATTCAATGGCCTATATACAATCTAGATGCAAGAAACTTTACTAAGCTCATCATAAGTCTGAGCATACATGATCAAACTAATGTTCATGAGAACAAGACAAGTACATTTAGAGACCTATACTATATCCCAGTGATAGAAATCACTAGGTCATGTAACGTGACATAGTCACATAGTGTAGGCTTGTTAATAGTGGTATTCAGACATGTCTTGAGCCTAACAATCTCCCCCAAATTGTGAGTAAGATCCTTAGGCACAATTTCATGTCTGATAACAAGCCTAACTTACATAAAAGGAAATTTTAGTAACAGAAAGAACAATTCATGAACCTTGAGATCAGAAATTTGATTACATAGAAAAATTGAAAGCTTACAGATTACTTTTGTTGCTCAGCAGCTTCAGCTTCCAATTGCTTCTCTAGCAAATCATCATATATCTTCTTTTTCCTTATTTCTTCTTTTCTCTTCATGTCAATGATGGCTTCTTGAATTTCTTCTCTTGCAATCAGTTCTTCAATGAGAGGTGAGCCTTCCAGGTCATCAATTGCAGCTTTGAGTGCACTTTCTACATATGAGTCCAGAAACTCCATCCTTATTTTGCTTTGGCCTCCATGTGAGTTTTTGTACTCCACAATGTAAGGATTTTGTTTGACCCTGCACATCCCTTTCTGCCTTAGCTCCTTAGCCCTCTCTTCCATCTCAGCCATTTCTTTCTCTTTCTGTATGTTTTTCTTTTCATTCTCTTTCCTCATGTTTTCTTCATAATCAGCATGCATTTTCAAGTACCTGGCAATATCTATCTTCCATGTCCTTTCATCCTTTTCTTCAAAATTCAGTAAGGCATTTATCCTTTCAAGCTCATACTTATAGAAATATTGCCAGCTTCCTTGCTTCATTATTCTTTCTCTTCCATCAGTGTATTTGATATCTAGATGATCCAACCTCACTTTGACTTCAAAGATCCTTTGAGCCCTCAAAAATGCTAGGGCATCTTCATCATAGTCCTCATCTAGTGGAAGCACATTGATGCCAATAACATTTGTGAGTTTTCCAGTCTTCTTTGTTATCCTTATCCTTTTGGGTACACTCTTGATCTTCAAATGCTTCACAAGAGATACCTTTCTTGAACAAGGAGAATTAGTCTTCAGTGCCACATCACTTGGAAGTAGCTTCATTCCTTTCCCTTTCATCCACTGTAACACTCCACTGGCTGTGACTTTGTGGAAGTGTTTTCTTGAGATTATTTTAGTGGCTTCATCTTTCATCTGTGGCAATTCAGGTTCAGAAGTCATGGATAATGATTTTGGAGGATCATTGCTAACAGTACCCACCCTAGACTTAGAGTCTTGTGTTGTGGTTAAAGTACTACTAGCAATGTCCTTGACTTGCTGAATTCCACTCCTAGTTCTCTTCACTGTCTCCTTTGCCCCCTTTGTGTCATCACCATCATCTTTAGATTTCTTGGAAGATTTGCTCCTGCTGCTGTCACTTGGTCCATCCTTATTACTCCTTGAATGAGATCTCCTCCTGTAGGTTTTCTCCTCATCATCATCCTCCCCATCCTTCTTCATGTTCTTTTCTTTGATAGATTCAGGCAAAACACCATGAATCAGAAAAGATTGTAGAATGTTAATCATCTCTAATTCCTCTGCTGTCTTGACTCCTTTCTTTGCTCTCAGCATTTGCAGCACTTGATTGATCTTTGAGTTATTCTTCATTTGCAAATCTTTGGGAATGACTAGTTGGTCAATACTTCTGACTTTGGATAGACTTTGAAAAATTACTGTCCTTGGCTTGGGTATGACCTCAGGCAGTCTTTGATTTTGGTTCAACTCCAAGTCATTATAAAGACTTTCATTGTTAGCCCCACTCCTTTCAATCAACTCCAGAATTATTGACACTTCAGTAAACCTCAGTTTCTCTAGAGTTTGAAATGCTAAGTGCCACAAGCAGTTGTTCTTGCACACCATGATTATTTCTCTCAGATAAACATCCCTGATTTTCCTTACTGCAACTGTGAAGTACTTGATACCTTCCCTGAGCTTCTTTCTGTACACTTGTGCATCTCCTTGAGCATTCTTGTAGGTGGCTTTCAGAAACTCCAGGAATGCCTCATCATGATAGATGTTAGAGTTGGCAACTTCCTGTAGCTTGGCCTCAGTGATAAGTGTAGCTTGGGTAGGTTTAGCAATTGGAGTAGGTATAGCAGGTTGAGAGGTTAAGATGTCTTTAGGCATTGTGGATGGATAGAATGTTGTGGTTACTGTGCTTTTCTGACCTTGTGCATTGATGACCTCTACAGGGGGAAGATTGATTGGCTTTATTGTCTCTTCAATAAGCTTGCCCTTAAGTTTTGATTGCTTGGCAGGTGCTCCCCCTGTCTTTTTCACATTGACCTCCTTTCCTTTCTCCCCCTTAGGCTTGGGATCAGACAAGATGTCTTGAGCTTCCCCAGGAATAGGCAGGTTGAAAGATTTCATCATTGAGGTCATCATTTGTTGCTGCACCAGCAAGATGTTTGTTGTGTTGTTGCCTTGAGCATCTAGCTTGTCATTGAGTTGGCTTAGAGATGCAGAGAGCATTCTGTTTTCATCTTTGAGAGAGGCCACTTCCTTTTCTAAGCCATCCACCTTGGAGAATAATTGTTGAGACTTGAAGGAGTTTAGAGATTGATCTTTGACCCTGGCAAAGTCATATTTAGAGATGTCTGACAGAGGGACTTCATCCACCAGCTTATCACCATACTGGTTTTTCCACATGACATTTAACATAGCATTGGTGGTGATGGTAGATTTTGCTTGATTTTCCAGTGTAGAAGCCAGTTTCTTGATGTTGTCTGTGACCATGGCAAGAGTCACATCCATCATGGACACATTGGAGGAGGTTTTCTGGACTTCTTTGAGGATACCATCTACCTTGGGAAAATCAGAGAGATAAGAGTTTCTTAGCTTGGTGAGGGATCTGTCTGTCTCCTCCTGAATAGAAGAAATCTCTGATTGAAGCCCTTTCCCAAGATAATGCAGAGCCTTCAACTGGTTCTTGTACACATCATTCACAGCTTCATATATGGCAACAGGAGAAAGATCCTTAGCATTTGAGCCCAGAGAGGTGAGGTATTCTTCTCTCACAAAAGCCAGGGCATCCTTGAGCTTGAGAGTCCTCTTAGCATCCAACCAGGCATCCACATTCCCCTCTGGTTCAGCTGTATCCACAATCTTCTCCTGTTGAGCTTCAACATCCTCCTTATGGCAGAGCAGGATAGCTTCATAATCAGCATTTGGAAGGTTGGAGGTGAGGAGATGTTGAGCTATCTTAGAGAACTCATCAATCTGTGCCACATGGAGATCCTGTATGGCTTCTTCTGTCATTTTGGAGGGCACAGATGATGATCCTGAAGGCCTGTCATGTTGCACAGGCTTCAGCCATTCTGACATTGTGGCCTGAGCCAAGTGAGAGCTAGTGCTAAGCACTTCATGAGATGTGTGAGTTTGAGTTTCCTCCAGCCTTGGAATGGCTGTAGGGTCTGATGTTGTCTCCATTGAAATGGGATGTGTTACAACATCAGCCCTATTTGTCTGTGAAGACATTTCCACATCCCTAAGGATGGGAGAATTAGGCACAGAGTCTCCAGTGAAAACTGGTGAATCCTCCATGTTTGTGTTGGTGTCATTAGGATATGCCTCAGCATGCATTCCCTGACCAACCAAATGTGGGTCCTGAGTGGTGAGCACAGTGTCAAGCACCATGTCACTTGAAGTGGGCTCAATCACAGGGCTGGATTGTGATTGATCAAGGGCAAGATTGTCATGAGAATGACTCTCTTGTTCAGAAGAAATTTTAGTGGAAGAATCTGAGAGAGAAGTGGGGTTCAGATTAGATTTTGGCAACTCCCCCTGAGAAATAGGAGGAGTTTCAACATTGATGTGCTCTCCACTTAGTGTTTGATCACCCTTATCACTCCTAGGATCAAGAGTGAGGTCTTGACCCTGTGCAGACTCTTTACAACTTGCAGTGGGGAGGCTGCTCTTTTCAATGCCCATGACCTGTTGAGAGGCCATAGACAGTAGCAGGTGTACCCCTTTTTCCACATCTGAATCCTGTTGGGAGGATTCAGTGGTAGATTTAGATTTTGACTTCTTCTTTGGTCTGGTGAGAGGTGACTCAGGAATCTCACTTGCTAGTTCTACAGATTCATGGATAATAGCTAGGGTTCTCTTCTTCTTCTTTTTAGGAACATCAACCTTTTGAGAGATTGATGCACTTGGCTGACTAGACTCTACAGTGGTGTTTACAGTGGGGTTGCTGGATGGGATAGGGAGGCTTGGGTTAGACTGTGAAGCTCCTTCAGTCTCAGCCTCCCCTGTCCAGGAAAGAGCATGGTATATGGGCTTATCAAGTGGATAAGACGCGAATGTGTCCTGCATATGCTTGGTCACACTCAAGATCACATCCACTTGATTCCTTGTGTCCAATGAACCAAACAGAATCTTGGACATGGACTTGGAATAAGCCAACTTTGATTTATCAATACCCTCCAAGTCATGGACATTAGCATCAAGATAATTTAAAATAACTTGAAGAAAGCGAGGATAAAAGATGTCATTACCTCTTCCACGGACTGTCCTCCCTAGCCTTTGAGCCAATTCCTTGAGGATTATTGCTCCAACATTGATTTCCTGATTGTGGGCTAGGGAATAGGCCAGCTTCACAGCAATGTGACTGATATGGTCCCATCCTGTCTTTCTGCAAAGGAACACCTTCTGGAGTGCATCAAATAGGAATGACCACTCCCTTCTTACAAATTTCTTGTTCAGCTTTCCGGTATCTATCTCATCTGCATACCGAATGAAGGTCATGAAGTCTACAATTTGAGCATCTGTAGCTTCTTGGTCATGACCCTCCACCTTGAACCCTAATGCTTCATTTATCTCCTTCTCCCCAAACTGGAAGTGTTTGCCTCCAATTGAACAAGCTATCTCCTGGAACGAAGTTCCATCTTCCCTGGCCATTGTAGAAACCAACGCCGTTCGCCAAAATCCTTCCAATACATCAACATACAACGTGGGGTTCAAGGTTAGGGCTTGGCTGAGGTAGGAATCGTTCAGGAACCGTACAAAACACTTGTACCTGGGTTTAGCCTCAGCCTCAGAGGGAATGGTGAGAAGATTTGTTTCTTTGGGGATGGTTAAAGGAATAGAGGATGATACTGTTTGAGATTTGGGTGCCATTTCAAGAGAGAGAGTAAGAAAGAGAGTAGAGAATTTGTGCTTAGGTTAGAAAGTTTGAGAGCAATAGACAAGATGAAAAGATGCAAACGGTTAGAAAAAGGTATTTATATGATAGAGACACTGCGATATGGAGTTATGAATGTGTACAGTCTATCTGTATGTCGCGAAGTCAGAAATGGCCTGTACCGCAAAGTCTTGCAAAGTATATCGCATAGTCTCAAGAATGAACTAAGTCGCAAAGTCCTCAAGATGAAAGGATTGGGGAGACTTTGCGATATAGTAGAAATACCCTGTCTAAAGCTCTCTTGTAGGAATTTGAAGCATTTTGTCAGACTTTATCAAATTTTGAAATAAAATTAATTTAAATCAAAATTCTGTCAAATGTGGAGACTTGTCGATATAGTTATTCTAAGTCGCGAAGTCATAAAATTAACTATGTCGCAAAGTCTCACAATCTCAACAGTTTGCGATATAAGTCTGTTTAATTTGAACTATGTCGTGAACTCTGAAAATCATCTATATCGAGATGTCTCAAAAGCTCACAACTCCACTAACAAATATGATTTTGAAAAATATGCAGTAAAATACTGAAATATTTATAAATCATATCTCAGCTAATTTTCACTCCAAACAAATAGATCATTTAAATACAGTGAAAATTTACTGCTGCAATAATTAACCAGCATATTTACTTAGAACAACTGAATGAAGGGTTGAGCATTCCAATTTCACTCACAAGTCTGTTGAAGACTGCTTCATTCAGAGGTTTAGTAAATATGTCAGCTAATTGTTTCTCAGTTGGAACATAAGAGACTTCTATGGTACCATTTGCAGCATGTTCCCTAATGAAATGGTACCTGATCTCAATGTGCTTTGTAGTAGAATGATTAACAGGATTGGCAACAATGGATATTGCACTAGTATTATCACACATCAGAGGAATGTGTTCTAACACTAGTCCATAATCCATGAGTTGATTTCTAATCCAAAGCAATTGAGCACAGCAACTTCCAGCAGCAATGTATTCAGCCTCAGCTGTGGATGTTGCTGTGGATTGTTGTTTCTTACTAAACCAGGACACTAACCTTTGACCTAGGAATTGACAGCTTCCAGAGGTGCTCTTCCTGTCAATTCTGCATCCAGCATAATCAGAATCTGTATAACCAACCAGGTTGAACCCAGTGCCCTTTGGATACCATAGCCCAAGATTAGGAGTCCCCTTCAGATATTTGAAAATTCTTTTGATGGCCATCATGTGAGATTCCTTGGGATCAGACTGGAACCTTGCACAAAGGCATGTGGCAAACATGATGACTGGCCTGCTAGCTGTGAGATAGAGTAGGGATCCAACCATTCCTCTATAGACCTTGATATCAACTCTCTTGCCTTTCTTGTCTTCATCCAGCTTGATTGCAGTAGACATAGGAGTTTTAGCTGGGGATGACTCTTCTAAACCATATTTCTTTAAAAGATCCTTGACATACTTAGATTGGTTTATAAAGATGCCATCCTCCCTTTGATGTACTTGCAGGCCTAGGAAGTAGGTTAACTCTCCCATCATACTCATCTCATATTTACTTTGCATCAACTTAGAGAACCTCTCACAGAGTTTTTCATTTGAAGAGCCAAAGATGATATCATCCACATAGATTTGAACAAGAATGATATCATTTCCATGCTTCTTGAAGAATAGGGTTTTGTCTATTGTACCCCTAGTGAATTGATGCTCAAGAAGGAATTGAGATAGAGTTTCATACCAGGCTCTTGGTGCCTGTTTGAGTCCATAGAGTGCCTTGAGCAGTCTATACACAAAGTTTGGGAAGTCTTCACTTTCAAAGCCAGGTGGTTGAGACACATAAACTTCCTCAGCAAGATCACCATTGAGAAAAGCACTTTTCACATCCATTTGATACACCTTAAAATCTGAGTGAGCTGCAAAAGCCAGGAAGATTCTTATGGCTTCCAGTCTAGCTACAGGTGCAAATGTCTCATCATAGTCAATGCCTTCTTGCTGACAATAACCTTTGGCAACCAGCCTTGCTTTGTTTCTTACTACCACTCCTTCTTCATCCATCTTGTTCCTGAACACCCATTTGGTGTCAATAACATTCTTTCCTTTTGGAGGTGGCACTAGTTCCCATACCTTGTTTTTCTCAAATTGATTCAACTCTTCTTGCATGGCAACAATCCAATCAGAAATCTTCAAGGCTTCTTCAATTAATTTAGGTTCCTCTTGTGACAGAAAGCAGCTATACAGACAAGTATTTAATGTTGCCCTTCTTGTTCTAACTCCCTCACTAGGATCTCCAATGATTTGATCCCTAGTGTGGGCTCTGTCCCATTTCCTTGTGTGTCCCTGTTCATTTCCTTGATCTGTTCCAATCTCATTTTGGTTGACAGTTGCATTCTCTTCTTCTCCCCCTGTGTTTGTGAATCCCTGCACAGGTGTTTGAAGAAGATTGTCAACTTCAAGAATTTCATTTTCTAGAACAGTTTGAACAGGGGGTTCATCTTCACTTTCAGAATCCTCAAGATAACCTTGATTCTCAAATCTCAATAGCACACTGTCTTGATCACTTGTTTTCAGTCCTGGAGTTTTCTTGTCATCAAAGGTAACATCCATGCTTTCCATGACTTTGTGTTGCTCAGGTACAAACACTCTGTATGCTGTCCTTTCCAGAGAGTATCCAATGAAGATACCTTCAAATGCCTTAGCATCAAATTTTCCAACATGCTCAGAGGTATCTTTCATCACAAAGCACTTGCTTCCAAACACATGCAGGTGCTTGAAGGATGCTCTTTTTCCAGTCATTAATGAGTAAGGAGTTTTGCCAGACTTCTTATTGATTAATGTTCTATTTTGCACATAGCATGCTGTGTTAACAGCATCAGCCCAAAAGCTAGTGGGTAGCTTTGCATCCAGCAGCATTGTCCTTGCAGCTTCAATGAGAGTTCTATTCTTTCTCTCAACTACTCCATTTTGTTGAGGTGTTCTAGGAGCTGAGAATTGTTGAGAAATTCCTTTATCTTTGCAAAACTCATACAATGTTGAATTTCTGAACTCAGTCCCATTATCACTTCTCAAAGCAACTATAGAGGCACCAGTGCTTTGTGCTTCTTTATCAACTCTCTTGATATGCTCTATTATGACTTGGGGTGCTTCATCCTTGGAGAATAGGAATTCCACCCAAGTATATCTTGAATAGTCATCAACCATCACTAGAGCATATTTCTTTTTGGAAAGGGACATTACATTCACAGGGCCAAATAAGTCCATGTGAATTAGTTGCAGAGGTTTTGAGTTTGTATTGAGCAACTTGTTCTTGTGACTTGATCTTTTAATCTTCCCTTTCTGACAAGCTTCACATGCTCCATCTTGCACAAACTCCAAGGCAGGCAAATCCCTGATGAGTTCTCTCTTGGTTAGAGAGTTCATTGCCTGAACATTCAAGTGAGACAGTTTCTTGTGCCACAGCCAGAATTCCTCATTTGTGGCTTTTGTGTAGAAACAACAAATTTCTCCCTTATCTGCAGCCTTGAGATTAGCTACAAACAAGCTTCCTTTCTTCACACCAGTTAGAACAACTTCACCACTTTCCCTTTTTGAGATTGAACAAAGGTCTTCATCAAATTCCACTTTGAAGCCTCTGTTGGTAAACTGTCCAATACTCAAGAGATTATGCTTCAGTCCTTCAACAAATGCTACATCTTCAATAATGACATTTCCAGATTTAACACTGCCATATCCCATTGTATAACCAATGTTGTCATTTCCAAAGGTTACTGATGGGCCAGCCTTTTCCTCAAAATGTGATAGCAGGGCTATATCACCAGTCATGTGACTTGAGCATCCACTGTCCAAGATCCATATGACTCTTTTATTCCTGTTGCCCTGCATTCACAAAGTGACTAAGTTGTTTTTGGTACCCACACTTGGTAGGGTCCAGATGATTTAGAAACATTTTGATTAATAATTCTTCTGTCATAAATTGCATTTCTCATAGTAGGAGACTTCACTTTTTCTGTGGCTTTGGAGTTTACACTCTTAGGCTCACATGAAGTTTTCACCCTCTCAACCCTGATTGGGGACCCTGTCCTATGAGAATGTATGTGTGTGTGTGATTCACCAGATTGTGCAGAGTCAAGTTTATGTTTAAGAGATAAACAGTTAGCAATCACAGTCACATAGCATGTCATGCAGTTTGGCTTACCACAGAAAGAATCATGACTAGAATTTATGCTAGCAGAAAGGTTACTTAGGTTATCAACTTCAACAATTTCAAGCTTACTACACTTATGAGTCAAATGATTAACAGATAGGCATTTTTGACATTGTTTCCTGGGAGCATTTGGCACATAAGCATAGTTGTTTCCTTTGTTAACACCAACTTTACCATTTCTGTTTTGTTTCCTTTTCTTAGCAACTTCTTTCTTTGCTTTAGGACTCTTGACAAGATTGTCTTTGGTCTCTTTCTGATTGACAAGTTCAGGAAAGGAAGAGGTGTTCTTAGCAGCCTCATCTTCTTCAAGTAGTTGTTGCTTGATGATCAGTAGTTCCTCATCAAACTCAACAACACTCTTCCTGAAGATGGGCTGTTCAACACTTGACAGAATGGTTGGGGCATTTTTGTTTGTAAAAGTTTCCTTTCCTTTGCCCTTGACTTTCTTCCTTCCCTTGTCATTATCATAGTCAAAACCAACTCCAACCTTGCAATCTTCAGTGTGTTCCTTGTGGTAGGTTTGAATAAGTTCAGAGGAGTTTTTGAAGCTTCTTAGTTTCAGTTCAGTTTCAGCAATTTGTTCTCTAAGAGCATTCTCTATCTGCTCAGCACAAATCACTTTGTTTTTAAGATACTCAACCTCCTTTTTCAAACCATCCAGGTTCACAACCATTAACTCAAGTTGCTCATTCTTTTCTGTAAGCTCAACATTCTTAGCAGTTAGTCTGTCAATTTCTTCATTAGCCACTAACATGCTAGTATGAATATTAAACATCTCAGTGCTCATATCTTCAACAGTTTGCTTATATTGAAGGGGAGTCATATCAAGAGAAGTAAGAATAGGTACCTGACTTGAATCACCTTCATCAGAGAATGCCATCAAGGCATAGTTTGAGTACTCTTGTTCTTCTTCTTCATCAGAGTCATCCCAGCATTTTCCCTCAGCAATAAAAGCTTTGCCCTGTTGTTTCTTGAGTAGAGCCTCATACTTAGCTTCAAGCTCTAAGTATGCTTTGTCCTTCTTGACTTGTTTAGGCTTTTTGCACTCAGTGGCAAAATGCCCAAGTTCATTGCAGTTATAGCACCTTATCTTGGTCCTATCCACACTTCCTGTCTTGTATCCACCTTTAGCAGCACCAGCAATCCCTTTTCCTTTATTGAAGGTGTTTGAGCCACTAGATCCACCAGTGTTTCCATTATTGAACTTGGACCTAAATGGCTGCTTTCTTTTAAACCTTATGTTAGGATACCTCCTAGCCATATAAGCAAAAGATTTGTTTTCCATTTTGTCCAGCTCATCTATACTGTAGAACTCATCCTCTTCAGGTAAATCATACACCACCTGAGTTTCATCACCAGTGTCTTCAACTTCTAGTTCCTCAATCTTGACCTGACTGATTTTAAGAGAGTCCATTCTTTGACTTAGGTTGTCAGCAATAAGTGCACAGGAGGTATTAGCCACTAACCCTTGCTTTGCTTGAATAGATCTCTTTTGAAACAGCTCTAACTCATATGTCTTTAAAACACCATACAACACATCAAAACCAATCTTTGTCAGATCTCTTTCTTTAAGAGAAGAGATTCTTGGTTCCAAGTGATCTGGCAGAGTTAGTAGAAACTTCATATTGAGCTCTTCTGTTTCATAGTGTTTGTCATAGAGTTTGAGCTCGTTTATCAGCTTGTTGAATCTCTCAAACACTTCTGTGATTCCCTCTTTTGGCTGAGCCATGAAGGCTTCATATTGTGAAACGAGAATCTGCTTCTTGTTCTTTCTTACTTCAGTAGTTCCTTCACAGAGCACTTCTATAAGATCCCACATCTTCTTGGCACTAGTACAATGAGCAACAGTGCCATACATGTTGAAGTCCATAGATTCACAAATGATAAGTTGAAGATGTCCATCCAATGCCACTTTTTCCTTTTCAGGATCAGTGTATTTTAAGGGATCTTTGGGCACATGTTTTGCTGGTATAATCTCAGTGCCACTGGTTGTTTCACCAATCTCGATCATTGGAATGAAGGGACCATGCTTTAGAATATCTAAATACATGGGGTTAGAAGCTTTGATGAAAAGCAACATCTTCTTCTTCCATAAACTGTAGTGCTCCTTGTTAAAGGGAGGAATCTTGATACTGCTTAGTTTCTGTGAACTCATTCTTGATCTTTTCCTGTTTGTACGTTAACAGCCTAGGCTCTGATACCACTTGTTAGAAATGAATACCACTAGAAACTAGACAGAGGGGGGGTGAATGGATAGTTTGATATATTTTTCGATCTTGAAAACTAAGTAAACAACTGTATGTGATTATGATATGTAATATGCAGAAAGTAAATAACACACACAATCACTTTAATCTACTTTGTATAAGCAAATTAAATACTACAGCTTTCCAGGAAATTCACAATCGAATTTCTGGCTTCTAAACAAGAACGGTTTGAACTTGCTTGCTTACAGAGAAAAGAGCTTAGCAAATAACTATGTGTATCTCTCTTACAGCTTACAGTTGTGTGTGCACGATATATATATTTACCTATACAAACTAGGCACACACAATATTACACAGCTACCCCTTCTGAAAGTCCAACTTGTCCTGCCATAAGAAGTTCACTGTGTCAGGAAGGACCACCTGCTTTTCGGAGTCTTTCCCGTTTCTGTAGCTGCTTGTCTCTTATCTTTCTCTCCAAGTTTAGCTGTAGATTTGCCATCTGTTCTTTGGACCACCTTGCCAGAACAAATGCTTCAGTATTTGTCTCCTTTGATTCTTGGTTCTGTACCTTGATTTGTCTTGTTATAAACGGCTAAGTGTTGATATCGTGAACTCCACTTTATCCCTGACTATGCGATCTCCCTTGTGAGGACTACGCGATATAGCCTTTGAAGACTTTGCGACATAGGTCATTTGACGACTATGCGACATAGGTCATTTGATGACTATGCGACATAGGTCATTTGATGACTATACGACATAGGTCATTTGATGACTATGCGACATAGGTCATTTGATGACTATGCGACATAGTGCTTCTGAGGACTTCACGATCTAGGCTCCTTTGACTTTGCTGACTTCAACACTTCACGACATGTGTCTTGAGGACTTCTCGACATAGTACAAAATGGACTATGCGATATAGTACTTCACGACATGGACATTGGTGACTTCACGACATAGCTTTCTTTTGACTTTGCTATATAATGCCTTAGACAAATTCCTGCAACTTATTTCTTCATAGCCTTATTCAACTCTATCCTGCTGCATGAACACTTCTGAACTTCTACCAGGATAATTATTCAATGGCCTATATACAATCTAGATGCAAGAAACTTTACTAAGCTCATCATAAGTCTGAGCATACATGATCAAACTAATGTTCATGAGAACAAGACAAGTACATTTAGAGACCTATACTATATCCCAGTGATAGAAATCACTAGGTCATGTAACGTGACATAGTCACATAGTGTAGGCTTGTTAATAGTGGTATTCAGACATGTCTTGAGCCTAACAATCTCCCCCAAATTGTGAGTAAGATCCTTAGGCACAATTTCATGTCTGATAACAAGCCTAACTTACATAAAAGGAAATTTTAGTAACAGAAAGAACAATTCATGAACCTTGAGATCAGAAATTTGATTACATAGAAAAATTGAAAGCTTACAGATTACTTTTGTTGCTCAGCAGCTTCAGCTTCCAATTGCTTCTCTAGCAAATCATCATATATCTTCTTTTTCCTTATTTCTTCTTTTCTCTTCATGTCAATGATGGCTTCTTGAATTTCTTCTCTTGCAATCAGTTCTTCAATGAGAGGTGAGCCTTCCAGGTCATCAATTGCAGCTTTGAGTGCACTTTCTACATATGAGTCCAGAAACTCCATCCTTATTTTGCTTTGGCCTCCATGTGAGTTTTTGTACTCCACAATGTAAGGATTTTGTTTGACCCTGCACATCCCTTTCTGCCTTAGCTCCTTAGCCCTCTCTTCCATCTCAGCCATTTCTTTCTCTTTCTGTATGTTTTTCTTTTCATTCTCTTTCCTCATGTTTTCTTCATAATCAGCATGCATTTTCAAGTACCTGGCAATATCTATCTTCCATGTCCTTTCATCCTTTTCTTCAAAATTCAGTAAGGCATTTATCCTTTCAAGCTCATACTTATAGAAATATTGCCAGCTTCCTTGCTTCATTATTCTTTCTCTTCCATCAGTGTATTTGATATCTAGATGATCCAACCTCACTTTGACTTCAAAGATCCTTTGAGCCCTCAAAAATGCTAGGGCATCTTCATCATAGTCCTCATCTAGTGGAAGCACATTGATGCCAATAACATTTGTGAGTTTTCCAGTCTTCTTTGTTATCCTTATCCTTTTGGGTACACTCTTGATCTTCAAATGCTTCACAAGAGATACCTTTCTTGAACAAGGAGAATCCTAGTACATTTGTGGTATTCAGACATGTCTTGAGCCTAACAATCCTAGTACATTTCTAGAAATTCTGATTTAATTTATGTATATTCTCATAGTCATTCCAGTTCTTTTTATAGTCATTCCAGGCTTTTAAGATAGTCATTCCAAGACTATTTTGATAGTCATTCCTAGTGGAATGAAAAGCAGAAACGTGCAGGCTTTTCTTGTCAAGTGGATTAGTATTAATATAGAAAATGTAATTAGACAGAAGGTGTTCTTCAACATTACATCTTAAGAAAAACTTCTGTCAAAAAGAAAAACCAAGCACTGCCGGATCATTTCTTTTACGGTGAATTAATTCTAGAATTATTCTGTTAAATCCAAACCACTAGAATTCATTTACTTGTACTACTTTGACTATCTAGCGGATTTTTATCCCTAGAAGGTATCTCAAATTATCATTTATTGTTATATCTTTTTATTACAAAAATAGATAAATTCATGTCGAATTTATTCTAGATTTGTTTTAATTAGTTTGAGATTCAATCTTGTAATCAGTACTTCATTTGTAACACCTTTCAAGTTTAATATAAGTTATATTTAACTTGAATTCTGTTTCATTTATTTCCGCCATAATTTGTTCTTAAATTGTTTTATTCTAAACAGAACAAATTCGATAAAACGGTATAGTTTATATTCAACCCCCCTTCTACAAACTTATCAGGACCTAACATTGACTTTGACTCTTTGGTGTGTAATATCTATCACAAGAAGGATGGAAGCCTTTCACTGAAGGGAGTGAGAAAAGGAAGCCTGTTTGTTGCAGACCTAAGCTCAACAAAAAAGGATAAAGTTTACTGTTTTTACAGTAAAACTACTGTTGGTGACAGCATGCTTTGGCACAGGAAGCTCTCCCATCTCAACTTCAAGACAATGAATATACTGATGAAGAAGGAACTGGTGAGAGGACTACCTCAACAGGAATTCTGCCAAGAAGGACTGTATGAGGACTATCAAATGGGAAAACTAAGGAGATCCGTTCACAAGTCAAAGGAGGTCAACACCAACACTGAACCACTCAATCTAATTCATATGGACCTCTTTGGCCCAGTCAATGTTCCATCTCTGGCCAGAAAGAGATATGCTTTAGTAATGGTGGATGATTACTCTAGATACACTTGAGTGAAGTTTCTAGAGTCAAAAGATGAAGATGCTCAGTTAATCATTGATCACATAAGGGTTCTTGACAGAACTCCAAATGCCAAAGTTCAAATACGTAGGAGTGATAATGGTACTGAATTCAGAAATGCCTTACTTGGGAACTTTTGCAAGGATGAAGGCATTGTTTAACAATTTTCTGCTACAAGGACACCCCAGCAGAATGGTGTTGTAGAAAGGAAGAACAGGACTTTGATTGAAGCTGCTACGACTATGTTGCATGATGCTAAATTACCAACATACTTCTGGGCAGAAGCAATCAACACAGCTTGCTACACACAGAACAGAACCATAATCAACAAGACTCATGGAAGCACCCCTTACCATTTGTTGACTAAGAAGAATCCTACTGTCAAATACTTTCATGTCTTTGGAAGTAAGTGTTTCATGATGAAGGACAGCCATGAAAAGAAAGGAAAGTTTGATGCCAAGGCTTATGAAGGCATCTTCATGGGATATGGAATAGAAAGGAAAGTCAAAGAAAGCTTCTCACAAGGGCACTGACACATCATCAATAACTGAACCACTTCAGCTACTGCACATGGATTTGTTTGGTCCAGTCAATGTGATGTCCATGTCAAAGAAACAATATGCACTTGTGATTTTTGATGACTATTCAAAATATACATGGGTTTTATTCCTACATTCCAAGGATGAGACCCCACACCTGGTGATTGACCATATAAAGTTGATTGAGCTGGATTCTAGATTCCCTGTTAGAGCCATAAGGTCAGATAATGGTACTGAATTCAAGAATGCAATTCTAAATGACTTTTGTGTTGATAAAGGAATAACAAGACAGTATTCTGCCTCTAGAACTCCTCAACAAAATGGAGTAGTGGAAAGAAAGAATCGTACATTGATTGAAGCTGGGAGGACTATGTTAAGTGAGTCCAAACTTCCAACGTACTTTTGGGCTGAAGCAGCGAATACAGCTTGTTATACTCAGAATCGAACTTTAATCAACAAGGACTTAATAAAGGCTCCTTATGAGATCATGAACAACAAGAACCCAACTGTCAAGTACTTTCATGTATTTGGAGCAAAATGCTTTGTGCTTATAGATGACAATGTGAAACGTGGTAAGTTTGATGCAAAGGCACAAGAAGCTATTTTTGTTGGTTATTCTAGAAGATCTTACAGAGTCTACTTGGTTGGCAGTCACACAGTAAAGGAAAGTGTCAATGTTACTTTTGATGACACTAAGTTCCCTAATATCCAAAAAGAAGACTCATCTAAAAAGCTGAAGTTTGATAACTTGCCAGACTCAGAATCAGATGATGTAGCCCCACCTGAAGTTATTGCTGGTAATGATAATAACAATGATGATAATGATCATAGTGGTGGTGGTGGTGGAAACACTGGTAACAATGGAGATACCATCAACACTGGAGAAGAATCATCAAGGCAATCAAGCAACAACTCAGGGGGAGCAAATGAAGGATCATCTAGTCACTCACAACATCAAAGTGAATTTCAAGGCGAATCATCAAGATCAAATCTTCCAAGACATACTGTATGGAATAGAGCTCATCCCTTTGAGCTGATTATTGGTGATCCAGGTGTTGGAGTTAAAACTAGAAGTGCAACTCAGAATGAATGTCATTATTCAGCATTTCTATCTGAAATGGAGCCAAAGAAAACTGAGAAAGCACTGACTGATCAAGATTGGGTGATTGCTATGCAAGATGAACTCAATCAGTTTGAACAACAGTAAGTCTGGAAGCTGGTACCCAGACCAAAGAACAAGAAAATAGTTGGTACAAGATGGGTATACAGGAACAAGCTAGATGAGGATGGCATTGTTACAAGGAACAAGGCAAGACTGGTTGCACTAGTACAAATATGATTTTTTACGTCGCCTATTTTACGTCATACTTATATTAAACCGACATATATACTATTGTTATACGTCGAATTATTATAAAACCGACGTATATTAATCTTTTATAAGTATTTTTACGTCATTTTAGTAATTAACCGACGTATATAGTAAATCATATACATCGGTTCTTAAAATGCTGACGTATAAGACTTTTTTTTACGTCGCCCTGTTCAGAGCCGACGTATATAATGGTACTTTATACGACGGTTTTTTTAATCAACGACGTACAAAAGCTCAAACTTAAAGTAACATAATAATATAAATTTGGAATTGCTCAGTATACTCTCGAAGTCTCATCCTCGACTAAACGAAAGCCCCAATTTAAACCCTAGAGACGAAAGCTCAGTCTTTGTCAATTCAATCCCTAGAAACTCTCTCTCAACATGTGTAAGCCATACGCTAATTGGGTTCGAATTTGTAAGCCCTGCGCTAATTTGGTTCGTGCCCTAAATGGATTAATTTGTAGGATTAATGGATGTTGGTTCTTGCGAACTGGATTTGTATACTCTGCCTTTCAATTACAATTGGCTACTTCACTCTGCTCCAGGTCCGTACTTTAAATTTATGTGAATGTATATCTATATATATATTGATTTGTTAAAGCTTGTATATGTGTGTATGTATATCGATTTGCTTATTGTTTATCGGCTAATTCATATGTCTGCTTGTGGGATTTATTCTCACGCACAAAGCCAATTCTAATATAGTTTTGGGTTGGCTACTTTTGAGCACCTTACCATCATTCTCTAACTGGTTCCTTGTTGTCTAAAGTAGTAGATTGGGCGAACAATTGCCACCTGTTACTAGCCTCAGTAATGGGTGCAACTCGTATTTGTTGAATGCATTTTACAATCTGTTACCGAATTTTCTAGCATTTGTAGATTGCATCGCTCTACTGATTTAATTAAACATAAACTGAATATTCAGTTGGTGGCCTCAACAGAAATTTTATTGATTATATAAGCTTTTGATGCATCTTTATAAAGGCCGTGCTCTTAGAATGCTTCTAATGGACACAAGTAAAATTGCCTCATCTGAAAGAGATACAATTTAATCTAAATTGCCTCATCTGAATCATGTATTTATCTTTGTATTCTTAATACTTCTGTATTTGAACTAATCAAAGTTCACAAGTTGTTATCATGTCGAAAGATCATGGAATATTATTTGGCTATTTCAGAAAGAAAAAGTTGAGCTAAAAGCAGAGTTTTCTGCATTAGCTCTATGTCCATTCGTAAAACTAAATTGAAATGGGTTAAAGCTTATTTTACCATAATGTCTAAATATTTGCTATATGGATCTTATACAATATCAATTGTGACTAGAATTATGATCTTAAGACCATTATAATTGGATTAAAGAGATATAATCTATTGATGCAGAAATAGTGATCTCCAAAGATATATTAGACTCTAAGCCTTTAAAAGGATTGCGTGTTGGTGTAATTCGTGAAACACTAGATGAAGGAGTTGATGCAGAAATAGTGATGTCAATTCGTGGTGCTGTTTCTCATCTAGAAGAACTGGGATGCTCCGTGACCGAGGTATTGTTCCTCATGTTTTGTTTCTATCAATTTTCCTTATATTTTCCTGTTTTTCGGGTGATTTCTGGTAAATTTCTAATAGCTTAATATTATTACCAGGTGTCCTTGCCATCATTTTCCCTGGGTTTGCCAGCTTACTACATTCTTGCTTCATCCGAGTCTTCTTCAAACCTATCTAGATATGATGGTGTTAGGTAAATTAGGATGATGTTTTTTTTCCGTCCTTTCTTATCTACAAGGATCCAGAGCTTGGTTTCGCTTAATGCAGTTGTTAAGCTTGGGTGCCAAGCAGGGACAGAAAGATTTAGTTTTAGAATAACTAGTTATTTGGCATGTCTAATATTTTGTTAATTCTGGTCTACATTTTTTTGTCACTCGGAGTTGCTAAAACCTAAAAGAAAGTTTCCATTTTTATTACCTTGTAATTACATTTTGTCTATATTTTTCTCTAGATATGGAAACCAATGTGAATCTGAGGAGTTGAATTCTCTTTATGAGAATACCCGTGCCCGCGGATTTGGTTCTGAGGTATGACCTTTAAATACAGCTTTCCAGTTTTCCATAGCAACCAGGAAACGTATTCTTAGATGTTCGATACATTTGATATGAACTTGAAGTGGACACCCGGAAACTGAAGGAAGATTCTAATGTACAAATGTAGTTTAATACCTAATCGCATCTATAGAAGAGATGCTATAGAAGCTTACAAAAGAAACAAACGAAATTTTCCACGTGAAGTGTTTAATGGAGGTTTTATCCTGGAAAAGATAGCTAGCCCAAAGTCGACAGGGCAACTGAGCTTGAGTAACACTAATGTCGATGACAACCCCAATGTCTCCTTCAACTACTTTAGCCATCCAGAAGATGTACATAAATGTGTCGAAGGTATTCGTCTCGTAGAGAAGCTTCTCGCTTCTAAACACCTTACCAATTATATGTATTCTGACGACGAAACCTTTGAGAAGATGCTCAACTTGAGTGTCCGTGCCAATTTTAATTTTATCCCCAAACATACCAATGATACCAAGTCGGTGGAGCAATTCTGTAAGGACACTGTTATCACAATCTGGCACTACCATGGCGGATGCCATGTGGGCAAGGTGGTAAGCCCAGACTACGAGGTTCTTGGTGTCCAAAGGCTTCGTGTTATTGACGGTTCAACATTCTCACTCTCACCAGGCACTAATCCTCAGGGCACTCTGCTGATGATGGGAAGGTAAGATCATAATACTTATGTGAAACTATATACTGTAATATGCTGACTTATGATTCACTTATGTATCTGCAATTTGTTATCATATATATTTTTTACTGATGCAGGTACATGGGACTGAAAATGCTGAGACAGCGGCTAGGAAGAGCTGCTGGTTTCTGAAGCACTGCTGCTGCAAATATTCATTGCCATTTTTCAGCAAGAAGGTAACCGTAGAGATAGGCTTGCAGAGAAAAGAATGGAAATTCACAGGACAACAAATTTGCACCAGGAAACGGTTAGGTAAAAGGTGTATAGAAGTTTAGTGTTGAATCATGCACTAATATATTATGCCGTAACATTTGAAAAAAATTATTCATTTACTTTGCACCTTAGCCAAGGGTTTATTACTTTACTAGTTTTGGATTCTGGCATTCTTTTCAGCTTTATCTCCAACAACTAATAGCTTGCCCTCAGGTGTATTATGTGCTCTGCTTAGATGCTAACAATGAACCAATCAGTGGATTACTTCGAACTCCTATTTAAGTACTCTTGATGTTTAGATTTCAATACTTATAAATTGAATTTTCATGAAATGCGAATAGTGAGAATTTTAGTTGTTAATCGATTCGTTACTGTATTATGTTGGTGATCACATCTTATTTTTCCTGTGGTTATTACAGAAATGCTGGAAATGAAAGATAGAAGAGGAAAAAGGCTGGAAAGTTTTTTTGACATAGGCTTTCCGTTTCGTCAAACTAGTGAGGAGCATAGTTCTTAATTTTTTTCATCAGACCAGCTTTTCTTGTACAATCTTTTATATGAAATGGTTGACGACTTACATCGAGAATTTCTGAACATTGTAGATGTACTCTTTCAAGTATGTTATAATAAAATATGTTAATTATTCAGTCAATGATTGTGTTTATGTTGTATTTGGAGTTTTTGATTATCCAAATTTTGGTTAGATCGGGTTTCTAATTGTTCAATAGGTTTCTAGGTATAGAGAAATTGAAAATAGTTTTTTTTAAATTTTTTTTTTTGACAATTTACGTCGGTTCCTTATGAGCGATGTACAAAAGTTAAGGTATATACGTCGGTTATTTGGCTTTTATACGTCAGGCTTCTTTACTCATATACGTCGGCTTTTATGCTTTTTACGTCGGTTTAATAGCCGACGTTTATTCTACCTTTTACGTCGCCCTTTTATCCGACGTAAAAGACCTCTTACTTTACGTCCCCCTTCCATACGTCGCCATTTAACCGACGTATATGACCTATTTAACCGACGTAAAAGGTCATTTTTGTACTAGTGTTGCACAAGGGTATTCACAAGCTGAAGGCATTGATTATGATGAAACCTATGCACCAGTGGCTAGACTTGAGGCCATCAGGATGTTCTTAGCATTTGCAGCTTACTCCAATTTTAAAGTCTATCAAATGGATGTTAAGAGTGCATTCCTGAATGGTGAGCTTGATGAAGAAGTTTATGTGGAACAGCCCCCTGGCTTTGAAAATCAGGAGCTGCTGGACTTTGTGTACTTTCTCTTCAAGGCTATCTATGGTCTCAAACAAGCCCCAAGAAAATGGTATGACACTCTCTCTGGTTTTCTTTTAGAAAATGGTTTTGTTAGAGGTATCATAGACAAAACTCTTTTTTCAAAGAAACACAAAAGTGATATGATATTAGTCCAAGTCTATGTGGATGACATCATATTTGGGTCTACTAATGATGATCTCTGTAAGAGATTTGCTAAGCTAATGCAGAGTAAGTTTGAAATGAGTATGATGGGTGAGCTGAAGTTCTTTCTTGGATTGCAAGTAAGTCAAAGGTCAAATGGCATATTTATTTGTCAATCCAAGTATCTCAAAGAACTCCTCAAGAAGTATCACATGGAGGATTCTGCATCAGCAAGGACTCCATCTTCAACAGCCATCAAACTTGGAGCTTCTGACAATTCTATCAAGGTAGATGTTACAAGCTACAGAGGTATGATTGGCTCCTTACTCTATCTTACTGCTAGTAGACCAGATATTATGTATGCTACATGCTTGTGTGCAAGGTTCCAAGCGGACCCTAGAGATGTACATCTCGTTGCTGTTAAAAGAATCTTGAGATATCTTAAGGGTACACCTAATTTAGGTATCTGGTACCCTAAAGATTCTGGTTTTAACCTTGTTGGATATACAGATTCTGATTATGCAGGTAGTGTTGTGGATAGAAAGAGTACCTCTGGGAGTTGTCAATTCCTAGGAGGTAGATTGATTTCCTGGTATAGCAAGAAACATTAAACAGTTTCCAATTCAACAGCAGAAGCTGAATATATTGCTGCTGGAAGCTGTTGTGCTCAGATTTTATGGATTAGGAATCAATTAAAGGACTATGGCTTTGCATTAGACAAAATTCCCATTTTGTGTGATAATACAAGTGCCATAACAATCTCCAACAACCCTGTGTAGCACTCGAGAACGAAGCACATTGATATCAGGTATCATTTTATCAGAGAGCATGTCATGAATGGAACTGTGGAGTTACACTTTGTACCCACAGAAGAACAGACTGCAGATATATTCACTAAATCTGTTGACGAATCCACATTTACCAAGTTAGTTGGTAAATTGGGTATGTTAAACAGTCTTAGTGATTAACAATATCTCTGTCATGTTTGTTCTTTCAAAAAGTCATTTTCTCTTGTCATTTTACTGATATTTACTGCCTATTCTCATTTAATATTACATGCTTGTAAATTTAAATAGCTCTGAATATTTTATTTTCTTTAAAAATATTTTTCTCATATTTTTTTTAGTGGAGAAATGTATTTTTATTGAAAATATGTTTATTTAGAATTATTTAGGTGTTTTTCAGATTGTAAATATTATTGTTTAAATAATTCTGCAAGTTTATATTATTTTTATGCAATTTTATATAATTCTGCATATTTTTCTAGAATTTATGGAATTTTCTGTGAATTTTTCTAGAATTTTATAAATATTTCATGCATTTTTATTACTTTTATGCATTTTTCTATATTTATTTCAATTAATTCTGCTAGTTTTTGTTAACAGGTTTGTTTTTGTACTAGCATGACTATCGGAATGACTATCTTTCATAGTCATTCCAGTAGTCATTGTAGTTTAGTTTAGTTTTAATTAATTTTTCTGCCTTTTATTTCAGTACTTTGATTTTTGTACTGGAATGACTATCGGTATGACTATCCCATAGTCATCCCGAGGGATAGTCATACCGATAGTCATTCCAATAGTATGTATTTTTAGTTTATTTTTTTCTGATTTTCTGTTAATATTCATAGTCATTCTCTGTTTAATACTGGAATGACTATCGGTATGACTACCCGGTAGTCATCCCGAAGTCATCCCAGACTATTCGGGTTTTGCCTATAAATACTAAACAGTTTGTCATTTGTCTTTCATTCCTTCACAAGTTCTTGTTTTACAAAACTTACTTCTCTTGTTTGGTTCTTTATTCTCTAAAGTAAAGAACTGCTGTCAATTTTTTTTGGATCAACATAAATTGATTTAATTAATTTCTGATATAATTCCTATTTCTTGGAATTTATTCCCTAAATTAGAATTAATCTAAAATTAACTCTATTAATTTATGTTAAAATGCCCCAGCAATTTGAGATTGTTCTTACTAATTACCATGGCTATTTTGATCCCCTGAAATGTTCTCTAGAACGTTTTAGGCCTTGGATCTCCTTTCTTAATCAACATTCTTGTGTTAATTATGCTATTTGTTCTAATGTTGATTTTAAAGTTGATCCTTTATATTTACTTTGTTCAACTGCTGTTGTCTTTGATGATTTCTCAACTATATCTTTCAATATTCAGGACACACAGTACATTATCACTGAGGAAACATTTTGTAATGCCTTGCAGTTTCCTCGGGATAATTTTGACAGACTCCCCACTGAAGAAGAATTAGCTAGGTTTTTCTTCAGTATTCACTATCAAGGTCCCCTAACTATGACTAAATTACTTAAAGGGAATCTTGTGTGTGAATGGGATTTATTCTTTGATACCTTGGCTAAGGTCTTTGGCAATTGCACGAAAAATAACTTTCAGAATATTCCTTATCTTTTACAAGTTATTGGTTATGCAATTGTCTTCAACAAAAGACTCAATTTTGGCCACCTTCTATGGGAAATTGTTGTTAGGAGGGTGTTTAATGCTAGAAAGGAATTTGACAATGGTAGAAAGATTAAATGTTTTTATCCTCGTTTTCTATCACTTGTTCTTAATTCTTTACTTTCTAGTGAGCATCAAGAACTGTTCAAGAATGGTCGTTTTTTTATTTCTCCGACCACTGACAAAAAGTTCTTTCAAAGATTGGAAACATCCTCCAAGTATAGTAGTGTTCCAGTTCTCATATCCAACTACATGACAAACTTCATCAACCTACCATCATTTGAACCACCAGTTCCCGAACAAAGGATAGTTACATCAGCTGGAACTGAAGAAGTCATACAACCACAAGTAAGGACTTCTATCCCTGGTTCTTCTGGTACTGTTTCTGAAACCCAAGAGGTTGATAGGGCTGACCAAGAGTTTGTAGAACCACAAACTCTATCCCCGGTCATAGAGCCAAACACTGAGTCAAATCCAAATCAACCTGAACCTTATATCTATACCAGAAACAGAAATAGTAGTGATGAAGAAACAATGAGTGATCCCGCAGCTCTATCTCCACCTCCTAAGAAAAGAAGAACATATAGGGAGATATCTGTAAGCCCGTCTGTATCCTCCCAACAGGATATGGATTTTGAAATGGCCAATACACAGTCTCTGGAGACATCCTCTCAACAGGGTGAATCTATTGAAGTTCGCCATAGGGCCATGGCATTTTGTTCCGAGTCAAGCACACTCCCGTTACTCACAATGGGAGAAAACATAACTTTAGATGCAACTCAGGACACTTTGCTAGGAGAGCACTTGGACATGAGACAGTGCCTACCATTGTAACGATAGAAGTGCCTTCACAGGCATCTGAGGAAAAAACTGATTCTTCGCCAACTCAAATAGAATCATTTTCTCCCCTCCCAGAGGGAACATCTCTGTCTCCCTTAAGGGATTTTCCACTCGCAGTTTTTACTGGAGAAAGTGGAAGGCAACCTAATGAATCCAACACTGAAGCAATTCAGTTTCAAATTCAATCAGATTTGGATTTCATTGGGGATTGGGAATTGCGAACTCCCATTGCACCACCACTGACCTCTCTAGAAGGGGCTAGGGTGATTTTTCCTGCAGGTACATCAACTCCAAATATGGATAGACAGCTAGTGGTTAGATCTGAGAGACAAACACAGAGCGATACACAAGCACGTGAGCAGAGTGAAACACCATCGAGAGAAATTGAGATGAGTGCACACAATGACACATACACTGCTTCTTTATTGGCTCAAATAGCTGGTCTACAGAAACAACTTCAAGAAACCCAGGCTGAAAAAGATATTCTCAAGGCACAAGTGGTTGAACGGTCTTCTTCTTCCACCTCTGTAACTAATCAGCTGGGTACTATCAAGGATGAAATCGAAGGATTGAAGACTACTCTACTTCCCAAGATGAATGCTTTTCAGGAGTCCCAGGTGTTAGTGGCTTCAGACATCTCTGAGATTATAACTTCAAATGATGAGATAACAGAGAGTGTCAAGCAGATTGCTTCCATTTCAACTCGGGTGGACTCCATTCAGGAGACTGTTGATGAAAATCAGTGGTTCAATGATGAGAGGTTTGCAAGGATTGAAGGAGGGATGCAACATCTGAATGAAGGCATGAAGCATCTGTATAACATGATCCAGAACTCACATCAACCCAATGCTGAACAAAAGAAATTTTTTGAGGGTGATGAGGATGCAGAGGACAAAGATGACAAGGATAAAGAAGGAGAAGGAAGGAGTAAGAAGGAGGATCCTAAGACTGACAAAGTTAAATCTGTAGAGGATTCCTCAACTAAGGGGGAGAATAAGGAGAAGGAAGGAGAGAAGAAGAATGAAGGAGGAGTTTCTGGTTCTGGTACTCAGAAGGATAAAGGGAAAGGAAATCTAATTCAAGATGATTTCTACTTCCAAGATGTACTTAATGATGAAGACTTTCAAGTATCTGGTGATGAAGACATCTTTGGAGAGGAGGAGATTGAGAAGGAAGCTGACTATGGAGAATGGGATGATCAAGATTATCTATTCAATCCTGATCCTGCTTTTGAGGAGGAATTGAAGAAACAACAGGAGGAGATAAGGAGGAAGAAGGATGAGAATGTCAAGGTCTCTCAGATTATATCTGAGAAGCTTCAACTTCAGAAAGCTGAGCATGAAGAAAAACAACGTCTTCATAGCTTGCAAGTCAAAGACTGTAAGCTAGACATTAGACTGAAGAAGGGGGAAAAATGGGCTAAAGCTAAAGAGATGTTTACTCTTCCACAGAAAGGGTCAAACAATGATAAGGAGTTCATTAGCCTTCTTCAGAAGTTCTTGAAGGTCAATCCAGATAATTCAGTGTACATGAAAGCTCTACAAGAAGAAATCTTAAGGATTACTACTGGATTTGACAGGGTGAGAAGTGAAATGATCATATATGTTTCTTGTCAAAGCATAGGAACTATCAATGTTTCCCTGGATTGCTTTGCAAGTAGATCATTGTCAGAGCTGTGGATTCTCATGAGCAGAGTTAAAGGTGATTCTTATTTGAATGTGCTGCTGCATGAAGAGCTCAAGGATTTTGCTATAAGGGTCAGTCCTCAGATTGTAAGTGTTCCATTTGAAGTCAAATTTTACAAAGGAAGAGCACTACAAACCTGTGGATTGGATCCTGTTTCTTTAAAGATCTATCCCGCAATGCATCTGATCAAGCTGGAGAACATGCTTAGGACTACTGGATTTGCTTCAGAAGAGAAGACTGAAGTTGCTGACATTATTCAAGACTATTGTATTGCCAACATCAAAAGGTATCATCAGTTGAAGAATAGATTAAAGAAAGTTACAACTTTGCCAGTCAGACCAAAAAATCTTACTACTGAAAGTGATTGTGTCCTAGATAAAGACTTGCTGGATGCAATGGAGGAAGGTGAAATGAGTGATCAAGAATTGTGATCACTAGCTCTGTTTTGTAAATGTTATATGTATAGAGCTTAGGTATTTCAAGATAGGATCAATGTAAACACATGTTCAGTCTAGAGGAACATCTATCTTGTATTTATCTTTAATGTTTGAATCTGGAAAATGTTTAATGAAATCCAGAACTTTGTGTTATTATTTACTTAACTTTTAAAGTCTTATTTTTACTTGTTTAGTTAGTTGAGTTATCCTCTAGGTATTTGCTTGTTATTCTCTAACAAACAAATAGGGGGAGATTGAAAGGCATATGTTTAGGCCTATTTGTTTACATCGAGGATTCAACTCAACTTAAACAAGTTTGTAATAAGTAAGTAATAATTCAATTGTCACAGTCACAGGAATCTCAGAAGATCATATCTGTCAGAAGAATACAGATTAAAGTCATCCTACAGATTTGAAGAAATACTACATTGAAAGAAGTTCAATTATTTGTTCAAGCCTCAGTGAAGTCTTCAAAGAAGTGGATTTATTAAAGTGACAGAGGTTTCAGATTTGTGACAGCAAATGTACAGGTTACAAAGGTTGATCAACAGTCAAAAGCAGACAATGGACCACAGCTTAAAGTCAAGATGAAGAACATACATTGAAGTTAGTCATTTATGAACCAAACCGTGCATCAAATGACAACCTCTAACAATGGATACTCTTCAGCAGTTCAAGTGGTTCAAGAATTGGTTTTTCTATGTTATAAGAATTTACATTCTCTTTTAAATTAGTTATTAATTTATTTATTAAATTAATTCTTATGAATTAATTTAACAAATAAATTGAGTAATTAATTTATTGAATAAATTAAATTCATCAGAATTTAATTTATGAAATAAATTAATTAACATAATTAATTTAAATTAGAATTAATTCAGAATTTCTTAATTAAAATGAACTGGAATGACTATCCAGGATAGTCATCCCGATAGTCATTCCAAGTTTATTTATATTAAAAATGTACTGGAATGACTATCAAGGGATAGTCATCCCGATAGTCATCCTAGTACATTTCTAGAAATTCTGATTTAATTTATGTATATTCTCATAGTCATTCCAGTTCTTTTTATAGTCATTCCAGGCTTTTAAGATAGTCATTCCAAGACTATTTTGATAGTCATTCCTAGTGGAATGAAAAGCAGAAACGTGCAGGCTTTTCTTGTCAAGTGGATTAGTATTAATATAGAAAATGTAATTAGACAGAAGGTGTTCTTCAACATTACATCTTAAGAAAAACTTCTGTCAAAAAGAAAAACCAAGCACTGCCGGATCATTTCTTTTACAGTGAATTAATTCTAGAATTATTTTGTTAAATCCAAACAACTAGAATTCATTTACTTGTACTACTTTGACTATCTAGCGGATTTTTATCCCTAGAAGGTATCTCAAATTATCATTTATTGTTATATCTTTTTATTACAAAAATAGATAAATTCATGTCGAATTTATTCTAGATTTGTTTTAATTAGTTTGAGATTCAATCTTGTAATCAGTACTTCATTTGTAACACCTTTCAAGTTTAATATAAGTTATATTTAACTTGAATTCTGTTTCATTTATTTCCGCCATAATTTGTTCTTAAATTGTTTTATTCAAAACAGAACAAATTCGATAAAACGGTATAGTTTGTATTCAACCCCCCTTCTACAAACTTATCAGGACCTAACATTGACTTTGACTCTTTGGTGTGTAATATCTATCACAAGAAGGATGGAAGCCTTTCACTGAAGGGAGTGAGAAAAGGAAGCCTGTTTGTTGCAGACCTAAGCTCAACAAAAAAGGATAAAGTTTACTGTTTTTACAGTAAAACTACTGTTGGTGACAACATGCTTTGGCACAGGAAGCTCTCCCATCTCAACTTCAAGACAATGAATATACTGATGAAGAAGGAACTGGTGAGAGGACTACCTCAACGGGAATTCTGCCAAGAAGGACTGTATGAGGACTATCAAATGGGAAAACTAAGGAGATCCGTTCACAAGTCAAAGCAGGTTAACACCAACACTGAACCACTCAAGCTAATTCATATGGACCTCTTTGGCCCAGTCAATGTTCCATCTCTGGCCAGAAAGAGATATGCTTTAGTAATGGTGGATGATTACTCTAGATACACTTGAGTGAAGTTTCTAGAGTCAAAAGATGAAGATGCTCAGTTAATCATTGATCACATAAGGGTTCTTGACAGAACTCCAAATGCCAAAGTTCAAATACGTAGGAGTGATAATGGTACTGAATTCAGAAATGCCTTACTTGGGAACTTTTGCAAGGATGAAGGCATTGTTTAACAATTTTCTGCTACAAGGACACCCCAGCAGAATGGTGTTGTAGAAAGGAAGAACAGGACTTTGATTGAAGCTGCTACGACTATGTTGCATGATGCTAAATTACCAACATACTTCTGAGCAGAAGCAATCAACACAGCTTGCTACACACAGAACAGAACCATAATCAACAAGACTCATGGAAGCACCCCTTACCATTTGTTGACTAAGAAGAATCCTACTGTCAAATACTTTCATGTCTTTGGAAGTAAGTGTTTCATGATGAAGGACAACCATGAAAAGAAAGGAAAGTTTGATGCCAAGGTTTATGAAGGCATCTTCATGGGATATGGAATAGAAAGGACTGCTTACAGAGTCTATGTCATTGAACACAGAACAATTGAAGAAAGTGTAAATGTCACATTTGATGAAACCAAGTTTCCAGGACTGCATGAAGATGGCCAAATGCAGACCCTTAGATTTGAAAATCAAGATACCTGGAAGAAGAAGAAATTGTTGATGATGAACCCAGCTTTACTCAAACTGTTGATGTTGAGAAAGATGTCGTCAATGTTAACAATGTTGATCAAACTCCAGCTCAGTCACAGACCATATCAACCAATCTTCAAAATGATGGTGACTTTGGAGTTAATGAAGAGCATGGTGAAGACAATTGCACTGGTGAAGACTCATTTCCTCAAAGTGAAGTCAATCCACCAGTTCAACAAAGAAGCTTGCCCAGAACTACAAGATGGAATAAGGACCACACTAATGATCTAATCATTGGTGATCCTTCCTCTGGGGTGAGAACTTGGAATAATGTCTCTACTGACAGCATGTTCTCATGCTTTCTGTCTCAAATGGAACCAAAGACAATTGATGAAGCATTGTTGGATTCTGACTGGGTGATTGATATGCAAGAAGACCTTAACCAGTTTGAAAGAAACAATGTATGGAAGTTGGTTCCAAGACCTAAAGGGAAGTCAGTCATTGAGACAAAGTGGGTCTTCAGGAACAAGTTGGATGAGAATGGAATGGTGACAAAAAATAAGGCAAGGCTAGTAGCAAAAGGTTACTGTCAACAGGAATGAATAGACTATGATGAGACTTTTGCACCTGTTGCCAGAATTGAAGCCATAAGGATCTTTCTAGCCTTTGCTGTACACTGTAACTTCAAGGTGTTCCAAATGGGTGTCAAAAGTGCCTTTCTAAATGGAGAGTTGGAGGAAGAAGTGTATGTTGAACAGCCACCCGGCTTTGAAGATGCTGAAATGTATAACTTTGTTTACAAAATGTTCAAAGCACTATATGGACTGAAACAAGCTCCAAGAGCCTGGTATGATACAATTTCCACCTTTCTGTTGGAGAATCAGTTTACAAGAGGTGTAGTAGATAAAACTCTATTCTACAAGCATCATGGCAAGGACATCATTTTGGTGCAAATCTATGTTGATGACATTATTTTTGGTTCTTCAAATGAGAAGCCGTGTGAAAAGTTTTCATCTCTAATGAGAAACAAGTATGAGATGAGCATGATGGGAGAACTGTCATTCTTCCTTGGTCTACAAGTTCTTCAAAAGGATGAGGGAATCTTCATTTGTCAAGCCAAATATGTCAAGGAACTTCTCAAAAAGTTCAACTTAGAAGATTCATCACCTGCCAAGACCCCCATCTCTACTTCAACTAATCTGGATCTAGACCCCAAGGGAAAGAAAGTGGACTCTAGTGCTTACAGAGGCATGGTGGGATCACTTCTCTATCTAACTGCTAGTAGACCAGACATAATGTTTGCTACATGTCTCTGTGCAAGATTTTAAGCTGATCCAAAGGAGTCACACTTTGTTGCTATCAAAAGGATTTTTAGATACCTAAAGGGCACTCCTAATCTAGGCCTTTGGTATCCTAAAAATACTGGATTTGAGCTCATTGGGTACTCTGACTCAGATTATGCTGGATGTAGAATTGACAGAAAAAGCACAACAGGTAGCTGTCAATTTCTTGGTGGAAGACTGGTGTCATGGTTTAGCAAGAAGCAACACTCAGTTTCTACATCAACTACAGAAGCTGAATATATTGCAGCTGGAAGTTGCTGTGCACAAATTCTGTGGATGAAGAATCAGCTATTGGACTATGGACTAGTGTTGAGCAACATTCCTATCTACTGTGATAACATTAGTGTCATTGCCATCTCAGATAATCATGTTAAACACTCTAGGACAAAACACATTGATAGCAGACATCACTTCATAAGAGAGCATGTTGAAAGAGGAACTATGAAGCTGATCTATGTCCCAACAGAAAAGCAACTTGCAGACATTTTCACTAAACCATTGGATGAAGCCGCCTTTAACAGGTTGGTAAGTGAATTGGGAATGCTTAATCTGGTATGTTAACTTACTAGTTTTTACATTTTTCAATTTTCTCAATGCAGCTTGTGACAGTAACCTTCAAGTTGTTGTCATGAGAAGTTACTGTCAACACAAGTTTTTATTCTTTTCGACAACATGTTTGCTAAGACTTTGCTGAAGTGAATTTTGTGCTAGTCGTATTGTCAGTAATAAAACTTTGTGTCATTAACTTGGATAACCTCAAAGTTTAAGATCTTTGGTCAAAGACTTTGCATTGATTGGCTGTTGTGTGTTAATTGTTGGATTAATGGAAGACATGAATCTTAATTGCTATACGTGGTAGTTGTATGGGTATTCCAAACTGTTGACTGTTTACCTTACCATTCCCTTAATATGCCTATAAAATGAACACTATGTCATATTAGTTGTCGCTATCAGAAAAAGGTTAAATGGAAAACAAAGTAGGAATCAAGTACAGACTCAAGATTCAGAGTGTTTCTCCACACAAAGAAGAGGTTGAGAATCTGTTTGATGAATTAGAAGACAGTCTCGATGAGGAAGAAGAGAGAGACGCTACTGCCAAGGCTATTGAAGAGGCTAAATGGCAGGAGCAAGAAGTTGAATTTCAAAAGCTCCTCAAGGAGGAAGGAAGCACTGAAGAAGGAACCCGTTTAGAAGTTTTAGGAATAGTTAATAAAATAGTGAAATCATAATTTGTACTCTCCTGTTTCAAAAGATGATTTTATTAATAAAACCTGTTCCATAATTAACTTCCATGTTTCTTTCTTTATGTGAATTGTCTCTGTATTAATTATCTGATTATACTACTATGTATGATACCTAGTGTCAATTGAATATTTGTGAAATGGTTTATTGAGTTAAGTACATTAATGACAACATCCATTAAAATTCATGACATATACTGTTTTCCTCAAACGTTACTACCATCAAGAAAAGTAACTGTCACGGAATTTCATGACAGTTAGTTTCTTGACAGCAGTGAATAACATATTGTCAAGAGTTTTAAAAGATACTGTCATTAAAGCACTTAACGATGACAGTAAGTTTATCGCGACAATGCTACTGTCAAGATAAACCTGCTGTCATCACCCAAATGTCACTGACAGTTTGTTTCAGCACACAGGTTACTGTCAATACAAGTGGACCGTTAAAATTGCTAATTCAACCTCCACGTTGACAGAAATTAAAGGGAGTAACCCACGTGGTGGTGTTACTAGGTAATAGCACGATTCCAAATATCCCCCTTTTCAGCATAACGCTTGAACTGCCCTTTATACAACAGTTAATCAGACATTATCAAACCTGACACGGAACAACCAAAAACAAAACAACTTTCTTCTCTATTTCTCTCTCTACTCACTTAACTCATTCTCTTCTCCTTTCATACCAACAATGGCACCTAAACAATCAATTTCTCAGAATAACTTTGCTGGCATCTATTCTCCAAATGATGCTGGTGAAGATTTCAAAGGGCTTGTTTCTTTCTTGAATAAGTCCTATCTTGGTTATGCTATTACTTCAACTCCTGTTCTTGACCTAGACAGGATTGAAAACTTCTGGGAGTCAGCTGTTGCTCAGGGAGATGGAGACCATACCACCATCAAATTCAAAATCAAAGAGCACAGTTATACTCTCACTATTCAAGGCATCAATGCAGCTCTAGGAATTGTGCTTGAACCAGGAAAGACCTACACAGAGCTTGCCAGTGATGAAACCTTGAAGAAGCTCTTCTTGAAAATTGGGTATTCAGGACCCATTCTTGAAGAGGGTACAACTAAGTGGTACCCATATGGTGAAATGGACAGGAAGTACCTCGGAAAGTAATGGAGTCTGATACTTGATGCTATGGTGAAAGTGTTCTCAACAAAGACCACTGGTTAGAACGGGATTCCCACTTACATCAAAAAGCTCACACACTCTCTTGTCCATGGATACAAAGTGGATGTTGGAAAGCTACTCATGGCACACCTCAAGGCTGCCATAGGTAAGAAGGTAAATCTCTATCCTCGCTTTCTAATGTTGTGTATCAATTCTCTCTGTGATTTTGATGAAGATGCCCCTCGTACAGAGGTATGTAGTACTTTGAAAAGAAACACACACACAACTCTCACTTCACAGAATCTCAATGCACATATTCCACTTTGTTTCACTAAACACATGGTTGATCAAGTGCCTAACCTTGATTTCCCATTGCCCTCTGGGTATGAAACCTTCACTCTTGAGGATGAGGCTGGATTAGACCCAAATTCAGCTAACCCACATTCTACACCATACATTCAACCTAGGTTCTCTAGACTTCCCAAAGTACAGAGACAAGCCTTGCAAGAATCCATAAAAAGATCCCTAGAAACTGATGTTGGTGGTAGTACTGAGAGTCAAGAGGGCGTTCCTGCACTTAGTGTAGCAAATAAGGAAGGTAGTCAAACAGAACCCACAGTGGTTCCTCTTGAGCCTAAGAAGAAGAGAGCTAAGAGGGCCAAAACCACTGTCAGCCACCATGCAGTCTCCCAAAAGACTGTAGAGGAAAATAGGGCATTAACCACCACCATGGATGTTCCTTCTCAACAAGGGATATCTATTGAAATTGGCATGTCTCCCAAGGCACCTTGTACATAGTCTGCACAACCTCATGTTTTAACTCATGAGGAGCCTCCACCTGCAGAAACACACATGGAGTCAGGACACAGTAATGATTTCACTTCCCAAATTGATGCTTCACAAGTTCCATCTGTGGAGCAGCCATTATTATCTTCTCCACCTTCACCTTCTTCCTTCCCTACTCATTCATTTGTTTTTTCTCCACAACCTAGAGAGGGGGACCGTCCCAACCCTTCATGTTTTGATCATCCATCTCCAATCATGGATGAGCCCCCATCTAGTGGTCCACAAGAACCCATTTCTCAAAGTGAAATGGAAACCACTCCTTCAAACACTGAGCAAGAACAAGGTACAACTTTGCCAGAAAGAGAAACAACCAGTACCTTGTTCAATCTCCAAGGATCATCTTACCTTAGGGAAGATGTTGTCACAACCTCAGTTGCTGTCAAAGACAATGTGAATGTTGCTGTCACAGATAACCCTGCTGTCATGGATGCTGCAAAAGTTGCTGTCACCACAGAACCTGTTGTCCAAGCTGCAGTGGAACCAACTGTTATCCCTTTTGCTGAAAGTAACATTCATGGACAAGCTGATGTCACCTCCACACAGCCCACTCTTGATGAGGTTCTCATTGAGGATGCCTCTGATGATGATGTGCCACTCTCTCAGCTTCTCAAGGTACATTCTAAACCATCTCTTTCAATGCATGTTAGTACTGCTCATACCCATGCATCTAGGTTGAGTGAGGGTGTGCAAAAGAAAAGAGAGATAAAAGAAAAGAGAGGTGAGCTTAAAAATGAGAGGCAACCAAATGAGCTGGCAAAAGGAGAGGGACTTGAGCATGTCCAGAGTGAAATTGAGGGAGCCCACACTGTTCAGGCACTAGGCCTTGAGAGTTCTTCTGTGAGGAGTTATGAGATCACTCAGAAAAACCCTGAGAGTGTGAGAACCCCCACAACCTCCAAGCCCCATTCTTTTCCTTCCCCTCCAGGAAGGTTGAGAACTGGTGGCCCCTCTACTTCTCTCAAGTTGGAAGCCTTGGAGCACAGATGCATGTCCATGGAAACTAAGCTTGACAGCCTGTCTACCATGGTGGCCTCTGGCTTTTCTAGTATTCAGGAAGCTATTCAAGCTCTATCTGCAAGTATTGATGCTGCCAACTTACCTAAGGGGGAGAAAGGTGTAAGATCAGAATCTGCTATCCCAGAGCAAGGTGTTGGAGCACAAGAAGAACCTGGTACTGAAACTCAGGGGGAGCCTGCAAGTAAGGGGGAGTCTGGAAGTAAGGGGAATTCAGAAAGAAAGGATGATGTATCTATAGAGCACCAAGGCAGTGGAGCTGGAAATTTATTTGAATATGAGATTGATGGGGAGACAGTATTGATGTATAAAGAAGTGTTGGATGAACTGCAAGGAAAATCAAATTCAAAGAGGCCAATACTTCCTCATGTATCAATTAGAGAACCAACTTCTCAACCTCAGGAAACTGCCCTACAGAAGATGTGGAGAGAAAAGGAGGAGCAAAATAAGTTGGGGAAAGGCAAAGGGAAACTGCCTGAATACTACAATTCACCAGCCTTATGGACTGAAGGAATATAAATTGATTAGGAAGAGGCAAACACCCTAATGGTGGATTACAGAGAAAGTACACTACACAATCAGGATGAACAACTCATCAGAGTAATTGAGGAGGCATTGATGATGCACTACGCCATAGATGGCCTATCGCAACAAATTAGGGGGGGTGTTACCATATTGGATGTTACTATAGCTATACAATTTTTGTGCTATCGTAACGCAGTGATTTTGGATGTTACCAAAGCCATGAAACTATGTTACTATACTTGTAAAAGGTGTTACACTGGGCAACACAGTGAGGTGTGTTACCTTAGAGTATAGTCTTAATGAACAAATTAAAATAAATTTTATTTATAATTAATAGTTGATAATTGTTTAAATTTAAAAGTGAATAATTTTAATAAAATCATTGAAGTTATCATTAGAAAAAGTAATATTCCATCAAATTATTGAATTATTTGTATTTCATAAAATTTAAAATATTTTTAATAAATTTAGAATTAAAATATTTTAAAATAAAAGAATAACTTTAAAAATAAAAAGATTTTAAAATAAAATAATATTCAAGAATTATTGAATTTCGATTAAAATCATTAACAATTTTATTAGAGAAACTAATAATTTGTAAAAACTGTGAATTGTTATAAAATAATAAAAATAATGAATTTAATAGAAATAAATTAAAATAATTTTGTAATAAGTTTTTTAAAAAAAGAGAAAAGTAGATTCAGAAGCTGTCAATTATTGATCAGAAGGCTGAGCGGCAAATGAAAAATTAGAATTGGGACAAAACGTAGGGGAAAAATTGGAATTGGGGCAAATACTCTCATTTATCTCTCTATTATGTATCTCTCCCTCTCTCTCTCTTTGTATCTCTGTACCCCTCTTATCTCTGTACCTATTAAGCCTGATGTAAGCACCATCAATTTCACATTTGTTACACACAATTTCTCTCTCCACAGTCCAGTTTAGAGAGAGAAAGAGACCTTTGTTAATGGAGAGAGATAGCAACAAAGAAGCAAAACAATATGTATAAGCAAATTCGTCTTCATCAATCTGAATTCACCACGCTTCCTTCTCCTCCTCCTGCTCTCGTAAGTAATTTGTATCTATACTTGTATGTATCTATACTTGTATGTATCGATTGATTGATTTGAAGTTGTTTGACTATGTTTATATGTGTTTGTTGCTTATGATTCGTGTGAATGTACTAATTTGGTGAATTGACTTATTACTTGACCTAATTAGTTGAGTTAGTTGTCGTATTGAGAGTAGTTTGTTTCGATTTGGCTGGTTACGAGATCATAAAATTAGCGTATTTAGTTTTTTGTGGTGCGTTTGAAGTATATTTGATTGCGGAGATTTGAAGTATTTGAAGTAAATTATCATATTTGAAGTTTTTGGTGAGATTTAGTAATTTGAGTTTAAGTGATGGAGAAGTACTTGATTACGTGATTTTAATTTGCGAAGGCCTTTTATATTGGAGAAGTGTTTGTTTCTGTTTTGTTTGGATTGATGTCGGGATATATTGATATCCTTCATTTTGCTGCTCATTTTGCTGAGAAATGGGTAAAATGAATTGTTTGGAGAAGTGTTTGTTTCTGTTTTGTTTATATTGGTTTGATATGGCGGACCGGAATTCAGGTTCCGGAGAAGCTGAGATGAGTTCCGATGGGAGAGAGCAGGAGTTACAGCCGATTGTGGTTGGACTTCCGGCGGTGGGAGCTGGAGAGTCTGCGGCGGAGGTGAAGCGGAAGAGAGGAAGGCCAACGCGTAGTGGTCAGGTGAAGGCGGCACCGCCTTCGAAGAAGCAGAAGGAAGATGAGGATGTTTGTTTTATTTGTTTCGATGGCGGTAGTCTCGTGCTTTGTGATCGTCGGTGAGAATTTTTGTGTTTAAATTTATGTATATAATTGTTGTGCTGTGGTATTTTGCTAATGCCCCAGAGTACAAACATCTTGCTCATAGGATGGGCTCTGAACATCTAGGGAAAGTGCTTTCTAAAGTAATTTACAAAAACAATTACCAAGTTTTAAAGTTCAGGTTGCATACGTAAATGCACAAAGATCTCTGTTGAAAATACTGGAATGCCCCATTGTTCTACCCTTCTATAGAAAATTTGTGTGATTCCGAAGTACACTTAATTGAAGTACTCAAGGTGTTAGCAATTATTATGTATTCCATCATTTTGACTTGTTAAAATTTTTTAAGGGGATGATAGGGTTCCTTTTCCTTTAAATGTTTTACGAGTGATTTAGCAGGCCGTGTGTTTGCATTAAAAATATTGTTTCCTTTCCATTGAAATGAGCTTGTGTGTATGTGTGCAGGTATGGGTATTTGTGTTTGCAGAATTTTAATACGATGTTGTTTACAGGTAATTTCAAAATTAGGAGATGGAAAGGCTTCACATGTACCGTACAGAGACTCAAAGTTAACTAGGCTTCTTCAATCTTCATTAAGTGGTCATGGCAGAGTATCAGTAAGTTTCTATATATCTGAAATTTTTACAATCTATCAGTATTTGATTTATGATGTGCTCTGTATAGCTACTACAGGATGCATATGATTACTGATATTGTCTGGTAATTGTTATAAATTTTTAGGTATGTTTTGTAATTTTCAGCTCATATGCACTGTTACTCCCTCTTCAAGTAATTCAGAAGAGACACGCAACACATTGAAATTTGCCCACCATACAAAACATATTGAAATTCAAGCAGCACAAAACAAGGTATACTTGTTTGTTTGTTTAGTTACACTGGCAAACCTCGTATAGCATACCAGTACTCCAATGATCTGTGTACATCTGTTATCTGCATATTGTTCGGTCATTTTTCATTTCAAATATTAATAAATTTGTCATAAGTGTGCTGACCGTGAATTCATAAAAGCAAATTCAGCAGCTGGATATTATGCTGACCGTGAATTCATAAAACTGAATTTAGCAGCTGGTTATTGTCAATGCTTATGGCATTCTCTTTTAATGTTTAGTAAAATGCCTACGACAATTTAGTTTAAGCTTGTTTGGGGCTTTGCTCTTACGATAATGAATTTGGTGTATTGCTACATAATTGTTTAGACAATGCTGCTTGAATCATCTGATATAAAGCACTAAAATACTATGATATGGTTCATTCAGTTATTGAAACCAACTAGAATATGCCATGTCCATGTTGAATGATTAAAATAAATACTATGCACTTATAAAGACTGTAAACAATTTATAAAGATGAGTGATCTACACTCCACAGACAAATTGTTTATAAAGTTGAATAATCATCTGTTAGGAATATGTTGTTCTTGATGATAAACATAAAACACTTAGTAGAATTTGTGTAAAGTCATTTTTGTAACTGTCAACGAAATGGCATGCTTTGCAGCATTCCGTTGACAGGAAGCTCATCAACGAAATGAGTGTTGTAGCAATTGCATTGTACAATACTTCACAGTATGATAGGCATTCTGTTATATGTTTTAGATAGGTTTTCTAAGTCATGTTGACTAAGTACTAGATAGGCAAAATAGGTTGGTTAATTGTAAATATGTTATGCCTTGTAATTTTGACTAAGTGAAGACATGTCAACGGTATGAAGATTACTCTGTCAACGGTATGGAGTTTACCCATCAACGAAACGAGGGAAACACCATCAACGAAATGAAGAATGAAGCTATCAACGAAACACATCTCCTTGCTATCAACGAATCAATGTTGCTTTTTGAACAGTTGACAAAGTGATAGTGACAGTTTACTGAACAGATCTAAAAGGAGATATGGAAGTGTACTTTGCATTGGAAGCCATCAAAGTGGATACTGGAAATAAGGAAACATTCCAATTTCCAATAAGGCTCTTGGAAATGATTATAATGAGCATGAAGACAAAAGCAAAGATCTCCAAGGACCAGTGGACAAAAGGAATGAAAAGCAAGCTACTGATGGTTACTACTATTATTCTTTAGTTTAACCAAACGTAGAATTGTAAACTTGGGATTATATAACCAAGTGTAGCAGTTACTTTAGAAATAAGAGAAGAAAAACAAATAGATTGTATTAGCTATTTTTGAGAGCAATTCTTCTCTACAACCTTGTAACTGAGCAGCTGTGTACTTTTGTATCACAGATTATTTCCGCAATAAAAACACTTCAGTTGGATCATCAAACAATCCAACTGAATTATTTATATCTTGTGTTTTTATTTATTCAGTTCAGTTTTATTTTATAAAGTGTTTAGTTTCAAGAAAATATCAAGAATTGTATTCAACCCCCCCTTCTACAATTCTGTTAGGTCATTTGGGAATAACATCATCACTACTATATTGGAAGGTAACAGTATCACAACTATCTTACAGTTTATAAATTGGTCAGTATCACATCTATCTATCTTACAGGCGGGTAATTTTTACGTGATCTATTAAAACCTAATTTCTAGTTATCAGGGTATTATAGTCATATGTAATATATAAATATTTGTGTGTATAACTTAATTATATATGTATGAGTTATATATGAGTTAAATACTAACCACATGACATATTATTAATTATTGAAAGAAAGGGGATATATTTATAAAGTCACCTATTAAGTTGGGACATTTTATACAAATTCCCTTTACTTATTGTAGGGAAAGTTATACATGATCATGGAAATATGCCGAAGTTTTGATCAAATTTTCAAAGAACATCTTGATGGCATGTAGGTTTGGTGTTTTAAATACATATACTTAAATTGTATAGCATGTTTGGTTTGTGTCTGACCTAACATGATAATAACTCATGCAGTTGACCAGGTGGTGATAAAGTATATAATGTTTTTGATAATCAACTCATGCAGCATTTTAATTAGTCGAGAAGTCGATAGGTTATATTTCCACATATATGATTCATATAATTTTGTATTGTTGATTTTCAAGTAGGCATGCAATTCTGTACGCAACAAAGAAAGTACATGAACTGACTGACTTAGTGTCATTTTTCCGGAACACAAAAGTTGTAGAGATTCCAAAACTTGTCTCAGAATGGACTATTGAAGATGTTGCAGAAATCCATAAAGATAAAAGAACCATGAACATTCTGTTTAATGGTTTAGAGCAAGAGATGTTTGACAATGTCATAAACTGTACAACCTCTAAAGAAGTATGGGACACTGTTAGAACTCTCTGTGAAGGAACTAAGCAAGTTAGGGAAAACAAAATGCAGCTCCTTATACAACAATATGAGCATTTTCATTTTAAAGCTGGTGAAACCCTAAATGATACGTTTAGTAGGTTTCAAAAGCTTTTGAATGGATTAAAGTTGTATGGGAGGATCTATCAAACCAAGGATTCAAGCCTTAAATTTCTTAGAGCTCTTCCAAAAGAATGGAAGCCTATGACTGTTTCTCTCATAAACACTCAAGAGTACAAAGACTACACTCTTGAAAGGCTTTATGGAACCTTGAAGACTTATGAGCTGGAAATGGAGCAAGATGAGGAAATTGAAAAGGTACAAAAGAAGGGTGGATCTATTGCATTGATTGCATCTGTGAACCAACTTGAAGATGACAATAAAGAAGCTGCAAAGGCCACAACTAGTCGATCTAGTTGTAGGAGTGATGTTAGCAAGGGTAAAGACAAGATGACAGAAGAAGAAGAATCAGAACCAGCCAACTTGGAGGACTTAGATGAGATTGATGAACACATTGCTTTTCTGTCTAGAAAATTCTCTAAGTTCAAGTTCAAAAGAAACTCAGAAGCAAGGCCACCAAGAAGAGACTTTCAACCTAGCAAAACAAACTGGATTGAAAAGTCTAAGTCAAAATGTTTCAATTGTGGAATGCTTGGTCACTTTGCTGGAGACTGCAGAAAGCCCAAGGTTGAGAAGGGCAACAGGAAATTTGAGCCTGTTGATTATAAAAAGAAATACTTTGAACTTCTCAAACAAAAAGAAAAGGCTTTCATGTCTCAGGAGTATGATTGGGCTGGTAATGGTGAAGATTCTGATGATGATGTTGAGTATGTCAACTTGGCTCTTATGGCTGACAATCATGAGCAGGAAGCAAGTTCCTCAAGCAACCAGGTAACAATTACTAATCTTTCTGAGCTTTCTAAAGAGGAATGCGACAGTGCAGTAAATGAAATGTCTACTGTATTATATAATTTGCGTGTTACTCTTAAATCACTTACTAAAGAGAATTCTAGAATAAAAGAGACCAATCTGCTCTTAAGTGATAGGAATGCAATGTTAGAAGCACAGCTCATTGAATTTGAGAAAATGAGATGTGTTAGTAGGGATGCTAAGAAGGAACTTGAGAACGTGTTACAAAGGGAAGAAATTCTTAAAACACAACTTGAGATAGAACAAGGTGTGATTGCAAAATGGAAGGATGCCAGGAATGTTGCTGCCAACATAATTAATGTTCAAGGCGTGGAATCCTTCTGTGAGCAATCATGGAAAAGGAACAAAGAGAAGCTAGGGTATGTTGGTGAAACCTTAGAATCAGAAACTGAGTCAACAAACAACAAGGATCATTTGTTGAAGGTTGATATGTCAACGGAATGCAATGTTTCGTTGACAGATGAACCATCAACCGATCAGGCTGTTTCGTTGACAGAGAAAAGAAAGGATGAACTCACTAGACTTAATAACAAGTATGGTCCTGTCACCAAGAACTTTGTTCAAGGTGAGTCTAGTAAATCAAAGAAAGTTGAGAAGCCTGTTGAGAGAGCTAATGTAGGTAACTTGTCTAACAAGCAATTGAAAGACAAGTTAGAGAAAGTTCAGGTTGAGGCTAAGGGAAATAAAAAGAATAACAGAAATGGCAAGGTAGGGATTAACAAACACAACAATTACACACCTGATAAATATGCACCTAGAAAGACATGTGTCAATTGTGGAAGTGTTAATCATTTATCTACTAACTGCAAATCTGTTAAGAAATCTGCTAATGTGAAAATGCCCAAGCCTGCAATGAACAGTTCCATGCCTAAAATGCCTGTTATGCCTAACATGTTTGCTCCATATGCACAATTTCAGAATCCATATGCTAGCATGCCATTTGTGCCTAATCCTTACATGAATATGTTTAACATGCCACAAATGCCATGGAACATGAATAACATGATTGTTCCTCCAACTATGCATGCTATGAATGAAAATATAAGCAACCCTCAGAAATCAACACCAAGGGTAAAGATTGATTTGAATCAATCTGAGCCCAAAGTGAAAAATGGTACAAAAGGGAATGCAAAGGCTAACAAGACAGGACCCAAGGAAACTTGGGTACCAAAATCAACTTGATTTGGGTTTATTGTGTGCAGGGAGACAAAAGGAATCTTTGGTACTTGGATAGTGGTTGTTCAAGACACATGACTGGTGATTCTACCCTGCTCACAGAGTTTCAGGAAAGAGCTGGCCCTTGTATTGCTTTTGGAGATGACAGCAAAGGCTACACAAAGGGATATGGCTTGATTTCAAAAGAGAATGTCATCATAGATGAGGTTGCATTGGTGGATGGTCTTAAGCACAACTTGCTTAGTATCAGCCAACTTTGTGACAAAGGATTTTTAGTTACTTTTTCGAAAGAAGCCTGTGTTGTTTCTAAAGGAGGAAACAACAATGTGGTAATGACTGGATTCAGAAGAGGGAATGTGTACATTGCTGACTTTAGTAGCACAAGTTCAGAAACCATCACCTGTCTTTTCAGCAAGGCAAGCAAAGATGAAAGTTGGTTATGGCACAAGAAATTATCCCATCTGAATTTCAAAGGTATGAATGATTTGGTGAGAAAGGATCTTGCTAGAGGAATTCCACAAGTGGAATTTTCCAAGGATGGTTTGTGTGATGCCTGTCAAAAAGGGAAACAGAAGAAGGCATCATTCAAAAGCAAGACAGAGTCATCAATTGTCCAGCAGCTTGAATTACTTCATATGGACCTATTTGGCCCTGTAAATGTTATGTCCATCTCAAAGAAGAAATACTGTCTTGTGATTGTTGATGATTTTTCTAGATTTACATGGACTTTCTTTTTGCACTCTAAAGATGAGGCAAGTGAAATCATTATCAATCACATCAAGATGGTAAGCAATCATCCTGATTTCAAAGTAAGAAGGATTAGGAGTGACAATGGGACAGAATTCAAGAATTCGAGCATGAAGGTGTTCTGTGAAGAAAATGGTATTTTGCATGAGTTTTCAGCAGCAAGAACACCACAGCAAAATGGTGTAGTTGAAAGGAAAAACAGAACACTTATTGAAGCTGCAAGGACAATGCTAGATGAATCAAAGTTACCTACATATTTTTGGGCTGAGGCAGTTAACACATCTTGCTTTACTCAAAATATTTCTTTGATTAATCAGGCCAAGGGAATGACCCCTTATCATCTACTCAAAAGAAAGAAGCCACTATTAGATTTTCTTCATGTCTTTGGATGCAAGTGCTTTGTTCTGAGAAATCAAGCTGAGCATTTGGGGAAATTTGAAGCAAAGGCAGATGAAGCAATATTTGTGGGATATGCAGCAGGGAAAGCTTACAGAGTCTATAATCTCAGAATCAACATTGTTATGGAATCTGTACATGTTGTTTTTGATGATCTCAAAATACAAGGTCTCTGTGATGAAGGTTTCCATGAAAGTCTCTCTTTTGAGAATGAGGAAGGAGAACAAGTGAATCATGATAAGGCTACTGAGAAACAGCCTAAAGGTGTTGTATCTAGCACAGATGAAAGCAGCAGTGAAGATGAAATTGCTGCATTAAGGTTAAAAAGGATAGCAGCTAGCAGACCAAATGGTCATTTCGTTGACAGTCATGATGGTGGATTCGTTGACAGTCAGAATGAGCGTTTCGTTGACATCCAAAACGGTCATACCGTTGATAGTCATAGGAATGCTTCTAGAAGTGATCATTTAGGGACAACAAACTCAGGGGGAGTTTCTCAAGGACAAATATCCAATCAAGGCAATCATGATCATGAAGCTACGTCTTCAAGAGCAAATCTACCTCCCTCAAGGAAATGGACTAAAGATCATCCCTTTGAACTTATTATAGGTGATGTTTCTTCAAAAGTCCAAACTAGAAGAGCAACTCAAGAAGAATGTCTATATAGTAGCTTTCTGTCTCAAGATGAGCCAAAGAAAGTTGAGGATGCACTTCTAGATCCAGATTGGGTTTTAGCCATGCAAGAAGAGCTAAACCAATTTGAGAGAAACAATGTTTGGAAGCTGGTGCCCAGGCCTAATGACAGGAGTGTTATAGGCACAAAGTGGGTGTTCAGAAACAAGATGGATGAAAATGGCATAGTCACAAGGAACAAAGCTAGACTGGTTGCAAAAGGCTACTCACAGGAAGAGGGAATTGATTTTGATGAAACCTTTGCTCCTGTTGCAAGACTAGAAGCAATAAGGATTTTCCTAGCCTATGCAGCCCATGCCAATTTCAAAGTCTATCAAATGGATGTGAAGAGTGCTTTTCTGAATGGGGAATTGGAAGAGGAGGTGTATGTAAGTCAACCTCCTGGTTTTGAAGATGATGATTTTCCAGACTATGTGTACTTCCTTCTCAAAGCACTCTATGGTTTGAAACAAGCACCTAGAGCCTGGTATGACACTCTCTCACAGTTCCTCCTTGAGAATCATTTCACTAGAGGTACTGTAGATAAAACTCTTTTTCACAGGGTTGTAAATGGCTCTACTTTACTTGTTCAAATTTATGTAGATGATATAATCTTTGGGTCTACAGATGTGAAACTTTGTCAAAAGTTTGCCAAGCTTATGCAAAGTAAATATGAAATGAGCATGATGGGAGAATTAACTTACTTTCTTGGTCTTCAAGTAAAGCAAGTTAATGAAGGCATTTTCATTAGTCAAACAAAATACATTCATGATTTATTAAAGAAATTTAACCTAATGGAATGCTCTACTGCCAAAACTCCCATGCCTACTGCCACCAAACTTGAATTGAATACTAAGGAAAAATCTGTGGACATTTCAAGTTACAGAGGCATGGTAGGCTCACTTTTATATTTAACAGCTAGTAGACCTGATATTATGTTTGCTACATGTCTATGTGCTAGATTTCAGGCTGATCCTAGAGAATCCCATTTAGTTGCTATTAAAAGAATTTTCAGATATCTCAAAGGAACACCAAACCTTGGCATTTGGTATCCTAGAGAATCTGGTTTTGAACTAATTAGTTATTCAGATGCAGATTTTGCAGGATGTAAAATTGACAGGAAAAGTACAACTGGAACCTGTCAATTCCTAGGAAACAAGCTTGTGTCATGGTTCAGCAAGAAACAAAACTCAGTTTCTACCTCCACAGCTGAGGCTGAGTATATTGCAGCTGGAAGTTGTTGTGCACAGATTTTATGGATGAAAAATCAACTTCTTGATTATGGATTAAGAGTTGAGAAAATTCCTATTTTCTGTGACAACACTAGTGCCATTGCCATTACTGAAAATCCAGTGCAGCATTCAAGGACCAAGCACATTGACATCAAGTACCATTTCATTAGAGAACATGTTATGAATGGTACTGTGGAGTTACATTTTGTTCCAAGTGAACAACAACTTGCAGACATCTTTACCAAGCCACTTGATGAATCAACATTCTCAAGATTAGTAAGTGAGCTAGGTATGCTAAATTTCTCTTAATTATTTTTGAGATATTTGCAAGTTAAAATGCAGCCAGAAACTTGCTATGTTTTTCTGTGAATTAATTTTCTTAGGAAAAAGTGAAATTTTGTCTAAGTCAGAATTACTATGTCAACGAAACGAACCATTTCGTTGACAGTCTTAGCAGTTTTCTGGGTATTTCGTTGATAGCTCTTTTATATCAACGAAACGCAGCTTTATCAACGAAATAAGACGGGACTTTAACCGCCCAATCCTGATTCGTTGATTTAGCGCTTTTAATCTGAACCGTTGAAATTTGACACGTCTTTTACCACGATCTATGCATACACCCCTGTAAGTATAAATCATGGTAATACTTTAAAAGTAACGGTTATATTTTTTTTAAGCCAATCCAGTAATTTACATTTATTATTGGATTCATTTTCTGAGAATTTTTGGGGGAGTATTTAAGAAATTTTATTTTCATTATTTCTTTTTACCTGTTCTCAAAAATTCCAAAGGCTTTTTCTCTCTTCTTCTCTCTAACAAGCAATTCAGTTCGAAGCTTTCCTTTAATCAACAATGGCACCTATAGTCAAGCTTATGTCTGCTGGAGGGTTCATCTATGAGAAGAACAACTCCATCCCTTTTGTTGTCAAGGAAAACCCGAACAGACTGTTCTTCAAAATGATGGATTTCATGAAGAATTGCAAGTTGAGCTATGCAATGTTTCACTCTACACCACTCTACAATGAGATAATCGAGGAAATTTGGACCTCATGTGAGTATAGTGGAACAAACTGCACACTACAATTCACTCTTCAAGGTAATGAGTACATAGTTAATTCTGATGTTTTGCAAGCATGTTTACATATTCCTGATAATAACTGTGATGTTTTGCCTACTAACACTGAAATAACTACCATGCTAAATTCTATAAACTACTCTTTGCCTACTGATAATCTGGGTAGAATAATTAGGAGAGGTTTGGTTAGGGAATACAGTTATTTAGCTGATGCATTCATTAAGGTCTTTTCTGGAAAGATTAGTAATTTTGATGCATTAACTAACTCTATGTTAATTCTCCTAACCATGCTTCTAAATGATAGATATCACAACTTTAGCACCCAACTTATGTATGAAATTGGTGCTAAGTTGGGTGACAAAGCAAATAGGAAGAAAAATATCTATTATGCTAGGTTTCTGATGATGTTGGCTAACCATGTTAGTCCAGCACCATTAGTTATCTCTAACCCTAATGCCAGGTTTGAGTGCTTTGTGCAAGAAAAGAGAGTATTGACAGACATACTGAGGCTGAACCACAATGGTGATGTTCCAGTGGTGTATCTGCCAATCATTGAGGTAACTACTACTATCCCTGTTAGTGTAGCTAACACCTCTACTGTTTTACCTTCCAATGTTGCTATGGAGTCTGTAGATGTGACCCAACAGGCTCCTGCCCTAGCAACAAAACCAAAATCAAAGAAATCCTCCAAGCCAACCTCAGGTGCTTCTCAAAAGGCACCTGTTGTAAAAACTACCACACAACCTAAGGGGAGTGAGTCTGGAGTTGTGAGAGGTGAGGGAAGGGGTGAACATCAAAGAAACCCCAAGGATAAGGAAGGACAGGTTAGTGTGTACCAGCCAAGCCCCATTGTGTCTTCCCAACAAGGCACAATGAGTAACATGGATTTAAACACAAGTCTAATTGCATCCTCCCAAAAGGATGTGATTATTGAAACAAGCTCTCCTCCTAGAGCACAGTCCAAAAGGGTAAGGGACACTTCAAGCCCACAGTCTACATTTTCCCAATACCAAAGGAGAGTGAAGCAAAAGTCCAAGGGTACACAGGGTGCACACACACTGGAAGCAACACTTCCAGTTTCTCAAATTCAGTTTGATGTAACCCCTATCATTACTCTGGGGTTACAGTCCCATTCTCTAAACATCAATCTTGAATTATCTCCATCAAATTCACCAACTCAATCTTTAGATGTGGACATGATCCATACATCTATTCCTGATTCTCCAACTCTAATCTTGGAGAAGCCCCACTCTGAAGCTGGTGGCCATCACTTGTTAAGTGATTTGTTGGGCCATCAACCAATTTTTCCTGAAGTTGCAAGGGGATCTGTGGACCAATCTTTAAAATCAATCACCACAGACTCTACTGTAATTTCTCATTCTCAAAGTGCTTTCTTGACTTCATCAACGAAACAGTCTATTTCGTTGACAAGTGTTTCTCCATCAACGGTATCCATACCGTTGACAGTTCAAACTACCATTCCGTTGATAGTTCACTCTGCACCTTTAATTGAAAATCAAGTTGTTCCCACAACTAGTGCAGATGATCTAGTGGTAGTTGAGACACTTCTAGGACTGAGAGGGAGTGAAACTGAGAGGCTGGCTTGCAGCCAGGCAAAAGGAGAGAATGTGAGTGAGAGGCTGGCTATTTCTTCCGGCCAGGCAAAAGGAGAGATTGAGAGTTCCACCTTAGAAGGTGAAGGTGAGGGTGTGAGAGGTGTGAGCCATGGGGAGCCCATGATGCAAGAACAGAGTGGAGAGAGAGAAGGGACTACAGGAGTAATAAGGATGGAAGCAGTCATTGCTAGTGAGTTAATGGAGGTCAGTGAGGGAGAAAGGGAACTTACTTTCCAAGAGGTTTATCAACAAACTCTGGATAGTATTTCCCTGGATCCTGAGACCTTTACTCATCCTGTGTCAGCCTATCAAGTTTTGGCTCAACAGGGCAATGTGGAGGCAGAGAGGTCACTACAACTAATTCACACAACTGCATCAATGCAAAGAGCAAAGGATGCCTTGACCAATCTACCTCCAGGGGCTGAAGTAAGTGGAGAATTTGATTTTTCTGATAATGAGGATAGCTTTGGTGACATTCTACAGGTGGCCACTACTGCACAGACTGGGACTTCTGTGGTGCCTCCTACACCAAACTGGCTTTCTCAAGATATGCATGGTAGATGCAATTTGGATGCTGCTATCACAAGGCAGTACAATGAAGCATATCTAGCTCATGAGTCTGCAGGAGCAAGGGACAAGAAATTCTACAAAGCCATCATGGATTCTCTGGAAATTCAAAGGCTACAAATGTTGCAGACAAGGATTGAGGCTACAGAAATCAAGGACTCAATTAGCAACCTTAGGGCTGCTACTGATAGGAGGCTAGATGAAAAGCTTCCTCTTCACACTGTCTCCAGGATGTCAAGGTTTTTCACCAAGGAACCTGAAGTGTCTTCCTCTTTGAAAACTCTTTCCTCTAGAGTGGACAAAGTTGAGGCTACACTTAGTCACATGCAAAAGGAGCAGGAGAAGCAAACTCAGCTACTCACCCAGCTTCTGGCAGCTCAAGGGCTCCCTATCATCTCACTTGATGCTAACAAAAAGGGGGAGAAATCTAAGGAGCTAGACATTCAGATCACAAAGGTTATGGTCCCAGCCATCTCCTTACCAGAAGAGCCATTAGCAATGGGGGAGTTTGCAAAGAAGAAAAAGGACAGTATTGACCTGATCCAGGAAGCCTCTTTGAGGATGAAACTTGCAGAACAAATCAAGGATCACTGGTCAAATATTGAAGCAAAGGTCAAGAAGCTAGCTGACACTAAAAAGGTATCATCTGTACAAGCTACTTCAATACCACCATCAACAAATGCAATGGTGACAGTGCAAATGGAGCCACAATTCAGGAGTTCCTATGTCATGGAACCCCTTCAGCATGGAGTCCTTCAAGATTCAAGGAATGAGAAAGGACAAGCTTCATGTTTGAGGAATGTGGATGCAAGAGGGATATCTCCAGTATCTCCCATAAAACCCAAAGGCAAGAACATAGAAAGGATAGCTTATCCTCCACCAAAGCCAGATGAGTTCAAAGTCTTAGGGAAGCTGATCAAGGAGAGCAAAGAAAGAAATCATCCAAGCATAAGGAACAAGAGGGCACTCATCTACAGGGATAGCAAGGAAATCTACATTTGGGTTGGTCACCCAAATTTTGCTAAGGCCAAAGCTGAAGAAAGTGAAAGGGCAGCAATGCAAGCTCTTGCAGTTGCTCAATCACTTGAAGATGAAGAAGCCCTACAGGAAGAAAAGGCCAAGGATAAAGCTAAGGAAGCTGGAAAGAAGAAGAGAACAAGTCAGCCAAAGGCTAGAGCTAAGAGGAATCTGAACTTTGATGAAGATGATTCTCAAGAAACTGCTCAAGACTCTTCCACAACAAGTGCACATCAAATTCCTGGTGATCTACCTATTGAGGGAAAGTTGGCTTGTGATCCTGCACATCCTGTCAATTTTCATGATCATCCAATCATGCCAAAAGAGGAACCTTTTGAATTTGATGAAGCCTACTTTCCAAAGTTCCTGTTAGAGAAGGACCAACCAATGAAGACAAAGAAGAGGTCTGTCAAAGCAAAGCCTGTTCTTGTGAGAAAGCCACAATCTCAAAAACCCCCTGCAAACCCAGAGGACTGCATGTACATTGCTGACATCAGGGAAGAATCCAGTCTACATCTTGACTTAGACAACCTGGTGGAAGTAAGGGGAATTGCAGCTTCTCAAAAGTTGCCTGAAAGACTAGTGTTCATATTCAAGGGAGGTAGAGAACAAGTGTGGCCTCTCTACAGAATTTTAGGAGAAGACTATCAAACACTACTCTCAGTGTTTAGATGCTTGAAAAAGGACTTTGGTTTCACCAAAACAGCCAAGTCTGAGGTGGTCTCCAAAATCTGTCAGATAAAGGCTAGCTGGAACAAGCCTGAGGCTCTTCCCAGGATACTTAGAGTTCCCTCAACAGGAAAGAAAATCCATCTTCAACCTTATTGGATGATGGAGTTTAAGGACAAGGACAATTGCAGAAGATTCTTCAGAATGGAAGACCAGCTGGAGAAGGCATCTAATCAAACTCTAAAGCTGATGCAATCCAAGCTTGGTGATCAAGATGAAGAGGAGAAAATCTTCTACAGAAGGCTACAGGTCCAGATTGAGGAAAACAACTCCAAGAAAGGGAAGAAGACTATGCCACAAAGAAATCACAGATGAAACATTTGCTCAGACTAGAGGAGCATTTGTGGGCATTAGTCTTGTAAGTCTTATATCTTGTCTATAAAATTTTGAAGCTTAATACATATTCTACTTTTGTAATTTATGATGTATCTGAGTGTTTTTGTTATCATCAAGTCTCTTGATTTATGGCTGTTATTCTATCAGTCATAAATTGGGGGAGATTGTTAGGAATATGTTGTTCTTGATGATAAACATAAAACACTTAGTAGAATTTGTGTAAAGTCATTTTTGTAACTGTCAACGAAATGGCATGCTTTGCAGCATTCCGTTGACAGGAAGCTCATCAACGAAATGAGTGTTGTAGCAATTGCATTGTACAATACTTCACAGTATGATAGGCATTCTGTTATATGTTTTAGATAGGTTTTCTAAGTCATGTTGACTAAGTACTAGATAGGCAAAATAGGTTGGTTAATTGTAAATATGTTATGCCTTGTAATTTTGACTAAGTGAAGACATGTCAACGGTATGAAGATTACTCTGTCAACGGTATGGAGTTTACCCATCAACGAAACGAGGGAAACACCATCAACGAAATGAAGAATGAAGCTATCAACGAAACACATCTCCTTGCTATCAACGAATCAATGTTGCTTTTTGAACAGTTGACAAAGTGATAGTGACAGTTTACTGAACAGATCTAAAAGGAGATATGGAAGTGTACTTTGCATTGGAAGCCATCAAAGTGGATACTGGAAATAAGGAAACATTCCAATTTCCAATAAGGCTCTTGGAAATGATTATAATGAGCATGAAGACAAAAGCAAAGATCTCCAAGGACCAGTGGACAAAAGGAATGAAAAGCAAGCTACTGATGGTTACTACTATTATTCTTTAGTTTAACCAAACGTAGAATTGTAAACTTGGGATTATATAACCAAGTGTAGCAGTTACTTTAGAAATAAGAGAAGAAAAACAAATAGATTGTATTAGCTATTTTTGAGAGCAATTCTTCTCTACAACCTTGTAACTGAGCAGCTGTGTACTTTTGTATCACAGATTATTTCCGCAATAAAAACACTTCAGTTGGATCATCAAACAATCCAACTGAATTATTTATATCTTGTGTTTTTATTTATTCAGTTCAGTTTTATTTTATAAAGTGTTTAGTTTCAAGAAAATATCAAGAATTGTATTCAACCCCCCCTTCTACAATTCTGTTAGGTCATTTGGGAATAACATCATCACTACTATATTGGAAGGTAACAGTATCACAACTATCTTACAGTTTATAAATTGGTCAGTATCACATCTATCTATCTTACAGGCGGGTAATTTTTACGTGATCTATTAAAACCTAATTTCTAGTTATCAGGGTATTATAGTCATATGTAATATATAAATATTTGTGTGTATAACTTAATTATATATGTATGAGTTATATATGAGTTAAATACTAACCACATGACATATTATTAATTATTGAAAGAAAGGGGATATATTTATAAAGTCACCTATTAAGTTGGGACATTTTATACAAATTCCCTTTACTTATTGTAGGGAAAGTTATACATGATCATGGAAATATGCCGAAGTTTTGATCAAATTTTCAAAGAACATCTTGATGGCATGTAGGTTTGGTGTTTTAAATACATATACTTAAATTGTATAGCATGTTTGGTTTGTGTCTGACCTAACATGATAATAACTCATGCAGTTGACCAGGTGGTGATAAAGTATATAATGTTTTTGATAATCAACTCATGCAGCATTTTAATTAGTCGAGAAGTCGATAGGTTATATTTCCACATATATGATTCATATAATTTTGTATTGTTGATTTTCAAGTAGGCATGCAATTCTGTACGCAACAAAGAAAGTACATGAACTGACTGACTTAGTGTCATTTTTCCGGAACACAAAAGTAAAGTACGTAGATGATTTAGTTAGTGTCATTTTTTTTGTAGCACAAAAATAAAGTACAGCTATATTCATGTTTAATTGTTTTTTGGAATTGACATACGGCTATTAGGAAGGTATGTTTGAAACAATTTGATGTAGTGATCTCATTTTTTACTCTATGTTTTATATGCTAATTATATTCATTCCCTTTCCAGTGGGCCAAGATGCAGTCAGAGAATGAATCATGCAGCAATATTCTGCCTGTAAATTCTTGCTGTCATTTTGACTCTTTAAATTGCCTAAAGGTGTTATTTCTTCTTCTAATCAAAATCTTGTTCTCAAAAGCTTACTCCATTTCAGGTAAAGGTGAATCTCATTCAATGTTAGGCTCTTACAATGGTCTGTGCTTTCTTACGCATACTACTTACGTATTGTAGATGCATACTCAAGCAAAAATGAAAATGTTGGAGGCAAAGAAGGAAGCTCTGACAAATGAGTGACAGACTTGTCTCTTAGACATCTAGTGGTTTAGACAGTGCCTTTTGATGACCTAGTATAGGTTTTTCTATCTCGCTTATGGCTTTGCAATGTGGTTGTTAAAAATGAACATGTAATTTTCTTGTAGTACTTGTACGTTTTAATTTATGTTCTCTAGTGTTGGTGGATATTATTGGCTAATGCGGTTGGTTTGTTATTGAATTGGTTATCTTATTGGTGAATGAAATTAGGACTTGGTTTGGTTGTTGGTTTATTTGGTGGGAAATATAATATTTAAACAACATATTTTTATTTTGTTATACTTAGGGTGTTACTATAGCTATAATTGTGTGTTGCAATTGATAATATAACATGTGGGCCCCACATGTGGGACCCACTTTTTTGCAAAATTTTAATATCTTTGGTAACACAGAAAGTATGTTGCTGTAGAATGTTTATTGTGTTACTATAGATATCTTTAGTAACACAGTTTTATATGTTACCTTAGGGGTCCTCAGTATGTTACTATAGACTCCTATAGCAACTGCTGAGAACCTAACACGGCTCTGATGTTATCATAGCCCTTTTTGGGGCTATAGCAACGCGAAACTGGGCTTATAGCTATGGATACAATTGTGAGTGTATGTGTGAAGATCAATGAGGAAAGAAGATGAGCAATTGATGTGTACTTGAACACAGGGGTTTCATTGTTCATCACTATGCAATTGTTACATAACCTACAAGCAAGGGTGCTGAGTGTAATGAAAGCTAAGATTAAAGCAAACCACTCAACCTTTAATGAGATACTGCAAGTGCAACTTCAGAGTCTGATGACAGAGAGACTTCCAGAGGTGTACTTTGATCCATTCTGTGTCTGTTATGGAGCAATCTCAAGAGAAGGTGTCAAGAGATGTGCATATTTAGATCTGCAAGGCACTTCAAGAATGGAGACAAACACAGTAATGAAAGTGCTTAATGTAATTCTCAAATCCAAAATCAACAAGGAAAGAGTCCTAGCTATCAAAGCAATTCACAAGCTACTGGCAAGAAGAGATGTTAAGATAAGCTCCAGAGTGAAGAAGTTAATCTCTAAAGCTAATGCTAACAGAGCTGATCAAGGTGAAAGCTGTGTTTTTGATGACTCTCTTGATGATGGTGAATAGGATGGAAGTGGAGGTTCTGGAGTTGCTAAGAATGTTGGTGGATCAACTGCTGGGAACACTGGAAATCAAGCCCAGGAAACAAGCAAGGAAGAAGCCCCTGCACAAGGAAAGCAAGATGCTGGTGTTACAGAAGAAGGGGAGAGTGAAATAATTGAAGCTTTAGAGGCAAGCATCCTAAGGTGTGCTATTGACAATATCAATGCTGAGAAAGATGCTGCCACCAAAGATGTTGTCAACAAAGAAAAAGACACTGTCATGGAAGACCCTGTGAAGGAAGACACTGTCAAGGAAGACACTATCAAGGAAGAAGTTGTCAAAGATAAAACCAAAAATGTAGTCAAGCCAAAAAAGACAAAAACCTTAGCAAGAGCATGGTTGTCTGGACAGGAACCTGAACCTGGGGACACTACTAAAGCAAAAAAAGGAAAAACTAAGTACTCAGGAAATGAGAAAGCCACAAGACTTGGCAGGAATCTGAAGAAACCAATCCAAACAAAATCCTACAACTCTTTTGATCTACTAGAAAAGGAGGCTCAAGGAATCAATAATGTTGAGATAAATTTGGATGACAACAAAGAAACAATCCAGTATGTTCTCTGGTTTGATCAGTCAAGGTCAATAATTGTTGATAAGAACTTTATCATGGAGGTGGTTTCAAATGAGGTAACAGAAGCTCTTAAACGCTTAAAGAGGATGGTCACAAGAAGAATTGAGTACTTCTACTTAGAGAGGATGGTCAATCTAATGCAAAGTTATGACAATGTACCTGATAAAGTCATGGAACATGTTCTGGCATACAAAGATGAAAGAGATGCAGAATTTTATCAGAAACATGGAGACTGGTCATTGCATGAAGATGCTGATATTGCTCATCTATTGGAACTCTCTGATGAGGAAATAACTGACTATGAGGATGATTTTCCTGAAGAAGAAGTGCAAGCCATGCCCAGTCAGGAGAAATCATCTAAAGCTGCTCATGATGAGACTGTTGAACAAATGGAAGCTGAACTATTGAATGCATGCAAGGAGTTGAACAGTAGTAGAAGTAAAGGACCAAACTTTCAACGTCGTGTGCTGGAGAACCCTTTCAGGATCAAGCATGGAAAGGAAGAAATCTACTTCGATAGTTTCCACAAGCTCAAAACCAGTGTGCTGAAAGAATTGAACTTCTCAGTGGTTGGATCAACTAACCATCTAGAGATGATGTGTTCTTTTGAACTTGAGGAAATCATTCAAAAGAGAAAGGGTGAAGACTCAAAGATGGACAGGGCAAGAAGGTCTACTCTAAATGCATTCCCTAGCAGGAGATTCAAGCTGGATAAAGACACTCTAAAATTCAGAGTCTATATCTATGGACAAGAACATTGGATTGATCTCCAGGATGCTCAACAGACTACCTCCAAGATAGTTCAACAATACATTGATGAAATTGAGGATGATGCTCTATCTCCCATGGAAATATCTCTGGTGGAAGGTCTCAGAAAACATGCAGCAGAAGCACTCAAAAGAGAGGAAGAAAGCAGGAAGAAAAGAAAGACTGAAGCTCAAAACTAGGTAAATGTTTCTATTTGCTCATTCATAATGGAGCACCTATGTTTGTATTCATTCTGATCTTTATTAGTTAAGTTGTCAGCATGAATAGTTTGAAAATTTGTAGTTATTGTCCATAAAAACAAATTGGGGGAGATTGTTAGGATTTATGGGTGATAGATTAGAAGACAACTTAACTTTATGTTTTGTAATACTTAATTTTATTAAGTAGAACATATTGTCAGCCAAATTATGTTCTTGTAGCCATTTCATTTGTTGTAATAAACTTGTTTATAAATCTTGGAAGAAGTTCATTCGTTTGTTCAAGCCTCAAGAAGTATATCAGGATAATGGCAAGAATAAATGTTACTGTCATCTCACTGACAGTAAGGTTACAAGAAGACAGCATGTTGCAAGTCATGACAACATATTTTCTCTGACAGCAACATTGGCGGAAGCCTTGAGACAACAACTCTCTATTCTCTTGACAACAAGTTTGGAACTCTTGACAACATCTATTGCGGGGATTTCTTACTGTCACCAAAAGCGAATTCTTGTGACAGCAAACTTGGAAATGCAGGATACTGTCTCAAAGGGATAAACTTTGAATTGGGGATCTACCCAGTCAAACATGTGACAGTTTGGATGTTCAAGAAACAGGCGTGCTGCAGTATCCCAACACTGCATCAGGTCTGCAAGACTACGACAGAAGCTTGAGAGATCACATGACAAAGCTCACCAATTCAAGAGTATGACAAATCAACATCTACTGGAATTGTGTTAGCTAAATATAGAATGTATCTAGATTGCTTTTTCCTGTAATGATAAACTTGTTTTTATAGCAATTTTGGTAAGACACACGCGTAGGCAAATTGTAAGAAGCTGCGACATGAAAATGACAGCAGCTTCACAAACCCGTGATGATAGAGACATGATTAGTTTACTAAGACTACCTCTTTCATTCTATACGTGAATCACTCGAGGAATCGAAGCTTGAGAAAAACATACTTCTCTCAAGGTTGTAGCAACACTTTTGCAAGATAAATAAACTATTTATTTTGTGAGAAAACTACTTGTGATTGCATTTATTCTATTGATAGGATTTAATCTTAGTTTTAGTTGTTGAAACATAGATTGAATTTTATCAGTATTGCATTCAACCCCCCTTCTGCAATACTCAAGGACCAACAGTTAAGATACAGTATATTGTAATACTTTTTAAAAGCGTTACAATTGAATTAAAATAATGTAGAATTTGGAAGTTGTTGCAATGGTGTTAAAAAAACGTTGAAACAGTTTTTCAAATACAACACAAAATTTTAGACGGGCTCCCAAAATAACGAGCGGGCTTCTAATATTTTATCCTGGTTAAACTTGAATACTAAAATAATTAAAGAAAGAAATAGCCAACAATTCACGCAATATACATAAACATACACGGTTAGACATGTACACTTAGAAATATCAAAGAAAAATGGGGAAAAGTAACTCGAACACCGAAGTTTAAAGATCAAAACTCGAAGACTGAAAATTGAGGACTGAATTTAGAAGATTAAAGCTTGAAAGTATATATATGTTCAAATCGATATTACAAATACTGGTGTATTTGGATTTTTTCTGTTTCAATCTTATGTTTTGTTTATAACTCTGTTTTAATCTTGTGATTTTTGTGTTTGGGTTATTGTGCAGGTTTTATTTTGGGCCTTTTTGTTTTGGATTTATGAAACTACCTTCTTCTTATTTTAGGATTATTCTGTATTTTTAGGATTATTGTGTTTGAGTTATTGTATATGTTTCATTTCGGGCTTGTTCTAACTCAAATCGGGGTTTTTTGTGTATGTCTAATGTACATGTTCTGTCTTGTTAATGTATGCGTTTGTATGTATGCTTTTTTTTTTATCTTTGCTTGTGTCTTTTTTTTCAATTTAGGTTTATTATGAGCTCTATTTTTCTTCAACTGTGATATGTTGTTCTTATTTGGCTTGCTTGTTTTACTATATGTGAATGAGCCTAAAAATTGCATGAAAGGTGAACGTGAAAGCATACATATACATGGAGTTTGATATGAAACTTGTGTGTGTCAATCGATAAAAGTAATGATTACAATTTCTCTTTTCCTAATTAAGTATACAAACATTGTACACTAAAATTAGGTCACCATTCGTATGTCTATGCCTTGATATTAATTGTTTCGCGTATGCAGATATCCTAGATTGATGACTTGGTGATATGAAAGAATAGTTTGCTAACAGGTTTACAAAGCCGGGTACATTTCATTGGATTTTGCAGCATTTTGATGAACATTTTGATGAAGTATATTTTTCAATATCCAATTTTTTTTACCTTATGCAACATGTGACTTCCAGGTTTTTAGCTTCGAGCAACTGTGAGAGCAAAGTTGGTTGTATCATTCTTTTAATTTTGGTTGCATGAAAATAGACTATTCTTTATTCGTATTAACGTAGTTTCTTGTAGGTCAAAATATGGTGGATTTATGTGATCGCGGAGATATATTTGTTCAACCTTGTGCCGTTTCTAGTTTAGTAACTCTAATATGTATCCAGTTAGTTATCCATAGCCTGTACTTGTATCATTTTGTAATCAATATCTCTCCATGCATCCTGACTGTTTTGTCACTTGAGTTGTTGATTCTATAAGCATAGCCTAACTTTAGATATGGGTGCCTAACTTATACACACATCATTGCAATTTGTCACGATATTTCTAAATTGTAAGTCGGCGGGCTTTAAGGCCGCTATCTAACACAAACTTAGTGGTGTGCACCATTACTAAATATTTAATCTTAATATAGATGTGATGCTAGAATTTTACCAAGATGTAGGATGTTATGGGCTATAGATCCTATAAATAGGTTGTTCTCTATGTGTGTTTTATCTAATGACTACATTTTGGTTTTGTTTTCCTTGAACAGAACAACTTTGACGAAGGTCGAGATGAGTCAAAATGAGATGGAGTAGATGTATGACTTGTTAGTGAAGAATTTTTTACTGTATTAGCTTTGGTGTATATATGTACAAACTAGTTGTGTGCGACTTTGTCGTTTATTTAGAATTTAGAAATTGACTAGTTTGTAAATGTCCTTGGAATAGTCTTGGTATTTCTTTTTTAATGGTTGTAATGATGTACCAAAGTACTAATTTTGGACTGTATTTATGATAGACAAAATTAATGGTGAATTCGTATTAGAACCAAATAGTTCATGTCTGAATTTTTTAAGAAAAACATTGCATTTTCCTATAATATTTATTGATTTTTAATGGTAATTTCTGTTATTAAAAACATTAATACTCGACAAAATTGTTGTCTATTTTGGTGTAATTCATTACCCACATATTGCAATGGTTAATAAAAAAAATTACTAAAAAACAACATTGCAATAAGCTATTGCAATGATTCATTAATGTTGCTATAGACACAAAATTATTGCCATAAAAACTTTTTGCAATGATTTCAGACGTTGTCAAATGATACTAAAATCGTTGCTACATGAATATATAATAATCAGACCAAAGTTCAAGGCAGATTTTGGCAAAATCATTGCAATAGACTCTACTATAATGGTTTTAGGCTCTAAAATAACATTTTTAGCAGTTGGTATATGCAATATATGGTATAACGAGATATATGATTCTCCCGTCCACTCTCTGATATGAAAATCATAAGCTCAATTTTCAAATCCACTAAATCATTATTTTCAAATCAATCATGGGTCATTATAAATTTATGAAATAATTCATTGATGTCATCCAATACCTTAATATGACCTTCTACAACTTCGGTGACCCACAATAATCGATTTTTAACCTCATTTGCGGTATCATATATGTGGAGCTGACAAAACTTTAGAGTTGCACCATCATTAGGTATTAAAGACCCAAAAACATATGATTATGACATTCACCCTATAAATATAGGCCCTCTTACTTTACTTATAGAATGATCAGTATTACCACCACTAGAGGTAAATGAGAACATAACATTATATAACCTTATATTTGTAACGCCTTACAATTTTTGGTTTATAAAATATTATATTGTGTGAATGTGATTAAATTTTTATTTTATTAACCACTATTTTTTTATGTGTATGATAATTGTTTAATAGACTCCTTATGTTAAACTGGGTCGTATTAAATTATTTATATTAATAAGAGCTGTAAATATTGTTCCTTGACTAATTATAGCATTTGAGATTCTTACTTTTAATATTTTATGATTATTAATGTTGAGTGGTGACAAAGGCATTTTTGTGCAAATTGTACTTTATTTACTTAGATAAAAATATTTCTTTATTATATTTTAATAATTTTCATGTGCCACAAGTTATTGTAAATTTAGAATATTTAGTGATACAAGCATATTTAATTCTCTTACTTAGATTTTCATTCAAATAATATTTTAGTGGTGATTATATTTTCAAATACAATTTTATTTATTCACCAACTAACAAAAAGATTTATTTAAAAATGATACTCTACTTTTTAATTATGAAATGACACCACTAGCCTTGACCAAACTCTCTTCCCTTTTGTACTAGAAGGCTAGTTTAGTAACTTCTTAATTCCACTACTTAAAAACCCACATAAAAGGGCTTTGACTCCACATTATTTTCCATTCATTTTTCCAAGCCCACCCACCTCTTTTCTCCCATTCTCTCTCTCGGCTCTCCTCTTCTCCATTTTCCCAAGACCATCATCTTCCCCAAACCTCCATTAAAAACTCAAACTTCAACCTCTTATTTCAAGGTAATTTCTTCACCAAATTGTGTGTTCTTGTAACTAAAATGACCCTCTTTCAACCCTCTATCTATTCCTACCAATATTTTTGAGTTTTGTTTTCTTTCTCAAAACTGAAATTTTACAAAGATGAGGCTCTTGACCTTTTTTGTTACATGCAATGGTGGATAAGTGTTCAGGGGTTGTTCTTGATGAAGACCCATAAGTTTTAGGGCTCATCCAAGACAAACCCATCCATGGGCAATGAACTCAAAGTGAGCTCATGGGTTGCTTTAGTGGTTTCTATGTTTATAAATAGGTTCTATCAATGTTAGAGTATGAATGAAGCATTGCATGTGAGTTTTGGTGTAGTCCTAGTTAAATTCTTGAATAGGTTGTGTATGTACCTTGTTAAATTCGTATCTCATGCCTCGTTTATCATATGATGATGATTCTGGACTCTCTGGAAAGATAATTCGATTATCCTCAACTCTTATTCTTTAAGTTTTCTGAGATTTTGCTTGCAAGTATGAGTTTTTCTGCGGTTTATGTAACCAGCTATATTGACTTCGGGATTATGATCCTTGAACTTGGAAAAATCGTAGTTAATCGAATACGTGTTTAAAAATTATGAGCCTTACCATTCTGGAAAGGTCTCGGAATGGTCTATAACTTCTATGTTTTACACTTTTTCATTTGAGTCCATCCTTATACTGAAAATTGGTAATCTTTCGAACTATTCAGGGCTGCGTCAAATCTGTTTTGACAAGTCCGCGTTCTAATTGTTTCTAAATTCATTACTTCATCATTTTGATGATCTTATCATTTTGGAAAGCTCTCTGATTTGTCTACAAGTTTGAGTTCATGAGTTTTTGGTGAGTTCTTTTTAAAACTATGTTCTTGAGGAGATTTTCACAAAGGAAGTGTTTCATTTTCGTAAAATATATTTCGTGTAAGTGTTTCTTGTTTGAAAAATTATATCTTTACGTGTGAGTGCTTCTTTCAAAAAAATATGGTGTGTGTGAGATATGTGTTTGTGTGGTTGGTGTGTGAATTGTATAGAATGTGTAAGTATTGTTGTAATTACGTAAGTCCATAGTCGCTCAAATTTCTGCAGCAGCACTGCTCTGTTGGAGCTCTGTTTCGAGCAGCTCAAGGTCACCCTTGGGTAGAAATTCTCTGAGATTCATGAGCTCCTCAGAATCTGGTGTAAGCACGCGAAAAGTTTGAAGCAATCCGATTTTTGAGCTATTTATTATGATTATTTTGGTAGTGTACGCGCAGAGTATAAAACTGTTACGGTTTCTGATTTTCTAAGCTACAATTTAATTGCTTAAACTTTTAATTTCAAGTTGAAACTTTTTATGTAGCAAGTCAGTAGGTTTATGAAGGTCTCGTGAAAATTTCAAATAGATATCATGAATTTGTGATTTATTAAAAATGTTAGTGTTTAAAGGTTTATATGGAAGGATGTGAAATACCCAGAAACTGTCTGTTCTGTTTTGGTTAATTTTGAATGGTTGCTGCCTGTTTTAGATAGAAAGTCTAGGAGGAAGTTGTTCTAATCGGAGTCTAGTTTGTGCACACGCAAACCTTGTATCAATAGAGTTAGCAAATAAAGAGTTATGCATGTTTTACTACAAGTTGCGCAGCAGGAATTTTCTGTGCTTCAGTACATACTTTAACCTGTTCGTTTTTAGTCTAAATGAATTGTTTTGGGAGTTGAAACTTTTATACTAAGTTGAATTAGTAATCAGAAAGTATCCTGTCAAATGTGGTATTTGTTCGATTATTTTTGGATTTATGATAAATATTTTGGTAAAGTGTGCGCAGCAGAATTTTCAGCTTTTGAGATTGAATGCATTATTTGTGAAGGTGATAAGGATATGGTTAGCATTGATCAAGTTGATTTAAGGTTATACCAAGTGTGGTTTGATTTGAAAGTTAAATTATATATATATATATATATATATATATATGTGTTAAAGGAGTATATTATGTGAACTTGAATGGCAATGTGCGCTTATGTGAGTTTTGTGCTTATTATATGGATAAGAGTTATAAGTGATATAAATATCATGTGTTATGTGGCAACGTGCTATATTATAATATGGTATATGCATGTAAATAAATATCGTTGGGGTAGAATATGGGTTGATAGACTAACGTAAACAAGCTGAGGTACTAATAGGGTATTATACCTTTGTATATAGGTACAAGTAGGAGGCAAGAAAAGGAGCTCGTGTACGTAAAGTTGGAGTTGTGAGATACAAGTTATTGAGTTAGTTTATCGGCTTTTGAGGCAAGTGTCTATTCCCTCCACTTATTGTTCAAGTGGCAGCTTCTCTTAATTTATGATGCGAATATTTTCTCTAATCAGAATTCTTTCTTTTACCTTTCCTTTCATATAATACCTTTGAACATTTTGTTCAATCTTGCAACTATATCTTTGTATACATATCATGTTTTGTCTTAAACCCATTTATTGCCATGCTTACTTATAGCTTGATTATTGCCTAATACCTTTGCTTGACCCTATGGTATGATCTTTCTACTTTTCTTTATCATTTGAATCCCTGAAGCATTATCATGAAGTGGAATCTGTAAAACTGAAACAAGTTGTCTCTATAGACTTGATTCATAATTGAAATCTTGACACCCTTATTCATTATGAATAATCTGAAATTTTATTCAACCCTGGAATTGGAAATTTGTTTTTGACCGTTACGCCGGTCTGGTTTATGAATTATTTAAGGCCAATATGTTGCCTATGGATCCAGTGTGTGTTTGGAGTCACATTAAATATGTGGCCCGGAGCTAATGCGTTGGCTGATCACCTAGCTTAGCTCGTAGCGTGTGGTTCCAATTCCAATCCGTTTATTTATTGATTCTTGTTATGAAACTCTGATTATTTATCAGATATCCTGATTCATTTCTTATATTCTGTTCAATGTTTGTTGGCTACTATTATACACTTGCTGAGCATTGTTGGCTCACTCTTGCTATTTTTCCCCAACCTTTCAGTTAAGAATGAAGTTAGCTATCTTCGAGTAACCGCTAAGGAGACCGTGAGAAGGCCTGATTCGAGATTTTAGGTTCCATGTTGCCAGGCAGATATAATTCATGCTAGTTCTTACCAATGGTTAGATGGTGGCAAATGGTTTGTAATAAAACTGAATTAGATGTTGTAATAAACTTTGATATTTTAGATTCTTGTTTCACACCATAACCTGTGATCGATCCTTAGCTGAGGGGTCGTTTGTTTAATTATGTTTTATTCAGAGTGATAGTGGCACCAAATCCTGACCCCGGATTTGGGGGTGTCACAGGTTGGTATCAGAGATACAGGTTATTGGTCACTGAAACAAGAATTGGTAGAAGAATCTAAGATAGGGAAAAACAATGAACAAAGTCACATAGAGTTTGAGTTAGGATTTATGAATATAGTTTTGACCAATAGGATAGGTTCGCTCTAGGACTTAAGCTTCATAGGTAAGATAGGATTTGTAGATATAGGTTACCTTTAGGATGAGTATTAGTAGAATTAAGATAACCCTTTACCGTTTAAGTATCTTCTTGGTTTAGGATTGTGTGGTTATAGATAATGGCTGTTTTGAGAGATTAACATTCATATGAGATTCTTTTCCTAAGCCAGAGTCGTCAATATTAGTATCAGTGCATGCACCCGGCCAAGTGGAGATTTCCATTACCCCTTGGGTAAATTTATTTTCTTATAGTATAGCTGCATGTCAAGGCAGAGTTATTTCTTACGTGTAGAATGAAAGGGATTGGAGATGGATGGAATATTGAACGAATTATGGATTATGTGTGGATGATTGAGTAAGTATTGGAGATATTGTTAAAACAGGGCATAGTCCATTTTACGAATAGGTCATGCCGAATTTTCTGTAGAAATATTAACTTAAGTTACGCACTTCCATGTTATATAGTATTCCGACATATCGAGTAAGTATACGCTTGAACCGTTTGAAGATCGGGTTACGGACGGGGCAACTAATTCGAAGCTGGAGGAGTCAATCGGAGAGTCAGAGCTACCAGTTCAGAAGACATCACCTGCAGATCTTTACGTACTTTCCAGAATTTCATCTACGACTTCGGCTATATCGCGAACGCTATAGGAAACACCGCGCAGAGTTCCGAACCAAGTTTAGTTAGAGTCGATTGAGAGTAGAAGCTCTAAGATAACGTCTAGAAAGACTTAGATAGATTCTTTGCGATATGATAACGATTTCACCCCCGTGATAGGGACATTCATCCAAAGGAGTGGCCAACGTGTATATTCCTTCTTTATACAAGATTGCACAAGTTGATTTACTAACGGGACATACCTATAAGCTCAGACTAGAAATTTACTCCCCTAAGGACCATCTACATGGGACAAGGCGTGATTACCTCCATTCGTTTGATGTAAGGATAAGTCTATTCACAACTAGTCATGGATTTTATTCAATTTACCTTTTTAAAAAGATTCAATTTTTCACTTCTATTATTTTATTCTTTACGAAATACCTCTATTGTTCAGGGGGCTACTGTGACGCCCTCCCGACCTGGGGTCATGATCGGGGAGTCACTACCACCTCTATACATATTAAACCCATAAACAATATATAATAAAAGCATGCAGACTTGACCCCAACTCTACCCTGGATCTTTAACAGTTGATGGTGTGAAACAAGCATCCACTATCTAATTCATTAATACATAATGTCTCAAAAGTTATTACAACCATTCTTAAAAGTTCTAAGTTCTCTATTACAAAACACCTTCTAGATATGGCCATCACCTACCTGAGCTGGCATCCCAAAAACAACCCTATAGGAAGACTTCCTAGCTGTCTGAAATGTACGTACCATCTTCTCGTTTCACTGTGGGTTAGAATAGGGAAAAGGAATGAGCCAAATGCCCAGCAAGTAATAATATGACCAAACAGTTATCCACTGGGAAACAGTTTCAATATCAATATGGATAGCATGAGTATAGCATAGTCCGTATCAAGGGATTATCAGAATCAATAATTTGAATATAAAATTTCAAAACAGTTTCCAATATCAATATATATATAGCATGGTTTAAGCAGAATCCATAATAAGGTATTATCCAAAACAATGGCATAAATATGCAATTTCAAAGGGTAAACCAATTTCATTATCAAGATATCCGTTTCAAGAAAACAATAATTAATTTTGGAGATTTTTCACAACGCACCGGACAATACGGGTGATCAGCCACGTAAAGTCCCCATACCGGACACACAGTCCCTCTGGTCCTTGAATTGGGTCCCATTAGGCACACATTGGCCTTTAGACTAGTCCATCCCTAGTCCATTTATTATAATTAAAAAAAATGCTGGACCGGCGTTACTCGGCCTCTTACGCCTCCAATCTTAGGAATCCGTGGAAACCATAAATCAGAATTTAAATGAGTTCAAACTTTATTCCTTTTTAAAACATCTTCAGATATAAAGAAGTCCTTTGGAAATCAGATAAGTTCAATCAAAACACTTTGGATTTCTATTAGTGGAATATAAGAAATATTTATCATCGGGTCTGTTCTGGAAATGTACTAGAATGAGAGTTAGGTGTATTCACTTTCAGGTATAAAAAGGGAATGCATAAGTATATGATCAAGTTCAGGTTATAGAATTATAGGTTATCAGGTTTCAATTCATGGATATGAACATGGTATAAAGGTTTAAGGATCAAGAACTAAACAAAGCATGGTATACGGTTCAACATGGTGTATATGAACAAAGGTAAGGGTTATCAATGAACAATAGGTGTTTTCAGAGTTAAAGGTATATCAAGATAAGGTAACAATTCATATATGTCAAAATGAAACAATGGAATCGAAATACGAAAGCAAGTTTGGATTACTTGCCTTAAGTAGATAAAGGGTAATGAGCAATCACTGGTTTTCCACCTTAGTCTTTCCCTTGTCCCTAAGTTCCACTTCCTTGAACTCTCTAAGTTCCACTTCCTTGGACTCTACAAAAGAATATAATCTATCTTAGAATTCCCTCTCTAAGATGTCAATCCTTTATTCTAAACTACCCAAACGCATCCTAGCGCGTAAACATATAATAGTTATACCATAAAACAATTATAACCACGCAATAGACAATCATCCGTATAAACTCACATCGTCATTTAAATACACATAACATGTTCCTTATACATATATACATATAATAATATACCTTTCAAATCATACCACATTTGGTATCCCTTAAATCAATTTGGTCATGCCAACCATATCCTTAACACTATTACCACAATGTTAAATCTCAAAAAGCAGAAAAATCAACTGCGCATACTTTACCAAAACATTTTTCATAAATCCAAAAATAATCAAACAATTACCAAATTTGACAGGCTACTTCCTGATTACAAAACCAACTTAGAATAAAAGTTTCAACTTCAGAACACTTTGTTTAGTCTAAAAACGAACTGTATAAAGTAGGTACTAAACACAGAAAAATCTCTGCTGCGCAACTTTTAGTAAAACATACATAACTTTTTATCCATAAATCCTATCGACACAAAGTTAGCACGTGCACAAACTAGATTCAATTTAGAACATTGACATCCAAAGACCTCTGTCTAAAACAGGCAGCAACATTTCGAAATATGGCAAAACAGAACAGGCAGTTTTTCTGGAAAAATTCAGCATGATGTTTTTCTTTATAAATCATTCCAAACACAAACTCATTCACAACTAACCATCCAATATTACAACTAGAACTCATGTTCTCAAGAATCACTAAACTTATACATGCATTTATCAAATAAACAAGTTAACAATTCCATTACTTGGAATTTCACTACAATTCCCAAATCAATACTTTTAACTATCCAAAATCTCACACTTAACACAATAAATCAACATGCATTCATTATAAACCGAAGTTAACAATTAAACAACATCATAAACAAATTTCCAAAACCGAATTCTAAAAAGGGGAAAAAATCGAATTTTGAACATGCATTTCGATTTCTTCACATGCAACTCAAAATCGAACTAAATATAGGTATTAACACAATAATCGGACTCAAAAGCATCATCATCGTCCCCGTCGGCTCGCCGGAGCTCATTGCCGACGGCGGCAATGGTCGGAGGTGCCCGGAAAATATGAAAAACCCGGGTTTCCTTCACAACCTCACCAATAAGTAATATTAATCGACCAACTATTCACAAAATCATCACAAGCAAGCTTTCGGGTTTGAATTAAATCAAAAATTTCCGAAACCCCTTGCATGCAACAATCGGTACACACAATACACACGGCATACACATACACACACGATTACACATATATATATATATATGTATGTATAATCATAATCATCAATATAGTTGATAGAGAGAGAGATTTTACAAAGAAAATCGAGAGAGAGAGATAGCCGAGAGAGAGAGAAGTCGAGAGAGAAAAGAGAGAAAAGAGAGATGATCGGCAAAGTGAGAAAAGGGGAAATGGGTGCAGGGGTTTTATAAGCCCAGGGGTATTTTAGTAACTTCATAATTACAAAATCTGATTTTCTAATAAACAAAACCAACACAAATGCTTTTCTAAAATTCGAAATAAACTGAAGGTAATGTCTAAATATCCAAATTCTATTTTTAAAATAAAGAATACGAATTTACAAGCTCACCCATATTTTTAAAATATTTTTATGAGCAAAATTGAATTAAATATGAATTTTCAAAGTTTTGATCACTTAAAGGACTTTTAACTCATAAAATCAGTTTTAAATCCTTAAAGCCAAAAATAAATTCCTCCACTAATTTTAGAAAATACTAGAATATAAACTAAAGGTTGTGAAAAAGATTTCACAATAAAAAGAGTCTCCGTTGATTTTATAAAATTCCCGGAAGGTCAAAAAGAACTAATTTTTAATAAGAAATTCACATAAAATGCATTTAAAAGCATACACAAGTATTTTAATCCATACCATTCACCAAGTAAACATCTAATTATCACATTTTCCAATATCCACCTTTCACACAATACTCACATATCATAGAACTCAAATATTATTAAATATTAATATTGTACAAGCGTTTTTCTGAGTCGTTATAACCTTCCCCCCTTAAAAAGATTCTGTCCTCAGAATCTAACCTTATGAAAATAGGTGCGGATACTTTTCAAGCATCTCGCTCTCAAGTTCCCAAGTCGATTCTTCAACTTTAGGATTCCTCCACAAAACCTTAACTAGCTTAACAATCTTATTCCTTAATTTTCTATCCATATGATCCTGAATTTCTACAGGTTGTTCTACATATGACAAATCAGGTTGAATTTCAAAAGGTTCATATTCGATCACGTGATTTGCATCAGGATTAAATCTCTTAAGCATCGAAACATGAAAAACGTTATGAATATGCTCCATGTGCGGTGGTAACGCTAACTCATACGCAACTTTTCCAATGCGTCTCAATATCTCAAATGGTCCTACATATCTCGGGCTAAGTTTCCCTTTCTTGCCAAATCTTGTCACTCCTTTCCATGGCGACACTTTTAGCAACACTTGGTCTCCTTCTTCAAAGTTTATATCCTTCCTGTCTTGGTCCGCGTACTTCCGTTGTCTATCTTGTGCCGTAACTAGTCTTTTCTGAATGATTTCAATCTTTTCCTTCGTTTGTTGTACTAGTTCGGGTCCTAAAACTTTTCGTTCTCCAACTTCTTCCCAATATACAGGCGATCTACATTTCCTTCCATACAAAGCTTCATACGGTGGCATTCCAATACTCGCGTGATAACTGTTGTTGTACGAAAACTCTACTAACGGTAAATGCTCGTCCCAACTTCCTTTAAAATCCAGTGCACAAGCTCTAAGCATGTCTTCAATGGTTTGAATCGTTCGTTCACTCTGGCCATCAGTTTGTGGATGATAAGCGGTACTCATCTTAAGCTTGGTACCCAGACATTCTTGAAATTGTCTCCAAAATCGGGAGTTAAACCTTGGATCACGGTCCGACACAATGGTTACTGGAACTCCGTGGCGTGTCACAACTTCCTTCAGATATAGGTGTACTAGCCTATCCAGTGAAAATCTTTCATTGATTGGGAGAAAATGTGCAGACTTGGTCAGACGGTCTACAATTACCCATATGGCATCATGATTAGCTTTTGTCCTCGGTAGTCCAACAATAAAGTCCATAGCAAGATGTTCCCATTTCCATTCCGGAATATCCAATGGCTGCAATAGTCCGCTCGGCTTCTGATGTTCGGCTTTGACTCGTTGACAGGTATAACACCTACTTATCCATTCGGCAATTTCTCTTTTCATATCAGGCCACCAGAAATGTTCCTTCAAATCTCGATACATCTTCGTGCTACCAGGGTGAATTGAGTACTGTGAACTATGGGCTTCTCGCAAGATTTCATTCTTCAATTCTGTCACATTTGGAATCCATATCCTCGAAGAAAATCTCAAAATTCCTTTGTCGTCCTTTTGGGTGCAAATCTCTTCACCAGTCAATGTGTTCATCTCTTGATTCATAATCTCCTCCTGACATCTTCGTATCTTTTCCAACAATTCCGGTTGAAACGTCATAGCGTTGAGAACTTCGTTGGTAACTTCCGAATCATAAACTTCTAGTTTCAACTTCTCAAATTCTTGAAGCAATTCTTTAGGGATTGTGAACAAATTCAATCTCTCCTTTCGACTTAACGCATCCGCCACAACATTCGCTTTTCCCGGGTGATAGTTAATACTACAATCATAGTCCTTAATTAGCTCCAACCATCTCCGTTGCCTCATGTTCAATTCCTTCTGAGTGAATATATACTTTAAGCTCTTATGATCCGTGTAGATTTCACACTTCTCTCCATATAGATAATGTCTCCAAATTTTCAGTGCGAACACAATAGCTGCTAATTCCAAATCATGGGTTGGGTACTTCTGTTCGTGCGGTTTGAGTTGTCGTGAAGCATACGCGATCACTTTTCCATGTTGCATTAAAACACATCCTAATCCTTTGTGTGAAGCATCACTGTAGATAACAAAATTTCCTTGATCATCTGGTAAGACTAACACTGGTGCCGTCACTAATCTTCCTTTCAGCTCTTGGAAACTTTCTTCACATTTCTCAGTCCAAACAAACTTCTCATTCTTCCGAGTCAGTGCAGTTAACGGTGTAGCTATCTTTGAAAAATCTTGAACAAATCTCCGGTAATATCCAGCTAATCCGAGAAAACTTCTCACTTCAGTAGGGGTCCTTGGTCTTTCCCAATTAACCACAGCTTCAATCTTGGCAGGGTCTACTCTCACTCCTTCTCGACTAATAACGTGTCCAAGAAATTGTACTTCCTCTAACCAGAATTCACACTTTGAAAACTTTGCATATAACTTTTCCTTTCTCAGGACTTCCAACGCGATCCTTAGATGTTCCGCATGATCTTCCGAAGACTTTGAATATATCAAGATGTCATCAATAAATACAATCACAAACTTATCCAAGTACGTTCGAAACACTCGGTTCATCAAATCCATAAACACAGCCGGGGCATTAGTTAATCCAAATGGCATCACTAAAAATTCGTAATGTCCATATCTCGTGCGAAAAGCAGTCTTCGAAACGTCTTCAGGTTTGATCTTCAGTTGATGATATCCAGATCTTAAATCAATCTTTGAAAAATATGCTGCTCCTTTGAGTTGATCAAATAAATCATCGATTCGCGGTAACGGGTACTTATTCTTTACCGTCAACCTGTTAAGTTCTCGATAGTCTATACACAATCTCATACTTCCGTCTTTCTTCTTGACAAATAAAACTGGCGCTCCCCACGGCGATATACTAGGCCTTATAACTCCTTTATCCAAAAGATCTTGTAGCTGCGTAGCCAATTCCTTCATTTCTGCCGGTGCCATTCTGTAAGGTGCCTTGGATACTGGTTCCGTTCCAGGTGCCAAATCAATCGTAAATTCTACTTCTCGATCTGGAGGTAATCCGGGTAGTTCGTCAGGAAAAACTTCAGGGAACTCATTTACAACTGGTATCTCTTCCATCTTCAATACTTGCTTCTCCACATCCACAACATGAGCCAAATAAGCTTCGCAACCTTGTCGCAGTAGTCGTGTCGTTTGCATAAACGTTAAGAATTTCCTAGTTTGTCTTTGACCTTGAAACACCACTTCTTGATCTTCGTCCACACGCAATCTTACTTGCTTTTTCCTACATTCAATCTGCGCATCGCAATCTACTAACCAATCCATTCCTAGGATAACATCGAATTCTCCCATTTTGAACGGTATCAAATCCGCATGAAAAAGATATCCACCGATCTCTATTTTACAGTTAGGACACACTTGGTCTACGGGAACTCTATCCTGGTTAGCCACTTCTATTACTAACGTCCTTTCCAATGGTTTTATCTCACAATTCAATTTATCAAGGAATCTTTCAGATATAAAAGATCTAGTTGCTCCAGAATCAATTAACACTTTAGCTTTAATAGAATTCACAGGAAGCGTACCTGCTACTACATCTCTGTCCTGAACCGCTTCATTGATTGACATATTAAAAGTTCTTGCTCGAGGTTGAGATGACTGTGACCGTGTTGGTGGTGCAGTGAGTCTCAGTACATTAGCAGACTGGACCGGTTCCTTGCATTCTCGCGCAAAATGTCCCGCTTTTCCACACTTGAAACATGTTAGTCCTCCTGGTTTTGAACTTGGACATCCATCAGCATAGTGTCCCTTCTTGTTGCATTTAAAACACGTGATGTTCAACTTGTTACAGATTCCCGAATGTCTTTTACCACACGTCTTGCACTCTGGTATAGATGGCTTTCCCGCAATAGCTGGCGGCTTCCCTCCTTGAGGTTTCCTGTCTGAACTTCCAAATCCACTCCTCTGCTTCTGAAAATTCCTATCTCCTCCTGATTGATTTCCAAACCTTTTCCTATTCTGAGAACTTCCTTGTCCTTCATCTCCTTGGCTTCTTTCAGATCCTCCAAACTTCCGTTTCTTTCCAAATTTCTCCTTTTGAACTAATTCGCTCTCGCCCTCAATGATCATCGCTTTCTGTACTACCGCAGTATAATTTCTCAACTCAAAAGCTGCAACTCTACTCCTTAACCATGGCTTTAATCCGTGCTGAAACTTTCTAGCCTTACTGACATCATCCCCTACGTACCTAGGTGCAAATCTTGCCAATTCCGTAAATTTGGCTTCGTAGTCTGCCACACTCATCCCTTCTTGTTTTAATTCTAAGAATTGAACTTCCAACTGATCTTGTAGGTACCTTGGTAAATACTTCTCCTGAAATAGTTCCGTAAATCTTTGCCAAGTAATTTCTCCTTCTCCTAACTTCACAGATTCCCACCAAAAATTAGCTTCTGCCTTCAAGTAGTAACTAGCAAATTCAGTTTTCTGATCCTCCCCAACCTTAACTAACGCAAAAGCTTTCTCAATGTCGATTAACCATGATTTCGCCTCAACAGGGTTTAGAGTACCTTTGAATTCAGGTGGGTGGACAGCTTGAAATGATTTAAAGGTTGTCAAAGGTTGAACAATTTGTTGTTGTTGTTGTTGTTGAGTCAAGGCAGCAGTTTGTTGTTGAAGTAATTGAAGTATCTGAGTTATAGTTGGGTCTACCGGGTTCTGGGCCTCGGTATCAGTTGTTTGTTGAGTAGAAGCAGTGGTCTTTTTCTTTGGTGGCATTTTTCTGATAAGAGATAAGCAATTTATGAAACAATATGCATATATATACCACAATGTAAACTCTTTTTGAAAATGTTTATAAAACTGTATGTAACATAAAGAAAATTTTAAAACTTTTAGCCATATTGTTAGATAACTTGCTCGTCTCCGTAACAGGGTAAACAGGGTAAACATAGGTATTACAGGAACAGGTTAACAATAAATGGTATAACAGTTTAAAACAAGGTATAAGAAAAGTACGGGCATAATATAAAGATTTGAGTCAAGTACAATAGATGACAGGGTACATGATCACCCCATAAGTCATAGCAAAGTCAATGTCAAAGCAGATATTATAATAATGTCTACTAGGAAAAAGGGAAAATATCCTAATAGTGAGTAGTCAAACGTGCAAATGATCAATACTAAAACCAATGGGCTCTAACAGATGTCCCACTCTCAGAATCCAACCATAGCTAGTCTCGGCCGCCACGAACAGCTCTCAGCTCACACAGCATCCAGCTAACAATCCTAGTCACTCTCCTGGCCTCCTCTAAAGCATCAACAGTGACTGGTCCCTCAGCTAGGCGCTTTCGCGCTGACTCCTCTACAGTACGGATCCTATCATGCCACTCCGCCTCAGTAACAGCAACACGACGGTCCGCCTCATCCGACATCTGATCTATAAGGGCCTGAAGCTCGGCATTCTGTCCGGAAAGGGTCTCTAGGTCTCTAGCAAGGTCTACATGTGCATGATGAAAAATAGGTGCAGGATCTCCCATGACTGAAACACGAGAATCAACAGATGCTGCTCTCCAGGGGATAATAGTCTGAACAGGTACAGGTGCAATTGGTGTCTCAACGGACTGAACACTAAGACTACCTATCTCCACTGGGTCAGATAGTGTGATAGAGGGGTGAGGGGGTGTGTCTCCACCGACAACGTCCATCTCCTGCGATAACAATATAGATATAGATACTTATATAATAACAGGTTATCTCAATCCTAAAGACTTAATCTTAAAAGAAAGTACTTACGCCTACCGTGGCTACTTAGCATCTATCAATCTAATATCCTAACATATTCCTACTCCTTACATAACTATCTTAATAACCTTTTATTAATAGGGATCCTAATCTTTTATTAATAGGGATCCTAATCCTGGCTTGTTTCAGTGACCAAAAACTGACAGCTCTGATACCAACCTGTGACGCCCTCCCGACCTGGGGTCATGATCGGGGAGTCACTACCACCTCTATACATATTAAACCCATAAACAATATATAATAAAAGCATGCAGACTTGACCCCAACTTTACCCTGGATCTTTAACAGTTGATGGTGTGAAACAAGCATCCACTATCTAATTCATTAATACATAATGTCTCAAAAGTTATTACAACCATTCTTAAAAGTTCTAAGTTCTTTATTACAAAACACCTTCTAGATATGACCATCACCTACCTGAGCTGGCATCCCAAAAACAACCCTATAGGAAGACTTCCTAGCTGTCTGAAATGTACGTACCATCTTCTCGTTTCACTGTGGGTTAGAATAGGGAAAAGGAATGAGCCAAATGCCCAGCAAGTAATAATATGACCAAACAGTTATCCACTGGGAAACAGTTTCAATATCAATATGGATAGCATGAGTATAGCATAGTCCGTATCAAGGGATTATCAGAATCAATAATTTGAATATAAAATTTCAAAACAGTTTCCAATATCAATATATATATAGCATGGTTTAAGAAGAATCCATAATAAGGTATTATCCAAAACAATGGCATAAATATGCAATTTCAAAGGGTAAACCAATTTCATTATCAAGATATCCGTTTCAAGAAAACAATAATTAATTTTGGAGATTTTTCACAACGCACCGGACAATACGGGTGATCAGCCACGTAAAGTCCCCATACCGGACACACAGTCCCTCTGGTCCTTGAATTGGGTCCCATTAGGCACACATTGGCCTTTAGACTAGTCCATCCCTAGTCCATTTATTATAATTAAAAAAAATGCTGGACCGGCGTTACTCGGCCTCTTACGCCTCCAATCTTAGGAATCCGTGGAAACCATAAATCAGAATTTAAATGAGTTCAAACTTTATTCCTTTTTAAAACATCTTCAGATATAAAGAAGTCCTTTGGAAATCAGATAAGTTCAATCAAAACACTTTGGATTTCTATTAGTGGAATATAAGAAATATTTATCATCGGGTCTGTTCTGGAAATGTACTAGAATGAGAGTTAGGTGTATTCACTTTCAGGTATAAAAAGGGAATGCATAAGTATATGATCAAGTTCAGGTTATAGAATTATAGGTTATCAGGTTTCAATTCATGGATATGAACATGGTATAAAGGTTTAAGGATCAAGAACTAAACAAAGCATGGTATACGGTTCAACATGGTGTATATGAACAAAGGTAAGGGTTATCAATGAACAATAGGTGTTTTCAGAGTTAAAGGTATATCAAGATAAGGTAACAATTCATATATGTCAAAATGAAACAATGGAATCGAAATACGAAAGCAAGTTTGGATTACTTGCCTTAAGTAGATAAAGGGTAATGAGCAATCACTGGTTTTCCACCTTAGTCTTTCCCTTGTCCCTAAGTTCCACTTCCTTGAACTCTCTAAGTTCCACTTCCTTGGACTCTACAAAAGAATATAATCTATCTTAGAATTCCCTCTCTAAGATGTCAATCCTTTATTCTAAACTACCCAAACGCATCCTAGCGCGTAAACATATAATAGTTATACCATAAAACAATTATAACCACGCAATAGACAATCATCCGTATAAACTCACATCGTCATTTAAATACACATAACATGTTCCTTATACATATATACATATAATAATATACCTTTCAAATCATACCACATTTGGTATCCCTTAAATCAATTTGGTCATGCCAACCATATCCTTAACACTATTACCACAATGTTAAATCTCAAAAAGCAGAAAAATCAACTGCGCATACTTTACCAAAACATTTTTCATAAATCCAAAAATAATCAAACAATTACCAAATTTGACAGGCTACTTCCTGATTACAAAACCAACTTAGAATAAAAGGTTCAACTTCAGAACACTTTGTTTAGTCTAAAAACGAACTGTATAAAGTAGGTACTAAACACAGAAAAATCTCTGCTGCGCAACTTTTAGTAAAACATACATAACTTTTTATCCATAAATCCTATCGACACAAAGTTAGCACGTGCACAAACTAGATTCAATTTAGAACATTGACATCCAAAGACCTCTGTCTAAAACAGGCAGCAACATTTCGAAATATGGCAAAACAGAACAGGCAGTTTTTCTGGAAAAATTCAGCATGATGTTTTTCTTTATAAATCATTCCAAACACAAACTCATTCACAACTAACCATCCAATATTACAACTAGAACTCATGTTCTCAAGAATCACTAAACTTATACATGCATTTATCAAATAAACAAGTTAACAATTCCATTACTTGGAATTTCACTACAATTCCCAAATCAATACTTTTAACTATCCAAAATCTCACACTTAACACAATAAATCAACATGCATTCATTATAAACCGAAGTTAACAATTAAACAACATCATAAACAAATTTCCAAAACCGAATTCTAAAAAGGGGAAAAAATCGAATTTTGAACATGCATTTCGATTTCTTCACATGCAACTCAAAATCGAACTAAATATAGGTATTAACACAATAATCGGACTCAAAAGCATCATCATCGTCCCCGTCGGCTCGCCGGAGCTCATTGCCGACGGCGGCAATGGTCGGAGGTGCCCGGAAAATATGAAAAACCCGGGTTTCCTTCACAACCTCACCAATAAGTAATATTAATCGACCAACTATTCACAAAATCATCACAAGCAAGCTTTCGGGTTTGAATTAAATCAAAAATTTCCGAAACCCCTTGCATGCAACAATCGGTACACACAATACACACGGCATACACATACACACACGATTACACATATATATATATATGTATGTATAATCATAATCATCAATATAGTTGATAGAGAGAGAGATTTTACAAAGAAAATCGAGAGAGAGAGATAGCCGAGAGAGAGAGAAGTCGAGAGAGAAAAGAGAGAAAAGAGAGATGATCGGCAAAGTGAGAAAAGGGGAAATGGGTGCAGGGGTTTTATAAGCCCAGGGGTATTTTAGTAACTTCATAATTACAAAATCTGATTTTCTAATAAACAAAACCAACACAAATGCTTTTCTAAAATTCGAAATAAACTGAAGGTAATGTCTAAAAATCCAAATTCTATTTTTAAAATAAAGAATACGAATTTACAAGCTCACCCATATTTTTAAAATATTTTTATGAGCAAAATTGAATTAAATATGAATTTTCAAAGTTTTGATCACTTAAAGGACTTTTAACTCATAAAATCAGTTTTAAATCCTTAAAGCCAAAAATAAATTCCTCCACTAATTTTAGAAAATACTAGAATATAAACTAAAGGTTGTGAAAAAGATTTCACAATAAAAAGAGTCTCCGTTGATTTTATAAAATTCCCGGAAGGTCAAAAAGAACTAATTTTTAATAAGAAATTCACATAAAATGCATTTAAAAGCATACACAAGTATTTTAATCCATACCATTCACCAAGTAAACATCTAATTATCACATTTTCCAATATCCACCTTTCACACAATACTCACATATCATAGAACTCAAATATTATTAAATATTAATATTGTACAAGCGTTTTTCTGAGTCGTTATAGCTACTTGATCCAATATTATATTATATAAACTTTTGAAACTTTTAAACCTTTCCTATGTTCCTCTTAAATTTTTGATCCTTCTCGTTGTAACTGAGATGAACAACCCTATATATATAGGGGATTCAGGTACTTTCTATATGTGTGATAGAAGTCCGGTGGGACGCCACTGGTTGTGTGTTTGTCATGGAAGTACTAAAGGTTGGCCACCTTCTGTACTGTGTGTTTAAAATGACAAATGCAACCTGATAAAGTTCGATGATCATCTTGATCTCTTAGTTAAATTCTTTTTACCAGAAATTCTTACTAAACATTCTTGTTATATTTCCATATTTGTTGACACATTCGTATCTATTGGTTCATTTTGTCGGAAACTTTTACGATTCTTAAAGGTATCAAAGATTGGAAGTCGCACAGGCGAAGATGACGGTATTCTGAGTGTTAAGCTGTACTTACTTTGACTGGAAAATTGTTCTGATCGAGTTTGGGAAATTGTTTTAAGAGGAGGACTGAACGTCGAGTCAGATTGCTCATTAGACGTACAACACGATTACAAGGTTTATTATTACTGAGAGTTTGGTATGAATAAGGAGAATGTAACAAGGATATACCAATACTAATCATGATGAAGTATGAAATAAAGTGACATTGGAGAGGCATTGGTTATTGTTTGTGGAAGACTGTTATTCTACTTGTCGGGCAAGTATATATATGAGCACCTGTTTATTCTATATTTCACTTTGGATATAGTAGTTAGACCATTGCGAGGTTTTGAACGTCTTGAGACCAAATGTTGGACATAAACTTTAGAACCGAAGCAGGATAAGTTGAGCATGGCGGAGTATGAATCAAAGTTTATAGAGCTAGCCAGGTTTGTGTTCGAATATGTGAATATCGATGAGAAGAGAGTTAAGAGACTCCAACATGAAGTAAGGTCATGGATTAGAAGTAAAGTTATTGATTAAAAACAGAAGAAGCTAGAAAAGGGAAGGTGGAGACACGGGGAGAAGACCAATAATTAAGGAACTTTCAGAACCATTTCAATATAAGGCCTGAGTTTCAGTCAAATAGGAATGTTGGATTTGGAAGACCAGAAACTGGAAGTGATGGGCAATGGAACCGTCCACAAGATTTGGATCAACAAAGACCTATGAGACCTCCGATACCAGAATGTAGAACTTGTGGAAATAAACAACTGGGATTTTGTAATAAGATCAATATAGTACGTTACAAGTGTAATCAGAGAGGACATTACGCCAATGTGAGCTATAAACCGAAGGCTAGAGTTACGTGTAACAAGCGTGGAGAGGTGTGACGTTTCTTAAGAAATTGCAATCGTTAAGTCCAGTAAGCAAAATGTTAAGGATGAATGGACCACCATTTACAAAGCAACCAAGGACAAGAACCCTTAATATGACCATGAGCGATATAGTGAAAATAAGGATGTAGTACAAATACGTTTCAAATAGATTATGGAAATGCCAAAGTGTTAATTTATTTTGGAGCTACCAAGCCTTTTATATCCATAGAATTTTCTCATAAACCGCATTGTACGATTCAACTATTAAGTAAAGCTTTGACTATAGGAATAGCTAATCAGGAGCGTATATCGATTCATCTAGATTTTTCCTCACTGTGAGATTGATATAGTAGATCACCATTTTCTTAGGATGACTTGATTCCCGTCAAGTTAGGGAGATTTGATGTAAATTCTAAGAATGGATTGGTTAAAGGAGTATGGGAAAAATGGAATTGCGAGCCACGTATAAAGTAGAAGTTATGTTCCTAGGTCAGAAACGAACAGAGAAATTCTAACTTGTCATACAGGGAAAGAGATTATACACAAAGTTTTCTAAGTGCGATTTTTGGTTGAAAGAGTTACAATTTCTAGGACATGTAGACAGTAGCGAAGGAATCAAAGTGGATCCAGCGAAGATTGAAGTGGTAATGAATTGGGTAAAGCCTAAGACACCTACAGAAATTTTACGAGATAAGATGGAGACTATCGAAGGTTTGTCAAGGATTTTTCCAAGATAACCACACCATTAACCAAGCTTACCAGAAATCTTTCCGGAGTTAAAGAGGAGACTGATAACTTCTCCAATGTTAGTGCAACTGGATAACAAGGATATTTTGTGATATAGAAAGAATTGGATAAATAGATACGGAAGTATTTAAATTGCTAGAGGAACGAAATTCTTTAGACGAGCCATGTTAGTAAACTATATTCATTTCTAGTAGACTATTATGACTCATGTACCTTAGGACAATACCAAGAACTAAATTGAGATGGCAGCTTCATGTTAAGAATCAAGACTGACGCCACACGATAAGGTGATTTGCGTATGCTTCCAGACAACCGAAAAACCATGAATAGAAATACTCGACACCTGATGGGGAATTTGCCGCAATAGTCTTTGCACGGATTTAGAGACAATACTTGTACAAAGAAAGGTGCGAAATTTGTACGGATCAAAGGAGTTTGAATTATATTTTCACCCAAAAGGAGCTATATATACATATGTAAGGTAAAAGGAAATGGTTAAGACTGATCAAGGGATATGATTGAACTAACACCCGCCATCCAGGCAAGGCAAATGTGGTAGCAGACGCTTTGAGTAGAAATGAGAGACTGAAGATGATGACTTCATTTGAAGAATTGACCAAAGAATTTGAGGAAGTGGAAGTAGAGGTTCGTATTTCAGATACAGCTACGGAGATGATATATACAAGGACTTTCCAACCGAAACTGTTTGAGAAGATTAGAAGATGTCAAGCTGAAATGATGGACCAAAATACAAGTAGCTTAACCGGAGAAGAAAGAAGGAGTCAAAAGGATGATAAAGGAATTGTAAGATTTTTCTTCAACAATTTAGATACCCAAAGTGACAGATTTAAAGAATGAGATATTAAGTGAGGCTCATGATCCGAAATATTCGATCCACCCCAGATGTACTAAGATGAACCAAGACCTACAGAAAATTTTAGTAGACATATATGAAAAGAGATATTATAGGATTATTGAGTAGGTGTTTCACCTGTCAGAGAGTTAAAACCGAACATCAGAGATTTAGTGGACTATTACAACCATTAGAAATTCCTGAATTTAAGAATGAACATCTCATGATGCCATTTGAGTTATGATCGACAGATTTACCAAGTTTGTACCTTTTTTTCCCATCAATGAGAAACTTTCATTAGATAAATTGGTTTATCGACTATAAAGATAGTAGTGAGGCATGTGATTCAATTATTAATCGAATTTGACCAAGACCCGCAATTTTATTCAAGATTTTGGAGAAAGATGTTGGCACGTTCAGAAACCAAGTTGAACATGTGTACCATGTATCATCCTCAAACGTATGGTCAAAGTAAATAGACTATTCAGACAATCGAAGACATATTTAGAGTTTGTATGATGAATTTTGAAGATAATTGAGATGATCGTTTGACATTAGTGGAATTATTTTACCGCAATAGCTATCACGCGAATATTGAATTGCCAGCTTATGAAGCCTTGTACGGAGAAAGATGTAGATCTTCAATAGGTTGAAAAGAAGTTGATAAATGCAAGAGATTGGAACCAGAATTAATGTATCAGACCAAAGAACTATTGAGCTTACCCGTAAAGGATTGATAGCTACTCGGAATCGACGACTGTTATATGAGGATTAAACCAGGGAAGGTATAGATTATAGAGTAATAGAGTCAGTCATATTAAGTGTCACCACAGAAAAGACTAACGAGATTTTGTAAGAAAGGAAAGCTTAGTCTAAAATTAGTTAGACCTTTTAAGATATTGAAGTGCGTGGGTAAGATTACGTATGAGCTAGCCTTATGCAACATATCCATAGTGTATTTCACGTGTCTACGCTTAAGACGTAGTATTTCGAATCTAACCATGTAATAGAATACGAGTCGATAGAGATTCAAACTTATTTGTACTATGTTGATCAAACAGTAGAAATTTTAGATCAGAAAGAGAAAGTGCTTAGAGATAAAACAGTTGTACTAGTAAGAGTGTTGTGGAAAAACCCCAGGGTTGGAGAATCAACTTGGGAGTTAGAAACTAAAATGTTAGAAAAGTACTCTCAGCTGTTTACGTAATAGATTCTGGGGACAGAATCCTTTTAAGGGGGGAAGGATGTAACGCCTTACAATTTTTGGTTTATAAAATATTATATTGTGTGAATGTGATTAAATTTTTATTTTATTAACCACTATTTTTTTATGTGTATGATAATTGTTTAATAGACTCCTTATGTTAAACTGGGTCGTATTAAATTATTTATATTAATAAGAGCTGTAAATATTGTTCCTTGACTAATTATAGCATTTGAGATTCTTACTTTTAATATTTTATGATTATTAATGTTGAGTGGTGACAAAGGCATTTATGTGCAAATTGTACTTTATTTACTTAGATAAAAATATTTCTTTATTATATTTTAATAATTTTCATGTGCCACAAGTTATTGTAAATTTAGAATATTTAGTGATACAAGCATATTTAATTCTCTTACTTAGATTTTCATTCAAATAATATTTTAGTGGTGATTATATTTTCAAATACAATTTTATTTATTCACCAACTAACAAAAAGATTTATTTAAAAATGATACTCTACTTTTTAATTATGAAATGACACCACTAGCCTTGACCAAACTCTCTTCCCTTTTGTACTAGAAGGCTAGTTTAGTAACTTCTTAATTCCACTACTTAAAAACCCACATAAAAGGGCTTTGACTCCACATTATTTTCCATTCATTTTTCCAAGCCCACCCACCTCTTTTCTCCCATTCTCTCTCTCGGCTCTCCTCTTCTCCATTTTCCCAAGACCATCATCTTCCCCAAACCTCCATTAAAAACTCAAACTTCAACCTCTTATTTCAAGGTAATTTCTTCACCAAATTGTGTGTTCTTGTAACTAAAATGACCCTCTTTCAACCCTCTATCTATTCCTACCAATATTTTTGAGTTTTGTTTTCTTTCTCAAAACTGAAATTTTACAAAGATGAGGCTCTTGACCTTTTTTGTTACATGCAATGGTGGATAAGTGTTCAGGGGTTGTTCTTGATGAAGACCCATAAGTTTTAGGGCTCATCCAAGACAAACCCATCCATGGGCAATGAACTCAAAGTGAGCTCATGGGTTGCTTTAGTGGTTTCTATGTTTATAAATAGGTTCTATCAATGTTAGAGTATGAATGAAGCATTGCATGTGAGTTTTGGTGTAGTCCTAGTTAAATTCTTGAATAGGTTGTGTATGTACCTTGTTAAATTCGTATCTCATGCCTCGTTTATCATATGATGATGATTCTGGACTCTCTGGAAAGATAATTCGATTATCCTCAACTCTTATTCTTTAAGTTTTCTGAGATTTTGCTTGCAAGTATGAGTTTTTCTGCGGTTTATGTAACCAGCTATATTGACTTCGGGATTATGATCCTTGAACTTGGAAAAATCGTAGTTAATCGAATACGTGTTTAAAAATTATGAGCCTTACCATTCTGGAAAGGTCTCGGAATGGTCTATAACTTCTATGTTTTACACTTTTTCATTTGAGTCCATCCTTATACTGAAAATTGGTAATCTTTCGAACTATTCAGGGCTGCGTCAAATCTGTTTTGACAAGTCCGCGTTCTAATTGTTTCTAAATTCATTACTTCATCATTTTGATGATCTTATCATTTTGGAAAGCTCTCTGATTTGTCTACAAGTTTGAGTTCATGAGTTTTTGGTGAGTTCTTTTTAAAACTATGTTCTTGAGGAGATTTTCACAAAGGAAGTGTTTCATTTTCGTAAAATATATTTCGTGTAAGTGTTTCTTGTTTGAAAAATTATATCTTTACGTGTGAGTGCTTCTTTCAAAAAAATATGGTGTGTGTGAGATATGTGTTTGTGTGGTTGGTGTGTGAATTGTATAGAATGTGTAAGTATTGTTGTAATTACGTAAGTCCATAGTCGCTCAAATTTCTGCAGCAGCACTGCTCTGTTGGAGCTCTGTTTCGAGCAGCTCAAGGTCACCCTTGGGTTGCAATTCTCTGAGATTCATGAGCTCCTCAGAATCTGGTGTAAGCACGCGAAAAGTTTGAAGCAATCCGATTTTTGAGCTATTTATTATGATTATTTTGGTAGTGTACGCGCAGAGTATAAAACTGTTACGGTTTCTGATTTTCTAAGCTACAATTTAATTGCTTAAACTTTTAATTTCAACTTGAAACTTTTTATGTAGCAAGTCAGTAGGTTTATGAAGGTCTCGTGAAAATTTCAAATAGATATCATGAATTTGTGATTTATTAAAAATGTTAGTGTTTAAAGGTTTATATGGAAGGATGTGAAATACCCAGAAACTGTCTGTTCTGTTTTGGTTAATTTTGAATGGTTGCTGCCTGTTTTAGACAGAAAGTCTAGGAGGAAGTTGTTCTAATCGGAGTCTAGTTTGTGCACACGCAAACCTTGTATCAATAGAGTTAGCAAATAAAGAGTTATGCATGTTTTACTACAAGTTGCGCAGCAGGAATTTTCTGTGCTTCAGTACATACTTTAACCTGTTCGTTTTTAGTCTAAATGAATTGTTTTGGGAGTTGAAACTTTTATACTAAGTTGAATTAGTAATCAGAAAGTATCCTGTCAAATGTGGTATTTGTTCGATTATTTTTGGATTTATGATAAATATTTTGGTAAAGTGTGCGCAGCAGAATTTTCAGCTTTTGAGATTGAATGCATTATTTGTGAAGGTGATAAGGATATGGTTAGCATTGATCAAGTTGATTTAAGGTTATACCAAGTGTGGTTTGATTTGAAAGTTAAATTATATATATATATATATATATATGTGTTAAAGGAGTATATTATGTGAACTTGAATGGCAATGTGCGCTTATGTGAGTTTTGTGCTTATTATATGGATAAGAGTTATAAGTGATATAAATATCATGTGTTATGTGGCAACGTGCTATATTATAATATGGTATATGCATGTAAATAAATATCGTTGGGGTAGAATATGGGTTGATAGACTAACGTAAACAAGCTGAGGTACTAATAGGGTATTATACCTTTGTATATAGGTACAAGTAGGAGGCAAGAAAAGGAGCTCGTGTACGTAAAGTTGGAGTTGTGAGATACAAGTTATTGAGTTAGTTTATCGGCTTTTGAGGCAAGTGTCTATTCCCTCCACTTATTGTTCAAGTGGCAGCTTCTCTTAATTTATGATGCGAATATTTTCTCTAATCAGAATTCTTTCTTTTACCTTTCCTTTCATATAATACCTTTGAACATTTTGTTCAATCTTGCAACTATATCTTTGTATACATATCATGTTTTGTCTTAAACCCATTTATTGCCATGCTTACTTATAGCTTGATTATTGCCTAATACCTTTGCTTGACCCTATGGTATGATCTTTCTACTTTTCTTTATCATTTGAATCCCTGAAGCATTATCATGAAGTGGAATCTGTAAAACTGAAACAAGTTGTCTCTATAGACTTGATTCATAATTGAAATCTTGACACCCTTATTCATTATGAATAATCTGAAATTTTATTCAACCCTGGAATTGGAAATTTGTTTTTGACCGTTACGCCGGTCTGGTTTATGAATTATTTAAGGCCAATATGTTGCCTATGGATCCAGTGTGTGTTTGGAGTCACATTAAATATGTGGCCCGGAGCTAATGCGTTGGCTGATCACCTAGCTTAGCTCGTAGCGTGTGGTTCCAATTCCAATCCGTTTATTTATTGATTCTTGTTATGAAACTCTGATTATTTATCAGATATCCTGATTCATTTCTTATATTCTGTTCAATGTTTGTTGGCTACTATTATACACTTGCTGAGCATTGTTGGCTCACTCTTGCTATTTTTCCCCAACCTTTCAGTTAAGAATGAAGTTAGCTATCTTCGAGTAACCGCTAAGGAGACCGTGAGAAGGCCTGATTCGAGATTTTAGGTTCCATGTTGCCAGGCAGATATAATTCATGCTAGTTCTTACCAATGGTTAGATGGTGGCAAATGGTTTGTAATAAAACTGAATTAGATGTTGTAATAAACTTTGATATTTTAGATTCTTGTTTCACACCATAACCTGTGATCGATCCTTAGCTGAGGGGTCGTTTGTTTAATTATGTTTTATTCAGAGTGATAGTGGCACCAAATCCTGACCCCGGATTTGGGGGTGTCACAATATTCCTTTGAAAGGCAACACTTTTAACTTCATCGCTGTAAAGTTCCATGAGGTAAGTTGGAAGGGAATGTGAAAGGCATATGCATTGATCTATTTGTAAACACCGAGGATTCGACTCAATTTAAACAAGAATGTAATAAGTAAATAATAATTAATAAGTCACAGGAATCTCAGAAGATAATTTTAGTCAAGAGAATGAAGATTAAAGTCAATCTACATACTTGAAGTAATTCTACATTGAAAGAAGTTCATTTATTTAATCAAACCTCAATGAAGTATTCAAGAAAGTGGATCTATTAAAGTGACAGAGATTTCAGAAGTGTGACAAGAGATTACAGGTTACAGTGTTTGATAAAGGGAAAAGAAAAAGAACCACAGCTTAAAGTCAAAAGATGAAGAACAGTCATTGTAGTTAGTCACTCATGAACCAGACAGTACATCGAGTGTCAACATCTTTCAGTGAAGGTTCTTTATTAATTTCAGTGGTTCAAGGATTGATTCTGCTATCTAGAAGTTGTATTAATTCTATTTTAATTAATTAAATCAGTTAGTTAATTTATCTAATAAATTAATTCAACAAGAATTAATTGACTCCTTAAATTAATTATAAGTTTAATTAAATTAGAATTAGTATTATACTTGTATGACTTAGAAAATGAACTTGTATGACTATCCAAGGATAGTCATACCGAAAGTCATACAAGACAAAAGTGAAAGTCATACAGGTTCATTTGCATGTCATACCGACAGGCATACAAGGCCAACTGGTAGTCATGCTAGTTCTATAGACAGTCATACCGAAAGTCATACAGGTTCAAAGTGACAGTCATACCGATTGTCATATTGGTTCAGAAGCTAGTCATGCTAGTTCTATAGACATTCATAAAAGAGGAAAATGATAGTCATGCCAAGTCAAAAACTGATAGTCATATCAGTTAAAAGAATTGCGTATAAATATCTGAATGCAGTTGACGAAGAAAAACAAGAGACAGTACACTATCAAGAAAATACATTAACATAAAAACTTCATATCTCTCTCTCTCTATCATTACTTCCACTACCGAGCCTTAAATTCAAGCAATTAATTTCTAGATTGTATTGTTAAATCTAAACCACTAGAAGTTAGTTGTTGTTGCTTGACTATCTAGCGGATCATTATCCCTAGAATTTATCTCGAACAACTTTTTAGTATTCGATCTTTTTTTTTTTTTGCTAAATGAGTATTCGATCTTTTTATTACAAATATAGATAAATTCATGTTGAATTTATTCTAATTTGTTTTAATTAGTTTGATAATCATTCCCTGTAATTTGTACTGTAATTGTAACACCTTTCATGTTTAATATAAGTTATATTTAACTTGAATTTTGTTTCATTTTATTCCGCTTAAATTTGTTCTTGAATTATTAAATCACAAACTAAACAAATTCGAGAAAACAGTACCGTTTGTATTCAACCCCCCTTCTACAAACTTATTAGGACCTAAAAATTGGTATCAGAGCTAATTGATTGACGCACAAATCAAGATCCTAACTTTTGTGATTTATCAAGAACCTTCAATTTTTTTTTTTTATAAAAGTTCAAGATGACTACTCAAAAAGTTGGAGCCGTCAAAATTCCGATGTTCAGTAAAGAGCACTATCCAATGTGGAAAAAGAAGATGCTCTTATTTCTTCAAGCAGCAAATCCAAAGTATCTTGGTGTATTGAAGAAATGACCAAATATTCCAATGGTTGTTGAAGAGGAGCATATTGAGAATTGTTAGATATAATTGCTGACGTTTGTTCATCAGTGTTTAAGTACCAGGTACTCATCAGAGTTTACTAGAAGCCAGTCAGAGTTTGATAAAGTCTGACGGGGTGAAGAGTTCATTAACTGTCGGTGCTAATATGAAGATTCTAGAAGCAATATATCTTGAAGATGGAAAGAAGCAAGATATATTGAGACAGTTAAGGAAACGGAACAGAAGACAGAAGCAATCCTAATTTGATATGATTTGTATAGCTAATTTATAGGAATATCAATTAGAGATTGATTATGTAACTGTGTATTATAAAAACACAGATAGGTTAACCCTAAAAGGGAGGCGAATATTGAATACATTATTCTTGTAACCTAGCAGCTCTCTGTGATTCTTTAACATCACTGAGAGAAGAGTTATTTTATATAATTCAGTTATTGATTCATAAACAGTGTTCTTGAGTGTTATTATCATATTAATATTGATTATATATTGTGTATTCGGCCTAACAATTGGTATCAGAGCCAAGGCTGATTAGTATATACAGTTTATCGATCCAAACACAAGTATAATCATGACTGACAACTCTCAGGAAGGTTCTAATGCAGGTTCTAATGTTCAGAAGGTTCAACCTACTTCTGTGAGTCGATATGAGACTATAAGGGTTCCAATTCTCAGACCAGTTGAATATCCAATATGGAAGGTGAAGATGACCATGTTTCTGGAAGCCACAGATCCAGAATACCTTGATAGAATCTATGATGGTCCTCATATGCCAACTAAATTGTCTCCTGTTATTACTGGTCAAGAACAAAAGACTGTTCCAAAAGAGAAGAAAGATTTGACTCCTGAAGACATCTCATCAATTGCAAAGGATGCAAAGGTTAGACATCTACTACACAGTGCCTTAGATAATGTTATGTCTAACAGAGTTATTGGCTGCAAGACTGCCAAAGAAATTTGGGATGCTTTGGAAGTCAGGTGTCAGGGAACAAGTGCTATAAAGAAGAACATGAAGACTATTCTAACACAGGAGTATGAACACTTTGACTCTAGATCTGATGAAAGTTTGACATATACATATGACAGATTTTGTAAATTGTTGAATGATTTGTCCCTGGTTGATAAAGAATATGAACTTGAAGAGTCAAATCTCAAGTTTCTTCTATCCCTACCTGAAAGATGGGATTTAAAGGCAACAACAATCAGAGACAATTATGATCTTGCAGATACAGATCTTGATGAAATCTATGGGTTGCTTAAAACTCATGAACTTGAAATAGAACAGAGAAACAAAAGATCTGGAAAGAAGACAAAATCTGTTGCTCTTAAAGTTGAAGAAAAGCCTGTCAAGAAGGAATCATCAAGAAAGAAAGCCAAAGGAAAGGCTTTAGTCATTAAATCTGACAGTGAGTCATCAAACTCTGATGATGGCTCAAATACTGATGATGAAGCTTCTGATTCTGAGGATGATGAAGAAGAGATGATGAGAATGGCTGCTTTAATGGTGAAGACCTTCAAGAAGATGGGATTCAAGAACTTCAAGAAATGAAAGAGATTCTCAAGGAAAGATTCAAATTCTGATAAGAGAAATTTCAGAAAGTCTGAGGGAAAATATACCAAGTCTGGAAAGAAAGACAAGTCTGAGATCCAGTGCTACAAGTGTAAAGAGATGGGTCATTATGCTCCAGAGTGCAAAAAAGGAAAATCTGAGAAAGCACTCATCACTAAAGGCAAGGACTGGGCAGACACTTCAGACTCAGATGAGGGAGTTAATTATGCTCTCATGGCAACTGTTAAAGATGAAGCTGAGTCATCTAGAAACAAGGTACCCCTAACAACTTATGCTTATGATACTGATAACATATCTGAATTAAGAATTTATCTTAAAAGCATACATGTTAGTTATAGAGATCAGACTTTAGAAAATGAAAGAATCAAATCTGAGAATCTAGGTCTTAAAGAGAGGAATAAATTTCTTGAAGAGAAACTTGTTAACATGCAACAAGTTCAAAAGGAGAGAGATGATGCTGTTTATGTTGAACAGGAGTTGCTTAAAAGATATAGGGAAATAGAATCTGAGTTGGAAAAAGAGAGGAAAGTAATTAAAACCTGGACAAATTCTGGAAAAGACACACATCAGGTTTTTCAGACAGATACTGTAGGTTTAGGTTACTGTGAGGAAGATCAACTTAGGTTTAAAGATAAAGTCAAAGTGAAACCACAACTTAAACCTGTGAAATTTGTTCCGGAATACAGTAAGCTAAAGTCTGTTGTAGTAAAAGAAGCTGTTATGGAACCAGTTGAAACTTGTGTAAAACAGGTTAATATTGGTTCAATAACAGAGAATAAGATTGAGTTAGAAGCTGTTAAAGAACCAGTAAAAATCTGTGATAAACAGGTTAATGTTGGTTTAATGACAGAGAAACAATTCAAACATAAGCTCAAAGAAGTAAAGTCTGTCAACAAACAGAAAATGTTTAAGAAGAATAGGAATGGAAAAGTAGGCATTAATAAAAGAAATGATTATCTGCCTAATTCTGCTGCTCCTAGAAAAACATGTCATAGTTGTGGTAGTACTAACCATCTTGCCAGGTTTTGCAAGAAGAACAAAGATATTAACTCTTTACCCTCCACATCTGGAGTAAAGAATGATTATGTTAGGGTTAGACCACAGACTTTATGCACACACTGTGGGAGCACTTGGCATTCCATTTATACTTGCAAGAGTTATCATGCTATTTATCACAACTATTATGAGCTAAAACCCAACTTGAAGTGGGTTAGAGCAAACTCTGCAAGTGTAAAGTCTGACAATGTTAGTTTAAACTCTGTTGATAGTGATTCCGCTGCAAAAGCTAACAATGTTAAGAAAGCCAAAGGATCCAAGCAAGTCTGGATCCTTAAATCTAACACTCAGTGATTGTTTGTGATTGCAGGGCATAAAAGAGAGCACTCTTATCTTGGACAGTGGATGCTCAGGACATATGACTGGAAATAAAGCCCTGCTATCAGATTTTGAGGAAAAAGCTGGCCCAAAAGTTTCCTATGGAGATGGCAACATAGGACATACTCTGGGATATGGCAATATCAATCTTGGAAGTGTCATCATTACAAATGTAGCTCTTGTCTCAGGACTCAAGCATGATCTGCTTTCTGTGAGTCAAATCTGTGACAGAGGATACCATGTAGATTTTCATACTGAACACTGTGAAGTTATCAGTAAATCTACAGGGAAAGTTGTTCTAGTTGGATACAGGCACAATAACATCTATGAAGCAAGTTTGGTAACAAACTCTGAAGGAGAAACTGTGTGTCTATCTGCAAGAATGTCCAGTGAAGAGAGTTGGAAATGGCATAAGAAGCTCTCTCACTTAAACTTGAACAACATCAATGAGCTAATTCGAAAAGATCTTGTAAGGGGACTTCCAAAGTCAATACTCAGCTTAGATGGTCTGTGTGATTCTTGTCAAAAGGCCAAGCAAAGGAAGTCATCTTTCAAGAGTAAATCTGAATCTTCAGTTATGGAACCTTATCATCTTCTACATGTTGATCTTTTTGGTCCAGTAAATATAATGTCAATGGGCAGAAAGAAATATGCTCTAGTCATTGTTGATGAGTACACTAGGTACACATGGGTGTATTTCTTAGCAAAGAAGGATGAAACTGCCTCAATTCTAATGGAACTTGTAAAGCTACTGGACAAAGGATTAGAATTCAAAGTGAAAATTATAAGAAGTGACAATGGTACTGAATTCAGAAATTCTGAAGTGGAAGCTTTCTGCAAGGAAAGAGGAGTGAAGCAAGAATTTTCTGCACCTGGAACTCCACAGCAAAATGGTGTAGTTGAAAGAAAGAACAGAACTCTTATCGAAGCTGCCAGAACAATGCTTGATGAAGCAAAATTGCCAACTTATTTCTGGGCAGAAGCTGTTCAAACTGCTTGTTTTACTCAAAATGCTACACTGATCAACAAGCATGGGAAAACACCATATGAGATGGTGAAGAATAAGAAGCCAAATTTGAAGTATTTTCATATTTTTGGATGCAAGTGCTTTGTGTTGAAAACTCATCCTGAACAGTTGACCAAGTTTGACTTAAAAGGTGATGAAGGAATTTTTGTTGGATACCCACTATCAACTAAAGCATTCAGAGTCTACAATCTAAGAACAAAAGTGATCATGGAATCTATACATGTGTCATTTGATTACAAGAAAATAACTGGAATAGAAGATGAAGGATATCATGATCAACTTCGCTTTAAAAATGAAGATCTATACTCTGAAAATGTAAACTCTGATGAAGCAAATCCAACAAACTCTGACGAAGCATACTCTGATCCTCTACTGGTAAACTCTGAAGAATTTTCTCTGACAGAACAAAATGGAGAACCAGTTGAGGGGGGGCGTGAAGAAACTTCAGAAACTTTTCAAAGTGATGACTCAAATTCTGAAAGAGAGTCAAATGAAGAATCCAACAGAAACTCTGAGTCAAACTCTGAAAGTTCAAATACTGAACAGTCCAATTCAGGGGGAGCCTCAGAGAATGCGAATGGTCGAGAAGAAAATCAGGAGAGCATGGATCAAGGGGGAGGATCTAATAATGAAAATAGAAGCCAATTACCAACAGCAAGAAGGTGGACACAATCCCATACACCTGACTTGATAATTGGAGTTCCAGAAGCTAGTGTAAGAACTAGAAGTGCTACAAATAATGAATGTCTGTTTAATACATTCTTATCTCAAACTGAGCCCAAGAAAGTGGAAGAAGCTCTTCAAGATGCTAATTGGATAACAGCAATGCAAGAAGAGTTAAATGAATTTGAGAGGAATGAAGTCTGGACACTTGTACCAAGACCAAAGAACAGATCTATTGTTGGTACAAAGTGGGTTTTCAGAAACAAAACAGACAGTGATGGAGTGATTACAAGGAATAAAGCTAGACTTGTGGCTAAAGGCTATTCACAGCAGGAAGGAATTGACTATGATGAAACCTTTGCTCCAGTTGCAAGACTGGAGGCAATAAGGATTTTTCTGGCCTATGCTGCTCACAAGAAATTTAAAGTTTTTCAGATGGATGTGAAAAGTGCTTTTCTCAATGGGAAACTTGAAGAAGAAGTGTTTGTTGAACAACCACCAGGGTTTGTAGATCCCAAACATCCAGATTATGTCTACAGGCTTGATTAGGCATTATATGGACTAAAGCAGGCACCTAGAGCATGGTATAAAACTCTGGCTCAATTTCTTTTAGAAAGTGGGTTCACTAGAGGTACAATTGACAAAACCTTGTTCTATTTTAATTCTGGTGATGATTTGCTGTTAGTTCAAATCTATGTGGATGACATAATTTTTGGGTCTACTAATGACAAACTCTGTAAGAAATTTGCCAAGCTTATGCAGTCAAGATATCAAATGAGTATGATGGGAGAGCTTAGTTATTTTCTAGGCTTACAGGTCAAGCAAACAGATGATGGGATTTTTATCAATCAAGCAAAATATACCAGAAATCTTCTCAAGAAATTTGGTATGCTTGATAGTTCATCTGCTACAACTCCCATGGCTACTGCAACAAAGCTAGACAAAGACACAGGAGCCTCAGTAGATATGACAAACTATAGAGGAATGATAGGGTCTCTTCTTTATCTCACTGCAAGCAGACCAGATATCATGTATGCAACATGTCTTTGTGCAAGATTTCAAGCAGACCCCAGAGAGCCACATCTAACAGCTGTAAAAAGGATTTTCAAATATCTCAAAGGAACCATAACTCTTGGTTTGTGGTACCCTAGAGAATCAGAGTTTAAATTAATTGGTTACTCTGATGCAGATTTTGCAGGCTGTAAGATAGACAGAAAAAGCACAAGTGGAAGCTGTCAATTTTTAGGTGACAAATTAGTTTCTTGGTATAGCAAGAAACAGAAATCAATTTCCACATCCACAGCAGAAGCAGAGTATATAGCTGCTGGTAGCTGTTGTGCACAGATTTTATGGATGAAGAATCAATTGCTGGACTATGGCTTAAGGTATTCTAGAATACCTATTTACTGTGATAATCAAAGTGCTATTGTTATGACAAGTAATCCAGTACAGCATTCCATGACCAAGCACATCAGCATAAGGTATCATTTTATCAGGGAACATGTGGAAGAAGGAAACATTGAGCTTCATTTTGTTTCTACAGACCAACAACTTGCAGATATCTTCACCAAACCTTTGAGTGAAGCTACCTTTACAAGGCTGGTAAATGAACTTGGAATGATCTCTGGTTTTGACTAGAGATACTGGTTAGATTCAAACTCTATACATGATTTTATGCTCATGATTCTTTGCATGTGTTAACTGCTATTTGTACCAGTATGTTAAACTCTGATAGTAAACTCTGTTAGTCATACTCTGTCGGTTAAACTCTAATGTTAAACTCTGATTGTGATATTGTCTGAAACATATGGACCGATGAAGAAAGCTGTATGAAGCATGATTTTCAGTAAGTAATCATGAATCCTTCTAAGTATTATAAATTCTAAATTACAAAATGTGCAGAAATTTTATACAGCATGATACTGTCTCTATATTTATAGCATCTCTTAGTTTATTGATCCTATACACTGAGTCTGTATTAGCTGTTTGCACTTTCTCTCATAAATTAATTGTATTAACTGATGAAAAGTCTAAACTCTGTTAATTAATTGCAAATATTTCACCCTCAAATCAAAAGATGCCAAAAAGAGCACAAATTCCTTTGAGATCATGTTGTGCCTAGGAAGATCCAGGAACTTATTGTATGAAATAAGGGCTAAAATCTTTGATTTTTGGTGACTAGTGCCAACCACTGATTACTGGAAAAATAAAAATTTTTTTTTTTTTTTTTTTTACATAAAGGGGGTGAAAATAAAAGATATATCCAAATGAAAGGATATCAGAATACAGAGTTTAGATATAAAAATCAGATTTTATTTTATATGAGAGTTTGAGCAACCAGTTTTTACTGCTTTAGTTTGTGGATTTTATGCACTTTGAGATGATCTAAATATTCATATTCAGTAAACTCTTCTAATTCACACACAAATACTCACACCTGTACAGTTTGTGAAAAGAGTTTATTTATAAAGGAGGAGGATTGGTAAACACTGATGAACTGTGTACTCTACGCTGAGGTAATTTTATTTTAATCTCTGATGATTAAAATTAATTATTTGTTTCAGACAGTTAACAATTTTGAGAAAACATTCTTGAAAATAAAAGAGTATGATTGGTAACGGTTCTAATTTGTATTAAACAGAGGAGAGAGGTTGGGTGTTTAGAAAAGTGTAAAGGGCGGTAATAATTGCTGTTTTTACTGCGCATGCGCATTGGAATCTGTCAATTATTTGCTGTCAGTCATTGCATGTGTGCCACGTGTACCACTCACAACATTAACGGAGTAAGACAATTGTGTATTAATGATTAAAAACTGTTCAGTTTTTAATTTTTAATTTCATATTTATACAATACACACACATACGTCTAAACTTTTCACATCTTACTTCAATTCACATCTATTATCACACACACATATTCACAAACACCTTTCTACTTACAAACTCTTTCGAAGCTTTTGCATCAGTTTCTTTGATTTCTTTCAAATCTTACTAATGGCGACTACAGCTTTTGTTTCTTCTGGGTTAGAATTTGTTCCAAATAACTATGCAGCAGCATTAAACACTGTCAACGCACCAGAAGCTTTTCATATGATTCAAGATTTTCTTGCTCAGTCAGCGATTGGGCGTGCTTTAGTTGAACCAGCAAAACTTTCTGGTTTACAAATCAAGGCGTTTTGGGAGTCCGGGATGTATGATGATGGTGGTGAGACTGGTAACCCATCTATTATCTTTGAATTTGAAGAAACAGAGTATGTAATTACTGCTGGAACCATTCGGGCTGCAATGGGGTTTCCTGAGTTTTCGTCGTATACTATTGGAATGGGTGATGAAGATTTGATAAGGATGATGCGAGAGATTGGGTATTCTGGACCCTTGACTAAGATTGGACAGTTGAAACGACCGTTCTTAAGGAAGGAGTGGAGCTTCTTCTTTGATTGCATTACAAGGACGTTTGGAAAGAAATGCACCAACTGGGATGTTATTCCCACAGACAGTCTGCAAATCGGGTACTCTCTGTTATATGATAATCATTTTGATTTTGCACGACTTGTTTTAAATAACTTAGGGGAGAAAATGACAGAAAATAGAAGAGTAGTTTACTTTTCTAGATTTTGTCAGATTTTATTCTCTTATTGTGTTGAAGGGGTAGAAGTAATTGATGAAGATGTTTCTTGTTTTAAATTACACAAGAGGATATTTTCTGATCTTGTCAATAAGGATGTTAAGAAAGGGGTTGTTGGAGACTTGTTGCTACCTGCCTCTGTGCAACAGTTTATAAATGATCAAGTAAATCCACCAACACAGGCTTCTTATCAATCAGAGCCTCAACCTGAGCCTTTACAAACAGAGCTACCTTCATCAACATCTGTCAAACCTGCAAGGGGTGGTAGGACTAAGCATATGGGTTCTAAGCCAGCAAGGATTTCTAAATCATCAGTTGATATTGGAGTGTCAACATCTGCTGGAACTTCAAGGAAGAAAAGAAGGGAAAATAGGCCATCTTTTGCTGACAGTGAGATTTCACATCAGAAAAGAAGAAAGTTGGTGGCTGATTATCTTTTTGAGGAGTTGGATGTTTCTGATCCAAATGCTGAAGCTGTCCAGAATGAAGCTCCAGAAGATTTTGTTGAGGAGCATGTTGTAACTACTGCTGATGAGGACAGAGTTTTTGTAAACGCTGAAGCTCCTGAAGCTGAAAATCAGGAGGTTGTTACTGATGAGACCAGAGTACATGCTGATAAGGCTGATGTTGTTATTGAGGAGATTGTTGTCGATGATAACACTAATGTGCCTATAGTGGACAGAGTAAATTCTGATGAAGCTCCTGAGGTGTTCCTTGAACCTATGTTGGAGATGGACAATGAAGAAGAGATTGAAGCACATCCTACTGTCAGTATTTGTGACACTGCGGATGTGGCAGCTGATCAAGCCACTCTGGAAATTGAAGAGTCAATGGCAACTCATACAGAGATTCTCTCTGTCACTAATCAAGTTATTGAAGTTGGTGAAGAGGTTGATCAGGCAGCAAGGTCTGTCTCTTCTGAGCAGATTGTTGAAAATGCTGAGAAGCAGATTATAGTAGAAGAAGCTGTTCCAGTAGTAGAAGAAGATGCTGAGAAGAATGAAGCTGTAGCAGAGAAAGTTGAAGTTACTGCAGAGAATATTGTTGAAGAAGCTGCAGAGTCCTTAGTACAAAATGTTGTTGTAAACTCTGATCTTAATGAGAGAGCACAAGATAATGCTGAAGAAGATGTTCCTAATTCTTCTAATGCTGATTCTTCTGCATACTCTGTTGATACATCTCAAAGAGTTGCTGCTCAACATGCTACAGACGCTCACTTTCAGGAAATGTATTTTTCTAATTGGTCAAGCAGAGAAACTATCTTTTCTGATGAAAGAGCTGCTGATTTTGTGACCAAGTCTTCTAAGGAAATTCAAAATCCTAAACTTTTAACTCATCTCAAAGCCACAATTGTCCAAGTCAAATCATTGCATAATCGCTTTGATACTACTGATAAGGTTATTGATGGACTAAGAAATGACATAGTTGCCAGGGAAGTTACATTGAAAAAGGATAAATCTTTATATCTTTCCCTGTGTCAAGAACAAAAGGATTTTAGCTCCAGGTTACTGAAGGTTGAAGAGAATCAGACTTTGATGTCTGGAAAAATTGATTCTATTGCTGCATCACTAGAATTGCTGACATCAGTTCTAATTCCTGATGATGTCAAAAAGGGGGAGAAGATACCTAAAGACAAATGCAGAAGGACTCCAACTTTGAGACTGAGGGATGATTCAAATGATGGTGGAAGCAGGGAACCAGAGAAAAGGTCAAAGTCTTCTCAAGAGCAAGGGCGACTTAGGTCAAACTCTGCTAGACAAACAAACTCTGATATGATAAACTTTGGTGCTACTGATTCTGGTACTCATGCTCAATCTTCTTCAAGACTTAAGAGTCTAGTGATTTCAGCTAATCCCATAACTGATGAAGAGATTGCAGCCAAGCTATTTTTAGATGAGCATGATGGTGAAGTAACAGTTGAGGATTTGGAAGCAGAAATGAAGATGTTGTCTGAAGAACATAAAAAGAAAGTTGCTTCTGGTACTTATAAGAAGAAATCAGTAAAGGCTCCTAGAAAGAAAGAAATTGGAATTTCTATCAAAGAAAATACTCAACAGAGTATACAATACACAAGGAGACCTGTGATTGCAAATACTGATAAAGGAAAGGGTATACTGGTAGAAGAAGGACAGTTACCAAAGAAGAATTATTCAACCTCTGACGTTGCTCAAGTTGAATCAAGGATAAACAAATCAACCTCTGACGTTGCTCATGTTGATATTTCTACTAAAGTTGTGACAACCTCTGACAAGGCTCAAGTTGTACAAACTCAGCTAGCTTCACAACTCAAAGGTTTCTTAAGACCTGTACTTTCTGAAACTCTGACGTTAGAAGCTGTTGATTTTTCTCAAACCAGGACAGTACTTGGAAAAGAATCTTATGACAAGTTTGGTTTAGGTTCACACAGGGAAAAGAGAATAAATAACAGATCTTTAGATCAAACATCACTGGCAGAAGCTGGTATTGGGGTATCTCAAGAGAGCCTTGATAAACTAGAATCTGTTCAGATGGTCTATCATAAAGGATTGAAGAAAGAGGTTCTGTTATATTTTATGTCTGATGGAAGAGTATACAAAGTAGGAGAAGCTGATGTTCAATTGAAGCTATGGGAAGAGCTTGAGTATGTTTTATACCTTCTCAAAGTCAAAAATAGAAGTACTCACAATGCTGCTTTAGTACTAAGAGAAAGGATGCTGAAGACAAAAGCTATGCTTGGAGGTGGTGTTTCTAGTGCATATATTCCTAAGTACAGAGATGCTTATGGAAAGATTGTTGAGATGAAGAGAAATAGTGCTAAGTTTAAGACTGCACTGGGTATTAAAGTCTTGGAATTCAATCTGGAGTCAGACAAATCATATTATATCCGGCTAGGGAATGAAATGAGAAAGAACAGCATTTATTCTCTGAGAGCTGCTATCTACCAGACTGGAGAAGGTGATCCAGAGCTCAAGGAATTGAAAGAGATCATGGTAGAAGAGCTAGAAAAGGCTGAAAGAAGACTTCTCATCGATTATCTCAGGACAGTGCCTGATATTGAAGAGATTAAGTAAAGTCTGACTGTAAGTTTTTAAAGTTTTCTGTTCTAAGTTAAAGTTAAACTCTGTTATATTTAAACACTGCATTTGTTATATGTTTTGACATCATCAATTATCTATTTAACTTGTACATCTTCATTATGCACAAGTTGGGGGAGATTGTTAGATATAATTGCTGACGTTTGTTCATCAGTGTTTAAGTACCAGGTACTCATCAGAGTTTACTAGAAGCCAGTCAGAGTTTGATAAAGTCTGACGGGGTGAAGAGTTCATTAACTGTCGGTGCTAATATGAAGATTCTAGAAGCAATATATCTTGAAGATGGAAAGAAGCAAGATATATTGAGACAGTTAAGGAAACGGAACAGAAGACAGAAGCAATCCTAATTTGATATGATTTGTATAGCTAATTTATAGGAATATCAATTAGAGATTGATTATGTAACTGTGTATTATAAAAACACAGATAGGTTAACCCTAAAAGGGAGGCGAATATTGAATACATTATTCTTGTAACCTAGCAGCTCTCTGTGATTCTTTAACATCATTGAGAGAAGAGTTATTTTATATAATTCAGTTATTGATTCATAAACAGTGTTCTTGAGTGTTATTATCATATTAATATTGATTATATATTGTGTATTCGGCCTAACAAGAATAATGTTGTTACTCAAGCTGCAAGGATATATCCTAAAGATCCAAACGATTATACATCTGATGAAAAGGAAGATGCTTCTTTGGATGCAAGCTTGTAGTTAATTCTGCTTGATTGTCTAGATCCAATCATGCACAATCATATTTTGAATTGTGTAGATGCTAAACACATTTGGGATACGATTGAGATAATCAATGAAGGGACATAAGAAGTTAGAGAAAATAAAATGGAAATTCTTACCTCTTTATATGAACACTTCAAATCTAATCCGGGTGAAGAAATCTCTGATGTTTTTGAGAGATACAATAAATTGATCAATGATCTGAATCTTCATGGAAAGCATGTGATCAAAGAGATAAATAAGAAATTCCTTCTAACACTTCCATCTCATCTGGAGCACAGAATTTCGGCATTAGAGAAGCAAGGGATTTAGGTGAGACTTCACTGGAAAGACTCTATGGTGTTCTGAAAACCTATGAACTGAAACAGATTCAACAGAAGGAAATCTATGGGATAGGCAAAGTGGTCAGTACGTCTACTGCACTGGTAGCAGAAGTTCCACAGAAACGGGAATTGAAGGCTGTTCAACCTTCCAGTTCTGACAAGGATGTAATTGTGGCTGAATATGGCTTTACATCCACAAGTCAATCTGATGGTGATTTCTATTCTATGGAAGAACTTGAACAGTTGGAAGATGAGTCAATGGCAATGATAGTGAAGAAATTTGGGAACTTCAGATTCAGAAGAAATCCCAATCTTAAGTTTAAATCCAGATTCCAGAGAGGTGGTTCTTCATCCTCTAATAGCACAAAGGGTGGATATAAAACTGGAACAGTGGACATAAGCACAATTAGATGCTTTAATTGTAATGAGTTGGAACACTTTGCTACTGAATGTAAAAAACCAAGACAAGCAAAGAGGAACTCATATGATGCAAGCAAGAAGAACAAGACTGGGAAAGCTTATCTTGCTGAAGGAAAGAGCTGGGATGATACTGATAGTGATGAGGAAGATGGAGAAGTTGGTAATCTTGCACTCATGGCTATAGAAGACAAATTTTCATCTCCTAAGTCTAAGGTAACTTTCACTGACGCTGAAATGGTTTATCATCTTAGCAGTACTTTATCTTGTGCACGTAGTGAAAATCTCTTCTAAGTTTTTCCAACTCATTGCAAATGTTTTTTGGGATTTTAAACAAACTTAGCCAGTATGATGGAGTATTACAATATTTAATTGCATGTTTTGTCATAAATATCATTGTGTACTATTCATAATTTTACTTTTGAAAGACTTATTTGCACTCTAAGCCTTCAGAAAAATAAAAAACTTAATTATAAATATTTTTAAATTTTTGATTAAACATTTTATAATTTTATAATTTATTTTTTTTGTAAAAATAACCAATTCATTTTTTCGATGACCAAAGTCTTGTTTAAAGGATATATATTGCTGTAATCATCATGCGTCTTGAAGGATCAAATATTTGATTTTACAAAGAATGTAAATATATTAATAAATTTTCATGTTCAATTCTAATAACAATATAATGCTGCTCTACTTAGATAATATAATTAAGCTTATATCGTGTGCATGGGTATTATTTAATGGGTAGTGATATATGCTAGATTTGGCAAATCAGTCGTGTCGTTTCGTATCGTGTAATTCCGTGTTTCGTGTACTTTTTGGCTATACACGAAAACAACACGAATTCAAATCGTGTACCCAAAAATGTTCACGAACACGACACGAGTGATATACAACTTGACACGACACGATACGAGATACACGAATTTTTTCGTGTACACGAAACGAAACGAAATAGACACGAATAACAATGAAAACACGAATGTTTACATGAAATTTCTTAAAGTTGTGAGGCTGACCTAACCCTAAAATCCTAAATTGTATTAATATTTTATAAAATATCAATTAACATTTATAATATACATATAATATATATTTTTAATTATTTATATATTTATTTATGTCGTGTACTTCGTGTCGTGTCGTGTACTTGAAGGATAAATCCAAAAACGACACTAAATCGGGGTTGTGTACTTTCGTGTTCGTGTATTTTCGTGTCGTGTACTTAAAATGCAAACACAAACACTAAATTTTCGTGTCGTGTATGTCGTGTCGTGTATAAAATTGTCGGGTCTAATATATGCACATGATTGTTACCCACCCCAATTGCATTACTTAGACCGAAATATCCTTATTTTCTTAATTTTTTTGCATTCTTACTCTTTGTCAATTGTCAAATAGACCGGACAAAATGGGTCCAAATTCAAAAAATTAAAACGAAATTTATGGAACTAAATTGGATTTCGTATTCGAATTAGTAAATTTGATAATGGTCCGAAAACTAAATTGATCAAATCCAAAAAGTATCTGTACCAAAACTTTAACGCAAAATAACCCGAAATACTAGATCTGATTATGATCTAAAATCGATCATAACCTAAAAATAAATTATCAGAATCGAATATGATTTAAAATACAGAATCTGATATAAATTTGAAATAAAAAATTAGTTTACAGGTTATAGTCAATATACATTAACACACCTTTTATTCAATAAATTAGTGGATTCTTAAGCAACATTTATATTTTAAACAATTTTATGTCAAAATAATATTATTACTTAAGCAATGATTTTGGAAAAAAATGTTATTTTATATTAAAAATATTATATTCAATAATAAGATATTTTTTAAAGTGTCACAAACTAAAAAAATCGAATAAGTAATGATACAAAAAGATCCAAAACAAAATTTATCCGAATCTAATTAAATTCGATTTTAATCCGAATTTCATCTGATATTAATCTGAGTTAGACCCAAACAAAATCATATTTGATCCGAACTCTATCCATTTATTTCGTAACTAAAAACTGATCTGAACCGAGATTGATCCGATCCGAAACCAAATGGATTATCCAAATTCCATAATACGGTTTTGTTACTTTTGTTAATTTTAATTTTTTTTAGAAAATACTTATATTGTAGTTTAGATGATATTGAAAATAAATATATAAAATTGGATATTTACCATCCACACGAGCACCTAACATTATTATTTTATCTAATAATATTTTACTTTTACATATAATATAAATAACGGTAGTAGAAATGATTCTAAAGAATATTTTGGCTAAGTATTTTTAAAATATTATTTTCGCATTTGAAGACATTAAAATATATTAACTTCATATGAAAAATCTTTTTACAAAATATAATAAATTTTAACAAAAATATGAAGATTAAGTTCATTACAAATTCATTTTTAACAAATTGTATTGAGTTTAAATCACGACTTATATTTTCTATCCGATAGATATTTCAATCTTAGAAAGGGTTAACATACTTTCTTTTAAAAAATTGTTAGGAAACCATAAAAAAGTTCCCATAAAAGTTACTAGAATATATATATATATTCCAAAGAGAACCATAACTTAATAGTACACCAGAGTACCATTCTGGACCGTCCGATTGATTCCAATCACGACCATTCATCTTTTTACTTATCTCTTATGATTTGTAAAATTTATAACAAATTGAAAAAATTAGATTTTTATCTAATTCTTTTTCCGCAAAATCCTATAAATATTCTAGTATTTAAATATACTTTTATATTGTTTGGACAACCCCCAACTTGGTATCAGAGCCATGTTTTTATTTAAAATGAATATTTTAGATAAAGAAAATCCTGAGAAAAACTCTGAAGAAGCTCAGAATAATTTTGAAATCGAATTTTCTGAAAATGAAAAAGGTTCTCAAGGTAGCTTTTTAGTAAAGCAAGAAATTCTTTCTAAAATCAGGAAAACAAAACTTGATTTGAAAAAAGAGAAAATATTTAACATCCCGATGTTAAATTTCTTAAAAAGAAAAAATTCTATATTCTATTTTGTTAAAACAAAAGAAATGCATATAGATATTAAAGATACTAAAGGTTCAGTGTTCCTACCCCTTATCACTAAGGATGAGATCAATAGAAACCTTCAAAAAATCGACTCTAAAATTAGAGCAACCATTAACGTAGTTCATTTAGGAGCTATAAAAATTCTGTTGAAAGCAGAATTCAAAGAAGGCATAGATTCACCTATTAAGATGGCCTTAATAGACAACAGAATCAATGACCGTAGTGATTTTATTTTGGGAGAAGCTAGAGGAAACTTAGATTACCAAAAATTTATGTTCACAGTCTATCCTAAATATGCATTTAGTAAAGACACTAAGAACATAGATCAAGTATTATCTTTTGTACATCAATTCGAAATAGAGAATTTGATGAATCCAGTAGATAAAGTCTTTATCATAACCTATCTGGTAGCTTATGCATTAACCAATAGTCATCATAGTATCGACTATAGGAAGGAAGAAAACATAGAGTTAGAAGATGTTTTCTCAGAAATAGGATCGGTTGAAGAAAAGCAATTTTCTGAAATAAGACCCTTAGATAATTCTTGGGCAATTGATATTGCTAAAGATAAACCTTTATTAGGACAACAACCTAGAATGAGTTTCAGGAGAAACAGTCTAGAAATTGGTGAGACATCCGATAGCAACTTGCTAAAAAGCGTCTCTAGAAAAGTTGATAATCTATGTCAAAGATTAGAACTTTTACCTACCCCTTTTATGATGCAGCCATACATCTATAAGAAAGGAAAAATCCTTAATATCAAGAAATTGAATGAAGGATCAGATAGTCATCAAAGAAAGTATATCTTTAGTGGATATACTGGAAATCAGAGTCTAACAACTCTTATTTCTTCTACTAATAATCTTAACCAGATTACAGGTAGAATTTTACTAGGATGTTATAAACTATTGAGTTATTTTGGACTCAGTAAAGATCCCAGTGAAGAATTGTCTAAAACAAAAAGTGTTTATGACAAATTCTCCACTCTTTTAGAAGGGGGAGATAACCAGAAATTAGAAGACCTAAAAAATCTTTTAATTAAGAACATTGAGAAAATCGATAGAATAGAAGAAAAGATTAACCATCTTGAAAAAATTCCTATCGACAGAAATGAAGTTTTAGACTTCACTTCTAAGTTAAATGAAATCGAAGAATACCTTAAGAAAATCTTAGGATGAGTCTTAAAGAATTCCAAGATATTATTAAGCCTCAAATAGAAGAAATTCTTAAGTTGCTTAAAGAACAGCGTGCTAACAATGTTATTGAAGCCGCGGCTGCAAAGATAATTACAGAATTGAAAACAACAATTCAAGATTGTCACTGCAATAAAGAAATTCTTGAAGCCATCAACAAACAATCAAAGGCTCCAGAAAACAAACAACTTGTTCCATCAACAGAACGAGGAAACAAAGATAAAGGTAAGAACCGTTATCGATATAGTTATCCTAACCATGATGTAGGTAACGAAAAACTCGGAACTGGAAAGAATCCGAACAGTATGACTTGGCCATTCAGTTCACCATCAATAAAGAAGGCATGAACTATATGCAAGACATAGAGAAATTCTTTTGGAATGTACTTGAGTCAGAAATTCAAGACGACCAACAAGAAAAACAATTTGCGAAAGCATTGGAACTTCTAGGATTAGAAGACAACGAGCTTGCTAATAAAAAAGTATCAGATAATTCAGAATTACAATCCTTATTTGGCTTTAATTCTACTAATTATCTAAATGTCATTGACGAATTTAGCTCACCTGAAGATAATTCTCAAGAGTCAAATTCTCAAGAAGAATATTCATCAGAAGAAGAGTTTGCTCAACAAACATTCAGGATGAATAAACAAGAAGAAGATGTTAATCAGAATCAGGATGAAAATCCATTTGCAGCATCAACTTCAGGAACAAAAAGACCAGTAAACAGGAGAAAATGTAACTTTTACCCACCTACTACTGAGTTTAGAACGAATCAAAGTCTATTCGGTTCTAATGTACTAAATATCGATTGTGAATCAGGTAGAAAAATATTAATCGATAGTTGGGAAAAGGAAATTAGTTTAATAATTCAAACTAATCCTATATCTTATGATGATGCTAATACAGTTTTGTTATTGGTTGATCATAAAACAGCAGGAGTTGTTAACAGATTTATTAAAGATGTAAATTGGGATCTCGACATGTTTGAACCAATAGAAGCCTTTAATAAAATAGTAGATGTTATCTATACCATGTTTTTAGGTGTTGATTATATTAATGCTAAGGAACAGGAAAAAGATAAAATCAAGCAGAATGTTAAGTTAGCCCTTAGTAAAATGCAATTGTGTGATATATGTTAGTGTAGGTGCCCTAGAGGCAATACATTGTCTCTTATTGTGTAACCCTTTAGGTTATTATTACGTTGGCAATATTTTCAATATCCAATAACAAAATATAAACAATGAGCGGCATCTAGTAATACATCATTGCTACCCAAGTAATAATAATAATTGGTGATCCAATTAAACCTTTCGTGATTAATGTTTCCGTGTAATATAATCCCTTTAACCAAATATTATAGATCAAACTCGAGGCATGTATTTAGTCATCCTCTTCAATGCTTAATCCGGGTTTCCTTGATCAATGAGTAAACTATTAAAACAAATCAATATTTGAGCATGGCCATGCATTTTCATAGTCTCACTCAATCAAGAGGCCAATAATATCTCCCCTAATAATAGGAGGGTTAAATCCTTTATCTATCATTCATATTTCTCATATGACTCATGATATACCCGATGTCCACTTTTATCATCACCCGGTCAAAGGTAACTTTTAATGTTGTCAAAGTATATTAATCCTCGTTATAGAAATATAATGATCTCAAGTCTAAGGATCATTACACCATTATCACTGTGAGTCTTTCTTATGACTTTATTAAACATGAAGAATCTCACTGTGGGTCTGTCCAGTACCATGTACTCCTACATGTACCTATGCATTGACTTTAGTATCTCCATACTTATAACCAATGAGATGTGGTTATCTGTCAATCAACATACTAGTCTATTTATGTATTATTATTGTCCTATATTTAATAATACTTGACTAGGGACCTTTTTAAGAATATGATATATTATATAATCTCAAGTTCAAGTCATGTACTTAAACTATATAATGTGTATCATGATTCTAAGGACATTTATTATGCTAACAAATATATCGCAGTAATTAAAGTCATAATAAATACGTTTATTGAATAATCAAATGACATAAAGGTTTATTAAAAGAGACAATGTATTGCCTCTCAGAAGAATCTTATAATTTTGGTTGTAATCCTAATTATGACAAAAAATTTAAGAAGAAGAAGAAATATTCTAAGAAAAGTATATCTTCAAAATACAAGTTTACCAGGAAAAAGAAACCCTTTAGGCGAGGTAAGTATGTTAAGAAAAAATCTTTTAAATCGTCTAACGATAAACAAAAGTTTTGCCCTAAAGGCAAGAAAAACTGCAGGTGTTGGATCTGCAACGAAGAAGGACATTATGCAAATGAATGCCCTAATAGAAAGAAGCATGATGACAAAGTCAAAATGCTTGAACAAATTCTTTATTTGGGTTATGATCCTATTGAAGACCCGTATGAAGAAGAACAAAAAATCTATACTATTGAAGAAATAGAAACCGAGACTGAAGAATCGGAATCCAATGAATCATCTTCTTCAGATTGAAGAAATCGGAGAATTAGTAATGTCAAATATTACTAACCCTAATTCTATTTACATATCTGGAAAATTGAAATTTGCAGGATATAAACAAATAGAATTACATTGCTACGTTGATACAGGCGCAAGCTTATGTGTTGCAAGCAAGTACGTTATCCCAGAAGAACATTGGGTTAACACAGAAAGACCTATACAGGTAAAAATTGCAAATGGAAGCACCATTTCAATTAGTAAGGTATGTAAAAACCTTAATGTTTTAATAGCAGGAGAAATATTTCATATTCCAACTGTTTATCAACAAGAATCTGATATTGATTTCATATTAGGTAACAATTTCTGTCAGCTATATGAACCATTTACTCAGTTTACAAAAATGATTATACTAACTCTTTCAGGAAAAGAAGTATATATCAGTAAGGTAACTACAGCTTATAGAGTTGGAGTCAAAGGTTTCCTTGAATCTATGAAAAAGAAATCAAAGGTTCAAAAACCCGATGCTATCAATATTAGTTCTAATAAAATTCACTTTTTAGAACGGGGGAAGGATAGTATTAAAAAATATAAAGAATCAAATTTTATTATACAAAATTTAGTTCTTGAAATAGAAAAGAAATCTATAATTGAAAAATTATTAGATTCAGTTTGCTCAGAAAATCCCTTAGATCCTGAAAAAACTAAGAATTGGATGAAAGCAACAATCATGCTCAAAGATCCTAAAACTGTAATTAAGGTAAAACTTATGAAATACAGCCCTCAGGACAGAGAAGAATTTGGTAAACAGATTCAAGAGCTTCTGGATATGAAGATCATCATACCCAGCAAATCACCACATATGTCTCCGGCATTTTTAGTAGAAAATGAAGCAGAATGAAGACGTGGAAAGAAAAGAATGGTAGTCAACTACAAGTCCATTAATGACGCGACAATAGGTGACAACCATAATTTACCCAACAAGGATGAACTTCTCACCCTTATTCGAGGTAAGAAAATGTTTAGTTCATTAGACTGCAAATCTGGATTCTGGCAGGTACTGTTAGATAAAGAATCACAGCTATTGACTGCATTCACATGTCCCTAAGGACATTATCAATGGATCGTTGTTCCCTTCGGTTTGAAGCAATTACCTTCCATATTTCAAAGACATATGCAAAATGCATTTAGATCCTTTGAAAAATTCTGTTGTGTATATGTAGATGATATTCTTATCTTTAGTGATAATGAGAAGGATCATCTCAGACATCTAGCAACAATTTTGAAGAAATGCCAACAACTTGGAATCATATTATCCAAGAAGAAAGCTCAACTCTTCAAGACAAAGATTAATTTCTTAGGATTAGAAATTGATCAAGGAACTCATTGTCCTCAACCTCATATCTTAGAACATATTCATAAGTTCCCAGATAAACTTGAAGACAAAAAACAGTTACAAAGGTTTTTAGGAATATTAACTTATGCATCTAATTACATTCCAAAACTTGCAGCTTTACGTGCACCATTGCAGGCTAAGCTCAAAAAGGATATACCATGGAAATGGGAAGATTCAGACTCCAGCTATATCAGCAAAGTCAAGAAGAATCTAAAGAGTTTTCCAAAACTCTATCATCCACAACCAGAGGATAAGCTTATCATTGAGACTGACGCTTCAGGAGAATACTGAGGAGGAGTTCTCAAGGCTGTTAATTCTGATCAAGAATTGATATGCAGATATACTTCTGGTAGCTTCAAAAATGCTGAAAGGAATTACCACTCCAATGAAAAAGAGTACCTTGCAGTAATTAGAGTTATCAATAAGTTCTCTATTTATCTTACTCCTATTAAATTTTTAGTAAGAACTGACAATAGAAACTTTACTTATTTCTTGCGAATTAAGCTTGCAGGAGATAACAAACAAGGTCAACTAGTGCGATGGCAACAATGGCTTTCCAGATATTCTTTTGATGTTGAGCACATTGAAGGAACAAAAAATTGTCTAGCAGATTTCTTGACTAGAGAATTTAATACTAACCAATAAAATTTCTACTTTTCAAATTTTATCATGGACATGTATTCAGAGGATTACTCCAGAGATCCTATAAATAGAGGCGTTCAACTATGGTATTCATCACACCAAAAACTCAAAACACCTCTATTACAAACACGATTTTCCCAAAAGAATCAAAGGCATTTGGCCTAAATATAAATATCTTTCTTTGAGACCCTTCCATCAGAATGGAAGAGAATATAGAAATGTTGCGATTAAAGGAGAGCATTCTTCTTAAGGAACTCGAGCTTGTCAGAACTAAGCTTGAATATGTAAGTCTTTTGAAGACTGAACAGCAAAAGGTCATTTGTTCACCTTCCTCTTCACAGAGTGAAGAACAAGCTATTCCAGAGCAAACGGCTTCTGGTAAAGAAACAACAAATCCGTTGAATGCTGTGATTTTGCAAAAAATTCAGACTGAGGTTCAGACCTCTCTAACGTTAGATCAACCCTATGATTTAAATCTAAGGCCTAACGGGGGAATTCAAATCCCACAAAAATCATCAGAGCAATCTTTTGTAAAACCTTCTGGTACAACTTCCAAAAATTACTATGTTGTTTATAATGGTCCAATCCAGGAATCTACAACAACTGGGCAACTGCGAATCCTGCAGTTTCAGGAATTTCAGGAGTCTCGCACAAGAAATTCAAAGAATTTCAAGAAGCTAGAGTATCTGCTGATCTCTATACCACAGAAATGATGAAGCCACCCCTTTGTCTTATCAATTCTGCGGACCAATTGAAACCAACTTTCAAACAAGTCTTGAAAAAGACAGCCTCTTCTCAAAAGGTGTTAGTAAAGGTAAAATCAGAAAATCTAATCATAGATTTTAACGAAGATAGTGGAGAAACCATCTTCGACAGTTTCAGTTACTTCTATGAATTTGGAAGAACAGCTGCAGAGCAAGAATTCGTGGAGCATAAGTTTTTCACCACGGATAAAACAAACATAAGTTATTTCAACTGTTATCCAAATGCAAATGCGGAGATAATTCATGAAGCTTATGTTAATGGGTTAGTTAATCTAATTTACCCATCTAGTAATTTGCTAGAAATTGGCAGTTTTCCAAAGTCATTCAAGGAAGCAGTCAAAAAATTCAGAACTAAGTGCGTCAAGAACCCCGCGAAGGAAATCTTCATCAAGGTTCAGTCATCACTACCATTCTGGGACGAAGACTACAACGACATGTTGGTAAAACCATTCCATTATGTTCAGTTGGGAATTGTCAAGGAAATGAGCTATACACCAAGTGAATCAAAACCAGTCACCCTGGAAAAGAAAGACTTGAGGCAAATAGCCCTCCACAAATATGCAGCCATTCTGGAAAAGATTCTCTGCATAAAAGAAAGCGATATGGTAAAGATAAATTATTTTACCACAAATTGCATCATGACTTCCAAGACTCATACTACTATGAGCCAAGAAGACAAAGAAACTTTAGTTGCATGCAAGAGACGCATGACTAAAAGCCAACAAATATTCGATGCCCACTATCCAGACTTTTGTAAAGTTAGTGCTCGAATTATAAAGAAGACAGGAACAATTGAAAGCTATCTCTGTCAATACTGTAAAGAGGACATCCCTACCAATAAAGCGGATGAAAAAGCAGTGGTCCAGGAATGGAATCTTATCTCTTCAGAGCATCAATAATGTAGACTACGCATGCAATGGCGTAGATACACTTGTACAGATCCTCATACCTTATTCTATAAAAGGAGGAGTTATTTTTCAGAGTAAGGACGTCAATTTCCTGAATTATCAATTATCAAGGAAACAAGTTTAGTCCAGAAAGAAAATGTGTGAGTAGTCCCCTTAGGGATTGTAAGTGTGATAAAGGGATTCATAATGAATCCTTTGTAATATATTGTATGGAATAAAACAGTTTAGTTTGAATTTATAATCTATTTCATGCTTAGTGTCCGGTCTTAGACTCTGGAGTCCGCTTGGGTCACAGGAAAGTACCGCTTTAGGCAGGTGGCCGTTTAGGGAAATCGCCGACCATGGATTGAGCGACCACAAGGCAGAATAGCATGAGAAGAAAAATTCAAACTAAGGTTCTATTCAACGTTACAATCACTGCTACAAATGAAGTTCATTAAAAGAATACCCGGTAAGATCATTTACAATCTCTATCTATAAATTTATTCTAATTTTTATAAATTCATTATTTATAATGATTGACAGTTATCGTCCAAGTTCTCTGAGAACTTAATATTATGACTAATACACAGCTGTGGTTTGTCAATATAGAAGGTAATGCCATGATTTATATGGATAACCATCAATATCTAGAACATCTATTACATGTATCTAGGAAAGTTGTCTCTAACAAAGACAATAGAGAAATTAGAGCCCTTATCTGGGATTTAGAAGAATTTAAAACTGAACAAGTTCGGTTTTATTATAAGTTCTCCATGCAGATAGAAACAGAGATATCTTCTCTTAGAAAAATTCTCGGTTATGATCTTATTAGAAACCCTAATAGGATTAGACATAATGAATAATACGAGAAATTCGTATTTCATAAATCATCAGATGACTAACAGATCATCGTTAATAAGACAACATGTTTTAACCCCGGTTTTTAACCATAGGTTAATCTTCATGACCTTGGAGAAAATGAAAGGCCGGGATTGGTTCTCTGGTTTTCTCTTAAAAATGAGTTCTCTCCAGAACTCTACCCTATATATATAGGATATTGGTCCAGATCCCCCAGGGATATCCCCCTGCCCTCAATTAAACATTGAGGGCGTCCTCAATGTTTCATTGAGGGTGTCCTCAATGTTTCATTGAGGACGGTTATTTTTAAACAAATAATTAAAAATAGAAGAATATTAGAAAAAAATATAACATTCATCACAAAAATAGTGGGCATGTTTTTCTGGATACATATAAATTTAAATTCAAATTTTGCATAATTTTCTATTTTTATTTAATTTTTCAGGTAAATTTACAATAATAATAAATATCCCCCTACCCTCAATGTTTCATTGAGGGCGTTCGTTTAAAAAAATTAATTTTAAAATATATAAAAAGTCAAAATTAAAATTCATACACACCCAAGCAATCGTAGTAACTATTTTTCTGACGAATGTTACCTTATTTCAACTAATTTTCTAATAATTGAATTTTTTTTTACTCATTTTTAACTACTTCGTAAATTTACTTGAAAAATTAAATAAAATAGAAAAAAGGCGAAAATTAAATTTAAAATTCATACACACACAAGTAATCGTAGTTACCATTTTTGTGACGAATTTTACCTTATTTTCATTAATTTTCTAATTGTTGAATTTTTTTTCACTCATTTTAACTACTTTGTAGATTTATTTGAAAAATTAAATAAAAATTATAAAAAGGCAAAATTTGAATTAAAATTCATACACAACCAAGTAATCATACTCACTATAAACACTATCAACTACAAAAGATTCAAAAATTTTAGTTATATAAGAGAAATATTAGAAATTTTAAAGTTTAGGGGTTACCCTAACCCCTAACCCCTAAACCCTAAATCCTATACCCTAAATCCTATACCCTATACCCTGTACTATAAATTTATACATACCCAAGTAATCGTACTCACTCACTATTAACACTATAAGACAACTAAAAATAGTAGTAGTAATAGCAATGTAAGTAATGATTCGAGGAGAATAAACAGGGTCCAACACCTTAATGTTTCGTTACGGGCGGTCACTTTGAAAAACTAAATAAAAATATAAGAAAAGAAAAAATTTGAATTTAAATTCATACACACCAAAGTAATCATACTCACTACAAACACTACAAGACAACTAAAAATAGTAGTAGTAGCAATGGAAGTACGGATACTTGCGAGAGAATAAGAAACATTGTCCAACAACTCAAATAAAGCTTTAAACAATGACGATGTTATAGATAGCACCAGAGATCAAATAAAATGGTACGCATCATGCTTAATCAACTTATCAATTACAAAGAGATTCAAAGACTTTGGTTATATAAGAAAAATATTAGAAATTTTAAAGTTTACGGGTTACCCTAACCCCTAACCCAAAATCATATACCCTAAATCCTAAAACATGTACCATATGCTCTAAATTCATACACACCCAAGTAATCGTACTCACTCACTATTAACACTATAAGAATACTAAAAATAGTCGTAATAGTAGTAGCAATGTAAGTAATGATTCTAAGGAGAGAAAAAGAAAAGGGGTCTAACAACTCCAATTTTTATTACGGGGAAGAATATTAGAAAAAAATATAACATTCATCACAAAAATAGTGGGCATGTTTTTCTGGACACGTATAAATTTGAATGCAAATTTTGCATAATTTTCAATTTTTATTTAATTTTTTAGGTAAATTTACAATAATAATAAATATCCCCTTGCCCTCAATGTTTCATTGAGGGTGCCCTCGATGAAACATTGAGGGCGTTCGTTTAAACAATTAATTTTAAAATATATAAAAAATCAAAATTAAAATTCATACACACCCAAGCCATCGTAGTAACTATTTTTCTGACGAATGTTACCTTATTTCAACTAATTTTCTAATAATTGAATTTTTTTTACTCATTTTTAACTACTTTGTAAATTTACTTGAAAAATTAAATAAAATAGAAAAAAAGGTGAAAATTAAATTTAAAATTCATACACACAAAAGTAATCGTAGTTACCATTTTTGTGACGAATTTTACCTTATTTTCATTAATTTTCTAATTGTTGAATTTTTTTCACTCATCCTAACTACTTTGTAGATTTACTTGAAAAATTAAATAAAAATTGTAAAAAGGCAAAATTTGAATTAAAATTAATACACAACCAAGTAATCATACTCACTATAAACACTATCAACTACAAAAGATTCAAAAAATTTATTTATATAACAGAAATATTAGAAATTTTAAAGTTTAGGGGTTACCCTAACCCCCTAACCCCTAAACCCTAACTCCTATATCCTAAATCCTATACCCTATACCCTATACTCTAAATTTATACATACCCAAGTAATCGTATTCACTGACTATTAACACTATAAGACAACTAAAAATAGTATTAGTAATAGCAATGTAAGTAATGATTCGAGGAGAATAAATAGGGTCCAACACCTTAATGTTTCGTTACGGGCAGTCACTTTGAAAAACTAAATAAAAATATAAGAAAAGGAAAATTTTGAATTTAAATTCATACACACCAAAGTAATCATACTCACTACAAACACCACAAGACAACTAAAAATAGTAGTAGTAGCAATGGAGGTACGGATACTTGCGAGAGAATAAAAAACATTGTCCAATAACTCAAATAAAGCTTTAAACAGTGACGATGTTATAGATAGCACCAGAGATTAAATAAAATGGTACGCATCATGCCTAATCAACTTATCAATTACAAAGAGATTCAAAGATTTTGGTAATATAAGAAAAATATTAGAAATTTTAAAGTTTACGGGTTACCCTAAACCCTAAATCATATACCCTAAATCCTAAACCATGTACCATATACTCTAAATTCATACACACCCAAGTAATCGTACTCACTCACTATTAACACTATAAGAATACTAAAAATAGTCGTAGTAGTAGTAGCAATGTAAGTAATGATTCTAATGAGAGAAGAAGAAAAGGGGTCTAACAACTCCATGTTTTATTACGGGGAAGAATATTAGAAAAAAATATAACATTCATCACAAAAATAGTGGGCATGTTTTTCTGAACACGTATAAATTTAAATTCAAAATTTGCATAATTTTCTATTTTTATTTAATTTTTTAGGTAAATTTACAATAATAATAAATATCCCTCTGCCCTCAATGTTTCATTGAGGGCGCCCTCAAAGGGCGTTCGTTTAAAATGTACGCCCTCAATGAAGTATTGAGGGCACCCTCAATGAAACATTGAGGGCGGCCAGTTTTAGATAATTTGTAAATTTACCTGAAAAATTAAATAAAAATAGAAAATTGTACAAAATTTGAATTTAAATTTATTCGTATCCAGAAAAACATGTCCACTATTTTTGTGATGAATTTTATATTTTTTTCTAGTATCCTTCTATTTTTAATTATTTATTTAAAAATAACTGCCCTCAATTAAACATTGAGGACGCCCTCCATGAAACATTGAGGACGCCCTCAATGAAACATTGAGGGCAGGGGGATATCCAACGGGGGCTGTGGAACGCCCCCCATATATATATACACTAGCTTAAAACCCGTGCGATGCACGGATTGTTAATTGTTATTTTATTATTATTATTTTTTAATATTTTATTAATTGTAATTGTGCAAAAAATAAGTAGACATGTTAAAATAGCTAAACAATTTTAATTAATTAAAAACATTAAAACAAATTTTAAAATAAATAAGTATGAGTTTGCCCGTTATATTTTTGGAAATGAGGGGTTTTAGTAAGAAAAAATAAAAAATGTAACATATATTTAGTTTAAAAAGGTAAATGCCCGTGATATTTTTGGAAAATGAGGTTTCAAAATTTAATAATTAAAATTATTTAAATACGTTTTAAAATAAATAAGTAAAGAGTTTCCTGTGATATTTTTGGAAAAAATGGATTTTAGTGAGAAAATAAAAAAAGACAATTGTGAAAGGCAATTTTCCGTGATTGATATGGGCCGAAATATAACCCTAGATATAATTAATGATATATTAATTAGACCTAGTTTGGTCCAAGAATTAGGCCCGACAAAAGTCCTGAAACCCTAATTATTTATTAATTTCGTAATTAATAAATAAAGGAAAATACGCAGCTCATAAAAGAGTCCAAATATGATAATATCTTTATAGAAGGATTCAGAATCCCAATCAAATATTACGATGAGTCACAACACTTATCAGATGAGGATAATACTTGCATGCCAAGTAATGCACTCCTTATCAGTTATCAATAACGAGACTTATCCGTTAAGTCTCCTAAACTTACTCTAAATACAAGGCTCCTGACGCCTATATAAGGACCCTCGTCCTTCATTCTAGAACTACGTTTTTATTGGCTTGATTCTCTATACAGCAGAGATACGTAGGCATCTTGTGAGGACCAATTTAGTCTCGAAACACAAGAGCAGCCATTAAAGCTTGAACACTCACAAACCCTAGCATTTAATTCACAAAGCACGTTTTTTAATCCATAACATTTGGCGCCGTCTGTGGGAAGACAACATCAACCATGGCAGTCACACGAAGAACAAATCAAACTTCTGAAGGAACTCCTGTCGCCTCCGAGGCCGGTGCTCAAGGAGCTCAACCACCACCAATTACCAGCACTGAAGGGGCGAATGTCCCCACCAATACTCAAGGACCAGAGATCCCAATTTCAGTTGAAGGGACGAATCCCCTGCAGATGGTCATTCATGGATCTAATCCACAAGAGACCACTCACCAGCAACCGATCACAACCTCCCCACTGCTCATGAATGCCCCGAGGAGCCTTCAACTACATACTACTGATCTCCCTCAATATGTGAATCAGACCCTTGGGATGCCTACCCATAGTAGGCCCCCTCGACCCCCGGTGGGCGGTAGTGGTACCACTCTGGTACACCATGAGGCATATGTGCCTCCTTACGTACAAGGTTTGGAACCCCTGAACCGTCAAACCCAAACTCATCATATGTTTCGAGACGATTTCTCTGGTCCTTACACTGAGGATGAAAATTACAATACTGATGATGACTATCCCCCACGAAGAAGACGTTCTGCAAACAAAGAACAAACCACTCAGGAAAGAATTGCAGCCCATGAGGTAGAGGTTGCAAAACTCAAAAAGAAGTTAGAGGAAGAAGAGGCTGCAAGAGTAGCCGGGAGGCCTTCGGTAATTAATCTGGATCCTACTCCTCCTAGATCCAGAAGGGTTGAAACCCCAAGAGGAGATCCTACTGTATTATTACCCCTAGGAGATCCTGACGATCCTACACCACCCTTCACTCAAGAGATAATGAAGGCCAATATATCCAGGAAGTTTAAAATGCCAACCATCAAAGCTTATGATGGAACGGGAGATCCCGCAAATCATGTAAGAACTTTCTCAAATGCACTGTTGTTGCAGCCTGCCAATGACGCTGTAAAGTGTAGGGCGTTTCCACAAATCCTAGCGGGCATGGCTCAACGTTGGTATAGTCGCCTTCCGCCCAATTCTATTGGATCCTTCAAAGAGCTGAGTAAGGCATTCATCAATCAATTTGTTAGTGGAAAGATACATGAGAAAAGTTCCGCCTCTCTTATGGGGATTCGACAAGGCAAGAATGAAACATTGAGAGAATACTTGGGTAGATTCACCAAGGAGGCTATAAAAGTCCCAGATTTGGAAGATAAAGTGGCTATGATAGCCCTACAGCAAGGAACTACCGATGACCACTTCAGGAGGTCTTTGGCTAAGCATCCCCCCGATAACATGTTATCACTACAAGATAGAGCTGGAAAATACATCAAAGCTGAGGAGAGCATGAGAAAGTATGAACCCGTTGCTACTGGCAATGGGAATTCAAAGAAGAGAAAGGATACTCCAGAGTATGATGCAAGAGAGAAGTATCCTAGGACATCAAAGGATTCTGATTCACCACCCAAGAAGAACAATTTTGGGCCTAAGTTTACGGAGTATGCAAGATTGAATGCTCCTAGGAGCCAAATTCTGATGGAGATAGCAAAGGAAGAAGACCTTAAATGGCCGAAGCCTATGAGGGCCAATGTGTCAAAAAGAAATCAAAACCAATATTGCCGGTTTCACAAAGAGGTTGGCCACGAGACAGATGACTGCAGGCAACTGAAAGATGAAATTGAGTTCTTGATTCGAAGAGGAAAGCTTGGTAAGTACACCAAAGATGGAAATCAAGGAAGCCAGAGAGGGAACTATGAAAGGAAAGACTATGATAGACGGGACAATGATCAAGACCGAAATCCAAAGCCCCGAGGGCCTGTCATCAATATGATATTTGGAGGGCCAACTGCTGCCGGAGCTTCCAGAAACTCAAGAAAAGCTTATGCCCGTGAGGTAATGACTGTGGTTGGAGAAGCACCAAAGCGTGCCAAGACTGAAGTATCTTTGAATTTTGATGATTCTGATCTTGAGGGAGTGAAATTTCCTCATAGTACCTGTGATAGGCAACTCTGAAACAAAGAGAGTTCTTGTTGACAATGGAGCTTCAGTGGACATCTTGTTCCATGATGCTTTCATCAAGATGGGTTACACTGACTCTCAGCTAACACCTTCAAATATGCCCATATATGGGTTCAATGGAGTGGAATCGAAGGTAGAAGGCACGATTCAACTCCCCATGACAATGGGACAAGGTTCAAAGACGTCTACTCAAATGCTGAACTTCATAGTTATTAAAGCGACTTCAACCTAAAATGCAATTTTGGGAAGAACGGGTCTTCACGCATTCAAGGCTGTTGCCTCATCTTATCATTTGAAGATCAAGTTCCCTACCAGGAATGGAATTGGCGAAGAGAAAGGCGATCAGAAAATGGCTAGAAGCTGTTATGTAGCCGCGTTGAGGCCTGATGGAGTTGGGGGGCAGGTTCTCCCAATTGAAGACATGGACATCAGAAACGATGAAGAAAGAAGAGGAAAGCCAGGTGAGGATCTTATTCCCATCCCCCTGATCCCAGGAGAACCAGACAAGGTCACCTACATTGGAGCTCTACTACCTGAATCTATGAAAAGCAAGTTGACATCCTTTCTTCAAGAAAACAGTGATGTATTTGCTTGGACAGCAGCTGATATGCCAGGGATTGATCCCCAATTGATAACCCACAAATTGAATGTGGATCCTGAAAGAAAGACAGTGAAACAAAAGAAAAAGAAATTTTGCTCCAGAAAGGCAAGAAGCCATCAAGCAGGAGGTAGAAAAACTCTTGGAAGCAGGCTTCATTGAAGAAATTCAGTTCCCTGAATGGTTGGCTAACCCAGTGATGGTCAAGAAGGCTAATGGAAAGTGGAGAATGTATGTGGACTTCACCGACTTGAATGATGCATGTCCTAAGGATTGTTTTCCCTTACCAAGGATTGATGCTTTGATAGATGCCACTGCTGGGCACGAGATGCTAAGTTTCATGGATGGCTTCAGTGGATACAACCAAATCAAAATGCACAAGGACGACATCTCCAAGGTATCATTCATCACCGACTTTGGTGTCTTCTGTTATTTAGTCATGGCATTTGGACTTAAGAATGCAGGGGCAACATACCAAAGATTGGTGAACAAGATTTTTGAACCACTGATTGGTAAAACAATGGAAGTTTATGTGGATGACATGCTAGTCAAGAGCCTCGACAAGGCAGACCATATAAAACATCTTCACGAAGCGTTTGAAGTGCTGAGGCACCACAAGATGATGTTAAATCTAGCAAAATGTGCCTTCGGGGTAGGCTCAGGAAAGTTTTTAGGCCTGATGGTCTCCAAGAGAGGAATCGAAGCTAACCCCGACAAGATCAAGGCAATCCTAGACATGGAACCACCCAAGTCTATTAAGGATGTGCAAAAATTGACAGGAAGAGTTGCAGCATTAGGAAGGTTCATCTCCAAGTCAGGAGAAAAGTGCTTACCTTTCTTCAAGGCACTCAAAAATGTGAAAAATTTCGAGTGGACACCTGAAAGCCAAGAAGCCTTTGAGGCCCTAAAGAAATACATGGCTGAAGCACCACTGTTGGCAAAACCAAAGCCAGGAGAGATTCTCTATCTGTACTTGGCGGTCTCCGACACTGCCCTTGGAGCTGTTTTGGTAAAAGACGAATTGAAGGTTCAGAAACCCATCTACTATGTGAGTAAGATTCTACATGGAGCAGAAATAAACTACTCTACCATAGAGAAGTTTGCCTTAGCCTTGATAATGGCCTCAAGAAAGCTACGTCCATACTTCCAGGCGCACAAGATAGAAGTTTTGACTAATCAACCTCTAAGGAACATTCTGCACAGCCCTCAAGTTAGTGGAAGATTGATCAAATGGGCTATTGAATTGGGGGAATTTGATATCAAGTATAAGCCTCGCACGGCCATAAAAGCTCAAGCACTCGCTGACTTCATGGTTGAATGTACCATTGACAACCAAGAAGTCGGGGGGCAGGAAGTAGTAGTGGAAGACAACAAAGATGAAGACACGGTGTCCAAAGAATGTTGGGTGCTCTATTTTGATGGAGCATCAAAAACAAAATCAAGTGGAGCTGGTTTAGTGCTACAAAGTGCTGATGGATTCATAATAGAGTATGCACTAAAACTTGACTTCCCAACAACAAACAACGAAGCTGAGTATGAAGCTCTGATAGCTGGTTTGGGCCTAGCTGGGGCCCTGAGAGTTAAGACTCTCAAAGTATGTGGAGACTCGAGGTTAGTCGTTTCTCAAGTAAATGGAGAGTTCGAGGCCAGAGATGAAGTCATGGCTAAGTATCTGAAACTTGTCAAAGCCATCATGACTCAGTTCGAGGAATGCTATGTGGAGCACGTTCCGAGGGAGGAAAATGTGAAGGCTGATGCCTTGTCTAAGTTTGCCTCTTCTGAAATTGAAAACTATGCAGGAAGTGTATACTTCCAAGTCTTGAAGACTCCAAGCATCAACGGAAAGTTGGTAGCACCCATTGGAATTACCAGTTGTTGGATTGATCCAATCAAAGCTCATCTGGAAACTGGGTGGCTGCCCAACGACACTTCAGAAGCACGAAAGCTATACGTCAGAGCACTAAGGTATGCCCTAATTGAGGGAATCCTATACAAGAAGTCTTTCATCATTCCATATCTGAAGTGTTTGAGACCTCAAGAGGCAGAATTGGCCCTGAAGGAAGTACATGAAGGGATTTGTGGGCAGCACTTGGGGGGTAGAGCCCTTGCCCATAAAATCACTCGTCTAGGTTTCTATTGGCCAAGCATGCTTGCTGATGCTAAAAGCTATGTGAAAAAATGTGAACGGTGCCAGAAACATGCACCAGTGGTTAGACAACCACCTGAGATGATGACATCCATTAACTCTCCTATCCCTTTTGCTATGTGGGGAATGGATATACTTGGGCCATTTCCAATGGCAAGTGCTCAAAGAAAGTTTTTGATAGTGGCAATTGACTACTTCACCAAGTGGATTGAGGCTAAGCCATTAGCCAAGATAACCACCAAGAAAGTGATGCAATTTTTCTGGGAAAATGTGATATGCAGGTATGGAATTCCACGGGTCCTGGTTACGGACAATGGAACTCAATTCAACAATGATGAGTTCAAGAAATATTGTGATGAGAATGATATCAAGTTGCGCTTCACTTCTGTTGCCCATCCTCAAGCAAATGGGCAAGCTGAGGTTGTAAATCGAATTATCCTAGATGGACTGAAGAAAAGAGTTGAACGCTCCAGAAATACTTGGGTAGATGAGTTGCTCCCCATACTATGGGCATATCGTACTACTTGTAAAGTCACCACTGGAGCTACCCCCTTCTTGCTGGCATACGGGGCTGAGGCAGTGGTTCCAGTGGAGATTACACACACGTCTCCAAGAATTGAAGCTTATGAACCAGAAACAAATGAAGAAGGCTTGAGGCTGGCTTTAGATCTAATTGATGAGGTTAGAGATGAGGCAAACGCCAAGATAGTTGAACATCAAAAGAAAGCGTCTTTTTACTATAACCTAAGGGTTAAAGAAAGGTTCTTTCGTCAAGGAGACCTGGTTCTCAGAAAGATTGAAGCATCCGGAGTTGGACAAAAAGGCAAGTTGGCCCCCAATTGGGAAGGACCATATCGCGTCAAAAATGTATTTGGTCGTGGCTCATACAAGCTAGAAACCCTTGAAGGGCATGAGGTGCCAAGGACTTGGCATGCTACAAATTTGAAAGTTTATTATGTTTAAGTATGTCCTAACTGGACTCACTATTAGGGCAAGTAGAAATAAGGTCGACGAAACCAATCCAAGTTTTTAAACTTGAGGTAGAAGTAGTATACTATGTAAGGGTTGAACCCATTTCATCAAAGTTATGAATTCATTCAGCAATATTCTACAAAGCATTGCATATTGATGTTTATATGATTCAAAGTACTAATTAAGTACGCAAACACGAAGAACTATGAGGCATGAAGGAAATAAGTTAAATAACTTACAATAAAGTTAAGTTATGCCCGAAGGCAGAGTTACAGAAAATAAATAAAAATCTACAACTAGCTACGACTAAGCATCACCCCCTCCATGCTCTTCCTCAGAGCCAGACTCCTCCCCAGACTCCTCTCCAGACTCTTCTTCCTCACCGGAGCTGGATTCCTCAGACTCTTCACCAGGATGAGAGGCATGTTCGGGATTGAGAATCCTGTCATCCTCATCCATATCACCCTCCCCCGCCAAAGCCATCTCCAAACGAGTGGGAGCGTGGGGACTGGGAAAGTCAGATATAGTGAGGGATCCAGGAAGTCTCCTCGAAACCTCAGCCAAAGCATCATCCCATCCTTTTGTATACTGGACAGGGAAGAGGAGGTCATCGTGCTGACTGATTAAGTCCTTATACTCGTTAGAGTCAAGGTACTCATCAATATAGCTCTCCTTCTCCTTCCTGAGCTCTACCAACTCCGCTTGAGCATCAATCAGCTCCTTCTCCCTTTGGTCCAAGGAAGCCCTAAGAGAACCCACCTCCAGCTGGGCCTTATCAAACTTAGCCTTGTTGGCCTCCGAGGATGCACACCAAGCTTTGGCTTGGAATAAAGCCCCTTGAAAGCTGGCATTAGCCTACAAACAGATCACAAGTTAGAATGATAACTTAATATATACTAATGACTACAAATAAAAAGGGAATAATGACTTACAGCAGCAAAGGCTTGTGAGCCCGCACTTTATGCCCCCTCGATGGTGGAGTTGGCCACAAAATCCTTGTAGTCACAAGGAGTTAAGGAATGATGTGACCACTCAACAGCATGCTTGGCCACCCCTACTATGGTGTCCTTCTTTCTAATCCCCCAGTTGGGGCGCCAGACTGAGCTCTTAGTTGAGGAAGAGCCCTCGACCTCTTCAACCTCAGCTACATGAGGCCTCAGAATAGAAGGGCCTTTAGCAGCCAACCTGGGGTCCTTCAAACAAGCCCTCTTGATTCTGGCTGTCTCCCCGTCTTCCGGTTCATTTTGCTTGTTAATGAACTCCGCAGCTGCAAACAAAAATCAAGGAAAACAAAATCGGTATAAGGCAATCTTAATACAAATACAAGGAAATAGAAGAAAAGTAATTACCTTGGTCAGAAACTTTTGAAAGTTTCAGAGACATAAGTACAAACTCGTCCAGGAGCTCCCAAGCCATGGTGGCATAATCATCCTTGATGAGTTCAGCATAAGCATGAGCTTCCTCTTCAGTCAAGACTATGTCATCTGGGCTACCATCTGACACTCTACTAAACGAGCTCTGAAAAAGGGTGCCCCAATCCCCTTCATCCCACATCAAGTACATAAACTCATCCTTCCATTTGGGGTTATTGTCAGGGATGGATTTTGGATGGAAAATGGGGGGTGTCGAAGAACGATGACTAATGTACACCCAACCCAAGGTGTTGGAGGAACTATTCTTAAATTGAAAGACCTTTCTAAAAAGAGCAACAGAAAGGGGGAATTTGTTTTTTAAACACAAAACAATGAAACACATAATCAACCTCCAGGCATTTGGAGGTAGCTGACAAGGGTTAATTCCTACGTCGGCTAAAAGTTGGGGAATGAAAGGATGAAATGGGAATCGAACTCCTGCAGCAAGGACCCCCTTATAAATGCAAAGAGCATTTGGGCGCCAATGGCAGGAACGATCCCCAGGACCAGCTGGGACTAACCTATAAGGTGGCCTAATTTTATACATGTTTTTATAGTCAGCAATTTTATCAGCATCATGAAATCTATTGCTATGATTGAAGGAATCTAAATGTGATATAGATGGATACTCATCACTACGTTCTAGAATCATATCTTGTAAAGACATAGTAGGAGAACGGATAGTGATACCTCTTTTCGACGCTTGGTTCATTTTCTGCAAACGTTGAGCAGAACGATCAGCCATCTTCAAATCTTCAAAGAATATGCAGAAAAACTTCAACAAAAACTCAGAAAACCTTCAAGGGATGAAGGTGAAAGCCCAGAAATTCAAAGAAGTTCCAGAAAAACTTCAACAATTGAAGATAAAACCCAGAAATCTTCAAGTCTTCAAAAAGAAATTCCCAGAAACCTTCAAGGGATGAAGGTGAAAGCCCAGAAAACTTCAAGGGATGAAGATCAATCGCAGAAAATCAAGAACACCACCGCACAAGAACTCGCCGGGAATCCCCTTACCACGGAATAAAAGAGAAAAAAAATAAGACACTAGAGAGAAATTTTCGGAAAGAAAGAAGTATGAAATGAGAGTGAAATGAGAAATCTCACTCTTTTATAATGAAAATGACTGGAATCGCAACCGTTTATAGCCAGTAAGGCCCATAAACCCATTTATGGATTACAAAGGCAAAAGCCCAAATAAATTAAGATTAAGGCAAACTCGAAGCCTAAAAATTACTAAAGGCCCATAAAGGCCCAAGGCTTGAAAAATTTAAAGCCCAATTAGGCTAATTAAAGCCCAAGAATGAATCTTGGAATAAAACCAAGGCAAAAAATTAAAAAATCTAGGTCGAAAAGACCCTAGAATGAAGTCGATTAAACGAGATCGAAAATACACAGTAAAACGAGTTCATACCCCTCGACCTTACACTGAAGTGAGGTCGAAAAATAAAAGGGAATGAGGTCGAAAGTAAAGCCAGAAAATCAGAGGTTAAAATGACATTGGGAATCCTGGTCAAAAATATATGAAATTCCAGGTCGAAATTACATGGCTTCTTGGTCGATCGTGTGAGGTCGAAAAAGAACTAAGATTTCTGGTCGACAGCTTCGACCTCAAAGTCATTTGAGCTCGAATTCCTGATCGAAATTTCAGGTCGAAATTACATGGCTTCTTGGTCGATCGTGTGAGGTCGAAAAAGAACTAAGATTTCTGGTCGACAGCTTCGACCTCAAAGTCATTTGAGCTCGAATTCCTGATCGAAATTTCAGGTCGAAATTACATGAATTCCTGGTCGATCATGTGAGGTCGAAAAAGAACTAAGATTTCTGGTCGACAGCTTCGACCTCAAAGTCATTTGAGCTCGAATTCCTGATCGAAATTACATGAATTCCTGGTCGAACAAGTGAGGTCGAAAAATACCTAGGATTCCTGGTCGACAGCTTCGACCTCACAGCTATTCCTGGTCGAATTTACCTACTTTTTGGCCATTTTTTGGGCTGAAAATGCTTTGAAAAAATGGGAAAACTCCGGGAAAAATATGAAATAATTTCTACAAAAATCTTGAAGGATTTTTTCCAGAAATTGGGGGGCAAATGATATGGGCCGAAATATAACCCTAGATATAATTAATGATATATTAATTAGACCTAGTTTGGTCCAAGAATTAGGCCCGACAAAAGGCCCGAAACCCTAATTATTTATTAATTTCGTAATTAATAAATAAAGGAAAATACGCAGCTCATAAAAGAGTCCAAATATGATAATATCTTCATAGAAGGATTCAGAATCCCAATCAAATATTACGATGAGTCACAACACTTATCAGATGAGGATAATACTTGCATGCCAAGTAATGCACTCCTTATCAGTTATCAATAACGAGACTTATCCGTTAAGTCTCCTAAACTTACTCTAAATACAAGGCTCCTGACGCCTATATAAGGACCCTCGTCCTTCATTCTAGAACTACGTTTTTATTGGCTTGATTCTCTATACAGCAGAGATACGTAGGCATCTTGTGAGGACCAATTTAGTCTCGAAACACAAGAGCAGCCATTAAAGCTTGAACGCTCACAAACCCTAGCATTTAATTCACAGCACGTTTTTTAATCCATAACATTTGGCGCCGTCTGTGGGAAGACAACATCAACCATGGCATTTGTGTACTTGTTGCTTGCTGAAGTTAGTTTAAGCATTTAAAAAAGTAATCAATTTAGAGTGTACTATATCATCATAATTTTTAACTATTCTACTAATATTCATATTGAAAGAATAAAGTATAATCGGTTTATTTAATTTGTTTGAACGGATATTTACTCAAATTTATTGAATTTGTTTGATAACAAATACAATATTTCATACTTAGTTATGTTAAAATATTTATTAGCATTTTAAATTTGAGAAAATTGTGCTTTAGGATGACTTGAGACTTGAGAGTGTTTCCTAAAATTATATCAATTTCTGATATAAATATTGAGCCACAATTATATAAATATTAAATTCTTCTCTTTTGATTTACATAAACATCCTTATATATGTATTGATTTTTTTAAACACATGAAACTCTTTAAATTTTCTATAATTTAAATATTAGAATAGAAACTTTACATTCATGTTATATTTATAGTTTCCAACTATTCAATTTTAAATTTAAGAATTCTCATTAAAATGTGTATTCTTATTTGATTGAAATTGATCCTTATCCGAATTTCAATTTGCAAATATGATCCTTATCCGAATTGAGATTTGAACTTTAATATATTAAATATGTTCTTTCAAAAAATATATATTTTAAACATGATATTATTAAAGACAAATCATAGTTCTTTCATATATATATATTTGTTAATTTATGAAGTTGATTATATAAATATTTATATGTTAATATATTATTGATGTGATTTACTTTATATATTGATATGTCAGGTGGCAAGAGAACTTCTTATATAAAATAAAGTCCGGAATAAAATCATTACATAAATATTTATAATACATATTTTTATCACATTTTTATTAGATATGATTATAAATTTTAATTATTAAATCAAAAAACGAAATTAAAGTACTTTTTTTAAAAAATAATTAAAATTAGTCAAATAGTCAAAGTGATTCTACAATCAAATCTATCCAAAATAATTCGAATTAAATTTAAAATCAATATTTTTATTCAAATTTTAAATGTTAAATTTTTTTAAATAAAATTTGTATATGTTAATATTCTACATTAGAATCAGTTTATATATTTTATATAAAAAAGTTTAAAATTATTTATGAGATTCTATAATAGAATATATGATTACTCTGCAACACCCTTAGATATGTCATTGGTGTGATTCAAATTTTTAGCAAAGATCTTTACTTATTTAGCTAAGTGATATAATTTTCATTTTTATTTGAAAGAAGTTCATGTAAATATTGTTTTTGTTATATAAGTACAAACGTGCAATTATGCTGATTAACTTATCAAAGAATGACGTAGAAATAATTTACTTGGGTGTCAATCGCGTTTTATAGACTATTTCTTCCAAATTATTATTCATAATTAATTAATATGTAAAGATTACAATTTTTTACTAAGCAAAAATTATATATTTTATATTTTCAAAGTTAAATTGTGGTATTATACTATTAACTTTGGGAAATGTTATTTTCAGAGCACTTTTTTAATTTTCAAAGCAATATGTGTTGCGTGCATTCATATTTTGTAGCATATTCTAACACCAAATACTATATATATAACTCTGAATATTAAAAAAATGCTCTGGAGATAACATTTCTCTCAACTTTACTGGTAACGTAATCGGCTGGTTACAAATAATTAACCTGACCCTATGATAGAATTATTGAGTTTCATCAGTGTTTTAAAAGTCGGTGATTAATTGGGATTAATCGCTAGACGGCGGATCACCGAACTAATTAAGCGAAAATCGGTTAATTAATCATTTTTTCAGGAAAAGCTGTCAAAAATCAGATTAATCGGTCAAAAATCAGGCTAATTATTTAAAAATAGTAAAAAATAGTTGAAATTAAAAAATAATAATTAAAAATTTAAAAGGTAGAAACTTGATTAAACAATAGGAAAAAATATTATTTTTGTACATCTATACTATATTATTAAAGACGAAACATTAAAAGTTTTGGTCGGTCGGTCGGTCGGTATTTGGGCCGATTCACGGGCCTATCTATAATCAATTTATTAATAACCAATTACCTTTTTTCACTACATTACCTATTTTATATTTATTTTTTAAACCAAACCAACTCATCTTCTAAAAATAAAACGGGCAACATATATATAATATGGTAATATTATTATACATTTATAATTGATTACCTTTTTCAGCTAAAACACATTATTTTTATATTTTTTACCTAAAACAACTCATCTTATAAACAGGACATATATGGAAACCAAATTATTGATAACCAATTACCTTTTTCAGCTAAATTATATTACCTATTTCATATATCTATTTAACTAAAACAAATTATTTTCTAAAAATAAGACGGACAATATATATATAAAATGGTAATATTATTATATATTTATAACCGACAGCTAAAACACTGATTTTTAAGAGTAAAAAAATACGAATCATTAGATATGTTATTTTAAAATATTTTATATTTTAATATCTAAAATACTACTATTGATTACGTCAATAATATATTAAATTTAAATATTATATTGTTAGATTTATAAATCCAATATATATATATATATTAAAATTTTATCAAATTATATATAATAACTAAAATCTAAATAAAAAATAAGAAAATATTAAAGAAGACCGTGCATCGCACGGGATATAAGCTAGTATAATTATAAATTTAGATGCCTAAATCATAAATTCTCTTTATTTTTCCTCTTAAATTGATCTCTAATTGAAAAGTTAAAACTTCAAAATTTTATTTATTACAATTATATAATATTTTTAACATATTTGTATAAATATATGATAATAACATATGTTTAGTTGAAATATTGAAACAATTATATATATGAATATAATTGTATATAAAAAATATTATTAAATTTATTCTGATTAATGATCCGATTAATCATTCCGATTAATCCCTGATTACCCGATTAATCCCTGGACGGTGCCTTCACCGATTAACTCCGATTCCCGTTTTTTACGACACTGAGTTTCATCACTAATTTCTCTAAATTTTGAATTTTATCAAAACAAGTGCCCATCAATCAGTGTTTTTAATTTATAAAAAAAATGAAACTAGATATTTAAATTCGTTATTAGATAATAACCTCAGTTATATTACATCAGCTGCATTATTATATAACTGTAGCTAGTAGCTCTAGATAAAATTCAGATGACAACATTAGGTCAAAAGAACATAACATCACTCAGCAGACTATTTTTTATCTTTATCACTGAGTAATGAAATTCAAGTACTTTCTTTTGAATGTTCCAAAACTTGATCTGGAAATCCAAACAGGTAGAAGCCAACTTGCACAACCTGACCTTATTTATCATCTGTCATCACGTTGTTACCTGTCCATGCTTGTTATCTTCTTTCCAAGTCCAATGTAGAGTTCTGTTTCGACATCCGAATTTTCGGTCTCGGTTGAGGGCGAGTATTCTTTGTCTTCGTTGGATTCTTGTGTTGGTTGAAGTTCACACTAACAAGTTAAAAAAAGATAGAGTAAATCTACTGATTACACTAGCTAATAGTACCAAAGTTAAACAGGTTAATGTCGGTTAATGAGAATGAGAATCAGATAAAAAAAGACGTAATAGAATTTCAATTTCATTCCCGGTTGTAATTTATCCCATAATCTAAATGCCCCCTCGAGTATATTCCACTCCAGATCTTAACCGTGTAACCAAGTAGGGTAGACATTTTCTGATGAGTATATTCCCGGTTGTAATTTATCACATGATCTTTTATTGCTTGAACCATTGTTGTACTCAACATATAGCAGAGGAAGCATTCCACAAATTTCAAAAAAGTTCTCTTAAACCCGAATTTACCTTAAACAGTCTAGTCTTTATACTCCTAATAGAGGTAATGTCTGCCTACATTTCAGTGTCATCATACCCTACTCTCGAGTTGGACATACTACTTATGTCGAAAAAGATGAATATGATAAACCTGATGCCTAATCTTTTATATGTACATTTGGATATTGAATGGTGAGACAAAAGAAGGGGAAAAAATTACCTTAGCAGATAAGACTGCATTATCTGCTGCCAGGGTCTTCTCCTGCAAATTTAACACGAAAGTGTTAGATAACTTAACTAAATAATCAAGCTGACTGCTATTCTATTGTCAGTTCCAGGTAAAATAAATCCAAGAGTAGTTTGAAGAGTTCGAAAACTTTGAAGAAATGAAGCTAGCGGTACTGTAAATACTGTTTTTGCCTTCACTACAGTTTACCTTTTCCTTAAGTTGCTCAATCTGTTCATTGTAGACCTGCATCTGGAATGCACAATTACAGACAAAGATGAAGACATGTTTAGATTCTACATTGCATGAAAAGATCAAAGGAATGCTTCATGAATTATGAACCCTGAATTATGTGATTTGTTTGGACTTAAACCCTATATATGACTTTTTGTTGTCAAAACGAACGTAAAACTGTATAATTTGGACCATGAGTCTGGTCAATTTGGTTCGGGCTCGTTCGACCGAAAAATTGCCAATAATTTTAAATTTGGTTGAGAGCTGAGTCTTTTTACTTGGGCAAAAACAGACCAACTAATACACAGACATATATATGCCCATGTATAATTATGACTGATGGTTGTCTTAACCAAAATGCTTGTTCAGGACCAAAGAGTCCTTGCTCTATCTGTGTCTCCCTCATTCCATTTATGAGAAGTCGAGAGTTCAAATCTTATCGAAGGTACATGCTCAAGGACAAATTTGGGGGTTCAAATTGTAGATCATATGCATTAGTTTATTGTTACCATAAATTTAAATGACTAATACCTTTCTATCTCTTATGGTGCATACAGTCTTCTCTAATTGTTGTTCAACTTGCTGTAGTTCTTCTAGGGTGCATGTCCCTAGACCTTCTCCCAATAGCTTACTGCAATATTCAAAATTCAATTAAGCTTTAGGGTATAAATCCTTGAATTCAATTATAATATACAACTGCTAAAAGAATGGATAGAGAAAGTATGGACCCCTTTGAAACTTCAAGAAGCTCTATCTTCTTTGCCAAACATGCTGTTTCAAACTTCAAATTCTGTCATTAAAAAACATTAATTCAAGAAAATCTCTAGCAACTTCTAAATACTACTCGTAAAAATATTATGCAAAATATTATATGTAATTACAAAAGTGTCATTAAAAAATCAATACTATTATATAAAGGAGAAGACGGGGGCGGTGAGCTGTAGCGCTTCGTTCTATTTTTGTAATTTTCTCAATTTTTTGAATTAATAATATTAAAATTCGAAAAAATCTCAATTACTTTTTAAATACTTACTAATATAGGAAACATATAATATTTTTGCATTTAAAATCTCTACTAATGGAGAAAGTAAATATACAATAGATCTTTACTAATGAAGGAAACTAAATATCACTAATGGAAGAAACTAAATATTCAATTATAATATTCTTGCCTTCAAAATATCTAAATTAGAAAAAAAGTGTATTACCTTACATTATTTTGAACTTTCCTCTATTATTATCCAAATATTCTCATAATACTTTTTTTAATGAAATTACTATTTTAACATACTGCTCTCCTAAACTTTCTTTTTTTATGTAATATAATAGAAAATAAATGAACGTTTTGGTAAATAAGAATTTAATAAATTAGATCGGTCTTGCATAAGAAATTAAGTAATTAATATCTATTATTATCTAAATATTCTCATAATACCTTTTTAATGAAATTACTATCTTAACATACTGCTCTCCTAAACTTTCTTTTTTATGTAATATAATAGAAAATACATGAACGTTTTGGTAAATAAGAATTTAATAAATTAGATCGGTCTTACATAAGAAATTAAGTAATTAATACCAAAAACTAGAAAAAATCTCAATTGCCTTTCAAATATTTACTAATGGAGAAAACTAAATATACAATTTCAATATTCTTGCATTTAAAATCTATACTAATAGAGGAAAGTAAATATAATATTCTTGCATTTAAAATTTTTACTAATAGAGAAAGTAAATATACAATAGATCTTTACTATCTATTTTGAACTTCCCTTTATTATTATCTAAATATTCTCATAATATTTCTTTTCAAATAAAATTACCATCTTAACATTCTACTCTCCTAAACTTTCTTTTTTAATGTAATATAATAGAAAATACAAGAACATATTGGTAAATAAGAAGTTAAGAAATTAGATAGGTCTTGCATAAGAAATTAAGAAATTACTTGGTAAATAATTAATTACCTTTAATACTTTCATACAAACAGCTAATTAATAGTATAAATATACACATAAACTCTGTTAATTGTCAACTGCAATTTTTGTTGTCAACGTTGTTCTTCTTTACTTTTTTGTTTGTTCATGTTAAAAATGTGTATATGAGTACATGAGTATGAAACCTTTTCCTTTATGTTATTTATCTTATTACGTTTGTTTGCAGGATCATATTAAAATGTTTGACAAGATAAGTTATTTGCTATTAGTGTTGATTGAGTTAAGACATGAATTAATAACGAGGGGATTCATCAGTTAAAATAATAGGTCCGGTGATTTTCATGTACATTCAGTTGTGAATTGATTTAAATGTTTATGTGTGTACGTTATTAGTTTCGAATTTATAGTTAAAAGTTGATACACTTGTATACAAGGTAACTTGAAAGTGGAGAATTCATCATGTCTTCAAAAATAAATTTTATCATTGTTTTTTAACGTTTAGATAGTTATTGCTCTAATTTTTATGAGAAAAGATTATATCTTTTAATAAAAATATTTTATGTAATTCATACACGAAAATTCAAAGATAAAAATTGTATATTAAGAAATTTATAGTGTATGTATTTTGAAAATATCATGTTAAGATTTATTCGACTGGAGAATTTATTTAGTGTGTGCATTTTTAACAAAATTTAATAAGTCGGTGCATCTATAACAAAAGTCATACAAGAATAAGAAACATTGAGAAGAGGTCATTAATTTTTTTTTTAAAAGGAAGAGGTTGTTGTTGTTTTTGTTGTTATTTGTTTTGATAAAAAGAGATCATTATTAATAAAAAATTCTCCCAGCAACAAAAAAGATGTTTGTTCATATTTTTTTGAATTTTTTCTTACTGAGAGTAGATTTGGAGGTAGTGAAAATTTTAATAGCTCTGAAGGTATAATTGTAGTTTTTAATTAAACGTTCTAGAACTTTATATATATATATATATATATAATTCAAAACATAAATTTAATTTTATATTAGAAATATTATTTTATTTAAAAACGTATTTTGTAGAATATATTTTGAGAAAATTTAGAGATATTATTATAAAGCCGCTGCGAAGCGCGGCTTAGTAAACTAGTTTACAGTAAAGAACCCCACCACCACACGAAATCTCCTGAGGTGTCCTTTTTCTTTTTATTAATGAATACTAGCTCATAACCCATGCCAAGCACGGGGCTATCATGAGTCGACATCAACATAATAATATTGATAAACATTAATAAATATTTTTAAAAAATATATTTGTCGAGAATTGAATGATAAAAATATAATAAATAAACAACTATTTAATTATGTATTTATAGACAATCGAACCGTTTATAAAACTAAAAAAATTAAAGTAAATAAATAAATCTTGTATGATTACGTAGCTGCAAGGAATGGAACCCTCGATGTAGCTAATAAATTTGAAGTAAAAAAATAAATCTTTTATAATTACGTAGTTGCAAAGAATCGAACCCCGGATGAAGTTAAAGAATTTAAAGTAAATAAATTTTGTATAATTACGTAGTTGCAAGGAATCGAACCCGGATTTTGTGATAATCAAATTTGGTACTTTGGTACCGTGCGTCATTTTCACATTGTTTTGCTTATTAATATTAATTTTAATTATTAAAAAAATTATTAAAAAATGTACTTATAGATATTTGAATGATAGAAATATATAATAAATAAATACTATTTAAATATGTGGTAATAGGCAATTAATCTTGAATTTGGTACCGCACAATATTTTAACATTATTTTCTTTATTAATAAAGAGTATAGAAGTTATAGACAATTGAACTTTGAATGAAATTAATGAAATTAAAGTAAATAAATAAATCTTGTATAATAACGTAATTGTAAGGAATCGAACCCTGAATTAAGTTAAAGAATTTAAATTAATAAATCTTGTACGTAGTTTCGAGAAATCGAACTCATGTCACGTGATAACCAAATTTGGTACTTTGGTACGTGATAACCAAATTTGGTACTTTGATACTTTTGGTATCGCGCGTCATTTTAACATTGCCGATAACCCGTGCCAAGTATGGGCCGAGTATGAGTCGACATCGACATAATAATATTGATAAATATTAATAAATATTTTTAAAAAATATATTTGTCGAGAATTGAATGATAAAAATATAATAAATAAACAATTATTTAATTATGTAGTTATAGACAATCGAACCGTTTGTAAAACTAAAGAAATTAAAGTAAATAAATAAATCTTGTATGATTACGTAGCTGGAAGGAATCGAACCCTCGATGTAGCTAATAAATTTAAAGTAAATAAATAAATCTTGTATAATTATGTAGTTGCAAAGAATCGAACCCCGGATGAAGTTAAAGAATTTAAAATAAATAAATCTTGTATAATTACGTAGTTACAAGGAATCGAACCCGGATTTTGTGATAATCAAATTTGATACTTTGGTATTGTGCGTCATTTTCACATTGTTTTGCTTATTAATATTAATTTTAATTATTAAAAAAATTATTAAAAATGTACTTATAGATATTTGAATGATAGAAATATATAATAAATAAATACTATTTAAATATGTGGTTATAGGAAATTAATCTTGAATTTGGTACCGCGCGATATTTTAACATTATTTTCTTTATTAATAAAGAGTATAGAAGTTATAGACAATTGAACTTTGAATGAAATTAATGAAATTAAAGTAAATAAATAAATCTTGTATAATAACGTAGTTGTAAGGAATCGAAACCTGAATTAAGCTAAAGAATTTAAATTAATAAATCTTGTACGTAGTTGCGAGGAATCGAACCCAGGTCACGTGATAACCAAATTTGGTACTTTGGTACCTGATAATCAAATTTGATATTTTGATACTTTTGATATCGCGCGTCATTTTAACATTATTTTTCTTATTAATAAAGAGTATAGATAATTAAGAGTTATATATTTGCTCTTAAAAGTGAGGATTTTAGCTGATATTCTTACATTCTGATTTAAAAACTAATATAAAAAATCTCTTCTATATACTCTTAAAAAGCAACATTGGGCTTGTTTAGACATAACATAAGCCCCTAGTATGCATACATAAATATGAGTTTAACTAGTTAAAAAAGTCTCGTTTCGCGGCAGCGTCATAATGTTTTTTAAAACTTCATCAATTAAATTAAACCGTCCTCCCGTAAAATATCTTTCTTTTTTAATATCAATATCTCAAATTTAATATATTGAATACTTGTGTTATATATTAATTATCGTGTTAACATACTCCTTTTTCTAATGAGTCACTCTCTCGTTAGAAAAAATACATCTATCCATTAAATTACAAAAATGACTCTTTACTCCGTAATAGTCGTTCTTCCGTGAAACACACATTCTTTTTTAAGATCAAAATTTCAAATTTAATATATTGAATATATACTTGTATTATATATTAATTTTTATGTTAACATACTCCTTTCTAATGAGCCATATCTTCGTTGAAAAAACACCTATATAAATTAACAATCCTATTTTACTTCCAATATAACTTTTAACTATATGTTTTTCCTATAATTCGAATTCTTCTCCTTCATAAATTTGCACGCTTATTCTACTTCGAATAAAACTTTTAATTATATCTACAAACACCTATTTTACTTCTAATAAAACTTTTAATTGTTTGTATTTTTTATAAATTCGAACTCTTCTCCTCTATAAATTCGAACATCTTTTCTACTTTTAATAGAACTTCTAATTTTATGGCTTACCAATAAATTCCAACTATTCTCCTTTATAAATTCGAATACCTACTCTACTTCAAATAGAACTTTATTTATATGTTTTCTCTATAAATTCGAACTTTTCTCCTATATAACTTCAAATACCTATTCTACTTATAATATGCTAAAAAATATTTTTTGATTTGTTAGTATTTAAAATTGTATACCTCTATAAAAATTAGAAAAATAGATTGAGACGATCTTAGAGACGCCACATCGTTGAAAAAACACCTATATAAATTAACAATCTTATTTTACTTCCAATATAACTTTTAACTATATGTTTTTTCTATAATTCGAATTCTTCTCCTTTATAAATTCGCACGCTTATTCTACTTCGAATAGAACTTTTTATTATATCTACAAACACTTATTTTACTTTTAATAAAACTTTTAATTGTATGTATTTTTTATAAATTCGAACTCTTCTCCTCTATAAATTCGAACATCTATTCTACTTTTAAAAGAACTTCTAATTTTATGGTTTATCAATAAATTCGAACTATTCTCCTTTATAAATTCGAACATCTACTATACTTCCAATAGAACTTTATTTATATGTCTTCTCTATAAATTCGAACTCTTCTCCTACATAACTTCAAATACCTATTCCACTTCTAATATGCTAAAAAATATTTTTTGATTTATTATTATTTTAAAATTGTAAATCTCTAGAAAAAATAGAAAAATAGATTGAGACGATCATTGAAACGCCACCTCACCTTTCACGTATCATCCTTTATATATATATATTGATGTTTTTAAGCGTACTTTTATAATTGCAGGATTTGATCATAAATTTATAATTATATCATTAAAAACGTAATACGTACTCGAATAAATCCTCTAAACACGTATTTAGGAGCACGTTTCTCTATAAATATTAATCATAAGCATCTGTACGTTTATGCAATCGCAAGGGGCTGACCTGAATGTCTTGCAGGGCAGGTGGCTTGTTACTATGAACATCATTTGTGCATTTCCTATAGCGCTCTATCATGTCGTGCATGCTGCAAAGATTAAGCACATATTTTAACATATCTTTCTTTTACTAACAAAATCTAATTTTTTTTTAAATAATATCTAATAAAAAAATGTTCTACAACAATCTAGAACAATACTAATCCTGTTAATTAAATTTTTGCATAGTCGGCAATAATTTTAATAATTCAGTATTTTTCATAGTGTTATAGAAGCCAAATTTGTATTGTTTCTAGCTATTTCATTGATAGATACCACAAATATTTGAATTTCCGTATTATCTTAATTAAAATATTGCACATAAAATACGATTTTTGAATATATTTTTTTTTTACAAAAATACGATTTTGCAACTAGCAAGTGGATTCAAACTCAAATGCAACAAAAAATATGTAGAGTCTTTGAGAAAACCCTAGCATTTCCCTATCTGTATACACGTTCTATCTTTTTAGGTGCTACTTTAGTTGTGGTTACCCTAAAATTTTGTGAAAACTTATGCTTATAAATATGATCAGTCAACAACAATTTATGAGAGTTATGCTTATAAAGCCGGGTGATAAGCTGGAAATTAATGAGCCTGCAGTTTCTAAGGGAGACAACTAAGTGTGTGGCCTACCAAACCAACACATACAAGATCCGATGTCGTTGTGTTAGATCATGTTGGAAATACACAGTTAGAAATGAAACATTAAGTGAGGAGAAATTCTAGGCAAGGACATCGATATATAGATGGAAAATGTGTTGAATCCTGGTGGCACCTCAAGAACCAGAGTTAAATGTCTGGTTAATTTTTCAACGATTAAATACAATTACGGATTCAGATTGAAAAAGTGAGAGGAGAGGAGGCGAGCGGGATTATATAAATTTTATGAGAGCAAAAAATTGAAGAATGTTAGAAGACAAAGTTTTCAACTAATTAATTAACTAGTGCACATATAGAGAGATGAGCTATAGAAAACGAATTGAATCAAGCTCTTCTGTTTCTCAAATTTTGATCAAGTATTAGATTCAAGTAATTACACCAACATTTAAAATTTTAGGACCACATCAGAAATCAAGCAGTAAAACTGTTACATGCTCTAGTAATAATTAAATATTATATTTTTATTCAGAAAAAGAAAAAATTTAAAAAAATTTATCAAAGTATATATTAAATGAGTCTTAAGAATATGTGCCGAGCCCGTGCCCAAGTTAAAGAATTGAGGGGGACGGAGGGAGTATTAATTAGTTATACATAGAAGCCGTAGCGAAATCAAACCCGATCAAAATAAACTTGAACATATCTCAGAAATAGAGCATGGATAAGGCTAAAACAACCGTACCCGCAGTCTCAGAGTGTTAGTCTGCAGGCAGAGACTTTTACTAAAAAGAATTGTTGCATGTGAGACAAATGGTTTGTGGATGATTACACAGAATTACCAGATTATAAATGTACTAAATCCTAAATGAATTGGATTCTCACAACAAATACATCTACATACCTTGAACTGGAAAATTCAAAAAGCTTGCCTCTAGTTGAGAAGATAATCAAAGCAACCTCAGCATCACAAAGAACAGAAAGCTCAAAAGCTTTCTTCAGCAGTCCATTTCGACGTTTCGAAAAGGTCACTTGCCTGCTTGTGGCGTTCTCTATCCGCCTCATCTGAGTCTTTCCCCTCACCATTCTCACTTCACTTCTATATATATACCTTCATATCAACAAAACCCAAGATTTGTAAATTAAATCTAAACATCCAAAAAAACACACACACACACACACTGACTGCACACACACAGTACACCTATCAACAACGCAAGATTTTTAACGAATCATAAAGTATGAAAAAGCTTACAAAAGATCTAGCTATCTCTGTAAAAATCTGTATAAAGTCTGCGATGTATCTATTTATAGATACATGTAATTAAGTGTGTGTGTGCTAGAAATAGTAGGAAATAAAAGGTTTTGGAAAAAACTAGGAAGAATAGGGCTGGAAAAGGTAAGAGAGAGAAAGAAAGAGAGATCAAAAAATACCAAGAAACACACAGTAGCTAGTCCAAGAATGGCTGAAAAAATGGGTATAAAATGCAGTGATATTGATTGTAACCGGTGCCTTTTTACCAAATATGTATTGTTATAATACATGTTCTTAATCATTCACTATACCCAACCATCTACCTACTCCAAATTTATAAAGCATCCACCATCTTTTTTCTTTTATAATATATTTTTCAACCTCTCTTTTAATATCAATCAAAACTCCCCAAATCAACCAAACAAAATATACAATACAGAACGGATTTTATATGTCCGTTACAACAGTACAAAACATAATTTATAAATCCGTTAACAAAATATGTAAACATTATTACAGAACAGACTTTATAAATCGGTTAAACATATACATGTATATGTGTGTGTGATGGAAATATGAAACTTGCTAACCTTTAGCTTTTTATGGTAGAAACAAACGCAACAAACTGAGATTGAAAGAAAGGGAAACATAAATAAGGGAAGGCAAAGAGAGAAAAAGAGGGTATTAAAAAAAATACTCCCACTATGCTAAGCTATGTCCGTACGAGATAAAACATGTGTGTCTAAGGATTGATAGTACAACGTAGGTAGCCAACTGGACCAAAGGGAGCTCGAAAACGCATAGGGGGTCTTTTATGATTTGTGAAATTCGCTGTCAACACTTGTGGGACACACGAAGGGGAAAAAAGGACTATACCATGATACATGTGGGTTCTGGGTCCTACTTTCGTACTATAAAACCCTAAGCAGAGGTCCTAAGGCCATCTCCAATAGTGGTCTTTAATAGTGGTCTAAAGTTTTAGATTTAGACAGATTTTAGTCTAAATTCAATTAACAATGGTCTAAATCTTGGTCCAAATTTGGACCGATTAACCGTGTTGATCTAAATTTGGACAGAAACCATTCATCGGTCCAAATTTGGTTTAATACTAAATTAACAGGTTTTTTTCACTTATATTATTATTATTTTATTAGATAAAGTTTTGATTTAAGATACTTATTTATACAATTAACTAATATTATAATATAATTATTATTTATTTCTAATTTAATATTAACAAAATACTAAAACATAATTAAATCAAATATGCTTGCATTTCTTAAATTCAAATTGAAAATACATTCAACCACATAAAATAAAGATTACAATACATAAAACTGAAATTAAAACATAATTTAAATGAAAATGGAATGTGAACTAAATTATTAATTTAGTCATCCAAATTAAATCGACTTCCTCAAGATAATCATTATTTTAACACTTAAAACATTAAAATAATTATTTTATAATTTGGACCAAAATTTGGATTAAACTGTTGGAGTTAGACAGGGTTCGGTCCAAATTTGAACAGACTTTCTGTCCAAATTTAGACCGAACTGTTGGAGTTGCCCTAAGGGTTGCTAAAACCTTTCTTAATCTAGTTGTTTTCCAAATGAAGATGCTAACTTGGATGTAAACTTCCACTTGTGTGCCGACATTTTATTATAGTTAGTTTTTGCCTGGTTTGCTTGCCAACCATGTACATGTTGCTTTATTTGTGTACCACAATATTTCTAGTTTTTCCTAATGCAAAAAATTAACTTTACAAGTAAGAAAGACGGTTGATCATGTTAATATAACCATTTTTAATGAAAAGAAATGACTGGCTTTGTTTTGAGTGGGTTGCTTATGACTTATGAGCTACTGAGTAAAATGATCCTGCATGTTAAACCTAGATCTCTGTTCGATTCTCTTTCAAACGGAAATTTGTCATCCTAATTTTTCAACCTACAATTATTTGATGCATGCATAGTTAAAATTAACTCTAAATTGGAAAAAAAAATAAAAATTATCCCCCCGGCTTCTCTACCTCTCCAATATCCCAATTTTGCTGTCCTTGTAGAACGAATCCTAGCCTAGGTATGTAAAAAGATTGACCAACTCTTTTTATGCAAACAATCTCATTTCCACTCGCTACAAGGAAACAGGACAAAACCGACCGACGCAAAACGGGATGGATCGAAACCGACCGACTGTCAGTCGATCGGTTATAACTGTAGATTCAAACAAAACGTCATCATTTTGGCTGATGTGGCACAGTCAAAACCGACAATATCATAACGGTCGGTTATATTGCTGACATGGCAATGTTAAAACCGACCGTTATTGACAGTTGGCCCGAAAATGAATTAAAAATATTTAAATTTGAATTATTTTGTACTGCGCTAAGGCAAAACGGCGTCGTTTTCTGTGGATGTTAAAACCGACCGCCGTCGATCGGTTATCACGCTACTTAATTTTTATTTTTGTCTTAAAACACTCATTTCTTCAAATGAAACAAAACATAGAAAAGAAAGATAGGAGAAAAAAAGAAGAAGAGGTTGAAGAAAACAAAGAGAAGAAGTGATACAAATCATATAATATAAGTATTTTTTTTCTATTTTGTATTTAATTATGATTACATATATTTGTTTATAATTCAATGTATATATGTATGTGTTTTTACAATTATATGTGAATGTTAAATCATTTGTTTACATATATCATGTAGATGGCAAATATGGATAGAAGTTGGATAGGTAATCAAATACAAAACGATAAAATTTCTTTAACTCCCGAATATAGAAATGGTGTAGAGGTTTTTTTTAATTTTGCAAAGGAGAAAAAAGTGGAGGAGGATGGTAATATGAAGTGTCCTTGTAAGAATTGTAAGAATTTGAATTGGTTAGACATTGATGAAATTAGATTTCATTTGCTATCTAAAGGGATGCTTGAAGGTTATACTGTGTGGACATCGCACGGTGAAGAAGTTGTGCAAAGAAATGAGAGTCGAAAATCACATCATCGGGAACCTCCAAGGGTGTAAGAACCGGTTGATTTTAATGCTATGTTACATGATTTTGTCGGTGCAAATTATGAATATTATGACACCACGGATACGGGAACTAGTAATGTAGAAGAAGCTCCAAATGATAGTGCTAACAAATTCTATGAGTTAATTGTTGAAAATGGAGTCCCTATTTATTCGGGCAATATAAAGTATACATGATTAAGCTTGACCGCAAAATTATTAGAATTCAAAAACTATTCAAATTGTAGTAATAAAGCTTTTGATAGTTTGCTTGAACTTCTTGCGGATGTGTTACCAAAGAAACACACATTTCCCGAAACCAATTATGAAATGAAAAAGATTATGAAGGGTTTGAGGGTTGAATATGAAAAAATTGATATGTGCGAGAATTATTGCATGTTATTTTATGGAGATGACAAAGATAAAATTGTATGTGATATATGTGGTAAAGATCGTTATCGGGATGTTTCGAGGAAAAATGGTAAAAAATACCAAAAATATTTTAAGAGATTTTTCTTTGATTCCTCGACTACAACGCTTGTACATGTCGGCGCATACATCCAATCATATGAGCTTTTACAAGAATCGAGATGTGAAAGAGGTAGAGCTTAGTCATCCCGCGGACGGAGATGAATGGAAAAATTTTGACCTTCGTTATCCATCATTTGCTAATGAGGTTCGTAATATAAGGCTTGGCCTTGCAACTGATGGTTTCAACCCATTTGGCCCTACCGGAAAGAAAACATATAGTGTATGACCCGTGGTGGTTGTTGTCTATAATCTTTCACCATCAATGTGTATGAAAATGCCTTATATGTTTATGACCGATATAGTTTCGGGTCCGAATAGCATCGGCAAATATATTAATGTTTGTCTAAGGCCTCTCATTGATGAATTGAAGATATTGTGGAATACCGGAGTGGAAACATATGACCAATCTTCAAATAACATGACATAATATCATGTTGAACAATACCTCTTCAAATGCATATCTCGCTTATTAGGTATGCACTTTCAGTTGAATGTAACCCTCAATTAACATGACATAGAAAATTAAAATATTATTTTAATGATCCAACCGTACGGATGTTATCATCACGGAAAAATATATTTATACACAAAAAATTAGCCTATTTTGATGATTACAAACACATTTTTATAATAAATATATGAACATATCACCTAAAACTGAGAAATAATTAAAATAAAATTTAAATTACACGATCTACATGATCCAACCATACCAATTTTTATAATCAATGAAAATTGATCTATGTACGAAAAATTAGGCTATATAATTAATTATAATTATCTTTTTCTAAGGTTTATTTCGTTTTAGCGGTTTCTAGGGTTCACTAAAATTGACCATTAGGGTTTCTAGGGTTCGTTAAAACCGACCGACTAGCATAAAACCGGCCATCTATTTTTTTGGGAAAAAATTTTCACGAAAAATTAAAACCTCCGCCTTTAACAAAACGACGTCGTTTTGCATGTGTTACAAAGCCCAAAGACATAACCGACCACGACGTCGGTCGGTTTTAGTCTAGGTATAAATAAAAAAAAAGAACTACTCACATTCTCTTTTACAACTCTCTAAACTCTCAACTCTCAATTCTCTTTTCTCTCTCAATCAATGGCGAAAATAATCCGTTCAACCCATGCAAAATCAGTTTGTTCAACTCAAATTCGTGCAAATCAATTTCATGCTTCCTCATCCCCACTTTCTCAACTTGATGTGAGTTTTAAACCTCTATATATATATATATATATATATATATATATATATATATATATATATATATATATATATATATATATATATATATATATATATATCTCTGTGTGTGTGTGTGTGTGTGTGAATTCATGTATGTATGATACGAATTTTTCTTGTATTTTTTGTTGGGTTTAAAGTCAATTTCGATTATTTGTTTTCTTTGTTTCGATTATGTATTTTTCTTGTATTTGCTTGTATGTATGTGTATTTTTTGTTGGGTTTATTAGTTTGATTATGAAGGTTTTCTTGGTTTGATTCGATTTATGGTTTCTATTATTTGTTTATGGCTTCGATTAGTTGTTTACTTGCTCGGTTTGTATAATTTGGTTGGAAACACGTAAAAATTTCGATTAACTTGTGCTATTTTTCTTTTTTTGCATGCACGTATCGGTCGGTAATGATACTACCATTTGATATGTATTTGTTTTATTAGTCTATGGTGATATTGAGATATTTGTTTTGCTTTGTTTAATTTGTATTTTTGCTCGATTTAAGGTTTGTAATTGGATAGGATTTAAGGATTCGATTTACTTGCTTTGATTATTTGTTTTTATATAATGTTTTGGATTTGATTTATATAATGTGAAATATTTATGATTCATTTGATTACAAAACATGAACTTGTGACATAGAGATATGAACTTGTGGTTTTATGATATTAACTTGTTATGTACTTATTTTCGTGTTTTTTTTTTAAAATTTTAGGGGCTCTTTGGTTGGCTAGTGTTTACCATATTGATTGGAATGGTGATATTGATGATGGCAAAGAAAGGAAAAGGCAAGGAAGTTGAAAAAGATAAGGGAAAGGGCAAGAGCAAGGGAAATGAAAAGGGAAAGAGCACGTTGGCCTTGCGTGATGAGCCAACGGATTCGGATGGCGATTCGGACCCAACAAATGCAGAGGAACATGTGTATCGACTAAGGAGATCGCGATCACATTCAAGCGGAATTTTTGGAGCTAAAAAACCACTTAAACCACAACATATCAATATCTCCGATGGACAGTAAGTCTACTTTTATTTATTTGTCCTAGTATAATGAGTTGTTTAATAGTTTTGTTTCTACTAGTTTCGTACTTTGTCTCTTTTTTAAATTATGCAAAGATAATGAATATACATATTTATAGGAGGCATATGATAGTTATAGTAAGTCTAGATTTTGTACTAGGATCATACATAGTGTTTCTTTTTTGTATTAACAATATTTTAGATTTATGAACACTTAACTTTTATAATAACTTTAAAAAAAGAATACAAAAATTAAAATTCTTGGATAAGTTTGAAAGTATCTTAAATACATGAAATATTGAAATTTAAAACCATAAAGAGTATTGAAATCAAAGTTGTCTACTTGAAGAGCATTTTGCACCAAATATTAAAAATAGTTAATGTTAATGAATCGAATTGGGAAAAACTTATAAATAAATAAAAAGTCCTTCGATATGTATGTTGTGTTAATAATTTAATTTGTTCTATATAGTATCGAAGATAATACGGCAAAAAAGACTTTGCTTGGGAGCTTATCTAAAATGGTTGAAGCAAAGGACTAATCAGTTTTTTGTAAGTAATACAATGTTAATTTTTATTATATTTGTTTTTTTATTTAGTTATGAACTTGATTTGAATATGAATTTGACCCTATCACTTGTTTCTATTTTGTAGGATTTTTATAAGCATGAAAGGGGACAAAGCTGTTCACAATCAAGAAGGATTGTTGAAGATCACATAAAGAAAACAATAAAAAGGACTATGAATGAGCTTAAGAAGAGAGTGGAGACAAAAGTGGAGCAGACCGGGGTTTCGAAGTTGTCATTAAAGCCCCCTTATTGGTCTCTTGCATTTTGGAAGGATCTTTTAAATTATTGGGAGACGGATGAAGGGCACTTGCATATGGCAAAGGTTGGAGCTTCAAACCGCGAAAATGTTGAAAGGTTGCATTGTGCCGGTGCTCGGTCATTCAACACCGTGAGAAGAGTAATAATATTTAAATATGTATACACACACAAGGTTATTTCATTTTATAACATAACTAATATACTAATATAAGCTTATTTTATATTTGTAAGGAAATGATAAGGAAAAGTCGTAAGACTCCAACTAGACTTGAGGTGTGGGATAAATGCCATAAGAAAGTTGGCTCCGATTCGAATAACCCTCAATACACTACTCCGGGCGCCATGCACATTGCGGTAATCTCAAATTTTTATTTTTTTTCACCTTTATTATAAGTGTAAAAAAAGTTTATTTGTTCTAATAAAATTTGAAAAATGTGTAGGAACGATATGCCGCTATTCTTGATCGTATGCCGGTGGAGATAACTCAAACGGGTGAACGAGATGAGCCTTGGGATTGGTGGATGGAAGCAATGGGGGTTCCCGAAGGTGAAAAATCTAAAAAGAATTATGTTGCCGGGTTCCCCACTCTTCGAGCTAGTGATCTTATTCCCACACTTGCCACCCGCTATAGGGATTCCACCCGAGGTGAAGCCGGCTCATCTTCATCCGCTCCAAGACAACGTGAAGTCCTCCCCGACAATGTGTATATCTCGATTGTTAGAAATGTGCTCACGGAGATTCGCGCCAATCCGGATCGATTCGCTCGCCAGCTATCCGATGAAGAGATAGCCAACTTTGCACGCACCGCCCTCGAAACCTGTGATTCATCCGCCGATCCAACTCAAAGACTTCAATGGAATAGTCTCATTGGCGGTGATATTGTACATATTATCGGGACCTTGATTGATGATGTCCTTCAAAAAACTGAAGCGCGTGTGGAAGCCGTAATAATTAGCTCCTATTTTGTATTTGTGCTAATTTAGAATATAGTATTTCATTTTAATTAATTTATATGTACATAGGAAGCGGCAAATCGGCTTGCTTTGGAAGAAAAAGATTATACGGATGTGGACGAGGCCTCAGACGTGGCCTCAGACGTGGAGGTTGGCGACCGTGAAGGCAATGGTGGGGATCCGACGACTCTCCGGTTTCTTTGTCGTCGTAGTTATTTATGTCTTTTGTTTTATGCAATTCAAATCTGAACAATGTTTGTTGGTTGTAATGATGTTACTTTGTTGGTTGGATGTCCGAAATATCGGACTTAACATTGTATGGTTTATTCGTTTATCGGATATTTGAATTTGGTTTTAATGGTTTATATTTTATCAATTATGTTTTGTGCTTGATTTTAATGTAGTGAGTGGTATAGGATTGAATGTTATAGTTGATATTGGTATTGGAATGGTACAGGGGATACAATGATATTGGTATTGGAATGGTACCCGACATACAGCAGAACCTGCAATTTTAAAAAAAATGAACACAGAAAATCGACCGTTTATGCTGCATAACCGACCATTTTTTACCATTCCATTACCAGAAAACCGACCATAAACGCACATAACCGACCACATTCAAAGTGTAAAACCGACCATCTCCTTAAAGAGTGGTCGGTTATAAGGTGGTCGGTTATAAGGTGGTCGGTTATGCCACTTAACAAACGTTCTGGTAGAAAACCGATCGATTATGCACATTTGACCACGATCGGTTATGTGTGTCAGTCAACATTTTACGTATTGCGATAACCGACCGCCTATGGTCGGTTTTAGGTTGCTGACGTGGTGCCACGTTGTGCCACGTGTAGTAAGTGGACCCACACAAATATAGTCTGCAAATACACATAATCGACCGATGGTAATGGTCGGTTATAATCGTAAACCTGACCATGTTGACGTAAACAACCACTACATATGATCGGTTTTACTACTATAACCGACCGATGGTACATATAATCGACCAATTGTAGTGGTCGATTTTGTCCTGTTTCCTTATAGTGACTACTAGAAAATATTATTAAAAGTGACCAAAATTAAATGTGACCGCCTACTGTGGCTACTAGAGTCAATTCACTTTGGTCACAAACTCAAAGTTTCCAAATATCCAAAACATACTTACAGCATTACATAGTCAAATTTCTATATGCTTGTGCTTCCGAGTGTAATTTTTCTAGTCATATATATGTACTATTTTCCAAATAAATCAGAACGCATCAAGTATATATTATTTATTTATTTCGAGTTTGGATTTGTATTCGAATTTATATATTAAACAAACAAAATTTGTTTGTTATTAAAATAATTAAAGCATACAATAATCAAGGTTGGATTTGATAAATGTAACTCAAAGTTGGTGCAGACACATGCTACCACACTTAAGCAAGTGGCTATAACTTGCAATTGCTCCCTTTTATGTGCCTCGAGGCCCTCGACCTAGGTTTCTCCTGTTACATTTCACCACTTCCTATATATACTAACTTATTATGAATTTCAAATTTGTCCAATCATTGTTAGCCTTTGTTCCCTTGTATGTATCTACATATACATGCTTACATTGGATACATGAGTTAAGACAACTATGATCCCTATATTAGGGATAGATTTCATTTTGACGTTGCTCCATTCTATCTGATCTTCACTTTTTTAGCATTTCGACATGCATGTAAACATAAAGTATTTGGACTGGTCCATTTCCCAAAGAATTGTTTATTTAATTTATAACGGTATACTTAAATTTATTTTAAAATTCACCCAATATATTTAGTGTTATAAAAAGCGGTAATGGTAGTTAATCCGTCAAGACAACGGATTAATCGAAATGATTAATAAGATCATTTATCAGAATTAATTTAATTAATAGTATTTTTTATATACAATTATATAATAATTTATAATTGTTTCGTTACATTAACTATATATATCTATTTATCATACATTTATGAAATTATATTAAAAATATTGTATAATTAAAATAAATAAAAGTTTCAAGATCTAACTTTTGCATGACGGATCAATTTGAGAGGAAAAATAAGAGAATTTAAGATTGAAGCATATAAAATAATAATTATACATATATATAATATTTTTTTTTCTTATTTTTGCTCAAATCTCTACCTTTTAAATCTTTAAATATTTTTTAATTTTTACTAGTTTTTACTAATTAGGCTAATTTTTGATCGAATAATCTAATTTTTGACCGATTTCGACCGTTTCAACCAACTTTTAACTATCTTTTTGAAAAAAAAAATGATTTTTAGCCGATTTTTGCATAATCAGCACGGTGAACCATGGTCTCGTCTGTCGATTAATCAACTATTAATATCACCTACTACTAAATATTTTGTTTTATTGATGTCAATTTTCGTTATTGATGAGACATCATAAATAACGAGTATTCGTATAAATATCTAGTAAAAAATCATGATTGTTGACGAAGGAGGTTAGGGTTTTATAGATTTTTAGATTGAGCTTGAGAATTATTTTAAGAAAGAGTTCCAGAATATCGAGTGTTAGGTCTCACTCCTACTTAACAACTCTACGTAGTTGTTTTAGGTTCCCCGAGTAGATTTCCGGTTCATACGGTTTTCCTATTATTTAGGAGTAAATTTTCTAGTTTTACTGAGTTTTCTCGTATATAATACTTCTCCTAGTTAACTTTTAATATGAATCGATATTCGTATAAGATCAAATTTATATCTCCTATCAACATGTTTAATGGATGTAAATTAATTGATCAGAATAACATCTGAAAATGGAGGCCATACAGATTATGTGTTTTGCGATTTCCAACATCTAGCAGAGATGAGACTTTCCATTTTTAGGATGAGCAGTCGACATAAGTAAATTATACTTTTTAACATTATTATATACTTTTTTTTTATGTACAGTATTAGGTATTTCAAAAATTTTACCAAAAATTTTAGTGAATGAAGTGGGTGACAAATTTTGATTAAGATGCATATGAATGCACACAAAATCCTATTTTATTATTAGGAATGTTATCATGTTTACTCGTGATACATTAATATTTAGTACAACGGACAAAATTTGAATTCTCTAGTATTATTCTATTTTTATTGTTGTCAGTTTTCGTTCTCAATATTTTACTCCAAAAATTTCACCAAATATAAGTCTGAGTATCCTTTTTTCAGTTATAAAAATATAGTGCAAATTGATTTAGCTACTTTAAAATTCATTTCATGAATTAAATACTTTATTGTCAAGGAAATTTGTTAAAAGGGGATTAAATCATTAGATTACCAGTTTTAAAATTAACTATGAGGTTTTAAAAATATTTATTTTTTGTAAAAGACTTATGCAAGTGATATATGCGGAATTAAAAGATAATCACACTTATTTATTTGTCTCCTCCGGATACTTTGTTGGAGACGTTGATGTATGATTCATCTTTTTATTGAAATTTGCTTTTATTTCAAAAAAAAAAAAAAGATAATCACACTTTGTGCAATTTTATTTTTGCTCGCATGGCACAACCGTTAATAGATTCCCTTAACCTACTTCCCGCGTTTCCGAACTTTTCTTCTCAATGTGAGATTTTTATTTATAAAATAATTTCGTTCTTTTTATAGGCAGAGAAATGTTTATATTAATGTTATAAATATTTGTTCTGGCATTTGATTTAGCCACTCTCTCATCATTGATGTAAAATATTCAGAAAACTTATCTTGTCCAGTCTCTCACGACACTACTAGAAAAAGTAGATATAACATCGCTGTTTTAACATCGGTTACAAAAGTCACCCATGTTAAAGGGTGTTTCAACATCGGTATTTTTTAAAGCGATGTTAAAACTCGTTTTAGACATCAGTTCAAAAAATAACCGTTCTGAATTCTTATTTTTAAAAAATTTATAAAATCCTGTATACCACACTTTCCCCTGATTACACCAAATATTTCTCAAAATATTTCCCCCTTATTACACCAAATATTCCCCCCTTACTGAAATTTCTATTCCCCCAATTTCCCCCCTTTCCCACACACTCACCCTCTCGCTCTCATTTTCTCTCCCGACGGCTCTCTCTCCATCGCTCACCATCTCTGTAACCCTAATTTCACCATCTTACATCTCACCATCTCAAGCCTAATTGAAACCCTAATTTCACAAATTGAAACCTAATTGAAGGAACCGAACCGAGATAAAAGGAATCGACCTAACTGGGTTTCTTTTTCTTTCAATTTTTCTTTAATTGTGCTTTAATTTGTAAGTTTCGGTTTCAATTTTTGATTTTCAACTCTATCTTTTTCTAGAGATCTGGAGCTTGGACTGATCTGGTGCCAAAAGGGTGTTTTCTGATACGATCAATGGTGGTTCAGGCAAGTGGGTATTTTCTAGTAATGGTGGATCTGATGGTGAGTTGGCTCAGAATGGTGCCTTTATTAATAATTTCCAGTAATAATTTATGTTTGTATACTTCAATTATTTTTTTGTGATATGATTGTGGTTAATTTTGTTTATGTGTGCTTTTGGCAGATCTGAATTGTTTGTTTCTCGTGATGGGAACATTGAGAAGCTTGTTTCAGGGTTATTGAAGCCGTTTGTGGCACAATTAAAGATTGCAGAGGAACAAGTTGCTTTGGCAGCTAAGTCGATCAAACTTGAGACTGAGAATTATAGAGATGGAGAGAGGTGGTTCACTAATAGTAGTGCGACTGTGTTATATGAGTTTTGTTATATGTAAGATTTTAAATTTAGGACTAAATATAAATCGCATAATTTTTATTTTATAGAGAATAAAGATTCTTAGTATAGATTATCATGTTATAAAATATATACAACAAATTATCTTACACAACAACTAATCATTACTTCAAAGTTAATAATGAAACATAACTAAAGTGCATAAACTTTTTAATCTTTGCATCTTGAATCTATATAAGGTCTCTGAATCTTTTGTCTTCTTCTTATTACAAAAATTATTAACTCTTTTTTATGTGTAAGACATGGATTATAGAAGGAGAATAATCCCACTTCACACTTTTTTTTATATATTTTGAACAAAAATCCCACTTCACCTAATCTTACTCCAAAATTTAGATATTTAGATATTTATAATATTTTATTAGATAAATAAAACTGGACCGATATATTATGTTACTAAGCAATATCTACACACTATAATCTTTTATAAGATAGATTAAACTGAACTAGTATATTTTGTTATTAATTAGGGAGAAAATTATTATAATATTTTTTTTGGGGAGTAAGGTTCGAGAGAGAACCATTTTATCGAGAGAAACGAGAGAACCCTTCTAAGACCATTGATATAGTATAATATAATTAATGAATCTTAATAAAACACTTAAACGAATCTTGAATATCAATTGAAATTTATTATAAATAAATTTTATATCGAAATATATTATAAAACACTTTATAGAATACTTAACAAAATCCTAATTTTAATATAATTATTAAAACACTTAAAAGAATCTTATAAAATTATTAAAACACTTAAAATAATCTTAAAGTACTAATAAAAGTATTATAGTAAATCTTTAAAACATATCAGCCGTTGGATGGTGTGAAAAATTAAGGGTGATTGATTAGTTCTCTAAAAAAGGTAGGTTCTCCCTAGATTTTTCTCCTTTATATATATATATATATATATATATATAGGTCATTGCTCCATAAAAAACATTCTTATATAAAGAATGTTAGGCTCAAGACATGTCTGAATACCACTATTAACAAGCCTACACTATGTGACTATGTCACATTACATGACCTAGTGAGTTCTATCACTGGGATTTAGTATAGGTCTCTAAATGTACTTTTCTTGTTCTCATGAACATTAGCTTGATCATGTATGCTCAAAGTTATAATGAGCTTAGTAAAGTTTCTTGTATCTAGATTGTATATAGGCCATTGAATAATTGTCCTGGTAGAAGTTCAGAAGTGTTCATGCAGCAGGATAGAGATGAATAAGGCCATGAAGAAATAAGTTGCAGAAATTTGTCTAAGACATTATATAGCAAAGTCAGAAGAAAGCTATGTCGTGAAGTCACCAATATCTATGTCGTGAAGTGCTACATCGCATAGTCCATTTTGTACTATGTCGAGAAGTCCTCAAGACTCATGTCGTGAAGTGTTGAAGTCAGCAAAGTCAAAGAAGCCTAGATCGTGAAGTCCTCAGAAGCCCTATATCGCATAGTCGTCAAATGACTTATGTCGCATAGTCGTCAAATGACTTATGTCGTATAGTCGTCAAATGACTTATGTCGCATAGTCGTCAAATGACTTATGTCGCATAGTCGTCAGAAGCCCCATGTTGCATAGTCATCTTATGGCCTATGTCGCAAAGTCTTCAAAGGCTATATCGCGTAGTCCTCACAAGGGAGATCGCGAAGTCAGGAATGAAGTGGAGTTCACGATATCAACACTTAGCCGTTTATAACAAGACAAATCAAGGTACAGAACCAAGAATCAAAAGAGACAAATACTGAAGCATTTGTTCTGGCAAGGTGGTCCAAAGAACAGATGGCAAATCTACAGCTAAACTTGGAGAGAAAGATAAGAGACAAGCAGCTACAGAAACGGGAAAGACTCCGAATAGCAGGTGGTCCTTCCTGACACAGTGAACTTCTTATGGCAGGACACGTTGGACTTTCAGAAGGGGTAGCTGTGTAATATTGAGTGTGCCTAGTTTGTATAGGTGAATATATATTGTGCACACACCACTGTCAGTTGTAAGAGATATACACAAAGTTTTTATCTTAAGCTCTTTTCTCTGTAAGCAAGCAAGTACAAACTGTTCTTGTTTAGAAGCCAGAAATTCGATTGTGAATTTCTTGGAAAGCCGTAGTATTTAATTTGCTTATACAAAGTAGATTAAAGTGATTGTGTGTGTTGTTTACTTTCTACATATTACATAGCATAATCATATACAGTTTATATTTAGTTTCAAGAAAGCAAAAATTCATCAAACTATCCATTCACCCCCCCCCCCCTCTGTCTAGTTTCTAGGTGATATTCATTCCTAACAAGTGGTATCAGAGCGAAGGCTGTTAACGTACAAACAGGAAAAGATCAAGAATGAGTTCACAGAAACTGAGCAGTATCAAGATTCCTCCCTTTAACAAGGAGCACTACAGTTTATGGAAAAAGAAGATGTTGCTTTTCATCAAAGCTTCTAACCCCATGTATTTAGATATTCTAAAGCATGGTCCCTTTATTCCAAGGATCGAGATTGGTGAAACAACCAATGGCACTGAGATAGTACCAGCAAAACATGTGCCCAAAGACCCCTCAAAATACACTGATTCTGAAAAGGAGAAAGTAGCACTGGATGGACATCTTCAACTTATCATTTGTGAATCTATGGATTTCAACATGTATGGCACTGTTGCTCACTGTACTAGTGCCAAGAAGATGTGGGATCTTATAGAAGTGCTCTGTGAAGGAACTACTGAAGTAAGAAAGAACAAGAAGCAGATTCTTGTCTCACAATATGAAGCCTTCATGGCTCAGCCAAAAGAGGGAATCACAGAAGTGTTTGAGAGATTCAATAAGCTGATAAACGAGCTCAAACTCTATGACAAACACTATGAGACAGAATAGCTCAATATAAAGTTCTTACTAACTCTTCCAGATCACTTGGAACCAAGAATCTCTTCCCTTAAAGAAAGAGATCTAACAAAGATTGGTTTTGATGTGTTGTATGGTGTTTTGAAGACATATGAGTTAGAGCTGTTTCAAAAGAGATCTATTCAAGCAAAGCAAGGATTAGTGGCCAATACCTCTTGTGCCCTTATTGCTGACAATCTAGGTCAAAGAATGGATTCTCTAAAAATCAGTCAAGTCAAGATTGAGGAACTGGAAAGTGATGACACTGGTGATGAAACTCAGGTTGTGTATGATTTACCTGAAGAGAATGAGTTCTACAACATAGATGAACTGGACAAGATGGAAAACAAATCTTTTGCTTATATGGCTAGGAGATACCCTAACATCAGGTTTAAGAGGAAGCATCCATTCAAGTCTAGATTCAATAGTGGAAATGCTGGTGGTTCAGGTAGCTCAAACTCTTTCAACAAAGGAAAAGGGATTGCTGGTGCAGTTAAAGGAGGATACAAATCTGGGAGTGTGGATAGGTCCAAAATAAGATGCTATAACTGCAATGAACTTGGGCATTTTGCCACTGAGTGCAAAAAGCCTAAACAGGTCAAGAAGGACAAAGCATACTTAGAGCTTGAAGCTAAGTATGAGGCTCTACTCAAGAAACAACAGGGTAAAGCTTTTATTGTTGAGGGAAAATGCTGGGATGACTCTGATGAAGAAGAAGAACAAGAGTACTCAAACTATGCCTTGATGGCATTTTCTGATGATGGTGATTCTAGTCAGGTACCTATTCTTACTTCTCTTGATATGACTCCCCTTCAATATAAGCAAACTGTTGAAGATATGAGTACTGAGATGTTTAATATTCATACTAGCATGTTAGTAGCAAATGAAGAAATTGATAGACTAACTGCTAGAAATCTTGAGCTTACTGAAAAGAATGAGGAACTTGAGTTAATGGTTGTGAACCTTGATGGTTTGAAAAAGGAGGTTGAGTATCTTAAAAACAAAGTGATTTGTGCTGAACAAATAGAGAAAGCTCTTAGGGAACAAATTGCTGAAACTGAATTGAAACTAAGAAGCTTTAAGAACTCCTCTGAACTTATTCAAACCTATCACAAGGAACACACTGAAGATAGCAAGGTTGGAGTTGGTTTTGACTATGAGAATGATAACGGAAGGAAGAAGGCAAAGGGCAAAGGAAAAGAATCTTTTACAAACAAAAATGCCCCAACCATTCTGTCTAGTGTTGAACAGCCCATCTTCAAAAATAGTTTTGTTGAGTTTGATGAAGAACTATTGATCATCAAACAACAACTTCTTGAAGAAGATGAGGCTGCTAAAGACACTTCTTCCTCTCCTGAATCTGTCAGTCAGAAAGAGACCAAAGACAATCTTGTCAAGAGTCCTAACGCAAAGAAAGAAGTTGTTAAGAAAAAGAAACAAAACAGAAATGGTAAGGTAGGTGTCAACAAGGGTAACAACTATGCTTATGTGCCAAATGCTCCCAGGAAACAATGTCAGAAATGTCTATCTGTTAATCATTTGACTCATAAGTATAACAAACAAGTGAATGTTGAAGTTGATAACCTGAGTAACCATTCTTCTAGCATAAACTCTAGTCATGATTCCTTCTGTGGTAAGCCTAATTGCATGACATGCTATGTGACTGTGATTGCTAACTGTTTATCTCTAAACCATAAACTTGATTCTGCACAATCTAGTGAATCACACACACACATACACACTCACAGGACAGGATCCCCAATCAGGGTTGAGAGGGTGAACACTTCATGTGAGCCTAAGAGTGTGAACTCCAAAGCCACAAACAATATGAAGTATCCTACTGTGATGAATGCAACTTATGACAGAAGAATTGTTAACAAAAATGTTTCTAAATCAACTGGACCCTACCATGTGTGGGTACCAAAAACAACTTAGTTACTTTGTGAATGCAGGACAACAGGAATAAAAGAGTCATATGGATCTTGGACAGTGGATGCTCAAGTCACATGACTGGTGATATAGCCCTGCTATCACATTTTGAGGAAAAGGCTGGCCCATCAGTAACCTTTGGAAATGACAACATTGGTTATACAATGGGATATGGCAGTATAAAATCTGGAAATGTCATTATTGAAGATGTAGCATTTGTTGAAGGACTGAAGCATAATCTCTTGAGCATTGGACAATTTACCAACAGGGGTTTCAAAGTGGAATTTGATGAAGATCATTGTTCAATCTCAAAAAGAGAAAGTGGTGAAGTTGTTCTAACTGGTGTGAAGAAAGGAAGCATGTTTGTAGCTGATCTCAAGGCTGTAGACAAGGGAGAAATTTTTTGTTTCTACACTAAAGCCACAAATGAGGAATTCTGGCTATGGCACAAGAAACTGTCTCACTTGAATGTTCAGGCAATGAACTCTCTAATCAAGAGAGAACTCATCAGGGATTTGCCTGCCTTGGAGTTTGTGCAAGATGGAGCATGTGAAGCTTGTCAGAAAGGAAAGATTAAAAGATCTAGTCACAAGAACAGGTTGCTCAATACAAACTCAAAACCTCTGCAGCTAATTCACATGGATTTATTTGGTCCTGTGAATGTAATGTCCCTTTCCAAAAAGAAATATGCTCTAGTAATGGTTGATGATTATTCAAGATATACTTGGGTGGAATTCCTATTCTCCAAAGATGAAGCACCTCATGTTATAATAGAGCATATCAAGAGAGTTGATAGAGAAGCACAAAGCACTGGTTCCTCTGTAGTTGCTTTGAGAAGTGATAATGGAACTGAGTTCAGAAATTCAACATTGTATGAGTTTTGCTAAGATAAAGGAATTTCTCAACAATTCTCAGCTCCTAGAACACCTCAACAAAATGGAGTAGTTGAGAGAAAGAATAGAACTCTCATTGAAGCTGCAAGGACAATGTTGTTGGATGCAAAGCTACCTACTAGCTTTTGGACTGATGCTGTACAGAGTGTTTGTACCTGAGCAACACAAAGTCATGGAAAGCATGGATGTTACCTTTGATGACAAGAAAACTCCTGGACTTAAAACAAGTGATCAAGACATTGTACCATTAAGATTTGAGAATCAAGGTTATCTTGAGGATTCTGAAAGTGAAGATGAACCACCTGTTCAAACTGTTCTAGAAAATGAAATTCTTGAAGTTGACAATCTTCTTCAAACACCTGTGCAAGGGTTCACAAACATAGGGGGAGAAGAAGAGAATGCAACTGTCAACCAAAATGAGCTTGGAACAGATCAAGGAAATGAACAGGGGCACACAAGGAAATGGGACAGAGCCCACACTAGGGATCAAATCATTGGAGATCCTGGTGAGGGAGTTAGAACAAGAAGGGCAACTATGAATACATGTCTGTATAGCTGCTTTCTGTCACAAGAGGAACCTAAAGTAGTTGAAGAAGCTTTGAAGATTTCTGATTGGATTGTTGCCATGCAAGAAGAATTGAATCAATTTGAGAAAAACAAAGTATGGGAGCTAGTGCCACCTCCTGAAGGAAAGAATGTTATTGACACCAAATGGGTGTTCAGAAACAAGATGGATGAAGAAGGAGTGGTAATAAGAAACAAAGCAAGGCTGGTTGCCAAAGGATACTGTCAGCAAGAAGGCATTGATTATGATGAGACATTTGCACCTGTAGCTAGACTGGAAGCCATCAGAATCTTCCTGGCTTTTGCAGCTCACTCAAATTTCAAGGTGTATCAAATGGATGTGAAAAGTGCATTTCTCAATGGTGATCTTGTTGAAGAAATTTATGTATCTCAACCACCTGGCTTTGAAAATGAAAACTTCCCAGACTTTGTGTACAGACTGCTTAAGGCACTCTATGGACTCAAACAGGCACCAAGAGCCAGGTATGAGACTCTATCTCAATTCCTTCTTGAGCATCAATTTACCAGGGGTACAATTGACAAAACCCTATTCTTCAAGAAGCATGGAAATGATATCATTCTTGTTCAAATCTATGTGGATGACTGATAAGTGGATTTTATATCCTCTTGGAATGCTTAGAAACCGGCTTAAATTGGTGGAATTGACCTCAAGTATGTGGTAAGTGTGATATGTTCTAGTGTTTTAATGCAGGTGAACTAGTTGGAAGTACCAAGCATGATTTCAGGTCTAAATGGTGGGTTCTAAGTCCTAGGATTGGAGTTGAAGATAGCAAGAAAAATGGAAGACCCTTGGAAGCACTTGGAGGACCTTGCAAAACTCTTGAAAGCACTTGGGGCACCTTGGAGGAACTTAGGAATCCGTTTGGAGGCTGTTTGGAGTCCATGGGCAGGACCCTGGCGCGCGGGCGCGCGGCCAGGCGCGCGGGCGCGCGGCCTTGGCAGTCATCAGGCGCGCGGGCGCGGACCAAACGCGCGGGCGCGCGCGCGAGGCAGAAACGGAGCGCGCGGGGGCGCAGCTAGCGTGCGGGGGCGCGCGCGAGGAGGATTCAAGACGTGCGGGCGCGCGCCTAGGGCGCGGCCGCCTGACAAAATTCTTGGAAATTTTCCTGATTTCGATTTTTAATTGGAAATATGGAAATATCTTGCTGAAAAAGCCTCCTGGAGTTTATATAAATACAACCCTTCACCAATAATCACCACCGATTCCCAGCAACACATAGAGAGAGAGCCGAGACACGGAGATTCAAGTTTGACGAAGGATTCCTACGCGCGTGACAAGCAACGGAGTTCTAGATCTACTTTTCTTTTGTATTTTTCTTGGCGATACTCTTGGATGCTTTTGGGATTTGTTTTCTCAACTCTATTACTTTAGTATCCATATTATTCGAATCTAGTTCATTATCATGTTTTCATCAAACCCCGTGACGATGAGAAGTTCGATCATGAACTAATCGTTGTCATGGGGTCCTAGCGGATTTATTTATGGAATTTAGTAGTTGATTGCCTTATTGATATGTGTGTGATGGCTAATTGATATCCTAGTTTGGTTGTGCTTATTCTTCTTGGATGCGTAGCTAACATCTAAGATTGTTTGTTAATCTCCATTGAATGCGAAAGTGGATATAGAGGTTTGGAACTTGCCATGCTAGCATAGGTTTATGTATCTTTGTCATGCATGATTCGTAGGTGATTTTAACCATCTTACCTGCCCTATGTAATCTGAATGGATAACTTGTTCGTTAAACCGTTATGTTTTCAAATCTTATTGACATATAGGGTCTAAGCATAATTGGTGTCTACCCAACTTCTATCTCTTTTGTGGATGTTTGAGTAGTTTGGTATACGCATACTGAAAGGTAGCGTGTACTGATTTCGTGTTATTCGATTAGTTATCACAACTGTCACATGCATTGATTAAAGACAAAAGACTCTAGATGAAGTATTTAATGAAGTTAGGATCCCATGTTTTATTCTCATAAGTAATTCAATATCAATCTTAGTTTAATATAGTCTTGGTAATTTGTTTAGTTAATTTTAGATAATCAAACCCAAATTGTTAATTGTCTTAGCAGTGGATAAAAATCATACATTGTTGCATAGGTACATTAATTGAATTGAACACCTCATTAGATCTCTGTGGGAACGAACTTGACTTATTCGTATATTACTTGTGACCACGTGCGCTTGCGTGATTTTGTGCTAACAAGTTTTTGGCGCCGCTGCCGGGGATCATCGGTGTTTTATTTTAGTTTATGTGCTTGTCATCAGTGGTCGTTAGAGTTCACTGACTCGGATTGTAGTTGTTTGTTCTGTGTGTTTCAGGTACTTGAACGTGTATGCGAACACGTTCTCAGACTCGTAAATTGGAAGAAGAAAGATTAAAGTTAGTAAAGATGGGAGACGTACCAGAAGGAGTAGCACCTGCAGCTAAGGCTTTGAAGGACTATTCTCAGCCAAAGATCAATGATATTCAGTCGAGCATTGTCAGGCCGGCTATTGCAGCTAATACCTTTGAAATCAAGCCTGGCACAATTCAGATGGTACAGAACTCAGTCCAGTTTGGGGGTGCTCTAACGGAAGATCCTAATATGCATATTAGGGATTTCATCGAGATCTGTGACACCTTCAAATTCAACGGAGTGTCTGAAGATGCTGTGAAGTTGAGGCTATTTCCATTCTCTCTGAGGGACAAGGCTAAGAGCTGGCTACACTCTTTACCAGCCGGTTCTATTACTACTTGGGAGGATCTTGCTCAGAAGTTTCTCACTAAATTCTTCCCCATGGCGAAGACTGCAGCAATCAGGAATGCTATTACTCAGTTTGCACAGCAGTCTAGAGAATCTTTGTGTGAAGCTTGGGAGAGATACAAGGAGATGCTTAGGAGATGTCCACATCATGGATTGCCCGACTAGATGGTGATTAATTGTTTTTATAATGGTCTGGGAGCACAATCAAGACCAATGTTAGATGCAGCATCAGGTGGAGCTCTATGGGCTAAGAGCTACGAGGAAGCTTATGAGTTAATTGAGATGATGGCTGCGAATGAATATCAAAATCCTACTCAGAGATTATCACAAGGCAAAGTAGCAGGAGTTCTTGAAGTTGATGCAGCTACAGCTATAGCAGCCCAGTTGAAGGCTTTGACAATAAAGGTGGATTCTTTGACGAATTATGGAGTTCAGCAGGTGGCTAGTGTTTGTGATCTTTGTGCGGGCGCACATGAGACGAATAATTGTGCCATATCTAGTGAGTCGGCGCAGTTTGTGAGCAACTTTCAGAGACCATCACAGCCAGTTCCAGCCACCTATCATCCCAATAGCCGGAATCATCCTAATTTCAGCTGGAGCGACAATCAACAATCTCAGCAGCCTTATCAGCCATTCCAAGGTCAGCAATTTGGAGCAAAGCCTTACAATCCTCAGAATTTTCAGCAGCAGCAAAGGCAGAATTTTCAGCCACAGTATGCTCCTAGGCAACAATTTCAGCCACCAGGATTTCCACAACAACCTCATGCTAGTGCGGGGCAGTCTTCGAATGAAAAATCTGAATTGGATGAGTTGAGAATGATAGTTAAAAGCCAGGCGGCATCGCTCAAGACTTTGGAGAATCAGATGGGGCAGTTGACAAGTGCCTTACTCAGCAGAGCTCAGGGAACTCTTCCTAGCGATACAGAGCCTAATCCAGGAAAGACAGTTGTCCAAGAACATGTGAAAGCAGTTACCTTGAGATCGGGAAAGGTCACGGGCAATCAAAAATCAACAGTTGAAGAAGAGGAAGAAATTCAGCAGCATCAGGTGGAACCTTCTAAGGAAAAGCCAATTTTTGATTTGGCAGCTAAGCAGTTGGACGGTGAGGCTGAAAAGAGCAAAAATTCTGTTGACAAGTCTACTTCGGAGTAGACTATTTACCCACGTCCTCCATACCCAAAGAGGCTCCAGAAGAAGACTACAAAGAGTAACCAGATCTATCCTCCTCCTCCATATCCAAAGAGGCTACAGAAGCAGAATCTTGACACAAAATTCGCCAAATTTCTCGAGGTTTTCAAGAAGTTACACATCAACATACCTTTTTCAGAAGCTCTTGAACAGATGCTGAGCTATGCTAAGTTCATGAAGGGTATTCTATCTCGGAAGTTGAAACTCGAGGATTTGGACACCGTTGCTTTGACAGAGGAGTGTAGTGCAGTTCTACAGCAGAAACTGCCACCGAAGCTTAAAGATCCGGGAAGTTTTACCATACCTTGCACAATCGGCAATCTATCTTTCAACAAGTGCTTGTGTGACTTGGGAGCTAGCATAAATTTGATGTCGTTGTCTGTCTTCATGCAACTTGGGCTGCCGGAGCCTAAACCTACTACTATGTCCTTACAGCTGGCTGATCGTTCGATCACATATCCAAGGGGTATAGTAGAGGATGTTTTGGTTAGAGTGGATAAGCTCATTTTTCCTGCTGATTTTGTTATACTGGACTTTGAGGAAGATAAGAAGATTCCTATTATTTTGGGAAGACCGTTCTTAGCTACAGGTCGAACTTTGATCGATGTGCAGAAAGGAGAGTTTACAATGAGGGTTCAAAATCAGAAGGTCACTTTTAACGTGTTCAAGGCAATGAAATTTCCAACTGAGGAAGAAGAGTGCTTTAAATTGGAGATGGTCGATTCTGTCGTCAATACAGAGATTGAACAACCGCTGAAGTCAGATACAGTGGAGAGAGTCTTGATAGGGGATTCTGATATCGAAGACGAAGAAAGAGCAGAGCAACTTCAGTTGTTGAATGCACCTCCGTGGAAAAGAAAATTTGATGCGTCATTCGAATCTCTTGGATTAGCAGAGCTGAACAATTCTCAGGATCGACTTAAACCATCTATGGAAGAATCTCCTACACTTGAACTCCAACCACTACAGGATCAATTGAGGTATGGTAAAGTCTACGAGAGCAACAGGCTATATAAGGAGAAGGTTAAGGACTGGCGTGAAAGGGGGGTGGTGAAACATTCATTTGTACCTGGTCAGTTAGTTCTGCGTTTCAAGTCTCGCTTCAGATTTTTTCCAGGAAAGCGTAAGTCGAGGTGGTCGGTGCCTATCACGGTGAAATCAGCATTTCCGCATGATGCAGTAGAGATTTTCCATAAGTTTCCGGACGAAGCGTTCAAGGTTAATGGTCAGTGGCTGAAGCATGACGTTGGTAATACGGTGAACCGTGAGTCGACGTTCACCGTTCTTGCAACTGGATGAGAAGGATTCACGTCAAGCTATTGACGTAAAACGAGCGCTTCGTGGGAGGCAACCCACGCGAATATGCAGTATTAGTATTCTGTGTCAAAAGAAAAAAAAAGAAGAAAAAAAAAAGTTTGTGTTGTTTCCCTCTAGGATCCATCTGGGATTCAGAGTGAAGTTGATAGGCTTTGAGTGCTGCATTCAGAGCCACTGGAGTTGATATCGCTTGGCCTACCTTTGGAGCTGATTCTGTTTATCCACCACCGGATACACCACCCGAGGAGGGTGGTCCTGCTGATGATTAGGTATTCTGTAATAACCCGAATTTTTGGTAAAATTAAAACTTTTCTTATTATGATTAAGTGCATCAGTGAATAGTGAATTTGGTGGATGAATAGTGATTTTGAGGGTTAAGAAAATTTTTCATGCCACCTATGTATGAAACGTAGTGTGGATATTCCGAAGTCATATTAGTGATCTACGGAGTAAATAAGTGAATGCAAAGACGATCGGAATTCAGAAATTCCAAATTTTATTTTGGAGTAGTATTTGACCGGGCAGCGAATTATATATTATTATATTCAAGAAATGAGATATTAAATTTGAGGATTTAATATTTTGGAATTTTATTATTTTATTAAAGTCGATTTAAGGATTCGATCGTTGGAGTGAATAGTGAATAGTTACTATTCACTGCGAGAATCGCGTAGAATTTTATTCGCTCTTTTTAGGAAATATTTTCGAATCGTTTCAAGAGGGACAAGGCGACATTTACAGGATTAAATATAGACATGGAAGTAACATGTAACAAGATTAATTCGAATGATGCAACATTTGGATCATCCATGTGAAAGGAAACGAATCAGTAAAGCAAACCAGTAAAGTTACTTTAACAGAACCAATGCATGTTCGACACATGTCGAGAGATGAAGCCACCTAGGGCTATGACTCACCACTCTTCACACAAATATCAGCATTATCATTATTATTAATCAAGACAAAAGAAAAGAAAAAGAAAGAGAGAAGAACTCTCTCCCCAGATTTTCTGCCCAGCAGAAATAGAGTCCAAAGGAAAATCCATAACTCCATTTCTATCCATCCTTAAATCACCAACTTTTAACCATAGCTTCTCCACTCCATGGGTAACATTCTTTCAAAATTTCATGGCCAACAAAGGAGTGTAGCCTAGCCAAATCGCTTCCCCAAGTTGGAGAACCCAAACTGTCCAGTTTCTGTCCAGCGGAAAGATGGGACTCAAAACCCTAGCTAGGAAGCTTCAAATTTGGCGATCTATAACTCAAAAGAAAGCTTATGAAGATTACAAGGCCTGGTAAAAATATTAGCACTGAACGCTTATGTTTTGATTTGATATGGATTTTACAAGATGAGGATGAATAGTAACTTTTCATGATTCTTGATTTTGTTTCTTAAGGTTTAAGCTTTGTAAGTAGTATCTAAGGCTTGTTGGGTGATTGTAAACACTTGATAGTGTTGTTAGAGCATCCAAGGAGGTAAAACCATAACCCACCCTTTGAGTTCATATGAGTTTTGATGTTATAAGCTTAAGAGATCATGTTTAAGTATTTTAGTTGTTATTTAACTTTGTGAAATATGAGAAATGGTGGGTGTTGGATTGTAGCCACACTCCTGACCTTAGAAAAGTAAAAAGGTTGTTTGTTGAGGTTGTGGATGTATGGTATGCCCGGTGTGGCTTGGTTATGTGTTGACAAAATTGGATTATTCGATTTTAAGCCGTCGTAATGCCCGATTTTCGGTAACTCTACAAACTGCCTATAATCCGAAACCCTAACTGCCTCTTTTGGTTCAGTGATGAACATGAGTGTGTAGAGCTTTGTTTCTAGTTTACGTGAGCGCAAGAATCATGTCATTACGATTTACGGTTTATGAGATATGACCATTTTAGTGAAAGTAGTTCAAGGAATGAAATTGCAGAAATGTACCAACTTTGTGGCTATGTTTGAGACCCTTAAGAGTTGTTTTAAAATATGAAATTTTGTATTGAAGTGTCAAGGTCAGTTACGAAGGTTTGTACGAAGGTTTCGAGTCCAAAAGATTATTTTCCGATTTTATAAAAATGTGTTAGCCGAGGTTGCGCAAGTGAAAACCACTAAGAACATGACTTAGAAACCAATGTTGTAAATGGTTAAGTATAACTTGTATTCGAGGATCGATTTCGGACTAAACCTACGACTTAAGTAATTGTCGATTAGCATGGACTTAGTATGAGCCTATAACGAGCTAGTAATGCCTTGGTTGTGTTTCGCTTACGTGTTTAAGCATTGAGTACAAGTGGATTATCCAGGGGATTAATCGTATGTTTTCTTTGACTTTTTCTAGATTGTCCGGCATCGTCGCGAACCCCTATCACTTCTCGAGCATCAGGCAAGTTTACTAAACCTTACTCTATTGTTCAGAGTAGGTATATTTTCAAATATTCAATACTGGTGTATTCCCAAGTTATATATATCAAATCCTTGTTGTGAGTATTGTGGCAAGTTTTCTCATTTCAGGCTTTATTTTAAGTTATAATATTCTGATGATGCATATGGTATTATGCATGCTTTCAAACCTCACGTCATATATAGATGTGATGGTATAAAATTGTTGAGATGAAATATATGCATATGATAGAAGCATGCAAGTTTTCTAAATCTATACTTTGAAGTATTGATTATACATTACTCCTTTTGCCATGTGTGGAGTTATACAGTTTTGCGATACATGTTATATATTGTATAAAATAGAGTTTGATTTTGGGTTTATATATGAGCTTTGAGATAAAGTAGTTATAAACCAGTATACCTTGTAGCTCTAGAGATAAGAGCATACTTCTTGTTTTCGACTCTAGACCGGGAGTCAGTATTTGAGATATGGAGATAGCCGTGGAAACCCGGAGGGATTCCAGCGGCAGTGTACTAATTATTTTGAGGACTGCTATTATTAAACATTAATTATATTTCTAGAAAGTATTAATTACCTGGAAATGATTTGAGGAATGTTATTTGAATATTACCTCATTCGAAGGTTATTATTTGAAAGTGATTTGGTAACTGGCTTATAAGCTAGATATTGGATATCGGTTATAAGCCAGGTTTTTATAAAGGCCCTAGGTTAAGGGCGTAAGATATTTCTTTAGATCAGAAATAATCATATTTTCTGTATATATATTAAAGGTTATTTTCCGATAAAGATATCGGGTAACTGTTATTCGAGGATTTACTATTTATATTATTTATGAATATTCATTTGAGGATTATTGACTTAAAGTATATTATTTATGAATATTCATTTGGGGATTATTGACTTGAAGTATATTATTGTGAATATCCATTTAAGGATCATTTATTTAATGAATATTATTTTATTATTCATTCGAAGTTTATTTATTTAATGAATATTATTATTCATTCAAGGTTTAATTATTGAATATTCATTCGAGGATTATTTATTTAATTAATGAATATTAGTTTTGAATATTCGTTTAAGGTTACTGATTTAATAAATATTGTTAAGTATTTTCAAATCAAAAAGAGGTTCCCAAAACAATTTTTTAATCTGTCTTTTAAAGAGGATTTAAATGTTCGCTCAACTATCGAAAATATGGGAAACCTGATTTAAGTAACTGCTACTCATTTTAAACTCTCAACTCAAAATTGTCGGGGGACAGATATTTTCTCAAAGCAATTTGGTTACTGCAAGTTAAATATTGTGTTACCACCTCAACGATCGAGGGGTAAATTCATGGAACAAATCGATGTCCATTAACAAGCAATAGCTTGGGAAATATTGGAGAATCTTCCTTTCCGACCTAGATATAACTACTTAGTGGAGTCGTATCAACAAGTGTTACACTTGGGGAAAGGAGGACGATCTTTACGTTTTAGAGTCATGGATTTCATCTGAACTAGGAGTGGTGTAAGTGGTCTAGTTGCGCGGACCCATCCAACTTTTATTGGCCCAACCGTTGGCCGGGAGGTCACTGTAAGGCGGTAGACAATGTCAGGCTGTCGTGATTCTTCCATCTACATGTAGAAAACTATTTGAGCGGTGCGACCTGCTACTGATCATAGCAAGGTTAGGCACAGCGGGCGCGGTAGCAACTCCTGTATTGGTTCATCATCCAATTTGGATATTCCTGCAACATGTATTGGGGTGAAGAACCGATCATGTTGGCAGGAGGTCGAAAAGTGTTTGGAAATGAAGTGTCAATAAATTCTTGCAACTTCATCTTTTATTTTATGAGTTATGACTCTGTGGATACCTTACATAACATGAGTTATGGTAAGGGAGTTGTTTATACGGAATCACCTTATAACTTCATCTTTTAAGATATGTGTTGATATTCTGCTTACATAGCAGATATTTTTGGAAAGGTTATATTGGTTTACTTTGAAACCTCATCTTCTATATTATACTAGAACTTTGTTCATAATATAGCAAAAGTTTGCAGAAATATTATGAAATGATATTTGAAGTACAATAATGGTACTGTTTTTGGGAATACATTCCGATAAGGATATAATTTCAGTATCGAGATATTTTGACAAATTATTGTCTTATACCCGCTTTATTCTGGGTTGAGTTAAAGGCAGAATTATGCCATACTTTTATTTCCTTGCTGAGCTATCGCTCACTCTTGCTATTGTTTTATATATATTATATAGCAGCGAAGCAGGATGCCAATGGGACGGCACATACCCCGCAAGGCGTTTTCATAAACAGTTTCTAGCAGTGATCCCGAGATTAGTACGAACCAATCGAATCGGGCTACAGCTGTTGGTATTCAACTTATGTATAGATATGAATGGTATGAGAGGATTGTGAGCATCAGAAGGCTAAGTTGGTAATGTAACATTTCCTAGAAATTGTATCAGTGACAGATTCAAAGACATTTGGGTATTGTAATAAAAATTATTATTCCGCAGTTGTTGTATTGTGTCATTTCTGAGACTCTAACCTGTGTGTGTGTGTGTGTGTGTGTGACACATATTGTGGGGTCATGAGCAGGTGAATTATGAACGTTGTGAGTAATACAGGTAAGGTAAGGAGTAAATGGATCGTGACTACTCTAAATCCCTGACCCCGGATTTGGGGCTGTTACAGAAATGGTATCAGAGAGTTAGGTTACAGTCCTCAGAAACGATAGGAGATCGAGTCTTACAATACCCTTAATAATGATAAGAACATTTAGAGCTCAAATTGAGTTCGTAGTCGGGTTAGAGGACATGACCCTGACTGTTTAAGATGAAGCCTGAGAGGGGACTTCTTTTGGGAAACCGTACTTAGGACTTAATGGTTAGTCACCTCGATTCGTATGAGTTATAGATGGATGGGACTCCGAGATACCAGATCCCGAGGCCTTCGAGTAGGCAATTGATGATGCGTTCCTTGAAATGGACGGAGACCCGATAAAGGGAGATCCATAGGAGGATCTAGAGGAAGACCCCATAGTGGGTCAAGGAAAGAAACTTGTAGAGGACGTGTTGATTGATAAAGATGTGGTATGTTACTTGAGGTCGTATAATAAGACCGGACTAACCTTCAAGGGATAAATAAGTGACGAGACGAGAGTCTAAGGATCGTTCATGATTTATCAAGAGATATGACAAAGAAGATGGAGTGGAGTCTCCAACGCAGAAGAGGTAGATGCAGTATAGCCAGTATCAGTGGATGGATCCAACTTGAACGAAACCTGTTACTCGTAGTCGGTTATAGTTGCCCATAAGGAGGCGGCATACGTAAGAACCAAGATGTTCAGATTTTCACGAACGATTAAGGGTACTTAGTTGCCTAGAATAGTGAAAGGTATTTCTTTGGCTATGAGATTTCAATCCCCCACGACCAGCGATTCCACTAGGAATAGTGTCTATTACATCATTGAGGGATTTTATTATCTCAAGGAGAATTTTGGGTATATGTACCATGCAAATGTTATTGTAAGACAAGCACGCTAAGGCAGAATCGAGAACGAGATTTACCACCCTCAGGAAACCAGGAAGGAGTTATGAGGATAGAACCGAAAGGTCGGAAATCAGATCCGAGTATTACTAGTGAGTAAATAGATTGATCAAATTTCCCTGATTTTGGAAAGAAATTCAGCAAATTCTGGCAAACCTTGTCTTTCTGATTACCAGAGGATGTCACCAAAGAGAGTGGAAACTAGAGCGAACCCTGTGGATAGGGTAAGATGGCCGCTATATGGGTTGGTGGACAGATCCTGATTGCTACAACTGATTGTAGAGATAAAATGATGAAGTTGAGATTGGACGGTAAAGGCGAAATATATTTAAGGACCAAGACGGACTGAGAAATTCCGGGATTGACTTAAATGAAAAGGCTATTGTGCCAAAAGTGTTAAGCTTATGTAGCGCACGAGATTGATAAGGGAGAAGGAATATTGGGTATAAGGATGATTGAAATAGAGACCGGATTTAAGCCTGTAGATTCTGACGATCTTCCGGAGTACCGCCCAGTCTACATGAGGAATTGTCATTGCTATGGGCGACAACGGTATCGAAGTCTTCTTATAGAACAGAACGCTTACTTGAGATGTTTGCGCCTAGTCGAATAGAATTCCCTGCGATTGCAAAAGTCGATGGTTGAATCCTTAGCGACTATTATAAGTCGGCAATGACGTAAGTATCGAACACCTTAGGGTGCGTGGAAAAGAAAAGCTTTGGAATTGAACGATTATCCATCAGAGGAGCCGACATAAAAGGCATCCGTAGAGACCTTGGTAGTACGCTCCCCATTTGCAAATTGTGTGGGATATTTCCCCAATCTATGATGTATCTTGACCTCTTTCCAAGAAAGAATTCTGATAAAGGGTATATTCCCTCTTCGAAGTTATTTTATAACACTTGTGTTAAATCATATTTAATTTCAATTGTGTTAGAGGCTGTCACGATGCCTACTTTCAAGTTTTTCAAAGCCCTGTCAAATGATGTTATTCAAGCTTCCACTTTTCTTCAAATAATGAATAACCCTTGCTTGTTAAGTACCAGTATCTTCTTGGTTATTCTTTTCTTTGTATTTTCTTTGGAAACCGCACCTTTGGAATCTGTTCAATTTTAATCCAAGGTGTTCCTTTAAGAAATATTGTCGAAAGACGATAATCATTAAATTGATATCGAATTGCTTTCATACTTTTCAACTTCCACTGAGACGAACAACCCTATACTTATAGGGGCTACAAGGACTATCTGTCTGTGTGATAGAAGTCTGATGGGACGTCATCACTTGTAAGTTGTGAAATACAAGAAGGCTAATTACCTTTAGTAATGTCTCAATCGAGGCACACAACGTTGAGTTCTTATGATCATGTTGATCTCTCGGTAAATTCTTTTACCTCCAATAAGGTTACCTTAAAACTCATAACCTTATGATCACCAGTGTGTGACATTATCTTTGATATGGGAGCTATCTTTCAAGGCCCCATAATTTTTGTTATCCTCATTGAATTCCGAGGGGAGGCCAACCAGACCAAACAAGTCAAAATTCGCTAATAGGAAGTAGATTCGCAACGAAACCGCCTATGACAGGAGCGAATCCCTAAGACGAATAGAATGTTAGTGACATGTCAATGAAATTGGTTTATTCTCCTAAGGATATTATGATAATGGAAAGCGTGTCAATCGATATATGTGAAAGGAATAGCGACGTGCCGTGAACTCCAGTGACAACGGTGTTAGATAGACGCCCTATAGTGGAATTGAGATTTTGGAGGAGTTGTTTACGAATGGACACTACCTCTGGGTTAGCAAGATAAGTACTGATGATGGAGTCAGAGGGAGCTGGTATTGTGACTTGTGAGAGGTGCAGCGTGTGCTGTTTTAAAGGAATAATTTCCGGAAAGATATGGAGAACCGGATGAAAATGAAAGTTAAAGAGTTAAAACAAGAAACCATGACTGTGACCGAGTATGAGGCCAAGTTTTCCGAATTATTGAGGTTTATTCCGGAGTTTGTGAACACAGAAGAAAAGAAAGCCAGTAGGTTTCAACCAGGGCTACCTCCAACAAGCAGCCCACTGTCAGGACCTTTAAATAGCAGGTGCCCTTCTATACTATTTAGACTGAGCTAATGTATCGTTGTATAACAAGTAGTTGCATGATAATTAAACCTTAAGGCCGAGCCGCTAATGGAATAATTACAAGTAGAAATAATCAATCGAGGGATTTTCCCATAGGACCGGTACATCTAGGTTGTGAACTAGAAATATGAGGTCGACACTTTTGATAGACCTGATTCCTTTCAAGTTGGGAGAAGATGATATTATAATAAGGATGGGTTGGTTGACACCCAATGGAGCCAATTGATTGCAAAGAAAAAGAGTAATAATTAAAGGATGGAGGCAGATTTAGAGATTCTTGAAGATAGTTTAGACTGAGAAACTATTACGCCAGAGATACGAGGCTTAATTAGCTCTTATGGTTGACGCCAAGAAAAGAGATACCAATTATAAAGGGAACTACAATGGTTTTGGGAGATTGTACAAGGTTTTAATGAGCTACCAAATATCGATTTGGATGACATGAGAATGAATACCGAGTATTCAGAGTATAATGGGAATGAAAGGGTTAGTGACTCAGTTACAAGAGTTGTTGTATAAGGGTATGATAAGACCCAGTGTACCACCATGGAGAGCCCGGTGTTGTTGTAAGAGAGAAAAATGTTAGCACAAGATTATGTATCGAACCTCGAGAGTTGTATGAGTTCGACATGGAGAATAGGTACCCTTGTAAATGATTGTTTGATCAACAGAAGAACGCTGTGTATTTCCAAATTTATTCAAGAACTGGATATCACCAGTTGGAAGTTAAATCCGAGGATATACCCAAGACTGCGATTCGTACCAGGAATAGACACTTCGAGTTTTCAGCGAGGTTATTTTGGGATTGACTAATGCACCCACAAATTTTTATGGAATGTAATGAAATGGCTTTGAGTTATCCGTGATAGTAGATAACATGAAATGGAGAAATGGCTAAAATTGACCTAGGATTATGACTGTGAGATACACTACCATCCGGGGAAGGCCAATGTGGTGGCCGATACCCTTAATTAAAATGAGACAGAGATGGATTCTGAATAATCAGGAATTAAAGGATGAGATTTTACACAAAACCCAAGTCAGCCCAACGAATTAGAAAGACAAAAGATTTCACCAACAAGCGGCTGGTGACAGCCAAGATAGACAGAGAAAGTATGCGGACTAAGCCCGCGAGTATAGAGATAGTACTGCTATTGATAAGCTAAATGGCAAGTTGATGAATGACAAGCAAGTTATGCTGGTGTATTTCTGTACAAACAAGATAGAGAATATGAGGTTAGAGATTCGTGATGTTAAAGGTATCTCCATGGAAGGAATTAATGAGATTTGGAAAGAAAGGGAAGTTGAGCCCGAGATTCATTGGGCCATCTGAGATTTTGAACGCGTCAGGAAGGTGGCCTACGAGCCAGCCTTACCCCCAAACTTGTAGAATGGTCATAACGGGGTTCATGTGTCAATGCTACGTCAGTATACTATAGATGCCCGGCATATGTAGAGTACGAGCAGGTAGATATACAACCTGGTCTGACTTACAAAGAACAACCTGTGGAAATCACGGATAGAAAAGAGCAAGTGCTAAGTGACGAGGTTGCCAAGCTAGCGAGAGGTTTGTGGAGGATCAAGAAGTGGAAGAATCCACTTGGGAGTTAGAAAGTGCAATGGGAGAGAAGTAACCCCAGTTATTCCTAAGCTGATTCCGGGACGGAATCCTTTTAAGGAGGGGAGACTGTAATAACCCGAATTTTTGGTAAAATTAAAACTTTTCTTATTATGATTAAGTGCATCAGTGAATAGTGAATTTGGTGGCTGAATAGTGATTTTGAGGGTTAAGAAAATTTTTCATGCCACCTATGTATGAACCGTAGTGTGGATATTCCGAAGTCATATTAGTGATCTACGGAGTAAATAAGTGAATGCAAAGACGATCGGAATTCAGAAATTCCAAATTTTATTTTGGAGTAGTATTTGACCGGGCAGCGAATTATATATTATTATATTCAAGAAATGAGATATTAAATTTGAGGATTTAATATTTTGGAATTTTATTATTTTATTAAAGTTGATTTAAGGATTCGATCGTTGGAGTGAATAGTGAATAGTTACTATTCACTGCGAGAATCGCGTAGAATTTTATTCGCTCTTTTTAGGAAATATTTTCGAATCGTTTCAAGAGGGACAAGACGACATTTACAGGATTAAATATAGACATGGAAGTAACATGTAACAAGATTAATTCGAATGATGCAACATTTGGATCATCCATGTGAAAGGAAACGAATCAGTAAAGCAAACCAGTAAAGTTACTTTAACAGAACCAATGCATGTTCGACACATGTCGAGAGATGAAGCCACCTAGGGCTATGACTCACCACTCTTCACACAAATATCAGCATTATCATTATTATTAATCAAGACAAAAGAAAAGAAAAAGAAAGAGAGAAGAACTCTCTCCCCAGATTTTCTGCCCAGCAGAAATAGAGTCCAAAGGAAAATCCATAACTCCATTTCTATCCATCCTTAAATCACCAACTTTTAACCATAGCTTCTCCACTCCATGGGTAACATTCTTTAAAAATTTCATGGCCAACAAAGGAGTGTAGCCTAGCCAAATCGCTTCCCCAAGTTGGAGAACCCAAACTGTCCAGTTTCTGTCCAGCGGAAAGATGGGACTCAAAACCCTAGCTAGGAAGCTTCAAATTTGGCGATCTATAACTCAAAAGAAAACTTATGAAGATTACAAGGCCTGGTAAAAATATTAGCACTGAACTCTTATGTTTTGATTTGATATGGATTTTACAAGATGAGGATGAATAGTAACTTTTCATGATTCTTGATTTTGTTTCTTAAGGTTTAAGCTTTGTAAGGAGTATCTAAGGCTTGTTGAGTGATTGTAAACACTTGATAGTGTTGTTAGAGCATCCAAGGAGGTAAAACCATAACCCACCCTTTGAGTTCATATGAGTTTTGATGATTGTTTTGATGTTATAAGCTTAAGAGATCATGTTTAAGTATTTTAGTTGTTATTTAACTTTGTGAAATATGAGAAATGGTGGGTGTTGGATTGTAGCCACACTCCTGACCTTAGAAAAGTAAAAAGGTTGTTTGTTGAGGTTGTGGATGTATGGTATGCCCTGTGTGGCTTGGTTATGTGTTGACAAAATTGGATTATTCGATTTTAAGCCGTCGTAATGCCCGATTTTCGGTAACTCTACAAACTGCCTATAATCCGAAACCCTAACTGCCTCTTTTGGTTCAGTGATGAACATGAGTGTGTAGAGCTTTGTTTCTAGTTTACGTGAGCGCAAGAATCATGTCATTACGATTTACGGTTTATGAGATATGACCATTTTAGTGAAAGTAGTTCAAGGAATGAAATTGCAGAAATGTACCAACTTTGTGGCTATGTTTGAGACCCTTAAGAGTTGTTTTAAAATATGAAATTTTGTATTGAAGTGTCAAGGTCAGTTACGAAGGTTTGTACGAAGGTTTCGAGTCCAAAAGATTATTTTCCGATTTTATAAAAATGTGTTAGCCGAGGTTGCGCAAGTGAAAACCACTAAGAACATGACTTAGAAACCAATGTTGTAAATGGTTAAGTATAACTTGTATTCGAGGATCGATTTCGGACTAAACCTACGACTTAAGTAATTGTCGATTAGCATGGACTTAGTATGAGCCTATAACGAGCTAGTAATGCCTTGGTTGTGTTTCGCTTACGTGTTTAAGCATTGAGTACAAGTGGATTATCCAGGGGATTAATCGTACGTTTTCTTTGACTTTTTCTAGATTGTCCGGCATCGTCGCGAACCCCTATCACTTCTCGAGCATCAGGCAAGTTTACTAAACCTTACTCTATTGTTCAGAGTAGGTATATTTTCAAATATTCAATACTGGTGTATTCCCAAGTTATATATATCAAATCCTTGTTGTGAGTATTGTGGCAAGTTTTCTCATTTCAGGCTTTATTTTAAGTTATAATATTCTGATGATGCATATGGTATTATGCATGCTTTCAAACCTCACGTCATATATAGATGTGATGGTATAAAATTGTTGAGATGAAATATATGCATATGATAGAAGCATGCAAGTTTTCTAAATCTATACTTTGAAGTATTGATTATACATTACTGCTTTTGCCATGTGTGGAGTTATACAGTTTTGCGATACATGTTATATATTGTATAAAATAGAGTTTGATTTTGGGTTTATATATGAGCTTTGAGATAAAGTAGTTATAAACCAGTATACCTTGTAGCTCTAGAGATAAGAGCATACTTCTTGTTTTCGACTCTAGACCGGGAGTCAGTATTTGAGATATGGAGATAGCCGTGGAAACCCGGAGGGATTCCAGCGGCAGTGTACTAATTATTTTGAGGACTGCTATTATTAAACATTAATTATATTTCTAGAAAGTATTAATTACCTGGAAATGATTTGAGGAATGTTATTTGAATATTACCTCATTCGAAGGTTATTATTTGAAAGTGATTTGGTAACTGGCTTATAAGCTAGATATTGGATATCGGTTATAAGCCAGGTTTTTATAAAGGCCCTAGGTTAAGGGCGTAAGATATTTCTTTAGATCAGAAATAATCATATTTTCTGTATATATATTAAAGGTTATTTTCCGATAAAGATATCGGGTAACTGTTATTCGAGGATTTACTATTTATATTATTTATGAATATTCATTTGAGGATTATTGACTTAAAGTATATTATTTATGAATATTCATTTGGGGATTATTGACTTGAAGTATATTATTGTGAATATCCATTTAAGGATCATTTATTTAATGAATATTATTTTATTATTCATTCGAAGTTTATTTATTTAATGAATATTATTATTCATTCAAGGTTTAATTATTGAATATTCATTCGAGGATTATTTATTTAATTAATGAATATTAGTTTTGAATATTCGTTTAAGGTTACTGATTTAATAAATATTGTTAAGTATTTTCAAATCAAAAAGAGGTTCCCAAAACAATATTTTTTTCCATTTAAATCTGTCTTTTAAAGAGGATTTAAATGTTCGCTCAACTATCGAAAATATGGGAAACCTGATTTAAGTAACTGCTACTCATTTTAAACTCTCAACTCAAAATTGTCGGGGGACATATATTTTCTCAAAGCAATTTGGTTGCTGCAAGTTAAATATTGTGTTACCACCTCAACGATCGAGGGGTAAATTCATGGAACAAATCGATGTCCATTAACAAGCAATAGCTTGGGAAATATTGGAGAATCTTCCTTTCCGACCTAGATATAACTACTTAGTGGAGTCGTATCAACAAGTGTTACACTTGGGGAAAGGAGGACGATCTTTACGTTTCAGAGTCATGGATTTCATCTGAACTAGGAGTGGTGTAAGTGGTCTAGTTGCGCGGACCCATCCAACTTTTATTGGCCCAACCGTTGGCCGGGAGGTCACTGTAAGGCGGTAGACAATGTCAGGCTGTCGTGATTCTTCCATCTACATGTAGAAAACTATTTGAGCGGTGCGACCTGCTACTGATCATAGCAAGGTTAGGCACAGCGGGCGCGGTAGCAACTCCTGTATTGGTTCATCATCCAATTTGGATATTCCTGCAACATGTATTGGGGTGAAGAACCGATCATGTTGGCAGGAGGTCGAAAAGTGTTTGGAAATGAAGTGTCAATAAATTCTTGCAACTTCATCTTTTATTTTATGAGTTATGACTCTGTGGATACCTTACATAACATGAGTTATGGTAAGGGAGTTGTTTATACGGAATCACCTTATAACTTCATCTTTTAAGATATGTGTTGATATTCTGCTTACATAGCAGATATTTTTGGAAAGGTTATATTGGTTTACTTTGAAACCTCATCTTCTATATTATACTAGAACTTTGTTCATAATATAGCAAAAGTTTGCAGAAATATTATGAAATGATATTTGAAGTACAATAATGGTACTGTTTTTGGGAATACATTCCGATAAGGATATAATTTCAGTATCGAGATATTTTGACAAATTATTGTCTTATACCCGCTTTATTCTGGGTTGACTTAAAGGCAGAATTATGCCATACTTTTATTTCCTTGCTGAGCTATCGCTCACTCTTGCTATTGTTTTATATATATTATATAGCAGCGAAGCAGGATGCCAATGGGACGGCACATACCCCGCAAGGCGTTTTCATAAACAGTTTCTAGCAGTGATCCCGAGAGTAGTACGAACCAATCGAATCGGGCTACAGCTGTTGGTATTCAACTTATGTATAGATATGAATGGTATGAGAGGATTGTGAGCATCAGAAGGCTAAGTTGGTAATGTAACATTTCCTAGAAATTGTATCAGTGACAGATTCAAAGACATTTGGGTATTGTAATAAAAATTATTATTCCGCAGTTGTTGTATTGTGTCGTTTCTGAGACTCTAACCTGTGTGTGTGTGTGTGTGACACATATTGTGGGGTCATGAGCAGGTGAATTATGAACGTTGTGAGTAATACAGGTAAGGCAAGGAGTAAATGGATCGTGACTACTCTAAATCCCTGACCCCGGATTTGGGGCTGTTACATATTCTCTGCATCTTTCCTTTTTATTACCTTCAATGAGGACATTGAATATTGTAAGTTTGGGGTTGATAATTTAGGAATGTTAGTGTGTGTTCATACAGGATTCATATTGCATACTTAGTTAGTTTCATTCATATCTTTGCATGTTTATGTCATATAGAGCATTCTGTTTGCATATGTGTTTATATCTATTATGTGAGTCCATTTTAGTTGCATGCATATTTCATGATCCCGTAGGACTTGACTATTTCCGTTGGTGAGTCGATGTTGATTGGAGTGTGGTTGTGATGAATAGAGGGTTGATTAAGTTTCTAAGTATTGACTTGCATGCCAGAAACAAATCTATTTCATAAGTCTCATTGGTTGCTTTTGAATTTGATCAGACCATGCTTGTTTGGTGTTAGAATTTAACCACTTGTTTACATTTAGAATGTTGGCTAGATTCTTGAAAACGAAGGAGCACTTATGTATAAGTTTGGGGGAAACCAGGGATTTCATGCTAGTTGTAATAAAGGCTAGGCGTCAAATGGCTAGTAGCCGCTCATTGGTAAAAAATGAGTAGTCTAGGGTGGATGAGAAAAAAAGGCAAAGAGCACTCATTCCGAGGTCTCATCCATTGCACGGTCAAATAAGCATGTGTGTTGTGTGTAGTTGTTTTTGTGTAATAAAGCATGAATTCCTGTCTAACTCAGATGGACTGCGAAGGTGTCTCTTAAGAGTTCTTGTGTCTAGCGTTCATTCTGTTTGTAAGCTTGTGGTTGTTTTGGCTAAGAGTAGGTATGGTCTTGATTTAGTTTGGGAGTATATTGGTGAGCATCGCACACACGCAAGTTTCTGTGTTTGTCTTGTTGGTCGATGGGAATTTGGTCGAACTCTGTTTGGAAGACTGTATTCTTTGAGATGTTGGCTCGTTGATTGGTTTTGGTTGGTTTGAAAGGATCGTTGCATTTTCATATTAGTTGCATACATGCATTGCATTGTTAGTTGCATGAGTAGATGGATTTTGTGGGTACATTCGCTATAGGCCCTCACGAGACCTTACTCGTCCACTAGGGCTGCCTAGGGGTTTAAAGGGCTTGTTGCATATGCCAAATGCAACGGTGATCACCTACGGAAGTGGTACTAGTTAGTTGTATATAGTTATGTTTGTTTATGCTTGAGGACAAGCATCGGTTTAAGTTTGGGGGTGTGATAAGTGGATTTTATATCCACTTGGAATGCTTAGAAACTGGCTTAAATTGGTGGAATTGACCTCAAGTATGTGGTAAGTGTGATATGTTCTAGTGTTTTAATGCAGGTGAACTAGTTGGAAGTACCAAGCATGATTTCAGGTCTAAATGGTGGGTTCTAAGTCCTAGGATTGGAGTTGAAGATAGCAAGAAAAATGGAAGACCCTTGGAAGCACTTGGAGGACCTTGCAAAACTCTTGGAAGCACTTGGGGCACCTTGGAGGAACTTAGGAATCCGTTTGGAGGCTGTTTGGAGTCCATGGGCAGGACCCAGGCGCGCGGGCACGCGGCCAGGCGCGCGGACGCGCGGCCTTGGCAGTCATCAGGCGCGCGGGCGCGGACCAAACGCGCGGGCGCGCGCGCGAGGCAGAAATGGAGCGCGCGGGGGCGCAGCTAGCGTGCGGGGGTGCGCGCGGGGAGGATTCAAGACGTGCGGGCGCGCGCCTAGGGTGCGGCCGCCTGGCAAAATTCTTGGAAATTTTCCTGATTTCGATTTTTAATTGGAAATATGGAAATATCTTGCTGAAAAAGCCTCCTGGAGTTTATATAAACACAACCCTTCACCAATAATCACCACCGATTCCCAGCAACACATAGAGAGAGAGCCGAGACACGGAGATTCAAGTTTGACGAAGGATTCCTACGCGCGTGACAAGCAACGGAGTTCTAGATCTACTTTTCTTTTGTATTTTTCTTGGCGATACTCTTGGATGCTTTTGGGATTTGTTTTCTCAACTCTATTACTTTAGTATCCATATTATTCGAATCTTGTTCATTATCATGTTTTCATCAAACCCCGTGACGATGAGAAGTTCGATCATGAACTAATCGTTGTCATGGGGTCCTAGCGGATTTATTTATGGAATTTAGTAGTTGATTGCCTTATTGATATGTGTGTGATGGCTAATTGATATCCTAGTTTGGTTGTGCTTATTCTTCTTGGATGCGTAGCTAACATCTAAGATTGTTTGTTAATCTCCATTGAATCACTACTAGAATTAATGGAATAGACATCACACTTTTAACATCGGTAGGAAAAACCACTGATGTTAAAGATAATTTTAACATCAGTTTTTAAAAACGCGATGTTAATTACTTTCTCAGACATCATATCTTAAAAAATGACCGATGTCTTTTTTAGTTTTTAAAAAAATCAAAACACGCGGCTTAATTTCCCCCTTTGAAATAAAACATAATTCCCCCGCTCCAGGATTTTTTTTAGCCACCCTCTCCCCAAATATTATTTCCCCCCAAATTAATTACCTCTCTCTCACAACCTAACCCGTCTCTCTCTTTTCTCTCCCTCCCCTCTACTCTCTCTTCTCACATCTCTCTCGCTCTACTCTCTCTCATACCTCTTAGAACCCTAAATCAAAACCCGAACATATCTTCTCATATCTCTCTCCAATTGGTGGAAAAGCTAAAGAACCCTAAATCAGTGGAAGCTCAAGAACCCTAAATCGGCGTAGGAGAAGCTCAAGAACCCTAAATCGGTGAAGGAGAAGCTCAAATCAATCATTCTCTCTAATTACTAGCTCAAATTTGTAAGTGGGTTTTCAATTTTTTGTTCAAATTTCAGTTTTTATGTTTTAATTAGGTTTTCCTTTTATAGATTGGGTGGATTCTTGAGTTGGTCATCTGCAAAGTAAGTTATTGTTCTGTGTTTGTGTTATATATATATATATATATATATATATATATATATATATATATATTGTATATATGTAAACACACACCGTTGCTCTCTGTTTATACATGATAAATGTTTGTATAATATACTATATGTATATTAAGTTTTTATGTTTGTATATCATATCTTGTTGGGTCCTATTTTTTAATTGGGATTCTTGGTTTCTGGATTTTGGTGTGTTTTCGATAGGTTGGGGATGCGTTTTTTCAATAGTATTATCATATACTCCATCAATCACCAGCTCTCATTCATCATTTTTATCAGGATATCAGCAAACTTGGTAGCGTTTATGTTGGCTCCAATAGGTACTCAGTAGCATGGTTTTCTTAGTCTACCTATTGACAATAACGTAAATACTGATTCTTTTTATCGTACAATGATACTGGAGCATTGTGTGCAATGAAATAAGTTAATTGAATTATTAATCGACCATCCAAAATCTGTAGATTGTATTAGGCAATTAGAACAGGTAAATTAAATGTTTAGTATATGTCAATATCTACAGGCGATTTTGTCATGTTTATAACACATGATGGTAAGCTAGGTATAAAATGTTGTTTATGGTTAATGTAGTCTAGAGGTTAATTAGAAACATGCACAGTCAGTTCAGGCTGCCTAGACTGCCTGATCTTCTTGCTGCTGAGCATGGTCTACAAATGTTTCTGAGAATGTCGCAACTCTGTCTAGACTACCTGATCTTCTTGCAGGCCAAACAAATGTAGTTGAGATGGTGCCAGGTAATACTTGTGTAACTGGTCCAAACCAAACTTCGAAAGATGATGCGGAGAAGATAGCGTCAGTATATGTACCAGTTTCTAGAAGTTAGCAGCCTAGCATGTTAGGTTGTTCCTTGGATGTTTCATGTTTATGAAAACACTGGCTCTTTTACTCAGTGTCACTCCGAAAATCAGAACCCAGAACAAAATCTGTCAAGTGGGCCGAGTGGGGTTACTATAGCTCCCCAATGATGTATGGTATGAATGCCATTGCAGTGAATGAATTTCTTGGCCATCAGTGGAGCAAAGTAAGTGTTTTGCACTGATCTGGTAATCTTTCTTTCTAATTGTTGTTTAAATAGACTAATTCTTTGTTTTTTCTTAATAAAGTTAACCTCAAACGGAGATACCGTTGGAGTTGCACTTCTAAAGTCTCGAGGTTTCTTCCCTTATTCATATTGGTATTGGATAGGGGCAGGCGCTTTGGTCGGATTCATTCTCTTACTGAACCTTGGCTACACGCTGGCACTTAAGTATCTTAATCGTTAGTGTTTTACTTGCTACGATTTCAATGTTCCTCTTCTTTATTCATGTGATTAATTTTTTGTTGGTATGTCACTTTGCCCTACAGCTCTGGGGAAGCCTCAAGCTATGATACCAGAAGAAAGTACTGGTGAGTTGGCAGAATCCATCGCTGAGAACAATCAGAACAAGAAAAAAGGAATGGTTCTTCCATTTGAACCACATTCTATCACATTTGATGATATTAAGTATTCAGCTGACATGCCCTAGGTAAAAAAGAGCAGTTGTGGATCTGTGCATTGATATTGTAATTAAAAAGAAGAATCATGTAGTCAAAGAACATGAACCTAACCTGTCCAAATATACTCTTGTAGGAAATGAAAGAGCAAGGTGTTTCTGAAGATAAACTATTACTTCTAAAGGGTGTGAGTGGAGCTTTCAGGCCAGGTGTTCTTACTGCTCTAATGGGTGTTAGTGGTGCTGGTAAAACTACTCTGATGGATGTACTGGCTGGTCGTAAAACTGGTGGATACATTGAGGGTAACATTACGGTTTCTGGGTATCCAAAGAAGCAGGAGACCTTTGCTCGGATAGCCGGGTACTGTGAGCAGAATGACATCCACTCGCCTCATGTTACTGTCTACGAGTCCTTGCTGTACTCATCATGGCTGCGGTTGCCTGCAGAAGTTGATAGTGACAAAAGAAAGGTTTGTCTGAGTTATATGTAATGACTTGTAAACTATAAGTCTACAATTTTCATAGAATCTGGAACGGAATTTTAGAGATGGAGCAAAGAACTTATCATTAAATGCCCTGTTTTTTACAGATGTTTGTCAATGAAGTCATAGAACTTGTTGAACTGGACAACTTAAAGGAAGCCCTGGTAGGTTTTCCAGGTGTAAATGGTCTATCAACTGAGCAGCGAAAGAGGCTAACCATTGCAGTTGAATTGGTATCAAATCCCTCGATAATCTTCATGGACGAGTCTTAGCATAGACCTAGGTGCAGTTGCATGGTGCATGAAATTTTATGTATTTTGTCATGTTTGTAACACATGTTGTATAAATCCAGAATTGCACAATTGCATGGTGCATGAAATTTTATGTATTTTATGCATTTATCATAATCCATAACACTGAAACTCTTGTTTTACTGTTGACTGGTGAACTACTTATTTGGCTCAAAGAAGCAGAAGAAGTTGTGGCAACTACCTAGGTATGTCATTTTAAACTCTGGCTACTTTTGAATACTTGGGAAATATAGTTGGATGAATGTTATGCTAACTTTTCCTTCATTTTTACATTTTGTTGTAGATGATCAGCATGAATAAGATGTCTTGCACAAAGAACTTTGTTGTGCTGTATTTGGAGACGAGCGACTATATTGAAAATCTTATGTAGAAGTACTAGTACTTCTTGCCTTTTTAATTTTGTCATGGAACAAGTGATTTTGTCGAATAGTTTGTTTTGACTAGCAATAGCAATTAGAACATTATGTTTTTTGATTTTGTTATTATTGTATACTGAAATCATGTAGATTGGTTTGGTAATGATATTCAGAGATTTGATTTTCTTTTGTGATCATTTCAACTTCTTATTTTTGGTATGTGTTTTTTGTTTTTGGTATGTGTTTTTTGGTATTTTTTGGTGTATATGATTACGGTTAATTATAAATATATACATTAGTTTATAAGAACTAAAAAGAATGTCCAAATAGGCTATTTTAACATCGCTTACAGAAAAGAAACTGATGTATATAGGACATTTTAACATCGCTTACAGAAAAGAAACTGATGTATATAGGACATTTTAACATCGCTTAAAGAAAAGAAATTGATGTATATATGACATTTTAAATCAGTTAAAGGTACTAGACATCGGCTAGCAACTGATGTAAAGAAACTTTCAAATCAGTTATTAGCTGATGTCTGGGAGCATCTAAGACATCGGTCACTTACCAAAAAAACGATGTTTTACATGCTCTTTGACATCGGTTTTTAACCGATGTAAAAACACATGACTTTTCTCTACACCCACAAAGACATCGGTTGAAAAGTTCCCAGACATCAGTTTTTAACTGATGTCTATTGACGTTTTTCTAGTAGTGAATGCGAAAGTGGATATAGAGGTTTGGAACTTGCCATGCTAGCATAGGTTTATGTATCTTTGTCATGCATGATTCGTAGGTGATTTTAACCATCTTACCTGCCCTATGTAATCTGAATGGATAACTTGTTCGTTAAACCGTTATGTTTTCAAATATTATAGACATATAGGGTCTAAGCATAATTGGTGTCTACCCAACTTCTATCTCTTTTGTGGATGTTTGAGTAGTTTGGTATACGTATACTGAAAGGTAGCGTGTACTGATTTCGTGTTATCCGATTAGTTATCACAACTGTCACATGCATTGATTAAAGACAAAAGACTCTAGATGAAGTATTTAATGAAGTTAGGATCCCATGTTTTATTCTCATAAGTAATTCAATATCAATCTTAGTTTAATATAGTCTTGGTAATTTGTTTAGTTAATTTTAGATAATCAAACCCAAATTGTTAATTGTCTTAGCAGTGGATAAAAATCATACATTGTTGCATAGGTACATTAATTGAATTGAACACCTCATTAGATCTCTGTGGGAACGAACTTGACTTATTCGTATATTACTTGTGACCACGTGCGCTTGCGTGATTTTGTGCTAACAATGACATCATCTTTGGCTCTTCAAATGAAAAACTCTGTGAAAGGTTCTCTAAGTTGATGCAAAGCAAATATGAGATGAGTATGATGGGAGAATTAACCTACTTTCTAGGTTTGCAAGTACATCAAAGGGAGGATGGCATCTTCATAAACCAATCAAAGTATGTCAAAGATCTTTTGAAGAAATATGGTTTAGAAGACTCATCCCCTGCAAAAACTCCCATGTCCACTGCAATCAAGCTTGATGAAGACAAGAAAGGCAAAAGAGTAGACATCAAGGTTTACAGAGGCATGGTTGGATCACTACTCTATCTCACTGCTAGCAGGCCTGATATCATGTTTGCCACATGCCTTTGTGCAAGGTTCCAGTCTGATCCCAAGGAATCTCACATGATGGCTATCAAAAGGATTTTCAACTATCTGAAAGGGACTCCTAATCTTGGGCTATGGTATCCAAAGGGAACTGGGTTCAACCTGGTTGGTTACACAGACTCTGATTATGCTGGATGCAGAATTGACAGGAAGAGCACCTCTGGAAGCTGCCAATTCTTAGGCCAAAGGTTAGTGTCCTGGTTCAGTAAGAAACAACAGTCCACAGCAACATCCACAGCTGAGGCTGAATATATTGCTGCTGGAAGTTGCTGTGCTCAATTGCTTTGGATTAGAAATCAACTCATGGATTATGGACTAGTGTTAGAACACATTCCTCTGATGTGTGATAATACTAGTGCAATATCCATAGTTGCCAACCCTGTTAATCATTCTACTACAAAGCACATTGAGATCAGGTACCATTTCATTAGGGAACATGCTGCAAATGGTACCATAGAAGTCTCTTATGTTCCAACTGAGAAACAATTAGCTGACATATTTACTAAACCTCTGAATGAAGCTGTCTTCAACAGACTAGTGAGTGAAATTGGAATGCTCAATCCTTCATTTAGTTGTTCTAAGTAAGTATGCTAGTTAATTGTTGTAGCAGTAAATTTTCACTGTGTTTAAATGCTCTATTTATTTGGAGTGAAAATTAGCTAAGATATGATTTATAAATATTTCAGTATTTTACTGCATATTTTTTTTAAATCATATTTGGTGGTGAAGTTGTGAGCTTTTGAGACATCTCGATATAGATGATTTTCAAAGTTCACGACACAGTTCAAATCAAACAGACTTATATCGCAAACTATTGAGATTGTGAGACTTCGCGATATAGTTCATTTCATGAGTTTGCGACATAGTTCATTTTTTGACTTCGCGACTTAGAATAACCATATCGACAAGTCTCCACATTTGACAGAATTTTGATTTAAATTAATTTTATTTCAAAATTTGATAAAAGTCTGACAAATTGCTTGAAATTCCAAAAAGAGAGTTTTAGACAGGGTATTTATACTATATCGCAAAGTCTCCCCAAATCTTTTCACCTTTAAGACTTTGCGACATAGATCATTTTTAGACTATGCGATATACTTTGCAAGACTTTGCGGTACAGGCTATTTTTAACTTCGCGGCATACAATTAGTCTGTACATATTCATAACTCCATATCGCAGTGTCTCTATCATATAAATACTCTTTTCTAACCGTTCACAACTTTACATCTTGTCTATTGCTCTCAAACTCTCAAACCTAAACACAAATTCTCTACTCTCTTCTTCACTCTCTCTTTTGAAATGGCACCCAAATCTCAAACAGTATCATCCTCAATTCCTTTAACCATTCCCAAAGAAACAAATCTACTCTCAATTCCCTCAGAGGCGGAGTCAAATCCCAGGTACAAGTGCTTTGTACGGTTCTTAAACACCTCATACCTCCGCCAAGCCTTGACCCTGAACCCCACTCTGTATGTCGATGTGTTGGAAGGGTTCTGGAGAACAGCCTTGGTTGCAACAATGGCGAGGGACGATGGAACCTCATTTCATGAAGTGAATTGCACAATTGGGGGCAAGCACTTCCAGTTTGGCGAAAAAGAGATTAATGAAGCCCTGGGATTCAAGGTTGAGGGTCATGCTGCTGAAGCTAATGATGATGAAATGGTTGCTTTCATGGACCTCATCAAGTATGCAGATAAGGTTGACATGGCTAAGTTGAACAAGAAGCATGTCAGGAGGGAGTGGTCGTTTGTTTTTGATACACTCCAAAAGGTGTTCTTATGCAGGAAGACAGGATGGGACCAAATAAGTCACATTGCTGTGAAGCTGGCCTACTCCCTAGCCTACAATCAGGAGATCAATGTTGGAGCAATCATCCTCAAGGAATTGGCTCAGAGGTTAGGGAGAACAGTTCGTGGTAGAGGTAATGAAATCTTTTACCCTCGTTTCCTTCAAGTTATTTTAAACTATCTTGATGCAAATATCCATGAATTGGAGGGTATAGATAAAACTAAAATGGCTTATTCCAAGTCCATGTCCAAGATTCTATTTGGGTCATTGGACACAAGGAATCAAGTTGATGTGATTCTAAGTGTGACCCAGCATATGCAGGACACATTTGAATCATATCAACTTGCTAAGCCAATATACCATGAGCTTTCCTGGACAGGGGAGGCTAAGACTGAAGGAGCTACACAGTCTAACCCTAGCCTTCCTATCCCATCCAGCAACCCCACTGCAAACACATCTGTAGAAATTAGGGAGCCAAGTGCATCAGTCTCCCAAAAGACTGATGTTACTAAAAAGAAGACTAAGAAGGGACCCCTAAAAGTGATTCAAGAAACTGTAGAGATAGAAAGTGAGAATCCTGAGTCACCTCTCACCAGACATAGTAAGAAATCCAAATCCAAACCTACCACTGGATCCTCCCAACAGGATTCAGATGTGGAAAAAGGGGTACACCTATTATTGTCAATGGCCTCCCAACAGGTTATTGGCATTGAAAAGAGTAGTCTCCCCACTACAACCTGTACTGAGTCTGCACAGGATCAAGAACTCACTCTTGATCCTAGGAGAAATAAGGATGCTGACACATTGAGTGGAGAGCACATCACACTTGAAACTCCTCCTATTTCTCAGGGGGAGTTGCCAAAATCAAATCTACACCACACTTCTCTTCCAGAATCTACATCTAACATTTCTTCTCAACAGATTAGTCATTCACATGACTTTTCTGAAATTGATCAATCACAATCCAACATTGTGATTGAGCCAAACTCAAGTGACATGGTGCATGACACTGTGCTCACCACCCAGGAACCACATCTAGTTGGTCAGGGAATGCATGCTGGGGCATATCCTAATGACACCAACACAAACATGGAGGATTCACCAGTTTTCACTGGAGACTCTATGCCAAATTCTCCCATCCTTAGGGATGTGGAACTGTCTTCACAGACATATAGGGCTGATGTTGTAACACATCCCATTTCAATGGAGACAACATCAGACTCTATAGTCATTCCAAGGCTGGAGGAGACTCAAAATCTCACATCTCATGAAGTGCCTAGCACTAGCTCTCACTTGGCTCAGGCCACTCTGTCAGAATGGCTGAAGCCTGCGCAACATGACAGGCCTTCAACATCATCAACTGTGCCTTCCAAAATGACAGAAGAAGCTATTCAAGATCTCCATGTGGCACAGATTGATGAGTTCTCAAAAATAGCTCAACACCTCCTCACCTCCAACTTGCCAAATGCTGATTATGAGGCTATTCTTCTTTGCCACAAGGAGGATGTTGCAGCTCAGCAGGAGAAGATAGTGGATGCAGCTGAACCAGAGGGAAATGTGGATGCCTGGTTGGATGCTAAGAGGTCTATCAAACTCAAGGATGCCCTAGCTTTTCTGAGAGAAGACTACCTCACCTCTCTAGGCTCCAATGCAAAAGATCTCTCTCCTGCTGCAGTTTATGATGCTGTAAATGATGTCTACAAGAATCACTTGAAGGCTCTGCACTATCTTGGGAAAGGGCTTCAATCAGAGATTTATTCAATCAAGGAGGAGACAGATAGATCCCTCACTCAGCTAAGAAACTCATATCTCTCTGATTTTCCCAAGGTGGATGGCATCCTCAAAGAAATCCAGAAAACCAATTCTAATGTCAACATGATGGATCTTTCTCTTGCCATGGTCATAGACAACATCAAGAAAATGGCTACCACCCTTGAAAATCAAGTCAAGGCCAACATCAACACTAATGCAATGCTGAATGTTATTTGGAAGAATCAATATGGTGACAAATTGGTGGATGAGGTTCCTATGTCAAACATCTCCAAATTTGACTTTGCCAAGATCAAGGATCAATCTCTCAATTCTTTCAAGTCTCAACAGCTATTCTCCAAGGTGGATGGTCTAGAACGAGAAGTGGCCTCTTTGAAAGATGAAAACAGGATACTTGCTAAATCCTTAAACCAGCTCAATGACAAGCTGGATGACCAAGGCAACAACACCTCCAATATCCTGCTGGTGAAACAACAAATGCTGACTTCTATGATGAGACAAATGAACCTGCCTATCCCTGGGGAAGCTCAAGACATCTTGTCTGATTCCAAGCCTAAGGGGGAGAAACAAAAGGAGGTCATTCTGAAAAAGAAAGGGGGAGTACCTGCCAAGCAACAGAAGCTCAAGGGCAAAATTTCTGAAGAAACAATCAAACCAATAATCCTTCCCCCTGTAGAGGTCATAAGTGTAGTAGGCCAGAAGAGCACAATCTCAACCACCTACTATCCATCCACAATGCCTAAAGACATCTCAACTCCTCAACCTGCTCAACCTACTCCCAATGCTAAACCTGTCAAAGCTACAGTTATCACAGAGGCCAAGCTACAGGAAGTTGCCAATTCAAACATCTATCATGATGAGGCCTTCCTGGAGTTTCTGAAAGCCATCTACAGAAATGCTCAAGAAGATGCAAGGGTTTACAGACAGAAGCTCAAGGAAAGCATCAAGTACTTCACAGTTGCAGTAAGGAAAATCAAGGATGTCCATCTAAGAGAGATAATCATGGTGTGCAAGGACAATTGCTTGTGGCACCTAGCATTTCAAACTCTAGAGAAACTGAGATTTACTGAGCTGTCAATTATTCTGGATTTGATTGAAAAGCATGGGATGAACAATGAAAGTCTTTATACTTTCTTGAAGATGAACCAAAATCAAAGATTGCCTGAGGTTATATCCAATCCAAGGACAATAATTTACCAAAGTCTATCTCAAGACAGCAATATTGACCAACTAGTAATTCCCTCAGACCTAACAATGAAGAACAATGCAAATATCAATCAGGTGCTGCAAATGCTGAGAGCCAAGAGAGGAGTTAGGACAGCTGAGGAACTAGAAATGATTCACACTCTACAATCTTTTCTGATTCATGGAGTCATTACTGAATCTGTCAAAGAGAAGAGCAAGAAGAAGGATGGTATGATGATGAGGAGAAAACCTACAGAAGGAGATCTCATTCAAGGAGTGATAATGATGGACCAAGTGATAGTAGCAGGAGCAAATCTTCAAAGAAGACAAAAGGTGCTGATGATGACAAGAGGGATTCTAAGGGGACAAAGGAAACAGTCAAGAGAACAAGAAGTGGAATTCAGCAAGTCAAGGACATTGCTAGCAGTACTTTAACCACAACACAAGACTCTAAGTCTAGGGTGGGTACTGTTAGTAATGATCCTCCAAAATCATTATCTAAGACTTTTGAACCTGAATTGCCACAGAAGAAAGAAAGAGCCACAAAAGAAACCTCAAAAAGACACTTCCACAAAGTCACAGCTAGTGGAGTGTTACAGTGGATGAAGGGAAAAGGAATGAAGCTTCTTCCAAGTGATGTGGCACTGAAGACTGATTCTCCTTGTTCCAGAAAGGTGTCTCTTGTGAAGCATATGAAGATCAAGAGTGTACCCAGAAGAATAAGGATAACAAAGAAGACTGTAAAACTCACAAATGTTATTGGCATCAATGTGCTTCCACTAGGTGAGGACTATGATGAAGATGCCCTAGCATTTTTGAGGGCTCAAAGGATCTTTGAAGTCAAAGTGAAGTTAGATCATCTAGAGATCAAGTACACTGATGGAAGAGAAAGGATTATGAAGCAAGGAGGCTGGCAATATTTCTATAAGTATGAGCTTGAAAGGATAAATGCCTTACTGAATTTTGAGGAAAAAGAAGAAAGGACATGGAAGATAGATATTGCCAGGTTCTTGAAAATGCATGTTGATTATGAAGAAAACCTGAGGAAAGAAAATGAAAAGAAGGAGATACAGAGAGAGAGAGAAATGGCTGAGATGGAGGAGAGGGCTAAAGAGCTAAGGCGGAAAGGTTTGTGCAGGGTCAAACAAAATCCTTACATTGTGGAGTACAAAAACTCACAAGGAGGCAAAAACAAAATAAGGATGGAGTTTCTGGATTCATATGTAGAAAGTGCACTCAAGGCTGCAATTGATGACTTAAAAGGCTCACCTCTCATTGAAGAACTGATTGCAAGAGAAGAACTTCAAGAAGCCATCATAGACATGAAGAGAAGAGAAGAGATAAGGAAAAAGAAGATTTATGATGATTTACAAGAGAAGCAATTGGAAGCTGAAGCTGCTGAGCAACAAAGATAATTTGTAAGCTTTCAATTTTTCTATGTAATCAAATTCCTGATCTCAATGTTCATAAATTGTCCTCTCTGTTACTTAATTTCCTTTTATGTAAGTTAGGCTTGTTATCAGACATGAAATTGTGCCTAAGGATCTTACTCACAATTTGAGGGAGATTGTTAGGCTCAAGACATGTCTGAATACCACTATTAACAAGCCTACACTATGTGACTATGTCACATTACATGACCTAGTGAGTTCTATCACTGGGATTTAGTATAGGTCTCTAAATGTACTTGTCTTGTTCTCATGAACATTAGCTTGATCATGTATGCTCAAAGTTATAATGAGCTTAGTAAAGTTTCTTGCATCTAGATTGTATATATGCCATTGAATAATTGTCCTGGTAGAAGTTCAGAAGTGTTCATGCAGCAGGATAGAGATGAATAAGGCCATGAAGAAATAAGTTGCAGAAATTTGTCTAAGACATTATATAGCAAAGTCAGAAGAAAGCTATGTCGTGAAGTCACCAATATCTATGTCGTGAAGTGCTACATCGCATAGTCCATTTTGTACTATGTCGAGAAGTCCTCAAGACTCATGTCGTGAAGTGTTGAAGTTAGCAAAGTCAAAGAAGCCTAGATCGTGAAGTCCTCAGAAGCCCTATGTCGCATAGTCGTCAAATGACTTATGTCGCATAGTCATCAAATGACTTATGTCGCATAGTCGTCAAATGACTTATGTCGCATAGTCGTCAAATGACTTATGTCGCATAGTCGTCAGAAGCCCCATGTCGCATAGTCATCTTATGGCCTATGTCGCAAAGTCTTCAAAGGCTATATCGCGTAGTCCTCACAAGGGAGATCGCGAAGTCAAGAATGAAGTGGAGTTCACGATATCAACACTTAGCCGTTTATAACAAGACAAATCAAGGTACAGAACCAAGAATCAAAAGAGACAAATACTGAAGCATTTGTTCTGGCAAGGTGGTCCAAAGAACAGATGGCAAATCTACAGCTAAACTTGGAGAGAACGATAAGAGACAAGCAGCTACAGAAACGGGAAAGACTCCGAAAAGCAGGTGGTCCTTCCTGACACAGTGAACTTCTTATGACAGGACAAGTTGGACTTTCAGAAGGGGTAGCTGTGTAATAGTGAGTGTGCCTAGTTTGTATAGGTGAATATATATTGTGCACACACCACTGTCAGCTGTAAGAGATATACACAAAGTTTTTATCTTAAGCTCTTTTCTCTGTAAGCAAGCAAGTACAAACTATTCTTGTTTAGAAGCCAGAAATTCGATTGTGAATTTCTTGGAAAGCTATAGTATTTAATTTGCTTATACAAAGTAGATTAAAATGATTGTGTGTGTTGTTTACTTTCTGCATATTACATAGCATAATAGAATCTTATATAAATTGCATGTTAATTCTAATTTTCTCATCAAAAAAGGTTTATTACGAATAAAAATAGAATCTGACAAAAAATTAGAATCAAATAAAACATGATTACATGTAATTTCATTGTGATAAATATATATACATGATTCTGTACTGGATTATATACTCGATTATATGTAATGTTTAATTTTTAAATTTAGATGAGATTCTACGTTAAATTCGACATGTTAGGCTTAATTGTTGTTCAATTTTATGATTCTAATTAAAAAAAATCAATTTTTATGAAAAATAAAGTGGTTATGATGGTGTTCTTTATTGTTTTTTTTATTTAAGATTTTCTTTCTAGAGTGCAATTCTATATATATATCATTTTCTGTTAAATTTTTGTAGTTGAGAATTCTTCATAAAGCAATTTATCTTTTGTTAGAGTCTTGTTTCGTATTTCTTAAGTTTCTAATAACAAGTGTTTCAAAAAAAAATTGAACTATATATCTGCACTACACAAAGTTTAGGCCAACTTAAATACAATCACTCACAATGGTGAAGATAAAATAAAAGTGCGGAATTTAAATATGATCTATTATAATAATAATAATAATAATAATAATAATAATAATAATAATAATAAGTAAAAACACTACTTAAATACGACATATAAAATCAATAACTAAAAGTGATATTCAAATACCCTAAGTAAAGACAATTGATACAACCGATATTTAAAATGATACGTAAAAACAATAAAGAAAAATAGGATTTGAAATATGTAAAAACTTTAACATCATTTTCCCCCGCAAAATATTATAGGTGATGGTCGGTTATGAAGGATAAATGAATAGAGTAAGTTCTTTTAGTGTTCAAGATCTAAATATGAGTTTTTAGCTTCTTTTGCCACGATACACTATTAAAGTCTAAAGGCAATAGTTAGAAAAAAAATAATTTATTATATCCTATATATAATTAGCATAAGTGAGTTTTTGTGGTTTGGTCGTGAGGGGTATAATAATCATTTTAGAAACAGTGTTATTAAATAATAGGTTCAAGGTTCGATTCTTGACATGTAAAAACATTTTTAAAAGTTAAAAATTAGTAAACAATTTATATTTACTTTAATATACGATTAAAAATAAACAAAAATTTGGAAAAATAAATAAAATTAAAAAAATATATATTTATATAAACAATTTATAAAGTTTTTCGTGCATTGCACGGGTATAAAGTTAGTAATAATAATATGTAAAAACACTACTTAAATACCACATATAAATCCAATAAATAAAAGTGATATCCAAATACCATAAGTAAAGAAAATTGATACAAACGATATTTAAATATGAAATGTAAAAACAATAAAGAAATAGGATTTAAAATATATAAAAGCTTTAAAATAATTTTTTCCCCGCAAAATATTATAGGTGATGATCGGTGTTATAATCAAGTTTTATGAAGGGTTAATGGATAGAGTAAGAACATGTAAATACGAGTTTTTATCATCTTTTTTTCACGATACACTACTAAAGTCTATTGGTAATAGTTGAAAAAAATATGACATATAATAACAAACTAGCGTAAAATCCTGTGCGAGTCACGGACCAGTTTATATACTGAAAAAATAAATTCACATCAATATATACATATCAAAATAATTTTGTAAATATGATAAATAATAGTATTTTGAATTTATATTATATATGCATAGTATTTATATATATATTTTTTCTAATTTAGTAAGATTTCATAAATTTTGGATAAATTTCTATAAGATAAAGATCAAATGATTTTTTTTAATCTTCAAAATATTAGTTTAGTTTTGAATGTCGTGAAGTGAATTTTATCAAATTTAAAAATTCAATATAATTTAAATGGTTATTTTATCAGAGTTCTCCGTATATAAAATGAATGTATGTAAATTCATGTATTGTTAATAAAATAACAATATATTTGTAATATAATATTGGTCAAAAATGTACGAATATACTTTAAATACATCATAAAATTTCTTACTTTTAATTTCGTGTATAAGACGTATATAAAGTAATATAATTTTAATGAAATAAAAGTATATTTATAAAATATAAAATTGGTCATTCATGTAAGACTATAGAGTGAACACATTATAAAATTTCTTTATTTTATGTAAAAGTCAATCTTGAAGTTGTCTTACTCTTTCCTTCATATGTACATATTTGTACTCTTTTCAACTCAATTGTATATGTTTAGTCTAGTATTAATTACTCCCTCCGTCCCACTCAAACAGGCTTGTTTGACTTTTCCTGGTCAAATTGACCAATTTTGTAATTTAAATTACGTATATTATATGTCAAATATAATTAATAAAAAATATACTAGTTGAAAATATAGATAATTTATTATAGCATACAAATTTTAGATTTATAAAAATGCATGTCAATATTTTTAAAAAAGTAGTCAAAGTTGAGTCAATTTGACCCCAAAAAGTCAAACAAGCCAGTTTGAGTGGGACGGAGGGAGTATAAAATATATAAGATCGTAGTTTAAAAATTACACAAATTGAAAATTTATATATATGTAATTTAGAATCATTTTTTTAACACAACCATAAAATTCTATCCCATGCGATTTTAATATTTGAATTATAAATTATCTTGTGTTTGATCTTATATGAATCATAATATACCTAAATAATTTAACATCTGTGTAGACTCAGTTGTATTTATATGTATAATATATTGTTGGTCCTTGTGTATTGCAAAAGGGGGGGGGGGGGATGAATGCAATACTGATAAAATTCAATCTCAGTTTCAACAACTAAAACTAAGATTTAATGTTATCAATAATATGTATGCATTCACAAACAGTATAGTAGAGAAGACAGGATTCACAAAATAAATGTTTTATTTATTTTGCAAAGTGTTGCTACAACCTCAAGAGAGAATTCTTGAGCTTCGATTTTTCTCCAAGACACTTGTTTGTCTTCCTTACTTACCTAGAATGAATTGATAGTCTAAGTATAAAACTAATCCTATCACTATCAACATGGGTCTGTGAAGCTGCTGTCATTATCAAGTGGCAGCTTCTTACAAAGTGTCTACCCATGTGACTTTCCTAAATTGCTAACAATGTCAGATATACATTACAAAGAAAGCAACCTAGATTCATTCTATTTCTAGCTAAAACAATTCAGCAAATAGAGACTTGACCTTGCTCTTGAATTGATTCGCTTTTGTTTGAAGTGCTTGAAGCTTCTGTCGTAGTCTTGCAGACTTGGTGCAGCTTAGGGATACTGCAACACGCCTGTTTCTTGAACATTGAAACTGTCACGGGGTTTGACTGAGAAAGATACCTAGAACAAGGATCTTTCTCAACACAGTTACTTTTGCCACAAAGCTTGCTGTCACAGGAATGTGCTTTTGGTGACAGTAGGAGTTCCCCGCATAGTGTGCTGTCGAGGTTTCCAAACTTGCTGTCGAGGGCTAAAGTTGTTGTCGCGTAGTCTTCCGCCAATGTTGCTGTCAGAGTGAATATGTTGTCTTGACTTGCAACATTCTGTCTTCTTGTAATCTTACTGTCAATGCTTATGACAGTAACCTTTATTCATGCTGTCATCTAATATGCATTCTTTGAGGCTTGAACACAGAAAGTGAACTTCTTCCAAATTACACAATTAAAATGACATTGCATACTGATTACAAGAACATACTTTGGCTGTGACAGTATGTTCTACTTAATTAAAAAATTAAGTATATACAAAGTTAAGTTGTTCCTATGCTATCACCCATAAATCCCAACAATCTCCCCCAATTTGTTTTTATGGACAATAACAACAAATTTACAATATATTCTGACAACTTAACTAACAAGATCAGAATGGATTTAGAATGTTTACTTAGCTTGAGATTTCCTCTTCTGTCTCGTTACTTCCTCTCTTCTGAGAGCTTCTACCAAGCTGCTTCTTAGACCTTCTACAAGAGAGATTTCAGCAGGTGTGACTGCAACATCTTCTATTTCTTCAATGATCTTCTTGATAGTAGGAGAAATAAGAGAACTAGCATCCCTGAGATTCAACCATTGCTCTTGATCAAATGGATAGCTTCTGAAGTGGAGTTCTTCATGAATAAGCTTGAATCTACTTTCTCGATAAGCATTGAGAGACATCCTCCTTTGCTTGTCCAGCTTCGAATCTTCTCCTTTTCTCCTTTCCAATAGTTCCTCTATCTTGTCAGAACAGATCTGCTCCAGGGGATGAATTGATCCAGCAACCATATACTGTAAATCCTTCAGAATAGTTGTTTTTAGCTTGTGCAAGCTGCAAACATAGATTTCTTCTTTTAGATGCTTGATTCTTAAGGGATTTTCCAGCATACATGTTTGATAATTTGGAGCTTCACTTTCTGCCTTGTTGGCAGTCTTGCATCTTTCCAGGAGTTCAGCTTCCTTCTTATCAAGTTCTGACTGATATTGAGCGTATTGAGAAGAGTCAGGTCTTTTGCTTGGCTTGGGTTGCCCTTCCTCTGTGGGTTGAGTTTTCCTTTCTTCTGTGGGTGAATCATCAAACTCATAGTACCAGTGATATGGTATAGGAGAAGCTGGTAAATCAGTTGAAATATCAGCATCATCAAAATCTGCAAAGTTGTAGCCAAATTTCTGATAGAATTCAGCATCCCTATCAGCTTGATATTTCAGAATATGTTCCATAACAGACTCTGAAACATTTTCATAGCTCTCCAGCAACTCTACCATTCTTTCCAGGTAGAAGAAGTCAATTCTTCTTTTATCTAAGGTTGATGTCCTACCACTGGTTGATGTGGAGACCAGATTGAAATCCTTATCAACCTTGGTATATCTTGATTCTTCCCACCACAGAATGTACCCAGTGACCTCTTGATTTGCATCCATCTTTACCTCAACACTCTTGATTTCTCTAGATTGCATCTGTTGTATCTTAAGACTGTTGGGAGGTATTGATTGAATTGGCTTCTTAAGATTCCTGCCAAATCCAGTGGTCTTTTCCTTTCCTGAGTACTTGTGCTTTCCTTCAGGTTTCTGTCTAGAAAACCATGCTCTTGCTTTTGCTTTCAGTCTTATGGGCTTGACAGTAGCTTTGGCTTCATCCTTGACAGAACCTTTCTTGACAGTACCTTTGTCGACAGTATCTTCCATGACAGCATCTTCTTTGACAGTTTCCTTGTCGACAGTACCTTTGGTGACAGCATCTTTTTCTGCATTTATGCAGTCAATAGCACATCTAAGAATGCTTGCCTCCAAAGCTTCCAGTATTCTTGGCTCCTCTTCATCTGTTGCACCAGCATCTTTGTTTTCTTGACTAGGAGTTTCTTCATTGCCTTCATTCTGAGATTGATTACCAGTATTCCTAGAATTACTTCCACCAGCATTTCCAGCATTTTCAGAAGCTTCACCACCTCCAACCTCATCATCATCATCATCATCATGAGGAGGTATGTCATAGAGACAGCTTCCACCTTGATCATTTCTTTTAGCATTGGCTCTAGAGATTAGTTCCTTCACTCTAGCTCCCAGTGCCTTGTCTCTCAACACCAACATTTTGTAGATCTCTTGAACAGCATAAACTCTTCCTGGATTGGCATTTGAACTGAGTATTCCATCTAACGCTTTCAGAATTGACTTGGTTTCCATTCTGGATGTGCCAACCAAATTCATGAAGCTGTTCCTTCTTGTGCCATCCTTAGTTACAGATCTGTAGAAAACACTTGGTGGATTTGTGTAGACTTCAGGTAGCTTTTGTGTGAGCAGGTTCTGGATTTGCATATCCAATATTTCATTGAATGGTGTTTGAGTTGCCCTGATCTTTCCTTTCAAAGCACACAACACCTTTGCTGGCAGACTCTGCAATAACTGCATTGTGATGAAATAAGATATGCCAGAAGTGAAATAGATACTTACAACCCATCTTTTCTCATCATTAACCATTACACTGACACTGGTGATTTGATCCTTTAACAATTTTGTGGTTTTGGTTGGAAGGTTGCTTGGAGCATTCATTACTTCTTCCACCAAACTGCTAAATTCACTGTCATGATTGTGTAATGTGCTCTCCCTGTAATCCACCATTAGAGTATTGGCTTCTTCTTGATCATACTCAGTACCATTGGACCAAGTATTTCCTTTATGGATGGATTCAGGCAGTTTCCCTTTACCTTTCCCAGACTTATTCTGTTCCTCCATTTCTCTCCATCTTCTTTGTAGAGCAGATTCTTGAGATGCTGGAGTTGGCTCTCTGATTATCACAGGAGGTAGAATTGGATGTCTAGATGCAGGTCTTCTTTGCATTGCATCTTGAGTTGCTTTAGACATCAGTACTCTTTCTCCATCCAAGTCAACTTCAACAAGCTCTTCAGCTTTATCCTTTGGTTGTCCACTGCTTGGTTTGACCTGCTCCCCCTTAGATATTGCTTTCCCTTTAGCTCCCCCTTTGGTCTTCACAGCTACTGGCTCCCCCTGAGTTCCACCTGATTCCTAAATAGATATTGATTCTGATCTTGCTACCTTCTCCCCCTTAGTTGAGTTGGCAGCTACTAGGTCAGTGAGGAACTGGATAGAGAGCTGAGTAGCAGCAAAACCATCAACCATCAGTTGAGAGAGAGAGTCCATCTTGGAGTTCAAAGTAGCACACTGTCCTTCCAGAGCTGCAATCTTGTTACCAAAAGTAGCAGAGGGGCCACCAAACCTTAACCTTCTTGGAGGGGAAGGAAAAGAAAGGGGCTTGGAGGCTATGGGGGTTCTCACACTCTCAGGGTGTTTTTGAGTGATCTCATCACCCCTCACAGATTGACTCTCAAGGCCTAATGCCTGAATAGTGTGGGTTCCCTCAATATCTCTTTGGACATGCTCAAGTCCCTCTCCTTTTGCCAGCTCATTTGGTTGCCTCTCATTTTTATGCTCACCTCTCTTTTCTTTTATCTCTCTTTTCTTTTGCACACCCTCACTCAACCTAGATGCATGAGTATGAGCAGTACTAACATGCATGGAAGGAGTAGATTTAGAATGTACCTTTAAGAGTTTGGCAAGAGGGAGATCATCATCAGAGGCATCCTCAATGATTACAGCTTCAAAATCAGGCTGAGAGGACTGGACAACATCTGTGGCAGGAATGTTACTGTCAGTTGGAGTCTGGACAGCAGGTTCTGGCATGACAGCAACTTTGGGAGGTGGAATGACAGTAGGTTCTGTAGTGACAGTATCTTTCTCTCCACCCATGACAGCAGCTGTGTCCAGGACAGCAACATTGCCAGTGTCTTTGATAGCAACAGAGGCTGTGACAGCATCTTCCTGAAGGTAAGATGCTCCTTGGAGTTCAGACAAAGTGTTGGCTGTTTCATTTTCTGACAAAATTCCACTTTGCCCTAGCTCAGTGTTTGGAGGAGTGGTGTCCATCTCACTTTGAGAAATGGGTTCTTGTGGACCACTAGAGGGGGGCTCATCCATGATTGGAGATGGATGATCAAAACCTGAAGGGTTGGGACTGTCCCCTTCTCTAGGTTGTGGAGAAGAAACAAAGGAATGTGTAGGGAAGGAAGAAGGTGAAAGTGTAGCAGAGAGTGGGGGCTGATTCCATATGAAACATGTGAACCATCAATAGGAGTAGAGAAATCCTCACTGTGCCCTAACTCACTGTGTGTTTCTTCAAGTGGGGGTTTCTCAGGTTGTGAACCATGAGTTTGTGCAGACTCTGTACAGGGTGCCTTGGGAGACAGGCCAATTTCAATAGATGCACCTTGTTGAGAAGGCACATCTAGGGAGGTGTTTGAGTCCCTTTCAGTAACCACAGTTTGTTGAGAAACTGCAGCTTGGTTAACAATGGTTTTAGTCCTCCTAGCTCTCTTCTTCTTAGGCTCAGGGGGAACCACTGGGGGTTCTGTTTGACTACCTTCCTTATTTGCTGCACTAGGTGCAGTGTCTCCCTCTTGACTAACACAGCTACCACCAACATCAGCTTCTAAGGGCCTTTTTATGGATTCTTGCACTGCTTCTCTTTGGGCTTTGGTAAGTCTAGAGGGCCTAGGCTGAGTGTATGGTGTTGAATGTGGGTTAACTGAATTTGGGTCTAATTCAGTTTCATTCTTAAGAGTGAAAGAGTCATAACCAGATGGTAATGGTAAATCAGGGTTGGACACTTGATCAACCATGTGCTGAGTGAAACAAAGTGGAATATGTGCATTGAGATTCTGTGAAGATAACAGTGTGTGTGTGTGTGTTCTTCTTCAAAACGGAGCAAGCCTCTAAACGAGGAGCAGCATCATTAAAATCACAGAATGAATTAATGCACATCATAAGAAAGCGAGGGTAGGTTGATACCTTCTTACCTATGGCAGCTTGGAGGTGTGCCATGAGGAGAGCACCAACATTCACCTTGTATCCATGGACAAGAGAATGTGTTAGTTTCTTGATGTAGGAGGGTATTCCATTCCAGCCTGTGGACTTGGTAGAGAACACCTTGACCATCACATCAAATATCATGCTCCACTCCTTTCTCAGATGCTTCCTATCCATTTCACCAGGTGGATACCACTTGGTAGTTCCCTCTTCGAGAATAGGGCCTGCATACCCAATCTTCAAGAAGAGCTTCTTGAGAGTGTCATCATTGGCAAGTTCAGCAAATTGGTGTCCTGCTTCAAGTGTAATTCCAAGAGCAGTGTTGATGACCTCAGCTGTAAGAGTGTATTGTTGCCCAGAGATAGTGAATTGAATACCCGGGTTCTCACCCTCAGTTTGAGCAACAGCAGTTTGCCAAAACGCCTCAATTCGATCTAAGTCTAGAATGGGGGTTGAGGTGATGGCATAACCGAGATAGGATTGTTCAAGAAAAACACGAGTCCTTTGAAGCCTTCACCAGCATCATTTGGGGAAAAGATGCCAGCAAAGTTTGTTTGAGAGAGAGTCTGTTTGGATGCCATGGAGATTTCAAGAAAAGAAGAAAGTAAGAAAGTGGCTTTTTGCTTGAAGAAAAGTATATTGCCTTGAGTTCGATGAGAGTGATATGTCTGAGTAACTGGAGAATAAATAGAGGTATCGCAAACATTGTGCACAAAAAGTGGAATTAAAGAACGTGTCTTAACCCACTCTTATAACACGTCAGTTACTGCCCGTTATTCACTGACCAACGTGGGATGAATATCCAATTTCAACGGTCCACTATTGTTGACAGTAACCTGTGCGCTAGAAACAATCTGTCAGTAATAAGAGGTGGTGACAGTAGGTTTTGCGCGACAGCAACTATTGCGCAAAAACTTGCTGTCACCGTTAAGCGTATGAATGACAGTATCCTTTACAAGTCTTGACAGAAAGTCTTTTCCTGCTGTCAAGAAGGTTGCTGTCAAGAAACACACGACAGTACCCTTCTTAACGACAGTAACTTCGATTGGGAATTGGTTCTGTCATGAACTTATTAGAATGCTTTATTCATATACTTAACTTAATATTGACACATTTTGGATTTAGCAATTTAATCTTTTGAACATAGATATTAAGCAATTAGCACAGACAAATCATAAACACAAGAACAAGAACTTTTATTATTATTATTGATAAAATCATTAAAAATAGAACATGGAGTACATTATTCTATGATCTTATCAACTAGTTCTAAAAGCTCTTCCTTAATCTCTTCTTCAGAGCGACCTTCTTTTTCAAGAAGTGCCTGAAGCTCCTTCTCTTCTTCCTGAGCTTTGGCCTCCTCGTCCTGTTTCTTTTTCTCTTCGATCTCATCTATGCCGTCCAACAGCATCTCGAAGAGTTCATCCATCTCTTCACTGTCGGGTTCACTATCGCACCGTTTTAGCCCTACTTCAATTCCTACTTTGTTTTCCATTATTTACTTTAAAACTGAGAGCAGACTGGTGAAACCTAAGGTTAATTTATAGGCAAAACCGTCTAAGGGTTAAAGTCTAATGGTCAACAGTTAGAGTACCCATACAACTACCACAAAAGTAATTAATGGTCGTGTCCTCCTTTAATCCTACAGATTAATGCAAAACGGTGTGAAAGTCCAATGGAACAGATTTTTATCTCTCAAACTTAACAAGTAACCACATTAATGTCATACACGGTCTAAAAGTATGAGACTGGCACAAAATACTGACATGAAAAGTCAAATCAACACATGCTGTCACATAACAGACATAGACCAAGTAGACAGTAACTTCTCTTGACAGCAGGTTTGAAGTTGCTGTCATGAGCTTCAAAAGAGAATTTGGAATTATAGAAAACTGAGTAAATCAACATACCAGATTCAGCATTCCCAATTCACTTACCAACCTGTTGAAGGTTGCTTCATCCAATGGCTTAGTGAAGATGTCAGCAAGTTGCTTGTCAGTTGGGACATAGATCAATTTCACAGTTCCTTGTTCAACATGCTCTCTGATAAAGTGATGTCTTATATCAATGTGCTTTGTCCTAGAGTGTTGAACGGGATTGTCTGAAATGGCTATGGAACTAGTGTTGTCACAGTAGATTGGAATTTCACTTAACACTAGACCATAATCCAGAAGTTGATTCTTCATCCATAGAATTTGTGCACAGCAACTGCCTGCAGCAATATACTCAGCTTCTGCAGTTGAGGTAGAAACTGAATGCTGCTTCTTGCTAAACCATGAGACCAATCTTCCACCAAGAAATTGACAGCTACCAGTAGTACTCTTTCTGTCAATATTGCATCCAACATAGTCTGAGTCTGAGTAGCCAATTAGATCAAATCCAGTGTTCTTGGGATACCAAAGACCTAGGTTAGGAGTGCATCTAAAGATTCTCTTGATGGCTACTAAGTGAGACTCCTTTGGATCACTCTGAAACCTTTCACAGAGACATGTAGCAAACATGATGGCAGGTCTGCTAGCAGTTAGGTAAAGGAGAGATCCTACCATGCCTCTATAGGTGCTTGAGTCAACTTTCTTCCCTTTAGGATCAAGATCCAGACTGGTTGAGGTGGACATTGGTGTCTTTGCAGGTGATGAATCTTCCAAGTTGAACTTTCTGAGAAGTTCCTTGATGTATTTAGCTTGACAAATGAAGATTCCATCAGATTGTTGAAGAATTTGTAATCCCAGAAAGAATGACAATTCTCCCATCATACTCATCTCATATTTGTTACTCATGAGAGAGGAAAACTTCTCACACAGCCTCTCATTTGTTGAACCAAAAATGATATCATCCACATAGATTTGTACCAGAATGATGTCCTTGCCATGGTGTATGTAGAAAAGTGTCTTGTCTACAACTCCTCTAGTAAACTGATTGTCCAAGAGAAAAGTGGAGAGTGTGTCATACCAAGCCCTGGGTGCTTGCTTTAGTCCATACAAAGCTTTGAAAAGTTTGTATACAAAATCATACACTTCAGCATCCTCAAACCCTGGTGGCTGTTCAACATACACTTCTTCTTCCAATTCTCCATTTAGGAAGGCACTTTTGACATCCATCTGAAATACTTTGAAGTTGCAGTGTGCAGCATAGGCTAGAAAGATTCTTATAGCTTCAAGTCTTGCAACAGGTGCAAATGTCTCATCATAATCTATTCCTTCCTGTTGACAGTAACCCTTAGCTACTAGCCTTGCTTTGTTTCTTGTCACTGATCCATTTTCATCAAGCTTGTTTCTGAAAACCCATTTGGTCTCAATGACTGACTTTCCCTTAGGTCTTGGAACTAGCTTCCATACATTGTTCCTTTCAAACTGATTTAGCTCTTCTTGCATGGCTATCACCCAGTCAGAATCCAACAATGCTTCATCAGTTGTCTTGGGTTCCATTTGAAACGGGAAACATGAAAACATGCTGTCAGCAGAGACTTTGTTCCTTGTCTTCACTCCAGAATTAGGGTCACCAATGATGAGGTCACTTGAGTGATCCTTGTTCCACTTGGTGATTCTGGGCAAGCTACATGACTGTACAGGAACATTTGCTTCAGTTTGTTGAGTTGAATGATCACCAATCCCATTGTCTTCACCATGTTCTTCATTGTCTCCAGAGTCACCACTGTCATGAATGTTAGAGGTTATGGTCTGTGACTGAGCTGGAGTTTGGTTGACAGTAGTGGTATTGACAGTATCTTTATCAACTTCAACAATTTGAGTGAAGCTAGGTTCTTCATCCACAATTTCCTCAGCTTCCAAGTATCCTTGATTCTCAAATCTGAATGTCTGCATCTTTCCTTCTTCATGCAGTCCTGGAAACTTGGTTTCATCAAATGTGACATTAACACTTTCTTCAATAATCCTGTGTTCCATAACATAAACTCTGTAGGCAGTCCTTTCTGTGCTGTAACCCATGAATAGTCCTTCAAAAGCCTTGGTGTCAAATTTTCCTTTCTTTTCATGGTTATCCTTCATCATAAAGCATTTGCTCCCAAACACATGAAAATATTTGACAGTAGGTTTCTTTCCAGTTAGCAGACAGTAAGGTGTACTTGCATGAGTCTTGTTGATCATGGTTCTGTTCTGAGTGTAACAGGCTGTGTTGATAGCTTCAGCCCAGAAATATGTTGGCAGTTTGGCATCATGCAACATAGTTCTAGCTGCTTCAATGAGAGTCCTGTTCTTTCTCTCTACAACTCCATTCTGCTGTGGAGTTCTTGCAACAGAGAATTGTTGTACAATTCCTTCATCTTTACAGAAATTTCCAAGAGTGGCATTTTTGAATTCTGTACCATTGTTACTCCTCAAGATTTCAACTTTTGAGTTTGGAGTTCTATCAAGAACTCTGACTTGATCAATAATCATTTGAGCAGCTTCATCTTTGGATTCAAGAAACTTCACCCAAGTGTACCTTGAGTAATCATCCACCATTACTAAGGCATATCTCTTCTTGGCCATTGATGGTACATTGACTGGTCCAAAGAGATCCATGTGTATCAACTTGAGTGCTTCAATGTTGGTGTTCATTTGCTTGGACTTGTGCACAGCTCTTCTCAGTTTGCCCATTTGACAGTCTTCACACAGTCCTTCTTGACAGAATTCCTGTTGGGGCAAACCTCTCACTAACTCCTTCTTCATCAGAATATTCATTGTCTTGAAGTTGAGATGTGAGAGCTTCCTGTGCCAAAGCATACTGTCACCAACAGTAGCTTTACTGTAAAAGCAGTAAACCTTATCCTTCTTTGTTGAATTTAAGTCAGCAACAAACAAGCTTCCTTTTCTAACCCCTTTTAGAGAGAGGCTACTTTCCTTCTTGTGATAAATGTTACACAGCATCTTATCAAAATCAACCTTGAATCCCCTGTCACTGAATTGGCTGACACTGAGTAGATTGTGCTTCAATCCATCCACAAGAACAATATCTTCAATGACAACATTTCCAATTTCTAGACAGCCATATCCCACTGTGTAACCCTTGCTGTTGTCTCCAAAGGTTATGATTGGGCCAGCTTTCTCAACATAATGTGATAGCAGGGCTTTATCACCTGTCATGTGCCTTGAGCAACCACTGTCAATGATCCACATGACTTGATCTTTCTTCTTGCCCTGCAAAACAGAATGTGTCTAAGATGCATATGGTACCCAATCCTTGTTGGGTCCTGCAGTTTCAGTGTCTCCTGAGTTTCTTTCAGTCATAAAGTCACAAGCATTATCAGTAATCTCCTGTTTGACTTCTCTTTTCACCCACTTAGGTTTAGAATTGGACTTGGTCCTTTTCTTAGTGGATGGAGCCTTTTTGTTGTTGCCAGCAGGCTCAGAAGTCTCAACAGTGTTTAAGTATGAACATTTTTCAGTAGTGAGAATAGGTAAGTTAAAGCATGTACTCATGGCAGTAATTTTGCATGGCATACATTCAATGTTATTACAGACACTCATAGTTCTATGCATCAGGGGGGTTCTGTGTAAGTTACCATTGAGTTCAGTTGCATTGACCTTATTCTCAATTGGTTTCTTACAAACATGTGTTAAGTGATGAGTAGATCCACAGTTATTGCATAGTTTCCTAGAAGCACCTCCAACATTAGTGTATCCATTTCCTTTGTTGACTCCTACCTTTCCATTCCTATTCTTAGACTTGGGAGTTACTGGATTGACAGTATGTTCAGAAGTTGCTGTCGAACTTTCCTTGACAGTATCTTTTATTCCTACTGTCTTGATAGAAGGTTTTAAAGTTACTGTCTTGGAACCATTCTTGACAGTATCTTTGGAAGATTCTGTCTTGCCAATTGTGACAGCATCTTTTGAACTTGCTGTCTGATTGCTTGGTAAGTTTACTGTTTTGGGGATTGTGACAGTATCCTTTCCATCCTTGAATGTGCTGTACACCTTCATCCTCATCAAGAATTTCTTGTTTGATGAGCATGGCTTCTTCATCAAACTCAATTTCTGCAGCTTTGAAAATGGGAGTTTTAACTTTCTTGAGAATGGTGGGTTTGACAGCAGCATTTCCAGAACAATCTTGAATCACAGTTTCCTTTCCAGGTCTTCTACCATATGAAAAACCTATACCAACTGACTGATTTTCTGTATGCTTATCATTGTAATCCTGAACTATCTTAGATGAGTTTTTATAAGCCTTGATTTTAAATTCATTTTCAGCAATCTCATTTCTCAGGAATTCCTCAACCTCTTTAGCACATTTCAATTCATTTTTAAGTTTAGCATTCTCCTGAGCTAAAGAGTCTAGTGAACTGGTTTTGAGAACAAGAGATTCATTTTCAGACTTTAGTGTTTCATTTAGCTTACTCAGCCTAGTGATCTCCTCATTGGCAGCAGATAAGCTAGTATGGACATTGAACATTTCAGCACTTAAGTCTTTAATGGTTTTCTTATACTCATCAATGGACATATCAAGTAAGACAAGTGAAGGTACCTGACTTGAAGATGTTGATGTTACTTCATCAGTGCTAGCCATGAGAGCTAGGTTGACATATTCTTCTTCATCTTCATCATCAGACTCATCCCAACACTTTCCTTCAGCCACATAGGCTCTACCTTGATTCTTCTTAGAGTATCCACCAGTTCCTTTCTTAAATCTCTGAACCTGTTTAGGTCTTTTGCACTCAGTAGCAAAATGACCAGGTTCACCACAGTTGTAACACTTGAATTTAGATCTATCCACAAATCCAGTCTTGTATCCTCCTTTGAATGAGCTTCCCACAGCAGCCTTTGATGAGCTTCCCTTGGTGAACTTGGATGCTTGGCCTTGGGGCCTGAATGACCTGTCCTTCTTGAACCTAAAGTTCTTGAACTTTTTGGCCATGTAAGCCATAGTAGGATTGTTCATGCTTTCCAGTTCCTCCATAGTGTAGAAGTCTTCATCTTCCATATCCTTGAGCTGTAGTACTACTTTCTCATCATCTTCAACAACCTCTTCTATCTTCAAGGATTGTACAGGGGTTGGTTGAGTGATTTGTAGTGCTTCACTAGGTTGTGTGATTCTTGGCACTTGTGCTACTAGGGCACTTGACATGTTAGCCATCTTGTTCCTTGTTCCACTTTGTATGGCTCTCTTTTGAAAGAGTTCAAGTTCATAAGATTTCAGAATGCCATAAAGTGTCTCAAAGGTTATATTGTTGAGATCTCTTCCTTCTCGTATGGCTGTTGTCTTGTGTTCAAGATGATCAGGCAGTGTAAGCAAGAACTTGACATTCAATTCTTTTCTGTCATAGTACTTGCCATGTATCTGCAGTTCAGTTAAGAGCTTACTGAACCTTTCAAACATGGAGGTTAAGTCTTCACCAGGCTTGGCCATGAATGCCTCATATTGAGATATAAGTATTTGCCTTTGGTTGCCTTTAACTTCTTCACTTCCTTCACAGAGTAAGGCTAACCTGATCCACATCTCCTTGGCTGATGTGCAGCTTATCACACTTCCACACATGGCTTTATCCAACGTGAGAGAATCGAGCAAGATGAGTTGCAAGTGATCATCTAGCACCATTTTCTCCTTCTCAGTTTCCAAAAATTCCGAGGGATCTTTGGGAACCCAATGTGCAGGAATGATTTCACCATTTACTGTTGTGGCTTCAATTTCCTTCCTTGGTATGAAAGGACCATTCTCGAGTATACCTGGGTATAGTGGATTTGCAGCTTTGATAAACAACAAGATTTTTCTTTTCCAAATGCTGTAGTTCTCTTTATCAAAAGCTGGGATCTTGATACTGTTTGAATTTATATCAAAATATATACATATCAAAATAATTTTGTAAATATGGTAAATAATAGTATTTTGAATTTATATTATATATGCATAGTATTTATATATATATTTTTTCTAATTTAATAAGATTTCATAAATTTTGGATAAATTTCTATAAGATAAAGATCAAATGATTTTTTTTAATCTTCAAAATATTAGTTTAGTTTTGAATGTCGTGAAGTGAATTTTATCAAATTTAAAAATTCAATATAATTTAAATGGTTATTTTATCAGAGTTCTCCGTATATAAAATGAATGTATGTAAACTCATGTATTGTTAATAAAATAACAATATATTTGTAATATAATATTGGTCACAAATGTACGAATATACTTTAAATACATCATAAAATTTCTTACTTTTAATTTCGTGTATAAGACGTATATAAAGTAATATAATTTTAATGAAATAAAAGTATATTTATAAAATATAAAATTGGTCATTCATGTAAGACTATAGAGTGAACACATTATAAAATTTCTTTATTTTATGTAAAAGTCAATCTTGAAGTTGTCTTACTCTTTCCTTCATATGTACATATTTGTACTCTTTTAAACTCAATTGTATATGTTTAGTCTAGTATTAATTACTCCCGCTGTCCCACTCAAACTGGCTTGTTTGACTTTTCCTGGTCAAATTGACCAATTTTGTAATTTAAATTACGTATATTATATGTCAAATATAATTAATAAAAAATATACTAGTTGAAAATATAGATAATTTATTATAGCATACAAATTTTAGATTTATAAAAATGCATGTCAATTGTTTTAAAAAAGTAGTCAAAGTTGAGTCAATTTGACCCCAAAAAGTCAAACAAGCCAGTTTGAGTGGGACGGAGGGAGTATAAAATATCTAAGATCGTAGTTTAAAAATTACACAAATTGAAAATTTATATATATGTAATTTAGAATCATTTTTTTTAACACAACCATAAAATTCTATCCCATGCGATTTTAATATTTGAATTATAAATTATCTTGTGTTTGATCTTATATGAATCATAATATACCTAAATAATTTAACATCTGTGTAGACTCAGTTGTATTTATATGTATAATATATTGTTGGTCCTTGTGTATTGCAGAAGGGGGGAGGGGGGGGATGAATGCAATACTGATAAAATTCAATCTCAGTTTCAACAACTAAAACTAAGATTTAATGTTATCAATAATATGTATGCATTCACAAACGGTATAGTAGAGAAGACAGGATTCACAAAATAAATGTTTTATTTATTTTGCAAAGTGTTGCTACAACCTCAAGAGAGAATTCTTGAGCTTCGATTTTTCTCCAAGACACTTGTTTGTCTTCCTTACTTACCTAGAATGAATTGATAGTCTAAGTATAAAACTAATCCTATCACTATCAACATGGGTCTGTGAAGCTGCTGTCATTATCAAGTGGCAGCTTCTTACAAAGTGTCTACCCATGTGACTTTCCTAAATTGCTAACAATGTCAGATATACATTACAAAGAAAGCAACCTAGATTCATTCTATTTCTAGCTAAAACAATTCAGCAAATAGAGACTTGACCTTGCTCTTGAATTGATTCGCTTTTGTTTGCAGTGCTTGAAGCTTCTGTCGTAGTCTTGCAGACTTGGTGCAGCTTAGGGATACTGCAACACGCCTGTTTCTTGAACATTGAAACTGTCACGGGGTTTGACTGAGAAAGATACCTAGAACAAGGATCTTTCTCAACACAGTTACTTTTGCCGCAAAGCTTGCTGTCACAGGAATGTGCTTTTGGTGACAGTAGGAGTTCCCCGCATAGTGTGCTGTCGAGGTTTCCAAACTTGCTGTCGAGGGCTAAAGTTGCTGTCGCGTAGTCTTCCGCCAATGTTGCTGTCAGAGTGAATATGCTGTCTTGACTTGCAACATTCTGTCTTCTTGTAATCTTACTGTCAATGCTTATGACAGTAACCTTTATTCATGTTGTCATCTAATATGCGTTCTTTGAGGCTTGAACACAGAAAGTGAACTTCTTCCAAATTACACAATTAAAATAACATTGCATACTGATTACAAGAACATACTTTGGCTGTGACAGTATGTTCTACTTAATTAAAAAATTAAGTATATACAAAGTTAAGTTGTTCCTATGCTATCACCCATAAATCCCAACATATATGTTCTAAACACTGGCTATTAACCGCTAGACGTTGACTAATCAATCTGAATGTGTTAAAATCGGATCGGAAAATCAATTTTTATAGAAATCGATCTAGAAATCATATAATTTGGATTAACTTGGCACAAATTGGTTTAATCGGTCGAAAATTTGCTTACGAACCGATTAAAATGAACAAAATATACCCAACCCCTTTTTCAACCAACCAAGATGACAAAGAAAACTCGATACTTAATTGGGTCTAAAAAAATTTCAAGCCGATTTTAATGGTTGCATATCAGTTTTATATATTTCAGCCGACCTAACCCAACCCTATTTAAATTAAAAAATTTGTTCGATAATTTATATATATATATATATATATATATATATATATATATAATGTAACTGTACATTATATAATACAGTATATCATCTTATTTATAGACGTGTACATAACTAAAATTATTATGTTAATAAAAAAATATTAGCACTAAAATCGTAAGTTATACGTATTTTAGCTGTACTTGAATTTTTGAAATGAGGACATTGTGTAATATTTATTTTTTATAAAAATTATTTAACACATTCAAACCAACCCAACCCCGCGCAAACTTAAGGATGATAAGTACGGTTGGGCCATGAATTAATTTTTTGTGAGTTGGATTAAAAAATTTCAAACTTATTTAATTAGACTGGGTTGCAAAACTGCTTCCAACCCCCGACAACCTAACCGATCAACACCCCTAACTACGATTCCCATTTTTTACAATCCCTTTTATAATTCTAAAATATAAAAGTTACGTATAATATGTTACTTATTTTAGATCAAATTTTGATTATAGATTTATCAATACTTAAATAATTCGTATAAAGCTAACAAGTGACATAGTATTGTATAAAAATATAAATCGTATAACAATTAACATTTAATCAAAAATATTAAGGGTGAAATAATAAAATTTGTAAAGAAATACATAATTATATATTAAAAATACGAAAACTTAAAAAAAAATGGAGCTATATAATAATATAAACTAACATTTTTTTATTAAAAATTTGAATAAGCATGTTGTATAAATAATATAAAACAACATATTATTTACTCAAAAGTTGAAATAATAAAAGATAATATGATGAACGAATATACTTTATCTAATAATAATTTTAAAATAAACTCAAAACTCAATGTAGGACACTCGATTATGACATGAAACTGTTACGAGGAGGCTAACATTTCGATTCTCGATGTTTACACACAAATTTGACATTTTCTATCTTCATTAATAAATGAGTGACATGTTTATAATTTTAAAAATACAAGGATAAAGTTGTAATTTCATGAACACTTTTTGGGTTTTTTTTGCCTCTGATGATCTTTTAATATATAAAAGTAGATTTTTTAAAAAATTGGTTATGTATGTAAAATTATACATTTAGATTGTCTTGCTCTTTTTTTCCATGTTTATATATATTTTTTCGTATTTATATAATTTTAAATTCAACTATCTATTTTAAGTCTATTATTCATTACACACATTATCTAACAGCCTAGTTTAGAATTAAGTTGAAACATATTTTATATTATGATGTAGAATTATTTTTGAACTCAACTTTAAATTTATATATCTCAAAATTATATGATGCAATTATATCGACACGTAAATGAAATATTTATCTTTCTTAAAATATTATCTTATTATTATCCAATAATCTAATATATACATAGAGACGAATTTTAACAAATTCATATTTTCCCAATTTGAATTTGGTTACATTTATGAATAATTTAGAATTTTTTTTATAAGACATATAAACCAACAATATATTTAATCAAAAAGTAAAGTAAAAAAAAGAAAATAGGATTATAAGGGAACATGTAGCTTATCTAATAAGATTTTTAAAGTTAACTCAAAAATTGATGTATCACAATGATTATGATACTTTATTTGTAAGTGGAAGGTTTGTGTTCGAATCCTGAAAGCAACAAAATTTCATATAATTTTTGCATAAACTATAGAGGGCTGACATTTTTGTAATTATATGATAAATAAGGGTGAAGCTGTAATTTCACAGCCATTTTATTGGTATATTTTGCCCTTGTTGGTTTTTAATATATAGAAGAAGATAAGTAAAAACACTACTTAAAAATGACATATAAAAACAACAAGTAAAAGTGATATTCGGATACCATAAGTAAAGACAATTGATATAACCGATATTTAAATATGATATGAAAAAATATTAAAGAAAAATAGGATTTAAGCTTTAAGATAATTTTTTTCCCACAAAATATTATAGGTGATGGTCGATGTTATAATCAAATTTTATGAAGGGTAAATGGATAGAGTAAGTTCTTTTAATGTTCAAGATTTAAATACGAGTTTTTAGCTTAGTTTCCAACGATACACTACTAAAGTCTTTTTTTAGAGATTCGAGATAAGAGTTTAACAAAAAAGTATATACTTTAGTAAATAGCTTATTTAATATATATATATATATATATATAAGTGTTGTAAAAAGCGGGAATCAAAGTTAATCGGTGAAGGCACCGTCCATGGATTAATCGGGTAATCGGTGATTAATCGGATCATTAATCGGAATAAATTTAATAATATTTTTTATATACAATTATAAAATTATTTCGTTATTTCAACTAAACATATGTTATTATCATATATTTATGCAAATATGTTAAAAATGTTATATAATTGTAATAAATAAAATTTTGACGGTTTAACTTTTCAATTAGAGATTAATTTAAGAGGAAAACTTAAGAAAATTTATGATTTAGGCATCTAAAATTATAATTATATGTACAAAAATAATGTTTTTTCCTATTGTTTAATCAAGTTTCTACCTTTTAAATTTATTATTATTATTTTTAATTTTAACTATTTTTTAATAATTAGCCAGATTTTTGACCATTTTTATGAAAAAATGATTAATTGACAGATTTTCGCTTAATCAGTTCGGTGGCCCGCCGTATAGCGATTAATCCCGATTAATCGCCGACTTTTATAACACTGATATATATATATGCCATTGCTCCATAAAGAACACTCTTATATAAAGAACAATAAAGAACAATAAAGAACACCATAGAATCTTACATAAAATGCATGTTGATTCTAATTTTCTCACCAAAAAAGGTTTATTACGAATAAAAATAGAATCTAACAAAAAATTAGAATCAAATAAAACATGATTGCATGTAATTTCATTGTGATAAATATATATACAAGATTCTGTACTGGATTCTATACTGGATTATATGTAATGTTTAATTTTTAAATTTAGATGAGATTCTACGTTAAATTCGATATGTTAGGCTTAATTATTGTTCAATTTTATGATTCTAATTTTAAAAAATCAATTTTTATGAAAAATAAATTGTTTATGATGGTGTTCTTTATTGTTCTTTATATAAGGTGTTCTTCCTAGAGTGCAACTATATATATATATATATATATATATATATAGGGGTTTACTCCAATACAAACCACTCTTAGACTACAAACTACAAACTAAAATAATTTTAGTGATTTCTGTAAGAATAAATAGTGATTTCAGCATAGATCTAGCTATTTATTTTTATATACGTATAAATTTAGTGATTTTACGGTACAAATCTGTAATTTACGTATAGATCTGGAGAAAAAATCACTATATTGACGCAAAAATCACTATTTCTTCTTACAGGAATCACCAACATTTTAGTGATTTTCGCAAGCATAAGTAGTGATTTATCGACAGAATATATCAAATATGGTATGCAAATTTATCGTTGGGAAATGGAGAAAAATACGGTGAAGTCGGATTTCAAAAAAAGCTCTCCGATTGACGGGAAAAGTCAAATTAAAAACGGAGGGAAATATGTGTGATTGTGTGTGGGAGGGTGTATTTTAGTTGTGTGTTGTGCATATAGGGGGGTCATTGGATTAGATTAATCTAAGTTTGTGTTTGGTTGAGGTGAATGGAATAGAATGACATTTAAATCTTCCCTCCAACTCCCATTACTTTACTTTAATTTCATCATTCCATTTCATTCCATTCCATTCCATTCACCCCAACCAAACACAACTAAGGTTTAGATTGGTTCTTAGTTTGTATTTTAAAAAATGTATGTATTTGATCACTAGTATATATATATATATATATATATATATATATATATATAGGGATTGGTCCAGATCCCCCAGGGGATATCCCCCTGCCCTCAATGTTTCATTGAGGGTGCCTCGATGTTTCATTGAGGGCGTACGTTTTTAAATAAATAATAAAAAATAGAAGAATACTAGAAAAAAATATAACATTCAGCACAAAAACAGTGGGACTGTTTTTCTAGATACGTATAAATTTAAATTCAAATTTTGTACAATTTTCTATTTTTATTTAATTTTTCAGGTAAATTTACAATAATAATAAATATCCCCCTGCCCTCAATGTTTCATTGTGGGCGCCCTCAATGTTTCATTGTGGGCATTCGATTAAAAAAATTAATTTAAAAATAAATAAAAAGTCAAAATTAAAATTAAAATTCATAAACACCCAAGCAATCGTAATAACTATTTTTCTGACGAATGTTACCTTATTTTCATTAATTTTCTAATTGCTGAATTTTTTTCACTCATTTTAACTACTTTGTAGATTTTCTTGAAAAATTAAATAAAAATTGTAAAATGGAAAATTTTGAATTAAAATTCATACAAAACCAAGTAATCATACTCACTATAAACACTATCAACTATAAAAGATTCAAAGATTTTAGTTATATAAGATAAATATTAGAAATTTTAAAGTTTAGGGGTTACCCTAAACCCTAAATCCTTTACCCTAAATCCTATACCCTATACCTTATACTCTAAATTTAAACATACTCAAGTAATCGTACTCACTCACTATTAACATTATAAGACAACTAAAAATAGTAGTAGTAATAGCAATGTAAGTAATGATTCGAGGAGAATAAACAGGGTTCAACACCTCAATGTTTTGTTACGGACAGTCACTTTGAAAAACCAAATAAAAATATAAGAAAATGAAAATTTTGAATTTAAATTCATACACACCAAATTAATCATACTCACTATAAACACTATCAACAATAAAAGGATTCAAAGATTTTAGTTATATAAGATAAATATTAGAAATTTTAAAGTTTAGGGGTTACCCTAACCCCTAAACCTTAAACCCTAAACCCTAAATCATACGCACCCAAGTAATCATACTCACTATAAACACTATCAACTACAAAAGATTCAAATATTTTAGTTATATAATATAAATATTAGAAATTTTAAAGTTTAGGGGTTACCGTAACCCCTAAACTCTAAATCTTTTACCCTAAATCCTATACCCTATACCTTATACTCTAAATTTATACATACCCAAGTAATCGTACTCACTCACTATTAACATTATAAGACAACTAAAAATAGTAGTAGTACTAGCAATGTAAGTAATGATTCGAGAAGAATAAACAGGGTTCAACACCTCAATGTTTCGTTACAGGTAGTCACTTTGAAAAAGTAAATAAAAATATAAGAAAAGGAAAGGAAAAAATTGAATTTAAATTCATACACACCAAAGTAATCATACTCACTATAAACACTATCAACTACAAAAGGATTCAAAGATTTTAGTTATATAAGATAAATATTAAAAATTTTAAAGTTTAGGGGTTACCCTAACCCCTAAACCCTAAACCCTAAATTAAATTTAAAATTCATACACACACAAGTAATATTAGTTATCATTTTTGTGACGAATTTTACCTCATTTTCATTAATTTTCGAATTGTTGAATTTTTTTTCACTCATTTTAAATACTTTGTAGATTTACTTGAAAAATTAAAAAAAAAATTGTAAAAAGACAATATTTGAATTTAAATTCATACTCACTCTAAACACTATCAACTACAAAGGGCCGGGATTCAAAGATTTTAGTTATATAAGAGAAAGATTAGAAATTTTAAAGTTTAGCGGTTACCCTAACCCCTAACCCCTAAACCCTAAATCATATACCCTAAATCCTAAACCCTGTACCCTATGCTCTAAATTCACACCCAAGTTATCGTACTCACTCACTATTAACACTCTAAGACTACTAAAAATAGTAGTAGTAGTAGTAGCAGCAATGTAAGTAATGATTCTAAGGAGAGAAGAAGAAACGGGGTCTAACAACTCAATGTTTCATTACGGGCAGTCACTTTGAAAAATTAAATAAAAATATACAAAAAGGAAAATTTTGAATTTAAATTCATACACACCAAAATAATTACTATTTTTGTGACGAATGTTACCTTATTTTCATTAATTTTCTAATTATTCGATTTTTCCGCCTGTTTTTAACTAGTTTGTAGAATTACTCAAAAAATTAAATAAAAATAGGAAAAATAAAATAAAATTGCAACTTACTATGAAATTATAAGTCAAATAAAAGCATTAGTAATAATAGTATCAATGTACGTTTTGATATAAATATAAAATGAAATATTTGGGAAAAAATGGATATTATAATATATTTTTAATCAAAAAAGAATAATATAATAAATAGCAATATAAAATGTAATAATTGAAAACAATGGATTAATTATTATTTTTTAATTTTAATTAGTTTGTAGATTTACTTGAAAAATTAAATAAAAATATATTAATTAATTAATTAATTTTTAAAAATGAAGAAATATCTTAAATTACCTTATTTCAGTAATTTTCGAATAATTTTCTTTTTTAATTTATTTTAATTTGTAAAATTATTTGAAATAATAATCCATTATATAAAAAATAAAAATTTAATTTAAATTCATACACACCCAATTAATCATACTTATACTCAAAATATAATTATTTGAATATTCTAAAATTTTGAATTATTATTGAACTTTTAAATAATTAAATAATGAATTTAAGAAGGAAAGAAAAAAATTGAAACAATAACGATTAAAATGTACGTGAGATGAACACTGATCCCAGTGCTCCTGCTTCTTCGCAGCAGACCCCCGTTCTTATCTCCCATAAACATGCACGTGAGGTAGTAATTTTTAATGTTTTTTCTAATTCAAGAACTTGTAATCTTTTGAACTTCGTTTATTGAATGTGTACATGATTTGTGTATCTTTTACAAATATGGCAGGTTGATACATTTGGTACTAATTCGCATGTTGAGGATGCCACACTTCCCGTCTCTCATAAACGTCCACGTGAGGTACTATTGATAGCCTCTTTTATTACATTTACTTTTTATTATTTATGCACGCGATTTGTGTATTGACATGCTTTCACTACAGGGTGATACCGGGGGTGCTGATTCACATGTACGTGTCTCCCCTCCTCGTCCCGTTGAACATGTTATGGAGGAGGTATGGATAAGTAGTTGTCTTTGATTTCTTGTGTCATTCAATAGATTACGTGTATGTGTATTGATATTCTTAATTGTAGGTTGAGACGAGTTGTCTTACCACCTCTGTGGAGGCCCCTGTACATGTCTCCCCTCCTCGTCCCGTAGAACATGTTATGGAGGAGGTATGGATAAGTAGTTGTCTTTGATTTCTTGTGTCATTCAATAGATTACGTGTATGTGTATTGACATTCTCAATTGTAGGTTGAGACGAGTTGTCCTACCACCTCTGTGGAGGCCCCTGTACATGTCTCCCCTCCTCGTCCCGTAGAACATGTTATGGAGGAGGTATGGATAAGTAGTTGTCTTTGATTTTTTGTGTCATTCAATAGATTACGGGTATGTGTATTGACATTCTTAATTGTAGGTTGAGACGAGTTGTCCTACCACCTCTGTGGAGGCCCCTGTACATGTCTCCCCTCCTCGTCCCGTAGAACATGTTATGGAGGAGGTATGGATAAGTAGTTGTCTTTGATTTTTTGTGTCATTCAATAGATTACGTGTATGTGTATTGACATTCTTAATTGTAGGTTGAGCCGAGTTGTCCTCCTACCTCTGTAGAGGCCCATGTACATGTCTCCCCTCCTCGTCATGTCGTACCTGTTATTGAGGAGGTACGTCTATATATTGTTTTTGGTCATGTAGTAGTTTTATTTAAAGTCTTATGTCATTCATTAGATTATGTATATTAATTGCAGGTTGAGACGAGTGGTCCTACCACCTCTCTAGAGGCCCCTGTACATGTCTCTCCTTCTCGTCATGTTGAGCCTGTTGTTCAGGAGCTTGAGAATGGTGATCACACCACCTCTCTACAGACCCCAAAAGCCTTTAAGGTACTAATTTATTACTAAGTAATTTGATTCAATATATACACTTGCCATCTTAGAACTCTATGTATTGAGTATGTTATTAACTTGTATGCAGTTGCCTTCTAGTTCTCCGGGTACTTTAGGGTCCACTCCGGCTGCATTCAATACACGTGGTTTTTTTGATGTCGGGTATAGTGGAGACCTTCCTATTCAGTTAGCGGATGTGCTTGAGGTATAAATCCTTTATCCTAACTTTTCATTTCCTTAATATGTTTGTTTTTGATATTGTGATACCATTCTTAATTGCGTACTTGTAGCTGGACACTGCAACCGATAAGTTCTTGGATTCACATAGGAGGGGCGGAAAGAAAGGTGATTTGACGAGGCCACTTAAAGAAAGGAAAACCAGGTGGCTTTTCAATCATTGGTGGACAGGCACTTTCGGGGAATCAGATGGTAATTTCATTTGGTATGACCATACCGGTGGTAGGAAGTGTGTGACTTATCAACCTACCCATGAGCATTTATGGACTTTGGCTGTTGATCGTTGGTTGTTGGACGATATTATGAACGCTTATGCTGAGTTGCTGGCTATTAGAGAAGTTAAACTTTGGAATTTAAAAGAGCTTCAAAGGTCGGTGCTGCAGTATTTCTTTGCGGCTTCCTATTTCATGCCATGGGCTGGGAGTGAATGCACCAATTTGTCGGTAAGAAATCAACTTATATAGTTACTTATGACTTGTTGAAAGTTATTTATCACTTATCAGGGCTCAAACTGTATTATTTATTATTTATTTTTAATTTTTAAAATGGAAAATAGAAGAAAATGAAAAATAGAATAAATAGCAATATTAAATGAAATATTTCAAATAAATGAATATCATATTATTTTTTAATTTAATAAAAGTTACCTTTAGAATACTAGTAATCTATTTGTTTGTCAACTTATAGAAGTTTCTCTGTCCCCTACAGGTTCCTCCAGATGTCAACAAAACGCCAGAGGAGTTGGATTCCATGGACAAGTTCATTCAGCAGTACCAGAAGCAACTCCATGGAAAGCCTATTCATTTGTGTGATGTTGCGTTCTTCCCAGTTTGCACTGGGTCACATTGGTTTCTGTTCGTTGTGGACATAAATAAATTTCAAGTGAAGATGATTGATCCTCTCCGAGACGAGAAACCTACCAGTGGGAGGGAAATATACCCTCTTGAGTTCTACGTTATGGTAAAAAAAATTGCTTCTTTTTAGTTACGTACTTTATTAATCCGAATATATTAATTTGAATATGTGGTAATATTTTGTAGGAAAAATTTCTCCCCTACATGCTTTTTAAATTAAATCCAGACCGCTTTCGCCCCAACAAGTATATGAGGGTGAAGGAAGTTTCAAAGCGCCCTAAACAACTAGGTGGGGTTGATTGTGGCGTATATGTTTGCAAGTACATTGATGCCATCCTTAATGGGATAGACTTGGCAGTGGCAGAGTGAAAACCCCCTTTGGATGTTATAACCTTCCGATATCGCATAACGCACGAGTTAAAGAAGGGGGAAGCACGTCGGATGCCTCAAAAGTTGATCGATCAAAGGTTGAAGGGGGTGTAGTTTTTCGTACATGTTTAGAACTTTAGAACATTTGTTATGACGGATGTAGTTTTTCGTAGTTTTGGATTTTGGACTATGTTGAATTTGTAATTATGTTGGACTTTTGATTGCGTAGGTGTTTTTTGATTTTGGATATCGTAGTTTGGATTTTGGACTATATTGGATATGTAAATATATTAGACTTTTGATTGCGTAGGTTGGATTTTGGATTTAGTAGTTTGGATTTTTTTGATTTTGGATATGGTATAGGATTTGGTTGCAGTTTTTGGGCAGTGCTGGTTTTGATACAGGTTTTTGGGCAGTACATAAAACAAACATATCCTGGCACAAATTTGCCAGACCACCCTCAATGTTTCATTGAGGGTGCCTCAATATTTCATTGAGAGTGGTCTGTCCCTTTTTTTTACAGTTCAGTCACTGCAGTTTCATATTCTTTCCGTTTGTGCATCAAAATTTGTAAAATCTACACTAAATCTTCTTTCCATTTTGTGTTTTTTTTTTCAAAAATAATTTTTTTTTTTTTGGAATATTACATATTCATAGTGAATATTGATAATCCGAATAATCCAACAAAAAGTAGTTCATTACATAATTTAATCAAATAATCCATTACATTGCCAAGATTACATAATAATTTAGAGTACTCCATTGCATCTAGGTCATCTTTTTAGGACAATTTCTCCTATCATGATTTGCTCCTTCCATTTTGCATTTCCCGCACATTCATGGTTTCTTTGTTGAAGTCGATGTCTCAATACCACTTTTATGTCTTCCCGCTTTTTTCCTTCCTTTAGTTTGTGACATTGGAGGATCCAATATTGGTTCATCTTCACCTTTATGATGAAACGACTTATTCATGTTTTCTTTGCGTTTCTCTTCCGGAAAAGATTCATTGATGTACACTTTCTCTCTCTCAATCCAATCCATCAAGTGATTGTATCGCGGGGCGGTAACACTACCAATAACACCTAAACTTTGAAAAGCGTTGCATAATGAACTATACCTTGCCGTTTGTGATTCGGCAACATTAACATGCACGGGAGGGGTACAAGGTAAAGGTCCCGCAACTTTGTTGGCATTCATTGTCCACCTCAATTTGATATATTCTTTGGGTATGTCTATTTTTTGTTTCTTATTAAGATAACGGATCATGTGTCTACAAATCATCCCGGAATGTTCAAATTTCTTACAAGCACATGAAATCGTCCCGTTTGACGCAACCAATAGAGTATAAAGCTTTCTACAATTCTCCGGCACCGTGGATTTTTCTACCAAGTACATCCTAGGAAAAGATCTATCATCATGTTTAGCGCTCTTAACAATAAAAGATCCGCTTTTTTGAAGCTCGTTTTGAAAACGTTTAAACATCTCTTTTGTGTAAATCTCGGATGCATGAGTCTCCAAAGATGAATTATATAATAGTCTCCTTTCCTTGTAATCGGTCTCATGGTCGGCTCCAATTTCATTGAGATATTGCTTCTCAAAAGCCTTTTGTGAGTTCTCAATGAATTCTTTCAAACCGGTTGATGCTTTAACATACTCATCAAAAAAAGAATTCATGGACTCGCTCCTTGAAGTGGTAGTCATTCCCGCGGAAAAATATTGTTTCGTGTAAGCGCGAATCCATTGTCTTCTAATTTTATACATCTCATTTAGCCAAACATGATTCCCGAGATTGTACTTTTCAACGAACACCTCCCAACTACCTTCAAATTCATTAGGTGACAATGACTTGTACACACATGAGTTAAAATCTTTCTTGAAATCCGGAAATCGAGTATACAAAGAAGATAGTTTCTCGGGAAACTTTTTACTAATATGCCATGTACAATATGTATGATTTGTTTGTGGCATAATCGCGGCAATAGCATTTCCTAAAGCAATGTCTTGATCGGTAATAATTGTAGCGGGATGTTTGTTGTCAATGGCTTCCAACCATGTTTTCAAAACCCATTTGTAAGAGGTCTCTTTCTCGTCCCTTACAAGTGCAAATCCAAACAAGATATTTTGGTAGTGGTGGTTCACTCCCGTAATAGGTATAAAAGGCATACAATACCTATTAGTCCGATAAGTCGAGTCGAAAGTAACCACGTCTCCAAAATTCTTGTAAGCATTAATCGATCGAGGATCAACCCACACCAAACCCCTAACACGATTCTCCTCATCCACATCCACTCGATAGAAAAAATTTCCACCACAAGTTTCTTTCAATTCTCGTAGCAAAGCCAAACCACAATCCGCATCGCCGGAATCAAACACCCGACGTCGAATGTCACGTATGACATTACGTATGTCTTGACTAGAAAAACCAAGGTTTTGAACACCACCACATGACTCACTAAGGCAATTCATTACTTTCGCGGTCTCGACCCCCGATTTGTGAAACAACTCAATTAACGACCGGGTAAGCGAATCTATGTTATGCGACCTTTGCATAAATTGTACCTTATCCGGTGGAACCATGTCATGATTGTGTTCTAACTTGACCAAAGTTACCTCCCATTTGTTCAAATTCACTCTATGAGTGATGGACATCCGAGCTTCACATTTGATTCGACTAATAAAATCTCTTGTCCTCTTTTCTTTAACTTTATCTTTACCATTCGATGTGTCCAAACCCCGTCTCCCACCCTTCCGACAAATATACATCCGCGATGCAAGATCATCACCTTCTTTTTGTTTATGAGTGCTCCTAATAATTATCTCAAATCACACACTACGACCATAATTTCTATAAAAAGCTTCCGCTTCTTGTAAAGAATCAAATTGCATACCAACATAAGGCACCACATCATTCATATTTGCAAAAGTAGATCCAATATTTTCTTCTCCATTATTAACATCATCCTTCTTCCCAATATTAACATCTTCATCACTTTCAAAAGTCATTTTTTCTTTCCCCTTAGAATTAGAAGCATCATGAAATTTTCAACCAACATTACAACACCATCATCAATATCATCAACATCTACTGTTTCACGAATTTCATCACCATTATCATCAAAAATTTTACGATAAACTCTTTTAATTCGAATGGGAGTAATATTAACATCTTCATCACTTTCAAAAGTCATATTTTCTTTTCTCTTAGAATTAGAAGCATCATGAAATTTTCTACCAACATTATCAACACCATCATCAATATCATCAACATCTATTATTTCACGAATTTCATCACCATTATCATCAAAAAATTTACGATAAACTCGTTTATTTCGAATGGGAGTAATATAATTAAAGTCATTATGATCACTAGACGAATTAGAATCATAATCAAATAAATAAGAAGCCATGAGAATCACTAACCTTGATTTTTTGTCTCCAAAAAACGAGCAGAATAAGGGTTTAAAACAGTGTAGAATTTAAGCAAATAATGGTGGAAAAGCAGGTTGGTGAATAGTAATAAATACACCCTCAAGTTTCATTGACGGCGCCTCAATGTTTCATTGAGCGCGCCTCAATGTTTCATTGAGGGTGCTGTGATATTATATTTGAATTAAAAACAGGAAAAATAGAATAAATAGCAATATTAAATGAAATAATTGAATAAAATGGATATTATATTATTTTTTGATCAAATAATTTGTAAATTTACATGAAAAATTAAATAAAAATAGAAAATTGTACAAAATTTGAATTTAAATTTATACGTATCTATAAAAACAGTTCCACTATTTTTGTGCTGAATGTTATATTTTTTTCTAGTATTCTTCTATTTTTAATTATTTATTTAAAAACGTACGCCCTCAATATTGAGGGCGTCCAGTTTTAGTTAATTTGTAAATTTACATGAAAAATTAAATAAAAATAGAAAATTGTACAAAATTTGAATTTGAATTTAAATTTAATATTGTACGATCACCGTTTTAATATTGAATTTAAATTAAATTTAATATTGTACGATCATCGTTTTAATATTTATGATTCGATCCATAGAGACTATTTTTTTTTTGCGGTCCTTAATAATTCATTTTGACGAACTAGACAATTTAATTTTGAGAGGGGTTTCTAAACTAATAAAAATATTTAAAGCAAATAAATTATTCGAAAGTAACTAAATTAAAAGAGAGCAGAAAATAAAAATTATTTAATCGACAAAGGCTAGAGTAGGAGTACCATAAATACTAAACTAACATTAAAAATTAAAATGGGTCAAGAAAGTGAACGGGCTAGAAGCTAACTAAACATGCAGAAGAATTAAAAGAGGTTGGGCCAGAAAATGTAAATAGGCTAGAACTTGAAATGGTCTGGGAGAAATATTTGGGCCAAAGAAAATTAAAGCATAAACTAGGAATGAAGTGGGCTAAGAATAAATTAAAATTAAAAAAGGCTAGGAAATGCATAAGCTAACATGGAAGTGGGCTAAACCAGAAATGGGCCTAAATTTAACTATAATTTGAAAGCATTCATGAATGGGGAAAACAAAAGTAACATTGCAATTTAACTACTGGACTAGAATTAAAGTAATGCTAAACATTAATAAATGATAAAAACATTTAAAAGTACTTGAACTCTAATTAATGCTAATTATACTAGGAGCCAATTAAAGAAATGCAAATGAGACTAGCCAAAACAATGCAAAAAAATGTTATTTAATTAGATTTAATACTACTAAAGAATAACATGACCACTTAATCTATCATTAACTCCTTATCAATACTATTATATAATAGACGAAACATTAAAAGTTTGGTTGGTCGGTATGGTACGTTGTGATTTTACTTAATTGCCCTTAACTGTATTTCATATTTTTACTTAATTAACCATACTTATTTCTAGAAATATATTATTAAATAATAATATTACCTATTTATAACCAATTACCTTTTTCCCCTAAAATACATTATTTTTTCTAAAAATTCCCTTATTTATTCAAACATATCTCGGGCAATTACCTTTTTTAACTAAAATATGTTAGTTTTTTTATTTTTCCTTACTAAAACCCCTCATTTTCCAAAATTATCACGGACAAACCTTTAGTTATTTATTTTTAAACCTATAATATTATAATTATTTTTTAAAAGTTTACCTATTTTGACAGGTCTACTTATTTTTCTTAACAAATGCAATCACTAAGAATATTAAAATATAAATAATCAAATACCTATTTATAACCAATTACCTTTTCAGCTAAAACACATTATAGATTTTTTCTAACAAAGTCCCTCCTTTCTAAATATATCACGGGAAATTATCTTTTTCAATTTACTTTTTCAAATTTTCTTACTAAAATTCATTTTTTTTCCAAAAATATCACATGAAACCATTACTTATTTATTTTAAAACGTGTTTAAATACTTTTAATTATTAAATTTTAAAACCTCATTTTCCAAAAATATCAATGACATTTACCTTTTTAAACTAAATATATGTTATTTTTTATTTTTTCTTACTAAAACCCCTCATTTTTCAAAAATATAACGGGCAAATCTTTACTTATTTATTTTAAAATCTGTTTTAATGTTTTTAATTAATTAAAAGTATTTAGCTATTTTAACATGCCTACTTATTTTTTTAACAAATACAATTAATAAAATATTAAAAATAAAATAATAAAATAACAATTAACAATCCGTGCATCGCACGGATTTTAAGCTAGTATATAATAAGCGTAAGGGAGATCTTATCCAAAAGTTTGGTCGGTCACTGTACTACCAAAAGTATATGATTTGTTGGATTATAAAACTATAAATATTCAAATAGATGAGGACCGTTAGATATAATATTAAAAATTGTATTTGATTAATAATAGCATAGTATTTAAATACTAAAAGATGTATTTTGATAATTTAAACCAATTATAAATAGGTTTTCTATATTGAATAGAAATCTTTATGTAAAAAATCGTAATTATCTTTTCTATTTAGTTTATGGATAGTTCAAGTTAGATAATAATTATTAAACCATCATTAAATTAAAGATAATTGTTTTAGCTTCGCGTGGGCTGTAAAATTGTTAAAATCTGTTGTATAAAACTCAAGATAGAGCCCAAACAGTAAAGTGATTATCTAAATTTTAATAATTGTTTTTTAATTTAAACCAATTATAAATAGGTTTTCTATATTGAATAGAAATCTTTATGTAAAAAATCGTAATTATCTTTTCTCTTTAGTTTATGGATAGTTCCAGTTAGATAATAATTATTAAACCATCATTAAATTAAAGATAATTTTGTTAGCTTCGCGTGGGCTGTAAAATTGTTAAAATCTGTTGTATAAAACTCAAGATAGAGTCCAAACATAAAGTGAATATCTAAATTTTAATAATTTTTTTTTATTATTGTAGCACCAATTTAATTTTTTTCCTAATTCTTTTAAATTTATAAATTCTATGTTTATTTCAATAAAATATTAAAATCAATTTAAGAAAAAATTAAAATCGATCTGGTCCCACTATACGACCAAATTAATTATTACAGTTAGATCTTAAATAGATCGATGAGAATTGTTAGATCTAATATGAAAAAGTGTATCTGATTAATAATAGAATTATATTTAAATACTAAAAAGTGTATTTTGATAATTTAAAATTTTTTATGTAAAAATTCTTAAATATCTTTTCTCTTTAATTTATGTATAGTTCGAGTTAGATAATAATCGTTAAAGACCTTGAATGTAAGGGGGCACATAGGCTTCATGATAGATGGGATTAGTCCCACTGCCGCCCACCGGGGGTCGAGGAGGCATACCGTAGGTTGGCATGCCCAGAGTTTGAGTAGCATACTGGGGGAGATCAGTAGTGTGGAGTTGAAGGCTACGAGGTGCGCTCATGAGCAGCGGGGAGGTCGTGATCGGTTGATGGTGAACGGTCTCTTGTGGATTAGATCCATGAATAACCATCTGTAGGGGATTCGTCCCTTCAACCGAAATCGGGATTTCCGGTCCTTGAGTGTTGGTGGGGATATTCGCCCCTTCAATGCCAGTAGTTGGCGGTGGTTGGTTCCCGCGAGTATCAGCCTCAGAGGTGACATGGCGATCTTCGGGAGTTTGAGTATCTCGAGCTGTTCTTCGCGTGTTTGCCATGGTTGATGTTGTTTTCCCACAGACGGCGCCAAATGTTATGGAATAAAAACTGAGCTTGTGAATTTAATGCTAAGGTTTAATGAGCTTCGAGCTTTAATGGCTGCACTTGTGTTTCGAGACTAAATCGGTCCTCACAAGATGCCTACGTATCTCAATTCGTAATTGAGAATCAAGCCAAAGACGTAGTTCTGATTGTAGGATCAGGTCCTTTATATAGGCGTCTGGAGCCTCGTATTTATGGTATGTTTAGGAGACTTAACGGATAAGTCTTCTTATTGATAACTGATAAGGATTGTATTACTTGGCGGGCAAGTCTTTTCCTTGTTGATAAAGGCTATGACTCATTAATTGGGATTCTGGATCCTTCTTTGACAAATTTACCATATTTTGGACTCTTTTCATGAGATGTATATTTTCCATATTCATTAATTACGAAATTAATGAATAATCAGGGTTTCGGGCCTTGAATATTGGGCCGTGTTCTTTGACCAATTCGGGTCTAATTAGTATGTCATTAATTATATTTTTAGGGTTATTTTTAGCCCATATCATTTGCCCCCCAATTTCTAGGAAAACTTTTCAAGCTTTCGTAGAAATTATATTGACCTTTTTCGAGATTCGGGGTCTTTTTATCCTTTACCTAGGACTTTATTTACACTAGTGTTTCACAAGTATCGTCTTATTGCAAAGTGTGGAGCGACCTACACATTTACGACGATTGTTGCCTTATTCGAGGCTAATTTGACATTTATATGAAATATTCCTAATATTTAAGGAATTTTCAAGTACCCACAGGTATTTTTAATAATTATTCCTAATATTTAAGGAATTTTCATGTAATCACAGGTATTTTTAACAATTATTCCTAATATTTAGGAATTTTCATGTACCCACAGGTATTTTTAATAATTATTCCTAATATTTAAGGAATTTTCATGTACCCACAGGTATTTTTAATAATTATTCCTAATATTTTAGGAATTTTTATGTACCCACAGGTATTTTTAATAATTATTCCTAATATTTAAGGAATTTTCATGTACCCACAGGTATTTTTAATAATTATTCCTAATATTTTAGGAATTTTCATGTACCCACAGGTATTTTTAGAAATATTTTTGAAATATTTCACAAGTGTATAAAATATTTTCCAAAATTAAGAAAATAATTTTGAAAGTTATTTTCTATTTTCCAGGAGTTTTCTGAATTTTTAGAAATTTTAAATGGTATTTTGCAATTTCTAACTTCCTTTATGTTGTCTCCTTTCCTACATAGCAACAGTTGGGAGTGTTCCCCGTGGGGGGGGCAGTAGCAGCAACCGCCAAATATGACATGTTCCCTGTGCGGGAGCATCAGCTTCAAAGAAATTGATTTGCGCGGGTGGCGGGGGTGGTTATCCCCGCGTATAAGGCAGTTTTCTGAGCCACGCGTAGAAGACAGCCTCCTGGGCGTTGTTCGAGATTTATTTTTTTATTTTATTTTTTTTTTTTGCTTGAAGAAAGAATTGTCTGGAAGGCGTGTATTACCCACGCGTACAAGACAGCCAAATAAAGCACGCGTCCCAGGGAAACAGCCGCGGTTCGAGAATTTCATTTTTTTTTTATTTTTTATTTTTTATTTTTATTTTTTGAAAAATTGTTGGCCAATTTTTGATGTCTTCTGGGCGTGGGTGACACCAGCCTACAAGGCAGTGTTTTCAGCCCCGCCTACAAGACAGCTTCCCGAGCGTTTTTCGAATAAACTTTTTGTTCGCTTTGCATTTGTCTCCTGGGCGGCGTTCAACCCCGCGTACAAGGCGGGGTCGTGAACCACGCTTATAAGGATGCTTCCTGGGCGTTCTTTGCGCTTCTTTTTTAGCCGAATTTTCTTTGTCTCTTGGGCGGTGTTCACCCCCGCGTACAAGACGGGGTTGTGAACCACGCGTTCAAGGAGGTCTCCTGGGCGTCTTTGCCTCCTAGTCGTTTATCGATCCTTGATTTTTCAAATGTCTTTTGGACGTTGGTCACCCCCGTGTATAAGACGGGGTTGTGAACCACGCCTCCCAGACGGTCTTCTAGGCGTTTTTTGAGGTGTTTTCGACCTCAATTTTCGACCTCGATTTGGTCCTAGGTTGAACAAAACGACCTCAACTTTTTATGTATTTGAGAGGTCGTTACCCTTCAACCTCGTTTAAGGTTTCGACAACGCCAAACGTGGCTTACAGATACAAGAACTAACTTGAGTTCTAACCCCTTAGACCTCATTTGAGGTTTCAACAACGCCAAACGTGGCTTACAAATACAAGAACTAACTTGAGTTCTAATACCTTAAGTTTCACATCGAGAGGTCTTCGTGAACGAAGACAGACACAACGTTTCACTTGCTTCTTTAATTTGAGCTTGCAGTATATCGAATCGAAGCTCGTTCTGAGCTCTACTTCCTCAATTTTCAGGGGTTTCAACCCTTATATTAACCTTCTTCCAATAGGCCTCTTTAGGCTTTTATTTGAGCTTGTAACATAACTCTTTGATCCTTCGGGATCTTCTATCCATGCATGTTATTTATGCATATTATGTTTCTTCGTTCTTGCATTCACTTATATTTATTTAGCTTTTCTTTTGTAAGGCAATTCCTAGTACTTGGCCTCTTGAATGGGCTGGCACTTTGATCAAGTGTTATTGGTACAACTTGTCCTTAAGTAGAACAATAAGGAAATACTCAAACAAAGATAAGTAATAAAATAGTGAATGAGAACTTGAAATATTTCCTTTGAAAAAGAGGGTTTGACCCTTACATAGTGCTTTACTTCCTACTAAGAGCTTAAGAGCTCAGAATGGTTTCGTCGACCTTATTGCTACTTGTCCTATTTGTGGATCCTTTTAGGAAACAACTAAACATAATAAACTTTTTAAACTTGAGGCATGCCAAGTTTTTGGCACCTCAGTCCCTTCAAAGGTTCAGGCAACAATGCTCCAATGTGAGTGACTTTGTCTGGTTCTCCATCGTTTCTCGAATCCATAACCTTGATTGGGAGAACCTGCCCCCCAACTCCATCAGGCCTTAACGCGGCTATATAGCAACTCCTAGCCATCTTTTGATCTCCTTGTTCTTCACCAACCCCATTCCTTGTTGGGAACTTGATTTTCAAATGGTAAGTTGAGGCAACAGCCTTGAATGCATGAAGGCCTGTCCTCCCAAGGATTGCATTATAAGTCGAGGTTGCCTTTATCACCACGAAGTTCAGCATTTGAGTTGTTGTTTGTGAACCTTGCCCTATTGTCATAGGGAGCTGAATAGTTCCCTCTACTTTAGATTCAACCCCATTGAACCCGTATATGGGCATGTTTGAAGGAGTCCGTTGCGAATCGGTATATCCCATCTTGATGAAGGCATCATGGAACAAGATGTCCACGGAAGCTCCGTTATCAACCAGAACCCTCTTGGTTTTAGAGTTACCTATTACAGGTATAATGACCAACGGGTCGTCATGGGGGAACTTCACCCCTTCAAGATCAGAATCATCAAAGGTAATAGCAACTTCTGTCTTGGCACGTTTCGGTGCTTCTCCTACAACAGTCATTACCTCTCGGGCATAAGCTTTCCTTGAGTTTCGGGAGGACCCAGCAGCAGTCGGTCCTCCAAATATCATGTTGATGACAGACCCTCGGGGCTTAGGAGTACGATCTTGGTCGTTGTCCCTCCTATCATAGTCTTTCCTTTCATAGTTTCCTTGTTGATTTCCTCGATTCCCATCCTTAGTGAACTTATCGAGTTTTCCTCTTCGGATTAAGAACTCGATCTCATCTTTCAGTTGTCTACAATCGTCGGTATCATGACCAACTTCTTTATGGAAACGACAGAATTGATTCTTGTTCCGTTTCTCCAAGTCGGATCTTAGCGGCTTTGGCCATCGAAGATCTTCTTCCTTCTCAATTTCCATCAGAATTTGACTTCTTGAGGTGTTCAACCTTGCATATTCATCGAACCTGGGTCCGAAGTTGTTCCTTTTAGGTGGAGAGTCAGAATCTTTCGCTGTCCTGGGATATTTGTCCCTAGCGTCATACTCTTGAGTCTCCTTTCTCTTTTTTCCGTTTTCACTTGCTTCCACAGTGGGTTCATATTTTCTCATGCTCTCCTCAGCCTTGATGTATTTTCCAGCTCTATCTTGTAGTGACAACATGTTTTCGGGGGGATGCTTAGCCAAAGACCTCCTGAAGTGGTCATCGGTAGTTCCTTGCTGTAGGGCTATCATAGCCACTTTATCTTCCAAATCTGGGACTTTTATAGCCTCCTTAGTGAATCTACTCAAGTATTCTCTCAATGTTTCATTCTTGCCTTGTCGAATCCCCATAAGAGAGGCGGAACTTTTCTCATGTATCTTCCCACTAACAAATTGATTGATGAACGCCTTACTCAACTCTTTGAAGGATCCAATAGAATTGGGAGGAAGGCGACTGTACCAACGTTGAGCCATGCCCGCCAGGGTTTGTGGAAACGCCCTACACTTTACAGCGTCATTGGCAGGCTGCAACAGTAGTGCATTTGAGAAGGTTCTTACATGATTTGCGGGATCTCCCGTTCCATCATAAGCTTTGATGGTTGGCATTTTAAACTTTCTGGATATAGTGGCCTTCATTATCTCTTGAGTGAAGGGTGGTGTAGGATCATCAGGATCTCCTAGGGGCAACAAAACAGTAGGATCACCCCTTGGGGCTTCAGCCCTCTTGGTTCTCCTTGACGGTGGATCCAAATTAATTATCGGGACTCCTCCCGTTCCTTGGTTTTGTGTCCTTGCGGCTTCTTCTTCAGCCAGTAGCTTCTTGAGCCTTGCAGTCTCGGCTTCATGGGCCGCTAGTTTCTCCCTTGTAGTTTGGGGTCGTTCTCTATTGGTTTGAGAAGAACGTCTTCTTCTTGGGGCAACATCCCTCTCATCTCTTGTTGAGTAATTTTCATCCTCGGTATAGGGACCAGAATAGTCTAGGAAAGGGGTTTCTCTAGTTTGTCGATTTTGGGGTCCCAGACCTTGAATGTAAGGGGGCACATAGGCTTCATGATAGATGGGATTAGTCCCACTGCCGCCCACCGGGGGTCGAGGAGGCATACCGTAGGTTGGCATGCCCAGAGTTTGAGTAGCATACTGGGGGAGATCAGTAGTGTGGAGTTGAAGGCTACGAGGTGCGCTCATGAGCAGCGGGGAGGTCGTGATCGGTTGATGGTGAACGGTCTCTTGTGGATTAGATCCATGAATAACCATCTGCAGGGGATTCGTCCCTTCAACCGAAATCGGGATTTCCGGTCCTTGAGTGTTGGTGGGGATATTCGCCCCTTCAATGCCAGTAGTTGGCGGTGGTTGGTTCCCGCGAGTATCAGCCTCAGAGGTGACAGGGCGATCTTCGGGAGTTTGAGTATCTCGAGCTGTTCTTCGCGTGTTTGCCATGGTTGATGTTGTTTTCCCACAGACGGCGCCAAATGTTATGGAATAAAAACTGAGCTTGTGAATTTAATGCTAAGGTTTAATGAGCTTCGAGCTTTAATGGCTGCACTTGTGTTTCGAGACTAAATCGGTCCTCACAAGATGCCTACGTATCTCAATTCGTAATTGAGAATCAAGCCAAAGACGTAGTTCTGATTGTAGGATCAGGTCCTTTATATAGGCGTCTGGAGCCTCGTATTTATGGTATGTTTAGGAGACTTAACGGATAAGTCTTCTTATTGATAACTGATAAGGATTGTATTACTTGGCGGACAAGTCTTTTCCTTGTTGATAAAGGCTATGACTCATTAATTGGGATTCTGGATCCTTCTTTGACAAATTTACCATATTTTGGACTCTTTTCATGAGATGTATATTTTCCATATTCATTAATTACGAAATTAATGAATAATCAGGGTTTCGGGCCTTGAATATTGGGCCGTGTTCTTGGACCAATTCGGGTCTAATTAATATGTCATTAATTATATTTTTAGGGTTATTTTTAGCCCATATCAACGGGATATACTATAAAAAAAATGAATTTTATACAGAATTTTGATCGTCACGGTGTACTACTTTAAAAGAATAACTATTACAAAAAAATATATTTTAATTGATAATTTATTTTCTCAAAAGTTCAAAGTTCCCGCATCATTAACATATTACAAAAAAGAGTATATTATATTTTAGCAATAAATATTTAAAAAAAATTAAAAATTAAAAATATTATAAATATTAAGAAAAATTAATGATGTTATCCTGGTAATTTGGTCCTAAATACCGCCAATACATTCTCAACCGTTAGATCCAATACTTTTAAAAATAGATGATCAAGATTATATCATATAAAAAGAAATTATTATCTAAAAATGATATAAGTTAAAAGATATTATATTAGGATTGGATTTTCCAAAAAGTTAAAACATTAAAATAGTTGTAATTAAATAAGGAAACCCATTTATAACCAAAATAATAAAAATCGTTTAATCTTAAATAGATAGGTGAAAACCGTTAGATTTAACATTAAAACATGTATTTGGTTAATAAAGATTATTCTAATAATCTAAACTACATATAAGTTAAGTAAATTTCCTAAATCGAATAGAATTCTCAACATTAAATTTCGTCACTTTATTCTCTTTTTAGTTTTAGAATAGTTTTTAATTGAAAAAGAACTATTAAACCACAACTAAATTAAAGATTATTTTGTAAATTTCATGTGAACCGTAAAATTGGCCAAATCTAACTTTTATAACTCAATATAAACAAATATTAAATTGAGCGTGTAAAATATAATAAATATCAAATTTTTAACTATAATATTTTTTGGCTAAATCTTTTTTAACAATAATTTAATCATGTAAACTAATAACTTTTAAATATTAAAATATTCATAAATAAATATAATTATAAATATTAAAAAAACAATCGTGTGTTGCATCGTAATAAAAATATAATTATAAACATAATAATTATAAATAAAATTTAAGTAACCGTGGGCTATATGCTAGTATTAATTAATAGTACAAGGCTAACAAACGGAAAAAAAAAACATGTGCAGGAAACTAAAGAAACGGAGAAAAGAGCGCGTGTGGTTCACGCGCTGGCCTCACAAGAAGGGAACTGGCCGGGAAATGAAACTCGCCGGTAAATTAATTTAACCGGGAATTTCATCCACAACCGAGCAAACCAAATAACTTGATTTTAAACTTTTAATGATGCCAAATTTAACATTACCAAATATAAATCTACACTAAATTAAAAAAAACTCACTACAATATCTCACCAAACTTAACAAGAAAATGTAAATCTAAAGCTCAAATCATCAAACCCATTTTAAAATTTAGATTTAAAGAAGCTCAACTCAAGAACACAATAAAAAGTAAATCTAGAGCATTAACACTACTTAACATTAAATAAAAAGGCTCCTTTATACCTCAAGTGGTAGCACAAAGGCTATTTGACCCACTATGTTGGATTTATAAAAGTTCATAGCCATGAAATGAAAAGAACAAGATGGAGAATTAAAGTAAATGTTTGATTTAACATTAATATGAAAGAGAGTTACAAAGTTTAAGCTACTACAATGAGAGAGAAAACTAGATAAAATAGAGGCTAACTAAAAATTTAGGCTAGGCTAAAAACTACTCCCTCCATCCCATTTTAAGTGTCCTTTTTTGACTTGGTTTGAATTTCAATTTAAGTGTCGTTTTTACATTTTCAAGAAAAGCATATTTATTTTTCACTTGAATACCCTTATTTACCCTTATACTATTAAATTTACTTATTCTCAAATTATGACATTAATTAGAGGTAGATGAAGGATATAGTTGGAAAATAAAATTACATTAATGATATAAAGGTTTCATAATTGCAATTCTTAATAAGTGTGCATGGTCAAAAAACGTCACTTATAATGGGATGGAGGGAGTAGGTATTTACAAAGGGGAAAGATGGAGGTATTTATAGGAGAAAATTAGGGGTTTGGCGAAGGGTTGGGTTATCTTGGCCATTCATCTTGAAATTTAATCAACCAACATCTTATTTTGTCTTTTTTTTTCTTTCCTTGATTTTCCTTTTCCACTTTTGCCCTTCCTTGTCCCTTTTTCTTTTTTTTCTTCTTCTTTTCTTTACTTTTCCAAATATCTACAAAATATGAAAATACAACTAATTAATTTATTTAAAAATACGAAAACTAACAATAAAATAGGTACAAGAGAATGCAAAAATATGCACTAATCAGTATCTCACTCATTTCATTTACTGGATGTTAGGGTTCCAATCTTATCAAAGGTGGGTGAGTGTGTGTTTAATTAGGAAAAAAAGGTAAGAAGGTTTTTAAATTTAAATACTAACGTACATATTTGAGAGACTTTCTAAAGAAATAATTTCAGCAATTTCTTAGTTATTAGCTTGTGTAAAAATGGGCGCGGGTGGGGTTGTATTTATAGAAAAAGTTGATGAGAATCGATGGTTGAAATTGAACCATTTTTAAGAGTGGAGATGATAAAAATGTGGCTCATTTTATATTTTGTCGACATCTAGATTCTCTTTCTATCTTATATATACCAACTCCTAGCACTAATGTGCGGGATGTGTTGCATATCTGCATATCATGAACTATCACATATACACATTTACAAAACAGATAGAAGACAATTAGTCATCAAATAATGCCTAACCATTACTCGGATATCGGATTGATGGGGTGAATGGTATGAGTACGAGTATATGTCTATCTGTTAGGTCCAAAGTATCGTAGAAGGGGGGGGTTGAATACGATACTCACAAATAATTCAATTTCGTTCGCGGATAAATCATTCAGTTCTATAACGAAATCAAACACACCAAACCAAATCAAGTTTCAGGGAATATATCTTTTTATAAATATAAACCTCGAGGGGTGCTACAATTTCTAATCCGTAGATTAGCTTTAATGAGTTCTAGGTTAAACACAATCAATACAATGATCAAATTCTGAGCACTATTAATTTTTCTGATCTTCTCCGGCTCAAACTTCTCTCTCAGTAATTGCTTCTGTGTTAATAACCAGACTGAAGAAGACACTTCTTCTCTCTTAGTAATTGTAGACTTAGTTTTAGAAAACTATCGAACCTTAATTGTTAAAACAATCTTGGCCGTCCAATTCTCTAATCAACCTGACAGACAAACACTTTTCCACCTGCTCCTCAATTAGAAAACTATCGAATTTATAAAAGTAATTCACCATTCGATAGTTTTAAATAAAAACTATCGAAGTGCCAATTACTTTATAAATAAATTTAGGTAGAATTCTTGAATCACATTCGATGGTTTTCTAAATAGAAAAACCATCGAGCCATTTTCTTTGACTTGATCTTTTTACTTAATCTTCTGAGCTTCAGGGTGTTTCAGTTTTAGACTGTATCAATTTCTTCCGAGACGATAAAACAACTTGATCTTCTTAGTGCCGTCACCTAGTGCAACTGGTCTGGTTCACAGATGAATAACACTTGATCAATTCTTCTTTTATGTCTTCAATTCAATGCTGTTGATAAGTCCTTTGTCGTTCTGGTTGCTTCATTTAAATCACTGGAATCCCGTGGTACTTAAACCTAAATCATTCACATACTTCTGTCATCTTGAAAGTCTTGTTTCTTTTGCTGTCACTGAGGCTTGAACATTTTCATGAACTTCTTTCCGTGACCTGTTTACGGACTTCAAGAATACATAACGTATTTTGATTTTTTGAGTTTACCTTTTCTTCTTTGATTCTGGATTCCTGTGCTTCTGTTAATATTATTGTTTGTCTTGTCCTTTGTTGAGTTGTAGTTATCTCTTTTACATCTTATGTTACATTATGCTTTACAATCTCCCCCTATTTGATTGGATAGAGTTCGACAAACAAATACTTCGAGGATAACTCAACTAACTAAGGAAACATTAAACTAATTAAAGTAAGACATCGTAATAATATTAAATGCATTCTGGATCAGATATATATACATTTCCAGATTTCATAAATCAAAAAACAATAAAACTTTATACAATGAAGTTGCTCCTCTAGTCTGAGCTGATAGTTCTTTTGTTCTTTGCTTCAATCTTCAGTCCACTCCAATCTCACCTTCTTCAATCATTGGATCGGAGTTAGCAGCTTGATAATCAATCACTGACAGATAGTGCAGTGGTTCTCCAGGTTTAAGGATTGCTCCTTGGATGTGTCTTCCAATATATTCAACCTCTTGACCCACTCCAGCCCATAACCATGCAATGTTAACATCTTCCTTGTTTAGCTTTGGCATGTTTGGTAATCTGGTATGCACTTCCAATCCTCTTTCCACTCTTTTCCTATAGTAAGGAAAATTCTCCATTAGAAATCTTCTAAGAGTGTCTGCTGCTTTGTCCTTCTCCGTTGATGAGAATCCAGTGGATCTAAGATACTTCTCAACTGAGATTAGATAGTTGCTTGGGTAGTCCCTCAGTTTGTCCTCAGCCAAATAGCAGATTCTGAACAAGTCATTCGTCATGAATCTAACCATTGGGGGATCTTCAGTAATCTCTGGACCGACTTTCATCAAGATCTCCTTAACATGCTCACGGAGCAGTTCGTTTAGCCTTGTCGTCCTTTGAATCTTGATGAGAATAACCTGCAACTCTGTGTATGTCCTCTGTTCTAAAAACTTAGTGGAAATCACAAATGTACCTTTCTCCAGAAAATTTATCAATAAGCTCCAGGCACCATTTGCTTTAACCCCAGCTTTCAGAAAGATCATAGAGTTTCTCAATGCTTTGAAGTAAGTCTGATCTTCAAGATTGGCACTCCTGATGTCCTGAATGATAACTTCCACCTCAGCATTGTCGTTGACTTCTAATCCGTCTTCAACTCCGCAAAAGGTTTTATAAGCCATCTCCCATTCATTACCTTCTTTCTTTGCCAGATCTATCATCTTCTTCCTCCTCACTTCATTATACACCTTGAATCTCTTCAGTTTTTCACTCCTCAGAATTGCTTGTTGTTACTCTTTCTCAGCTTGCCTGGCATCTACTGCAGCTCTCTGAGCTCTTATTGCTTCCAAGGCAGCTTCTTCTTCAGGTGATAGAGAATTTGCTTCTTCTTCCATAATATCCTCCCATATTGGATGTTCAACGGGCTCTGGATAATATGGCTCATGCTCCTCCTCAATTGGTTGCTCTTGCATGACCTCAAATTCCTCTTCACTCGTCTCTTCTTCCTGTACAAGTTCTTCTATCCAGTACTGTCTGATTGGAATAGCTTCAACTGTTTCCCAAACTCCCCATCCATCCTTAGGCTTCTCTTTCTCCCCATCTCCAACTTTCTCCCCCTTAGTTGAGGAATCCTCGATGAAAGCATCCTCAGCATAAAAGGTAGTAGAAGGATCAGGTTGCTGATTTGAAGGACCAGGTTGGCCAGTTTGTTGGTTCTTCAGCATAGTCCAGATCGACTGTACTCCATCACTTTGATTTTCCATGAAATCCAATAGATCCTTATTCATCTCTTGCATAGAAGCCAGCTTCTGGTCAATGTCATCCAATCTGGAGTTGGTAGTCTTCTCAATCTTGTCCAGTCTCTGGTTCAGCTTAGACTCCACTCTAGAAAGGGTGTTCATTGCATCTTTTACCCTAGCTTGACCATCCCGGATAACCAGAACGTCTTCTCTCAAAGCTTCTTGTCCTTGCGACAAAGCATCTACTTCATTCATGAATCCATCTTTAAGTTCCTTGACGTCCGTCCTAAACTCGATCAGTTCGTCCATAGATTCCTTCTTTAAGGAGTCCACTGCTTGCTTCGTACCTGTTATAGTGCCAGATGCACTGCCAATGACCCTGAATGTTCTTCTGGAATCAGCTGCAGCCAAGTCAACCTTCTCTTGAATAGATTTTAAAGAAGCATTGGCTTGACTAGAGGAGATCCCTTGGTCAAAGGAAGGTCGAAGTGGAACCTTGAATAATGGATTTCCTTCTTTGTCAGGAACTGTCATCTCCTTGAGGGTAGATTGAACTTGTAACTCTCATTCTGTAGGCAGTAGCTGATCATCTATATTTGGAAGGGTTAGGGTGTCACTCCTCACGTTTGGCTCTGGGTGTACACTCAACATTTCTGTCGATGTTTCACTCATTTTTCCTTTCCCACTCAGGCCAGGTGTAAGTGTTTGTGTTTCACTCAATCCCTTTGTGCTAGTTGTACCTGCAGAAGAAAACACCGTAGCCGTCCTTAAGGAGGTCACCGGTGGTGCAATGGGGCTTCACAAGTCCCCGTCCTTGGTTAAACCAAGTTGCTGATCATCCGTAGATGATATATCCTTTGAAGGATCTAGAGTTTGAATCTCTAGGGGGTTAGAAACAGGCTCTATAAACAGCAGAGATCCCGAATCTTCCCCAATAGTCTGTGAAGACTTTACCTCAGTTGACTCCTCAATAGTAATTGATTCATTGTCACCGAGTTGCCGATCTGCACCTACGTCAGACCCTTCACCCACAGGATCCAGATATGTTCCATCTGGGGAGGTAGACAATGACCCTTTAGATTGTGCATTTAGGTCAAAGCCTTCTCTCGACGTCTGTGAAGACCCTTGGTTCTTAGAACCTTCAACCAGTAAACCTGACCGTAATATGGTCGGAACACCAGTTGCTTCCGTCAATTCTTCCTTACTTAATTGAGCTAATGGTTCAGATATAGCTTTCGTTAGCGTAGCCCAATCAGCATCAGAAAAATCAATAAAGGGCGCTTTGGAGGTTTGAAATAAAGTATCAACAGTTGCCTCGGTTTCTGTTCGTCTCCTTTTAGAGGAAGGCAGAGCTGCTGTTGAAGGGTGTATCTCCTTATGTGGTGCTGCTAAGGCACTATCTCCCTCTACACTCACGGATGTCTGAATATTGGGTATAGGAGGAGAAGGAGGTTCGTTTATTGTTTCATTTGGCTCTTCCAAAGGCTCTTCGACCGTGGTTAGAGGTTGTGGGTTTGCAACCTCCTGGTCTGGAATGGCCACTGAGGGCTCTGGATCAACATCCATTGGTTCAGGTGCCATTTCAGGTTGAGGTGGAGGAATATTACCTTCAATTACCTGTTCCCCTGGGGGCAGAAGTGGTAGGGGCACCGTTCTTAGATAGTCTGTGAGAACAGTGGGTACCCCTGGAAGATAGTTGTTCTTCCTTATCAGAGCTGTTATGGCATTGCTCTTCATCTTCATGCACTCCATGGTCTCCTCTTCGGCGAATGTCTCGCGCTCATCATCTGTTAAGATATCATTGAGAATTAGCTGTAGGAACCTAGGATAGAAACAAAGCACATCATCAGTTATGCCTGTTCTTTCATCCAGTGGTCCCATGCACAGAATGACTTGATCGATCAATAGCCTTCCTATGTTAATATGCCTATTGTTCGCAATGGCAAACCCTATCTTTTGAAGGAATAAGGGAATACCATGCAGATTTGTTAGCTTGGCAGTAAAAACATGGATTAGGGTATGAAAGAAAAAGTTCCATGCCTTTGGCAAGTAATGCTTAAGGAACTCTCCCACAAAGAAGTTAGGTTGTTGACTTCTAATGAGAGTGAAGAAAGCATGTATTTCCTCAGTCGTGGGATCCGGAACAAGGTTTTCTGTTGGAAAATGAAGTATTCTGTTAAAATCATGTTCCGTCACCTGGCACAACAAAACTGAAGGACCTTACGTTATTCTCAGTTGTATCCGTGGCGGTTGTGTACAACGCAGTCAATTGATCGATACAAAGGACCACGGGAGCACTCACAGCAAATACCACTAATGAACGTGTGTTCAAAAACTCTGCCCATGCACGAAACTGTAAGTTCGTTATGGCTTGCAGGTTTTGAAACGAGACATGATTAGTTTTGGTAACAATAAATTCTCCAGCCATTTTAAATTTCCAGAAAATTTAAATAAACCAAAACTATTTTTCCTTTAAATTTAATTAATTATTTCTAATTAATCAAACTTTTAACAATAAACCCCTTTCTTTTCGAATGTAAACACCTAAACCAAAAACAAATTCCTATTATTAGAACTTTGACTGCAGATTGATAAAGAATTAGAGAATTTCAACCTTAAAATTCTATTGACAAAACAACAGAATAGTAAAATTCTTTCGAATATCAAGGTAATACAGTTCTATCTTATTCGATAGTTTTCTTTCTCAGAAAGCTTCAAACACTTAACAATTATTAAGTGTTCACTGTTAAAATAGAAGAAACAGTGAAAACAGTAACTTTCTTGAGATTTGATCGGTTAATTTTGAAGAAAATATCGAACAAGATGTGTTCTTGGCTGTTTATGTTTTGTAAGTATATAAACCGAAGCTTAGTTTTTCAGATCTGTGAAAACAAAATGAAAAGAAATTTACTAAGGCAACGTTATATACTAAATGAAACCGACAGGGGTAAAATCGTCATTTCTAGTTCGATAGTTTTGTAAATGAACTAACGATAGTTTTCTGTGAGGGCAAAAGGGTCAACTGCACCTCGATAGTTTTTCAAAAACTATCGAAGTGTTTGAACGTATGAATTTAAAACGCTTTTCATAGAAACTATCGAAGTCTACTTCAATTTAAAAACAAAAACTATCGAATGATTTGTTTGAAAATGTATCGAACAATTTAAATATAGAATTAGTTAAATTCCATCGATATATTTTCACTTTAATTTCAAAAACCATCGAAGATTGATTTCGATAGTTTTTCTTTTCCTTTTCAAAAACTATCGAAAATAAATTTCGATAGAATTTTCTATGTACTTGAAAAACTATCGAATTTCCTAAAAATTCGAAATTTTTGCTTCTTTTCCAATTCCTAAAACCTGTTCATGTTCTATGAATCAGAAATTTTTATCTCCTGTCAAGTTTTAATTTTAATAAATCTTTTAAAATTTACCAAAATCAATTGTTAACAGAAAATTCACAATTTTCTTAGAATAAAATCAATTAAATATCATTGAGTGATATTAACCAATTAACATCTAATGAATTATGCTGCATTAATCTACAATGTTAAAAACAAAGCAAATTAATTCAAATTAAATAGATGCTTAAATATTTAGTACAAATATTAGCACCTAAATAATTTTTAGAATTAATAAATAATTAAATTCCAGAAGATATATCATCCATAATTATGACATAAAATTAGTACAATAATCCTAACTACGAGAATTGCTCCAGAAAATAAATTCACGAGTCCTAAGGATATGGAAATTCTTAAACTCATGTATTCACTAGGACTATCTGCAGTTACTGACTTCTAATCAAAATCAATTAGAAAGATTTAACATCCCAAGTTCACCAACCAGCTTATTGAAAGTGGATTCATCAAGCGGTTTAGTAAAGATGTCTGCAATTTGATCCTCTATGGGTACAAAATGTAACTCCACAGTTCCATTCATGACATGCTCTCGGATAAAATGATACCTGATGTCGATGTGCTTCGTCCTCGAGTGTTGCACTGGGTTGTTTGAGATTGCTATGGCACTTGTGTTGTCGCAAAATATTGGAATCTTTGTCAACAAAAGCCTATAGTCACGGAGTTGGTTTCTCATCCACAAGATCTGTGCACAGCAGCTACCAACAACAATGTATTCAGCCTCAGCTGTTGATGTGGACACTGAATGCTGCTTCTTGCTATACCAGGAAACTAACCTTCTTCCAAGAAACTGACAGCTTCCTGAAGTACTCTTCCGATCAATCTTACAACCTGCAAAATCAGAGTCTGTATATCCAATAAGATCAAATCATGTATCTTTAGGGTACCAAATTCCAAGATTTGGGGTCCCCTTAAGATATCTAAATATTCGCTTAACAGCTATTAGATGAGATTCTTTAGGATCAGACTGAAACCTAGCACACAAGCATGTTGCAAACATTATATCTGGTCTACTTGCAGTGAGATAAAGTAATGAGCCTATCATACCTCTGTAGCCTGTGATGTCAACTTTCTTACCAGTTTCATCCTTATCAAGCTTAGTGGCAGTTGGCATAGGAGTCTTTGCTGTAGATGAGTCTTCCATTTGATACTTCTTCAGAAGATCTTTGATGTACTTGGACTGACAAATGAATATACCATCTTGTTTTCGGTATACTTGCAGTCCAAGAAAGAATGACAATTCACCCATCATGCTCATTTCATAACGACTCTGCATTAACTTAGCAAATCTCTTGCATAGATCATCATTAGTAGAACCAAATATTATGTCATCAACATATACTTGCACCAATATCAAATCATTTTTATGCTTTTTGACAAAGAGAGTTTTGTCTACGACACCTCTTGTAAAATCATTTTCAAGTAAGAATTCAGAGAGAGTGTCATACCATGTCCTTGGAGCTTGTTTGAGTCCGTAGAGAGCTTTGAATAGAAAGTACACAAAGTCTGTGTAATAACCTGAATTTTTGGTAGAATTAAAACTTTTCTTATTATGATTAAGTGCATCAGTGAATAGTGAATTTGGTGGATGAATAGTGATTTTGAGAATTAATAAAGTTTTTCATGCCACCTATGTACGAGACGTAGTGTGGATATTCCGAAGTCATATTAGTAATCTACAGAGTAAATAAGTGAATGCAAAGACGATCGGAATTCAGAAATTCCAAATTTAATTTTGGTGAAGTATTTGACCGGGCAGTGAATTATATATTATTATATTCAAGAAATGAGATATTAAATTAAGGATTTGAGGATTTAATATTTTGGAATTTTATTATATTTGATTTGAGAATTTAGAACGAAAACCACTAAGACAGTGAAACGAAGATACTAGAAACCGCTGATACTTTATAACGAGATTAAGCGATTAAGAGAACGAATCATGGATTAAGGATTGAAATTATGACAGGATTAAATAAAGACATGGAAGTAACATGTAACAAGATTAATTCGAGAAATGCAACATTTGGATCATCCATGTGAAAAGAAACGAACTAGTAAAGCTACTTTAACCAAACGCGTGCATGCGCGACACGTGTCCCGGTGACTCACCAAAAGGTGATGACTCACCACTTTTTAAACACAAAAATCAGCATCCTTATCATTATTATCAAGACAAAAAGAAAAGAAAAGAAAGAAGAAAATTCGGGAGGAGAAAAGAGGAGAAAAATGGGAGAGAAAGAAACGATCGTAACTCGAGATTCCGTGGTCCGTTTTTGGCGTTCTACCACTCAAATCGAAGCTCTCGAGAAGCCCTACGTAACCATGGTAAGCAATCACCTCAACCCTGTGATTTACCCCTTCGATTTCAGTGATTAACAGTCGGAGAAGATGATGAATAGTAACTTGTGTTTTGTTTTGTTTTTGGATATTGAGTTTGTAGCTTCCAAAGGTTGTATTAAGCAAGGATCTAAGGTTACATAAGGTATATAGCAGGAAGCAAGCTTGGAGAAGGTATAAAACCTCTGCCCCTTTTGTTTGTATGAGTTTTGAAATGGTTTTGATGTTTATGTAAAGTTAAGCTCATGATTAAGTGATTAGATGAATTGTTGGTTGAGTATTGGAGGATGGGTTATGAATTTTGTTGTGATTATTCATGGAGGATTTGACTGAGTGGAGGGTGTATAAGGTGGATGGTGAGTTTGGGATTGTTTGGTATTGATTTGAGTGTGTTTTGAAAATGGAAAACGTTAAGTTTTAAGCCGTCGTAATGCCCGATTCTCGTTAACTTTAAAACTGCATAGAATCCGAAAACTTAACTGCCTCTTTTGGTTCAGTGATGCACATGAGTGTGTAGAGCTTTGTTTCTAGTTTACGTGAGCGCAAGAATCATGTCGTTACGATTTACGGTTTAAGAGAAAAGTGAGTTTTAGTAAACGTCGTTCGGAGGAACAACCCTTCTCTGTTCAGCAACTTTGAGGCTATATTTGGACCACTTCGGAACCATATTAAAATGTGAAACTTTGAGGAATAATACTAGAGACAGTTAGGAAGGCTCACGAAAAAGATTCGGATTAAAAAGATTATGTTTCGATTTTATAAAAATGTTTTAGTCGAGGTCGCGCAAGTGAAAACCACTGAAAACAAGACTTAGAAACCAAGGTTCCAAATGGTTAAGTATAACTTGGATTTGAGGATGGATTTCGAACCAAACTTATGATTTAAGTATTTGACGAATAACATGGACTTAGTGTGACGCTAGAGCGAGCAAGTAATGCCTTGGTTGTATTTCGCTTACGTGTTTAAGCATTGAGTTATAAGTGGTTTATCGAGGGGATTAACCGTGTGTTTTCGTTTGACTTTGTCTAGATTGTCCGGCATCGTCGCGAACCCCTATCACTTCTCGAGCATCAGGCAAGTTTCTAAAAACCATATTTTGAAGTATGTATATACTAGATGCAAGTTATGTATGCATACTCGATCGTTCAGAGTATATTTATTTTGAAATATATGAAATATGTTGAATAAGTTTCAATCCATATTTGCAAGTTTCCCAATATTGTGCTTCCTTATCAAAACCAGTATATCCTTGGTCTTGTTAATGATATTAAATCCTGCTCGTGCGATAACCAAAATCCCATGACCTTATAATACGGTTGATGGGTGGTGATGCTTTTAAGATCCTACGCCTTGAATTATATGGTGTATATGTTTATAAACTTTTCGTATGGTGGAAGGGGACTTTATATCATAAGGTAGGTATTTGTGTACTGGAATAAGAAAGGCTCAGAGGGTAGAGCATGTATTGAGTTTATAACTTAGCCAGCGTATCGGGGTTATTTTTTAAGGTATATTTTTCGAAAACCCGGACAGAGCTTTTTAGAAAGATTTTCGCAATAATTAACCTAAAGGCAACATCACCAATAAACCAGTGTTTATTTAATTAGTAAATACTTCTGGAAGCATTTACGGATTAAATAAGCCTTATTCGTCTAATTAAATTTGTTTACTTAGATGAATATCATTTTCAAAATGTTTTCTTAAAATCGCTTTGTTCCGGAATGATAACAAAGATATCCGGTAACTGTTATTCGAGGATTAATTATTTATTTAATGAATATTACCTTTGAATATTCATTTAATCTATATTTACTTAATGAATATTATTTTCGAATATTCATTTAATCAGTATTTACTTAAGGAATATTATTCCGAATATTCATCTAAGCTTTACTTACTTAATCAATGTCATTGATTATTTTTAAAATCAAAAGAGGTTCCCAAAACAATGTTTTCCATTTAAATCCGTCTTTTAAGAAGATTCAAATGCTCGCTCAACTATCAAAAATACGGGAAACCTGATTTAAGTGACTACTACTCTTTTTAAACTCTCAATTCAAAAACTGTCAAGGGACAGATATTTTCTTGGAGCAATTTAATTGCTGCCAGTCTAATGTTGTGTTACCACCTCAATGATCGAGGGGTAAATTCATGGAACAAGTCGATATCCATTAACAAGCATAGCTTGGGAAATATTGGAGAATCTTCCTTTCCAACCTAGATATAACTACTTAGTGGAGTCGTATCAACAAGTGTTACACTTGGGGAAAGGAGGACGATCTTTACGTTTCAGAGTCATGGATTTCATCTGAACTAGGAGTGGTGTAAGTGGTCAAGTTGCGTGGGCCCATCCAACTTTTATATATTGCCCCAAATGGGCCGGGAGGTCATAGTAAGGCGGTAGACAATGTCAGGCCGTCGTGATACTTCCATCTACATGTAGAAAACTATTTGAGCGGTGCGACCTGCTACTGATCATAGTAAGGTTAGGCACAGCGGACGCGGTAGCAACTCCAGTATTAGTTCATCATCCAATTTGGATATTCCTGCAACATGTATTGGGGTGAAGAACCAATCATGTTGGTAGGGGGTCGAAAAGTGTTTGGAAATGAAGTGACAATAAATTCATGCAACTTCATCTTTTATTTATGAGTTATGACTCTGTGGATACCTTATATAACATGAGTTATGGTAAGGGAGTTGTTTATACTGAATCACCTTATAACTTCATCTTTTAAGTTATATGTTGATATTCTGCATATATAGCAGATATTTTTCGGAAAGGTTATATTTGGTTTACTTTGAAACCTCATCGTTTATACTAGAACTTTGTTCATAATATAGCCAAAGTTTGCAGAAATATTATGAAATTGATATTTGAAATACAACAATGGTATTATTTTTGGGATTACATTCCGATAAGGATGTAATTTAAGTATCGAGATATTTTGACAAATTATTGTCTTATACCCGCTTTATTTCTGGGTTGAATTAAAGGCAGAATTAGGCCATACTTTCATTACCTTGCTGAGCTATCGCTCACTCTTGTTATTGTTTTATATATATTATATAGCAGCGAAGCAGGATGCCAATGGGACGGCACATACCCCGCAAGGCGTTTCCATAAACAGTTTCTAGCAGTGATCCCGAGAATAGTACGAACCAATCGAATCAGGCTACAGCTTTTGGTATTCAACTTATGTATAGATATGAATGGTATGAGAGGATTGTGAGCATCAGAAGGCTAAGTTGGTAATGTAACCTTACTTAGAAATTGTATCAGTGACAGATTCAAAGACATTTGGGTATTGTAATAAAGATTATTTATTCCGCAGTTGTTGTATTGTGTCGTTTCTGAGACTCTAACCTGTGTGTGTGTGTGAGACATATATTGTGGGGTCATGAGCAGGTGAATTATGCACGGTGTGAGTAATACAGATAAGGCAAGGAGTAAATGGATCGTGACTACTCTAAATCCCTGACCCCGGATTTGGGGCTGTTACAGAAATGGTATCAGAGCGTTAGGTTACAGTCCTCAGAAACGATAGGAGATCGAGTCTTACAATACCCTTAAGAATGATAAGAACATCTAGAGCCCAAATTGAGTTCGTAGTCGGGTTAGAGGACATGACCCTGACTGTTTAAGATGAAGCCCGAGATGGGACTTCTTCTGGGAAACCGTACTTAGGACTTCATGGTTAGTCACCTCGATTCGTATGAGTTATAGAGTGATGGGATTCTGAGATACCAGACCCCGAGGCCTTCGAGTAGGCAATTGATGATGCGTTCCTTGAAATGGACGGAGACCCGATAAAGGAAGATCCATAGGAGGATCTAGAGGAAGACCCCATAGTGGGTCAAGGAAAGAATCTTGTAGAGAACGTGTTGATTGATAAAGATGTAGTATGTTACTTGAGGTCGTATAATAAAGACCGGACGAACCTTTAGAGGATAAATAAGTGACGAGACGAGAGTCTAAGGATCGTTCATGATTTATCAAGAGATATGACAAAGAAGATGGAGTGGAATCTCCAAAGCAGAAGAGGTAGAGGCAGTATAGCCAATATCAGTGGATTGATTCGACTCGAACGAAACCTGTTACTCGTAGTCAGTTATAGTTGCCCATAAGGAGGCAGCATACGTAAGAACCAAGATGTTCAGATTTTCACGAACGATTAAGGGTACTTAGTTGCCTAGAATAGTGAAAGGTATTTTTTTGGCTATGAGGTTTCAATCCCCCACGACCAGCGATTCCATTGGAAATAGTGTCTATTACATCATTGAGGGATTTTATTATCTCAAGGAGAATTTTGGGTATATGTACCATGCAAATGTTATTATAAGACAAGCACGCTAAGGCAGAATCGAGAACAAGATTTACCACCCTCAGGAAACCAGGAAGGAATTATGAGGATAGAACCTAAAGGTCGGAAATCATATTCGAGCATTACTAGTAGGTAAATAGATTGATCGAGTTTCCCTGATTTTGGAAAGAAATTCAGCAAATTTTGGCAAACCTTGTCTTTCTGATTACCAGAGGATGTCACCAAAGAGAGTGGAAACTAGAGCGAACCCTGTGGATTGGGTAAGATAGCCGTTATATGGGTTGGTGGACAGACCCTGATTGCTATAATTGATTGTGGAGATAAAATGATGAAGTTGAGATTGGACGGTAAAGGCGAAATATATTTAAGGACCAAGACAGACTGAGAAGTTCCGGGATTGACTTAAATGAAAAGGCTATTGTGCCAAAAGTGTTAAGCTTATGTAGCACACGGGATTGATATGAGAAAAAGGAATATTGGATATAATGATGATTGAAATAGAGACCGGGTTTAAGCTTGTAGTTTCTAACGAGCTTCCGTAGTACTGCCCAGTCGACATGTGGAATTGTCATTGCTATGGGCAACAACGGTATCGAAGTCTTCTTATAGAACAGAACGCTTACTTGAGATGTTGCGTCTAGTCGAATAGAACTCCCTACGATTGCAAATGTTGATGGTTGAATTCTTAGCGACTATTATAAGTCGGCAATGACGTAAGTATCGAACACCTTAGGGTGCGTGGAAAAGAAAAGCTTTGGAATTGAACGATTATCCATCAGAGGAGCCGACATAAAAAGGCATCCGTAGAGACCTTGGTAGTACCCTCCCCATTTGCAAATTATGTGGGATATTTCCCCAATCTATGATCTATCTTGACCTCTTTCCAAGAAAGAATTCTGATAAAGGGTATATTCCCTCTTCGAAGTTATTTTATAACACTTGTGCTAAACCATATTCAGTTTCACTTGTGCCAGAGGCTGTCACAATGCCTGCTTTCAGGTTTTCGAAGCCCTGTCAAATGATGTTATTTAAGCTTTCACTTTTCTTCGAATAATGAATGACCCTATGGTGATACCTCACCACTTGTTTGTTAAAGTACCAATATCTTTTTGGTTATTCTTTTCCTTGTATTTTCTTTAGAAACCGCACCTTTGGAATCTGTTCAATTTTAATCCGAGGTGTTCCTTTGAGAAATATTGTCGAAAGACGATAATCATTAAATTGATCTCGAATTGCTTTCGTACTTTTCAACTTCCACTGAGACGAACAACCCTATACTTATAGGGGCTACAAGGACTATCTGTCTATGTGATAGAAGTCGGATGGGACGCCATCACTTGTAAGTTGTGAAATACAAGAAGGCTAATTACCTTTAGTAATGTCTCAATCGAGGCACACAACGTTGAGTTCTTATGATCATGTTGATCTCTTGGTAAATTCTCTTACCTCCAATAAGGTTACCTTAAAACTCATAACCTTATGATCACCAGTGTGTGACGTTTTCCTTGATATGGGAGCTACCTTTTCAAGGCCCCATGAATTTTGGTTATCCTCATTGAATTCTAAGGGGAGGCGAACCAGGTCAAATAAGTCAAAATTCGCTGATAGGAATTAGATTCGCAACGAAATCGCCTATGACAGGAGCGAATCCCTAAGACGAATAGAATGTTAATGACATATCAATGAATTGGTTTATTCTCCCAAGGATATAATGATAATGGAAAGGGGATCAAGTGATATATGTGAAAGGAATAGTGATGTGTCGTGTACTCCAGTGACAACGGTGTTAGATAGATGCCATATAGTGGAATTGAGATTTTGGAGGAGTTGTTTACGAATGGACACTACCTCTGGGTTAGCAAGATAAGTACTGGCGATAGAGTCAGAGGGAGCTGGTATTGTGACTTGGGAGAAGTTGACATTATAATAAGGACGGGTGGGTTGACACCCAATGGAGCCCAGACTGATTGTAAGAGAGAGAGAGTAATAAATAAAGGATGGAAACCGATTCAGAGATTCTTGAATATAGTTTAGACTAAGAAGCTATTACGCCAGAGATCCGAGGCTTAATTAGCTCTTATGGTGGACGCCAAGAAAAGAGATACCAAGTAAAAAGGGAACTACAATGGTTTTGGGAGATTGTACAAGGTTTTAATGAGCTACCAGATATCGATTTGGATGACATGAGAATGAATACCGAGTATTCCGAGTATAGTGGGAATGAAAGAGTTAGAGACTCAGTTATAAGAATTGTTGTATAAGGGTATGATAAGGCCCAGTGTATCACCATGGGAAACCCCGGTGTTGTTCGTAAGAGAGAAAGATGTTAGCACAAGATTATGCATCGAACCTCGAGAGTTGAATGAGTTCGACCTGGAGGATAGGTACCCTTGTAAATGATTGTTTGATCAGCGGAAAAACGCTGTGTATTTCTAAATTTATTCAAGAACTGGATACCACCAGTTGGAAGTTAAATCCGAGGATGTACCCAAGACTACGATTCGTACGAGGAATAGACACTTTGAGATTTTAGCGAAGTTATTTTGGGTTGACTAATGCACCCACAAATTTTGATGGAATGTAATGAAGTGGCGTTGAGTTATCCGTGATAGTAGATAACATGAGATGGAGAAATGGCTAAAATTGACCTAGGATTATGACTGTGAGATACACTACCATCCGGGAAAGGCCAATGTGGTGGCCGATACCCTTAATTAAAATGAGACTGAGATGGATTCCGAATGATCGGGAATTAAAGGATGAGATTTTACACAAAACCCAAGTTAGTCCGACAAACTAGAAAGACAGAAGATTTCACCAACAGGCGGCTAGTAACAGCCAAGACAGACAGAGAAAGTATGCGGACTAAGCCCGCGAGTATAGAGATAGTACTGCTATTGATGAGCTAAATGGCATGTGAATGGATGACAAGCAAGTTTATGATTGGTGTATTTTCTGTGTAAACAAGATAGAGAATATGAGGTTAGAAATTCGTGATGCTAAAAGATATCCTCGTGGGAAGAATTAATGAGATTTGGAAAGAAAGGGAAGTTGAGCCCGAGATTCACTGGGCCATCTGAGATTTTAAAACGCGTCAGGAAGGTGGCCTACGAGCCAGCCTTACCCCCCCAAACTTGTAGAATGGTCACAACGGGGTTCATGTGTCGATGCTACGTCAGTATACTATAGATGCCCGTCATATGTTAGAATACGAGCAGGTAGATATACAACCTGGTCTGACTTACAAAGGACAACCTGTGGAAATCACGGATAGAAATGAACAAGTGCTAAAAGACGAGGTTGCCAAGATAGTGAGAGGTTTGTGGAAAATCAAGAAGTGGGAGAATCCACTTGGGAGTTAGGAAGTGCAATGGGAGAGAAGTACCCCCAGTTATTCCTAAGCTGATTCCGGGACGGAATCCTTTTAAGGAGGGGAGACTGTAATAACCTGAATTTTTGGTAGAATTAAAACTTTTCTTATTATGATTAAGTGCATCAGTGAATAGTGAATTTGGTGGATGAATAGTGATTTTGAGAATTAACAAAGTTTTTCATGCCACCTATGTACGAGACGTAGTGTGGATATTCCGAAGTCATATTAGTAATCTACAGAGTAAATAAGTGAATGCAAAGACGATCGGAATTCAGAAATTCCAAATTTAATTTTGGTGAAGTATTTGACCGGGCAGTGAATTATATATTATTATATTCAAGAAATGAGATATTAAATTAAGGATTTGAGGATTTAATATTTTGGAATTTTATTATATTTGATTTGAGAATTTAGAACGAAAACCACTAAGACAGTGAAACGAAGATACTAGAAACCGCTGATACTTTATAACGAGATTAAGCGATTAAGAGAACGAATCATGGATTAAGGATTGAAATTATGACATGATTAAATAAAGACATGGAAGTAACATGTAACAAGATTAATTCGAGAAATGCAACATTTGGATCATCCATGTGAAAAGAAACGAACTAGTAAAGCTACTTTAACCAAACGCGTGCATGCGCGACACGTGTCCCGGTGACTCACCAAAAGGTGATGACTCACCACTTTTTAAACACAAAAATCAGCATCCTTATCATTATTATCAAGACAAAAAGAAAAGAAAAGAAAGAAGAAAATTCGGGAGGAGAAAAGAGGAGAAAAATGGGAGAGAAAGAAACGATCGTAACTCGAGATTCCGTGGTCCGTTTTTGGCGTTCTACCACTCAAATCGAAGCTCTCGAGAAGCCCTACGTAACCATGGTAAGCAATCACCTCAACCCTGTGATTTACCCCTTCGATTTCAGTGATTAACAGTCGGAGAAGATGATGAATAGTAACTTGTGTTTTGTTTTGTTTTTGGATATTGAGTTTGTAGCTTCCAAAGGTTGTATTAAGCAAGGATCTAAGGTTACATAAGGTATATAGCAGCAAGCAAGCTTGGAGAAGGTATAAAACCTCTGCCCCTTTTGTTTGTATGAGTTTTGAAATGGTTTTGATGTTTATGTAAAGTTAAGCTCATGATTAAGTGATTAGATGAATTGTTGGTTGAGTATTGGAGGATGGGTTATGAATTTTGTTGTGATTATTCATGGAGGATTTGACTGAGTGGAGGGTGTATAAGGTGGATGGTGAGTTTGGGATTGTTTGGTATTGATTTGAGTGTGTTTTGAAAATGGAAAACGTTAAGTTTTAAGCCATCGTAATGCCCGATTCTCGTTAACTTTAAAACTGCATAGAATCCGAACACTTAACTGCCTCTTTTGGTTCAGTGATGCACATGAGTGTGTAGAGCTTTGTTTCTAGTTTACGTGAGCGCAAGAATCATGTCGTTACGATTTACGGTTTAAGAGAAAAGTGAGTTTTAGTAAACGTCGTTCGGAGGAACAACCCTTCTCTGTTCAGCAACTTTGAGGCTATATTTGGACCACTTCGGAACCATATTAAAATGTGAAACTTTGAGGAATAATACTAGAGACAGTTAGGAAGGCTCACGAAAAAGATTCGGATTAAAAAGATTATGTTTCGATTTTATAAAAATGTTTTAGTCGAGGTCGCGCAAGTGAAAACCACTGAAAACAAGACTTAGAAACCAAGGTTCCAAATGGTTAAGTATAACTTGGATTTGAGGATGGATTTCGAACCAAACTTATGATTTAAGTATTTGACGAATAACATGGACTTAGTGTGACGCTAGAGCGAGCAAGTAATGCCTTGGTTGTATTTCGCTTACGTGTTTAAGCATTGAGTTATAAGTGGTTTATCGAGGGGATTAACCGTGTGTTTTCGTTTGACTTTGTCTAGATTGTCCGGCATCGTCGCGAACCCCTATCACTTCTCGAGCATCAGGCAAGTTTCTAAAAACCATATTTTGAAGTATGTATATACTAGATGCAAGTTATGTATGCATACTCGATCGTTCAGAGTATATTTATTTTGAAATATATGAAATATGTTGAATAAGTTTCAATCCATATTTGCAAGTTTCCCAATATTGTGCTTCCTTATCAAAACCAGTATATCCTTGGTCTTGTTAATGATATTAAATCCTGCTCGTGCGATAACCAAAATCCCATGACCTTATAATACGGTTGATGGGTGGTGATGCTTTTAAGATCCTACGCCTTGAATTATATGGTGTATATGTTTATAAACTTTTCGTATGGTGGAAGGGGACTTTATATCATAAGGTAGGTATTTGTGTACTGGAATAAGAAAGGCTCAGAGGGTAGAGCATGTATTGAGTTTATAACTTAGCCAGCGTATCGGGGTTATTTTGTACGTAAGGTATATTTTTCGAAAACCCGGACAGAGCTTTTTAGAAAGATTTTCGCAATAATTAACCTAAAGGCAACATCACCAATAAACCAGTGTTTATTTAATTAGTAAATACTTCTGGAAGCATTTACGGATTAAATAAGCCTTATTCGTCTAATTAAATTTGTTTACTTAGATGAATATCATTTTCAAAATGTTTTCTTAAAATCGCTTTGTTCCGGAATGATAACAAAGATATCCGGTAACTGTTATTCGAGGATTAATTATTTATTTAATGAATATTACCTTTGAATATTCATTTAATCTATATTTACTTAATGAATATTATTTTCGAATATTCATTTAATCAGTATTTACTTAAGGAATATTATTCCGAATATTCATCTAAGCTTTACTTACTTAATCAATGTCATTGATTATTTTTAAAATCAAAAGAGGTTCCCAAAACAATGTTTTCCATTTAAATCCGTCTTTTAAGAAGATTCAAATGCTCGCTCAACTATCAAAAATACGGGAAACCTGATTTAAGTGACTACTACTCTTTTTAAACTCTCAATTCAAAAACTGTCAAGGGACAGATATTTTCTTGGAGCAATTTAATTGCTGCCAGTCTAATGTTGTGTTACCACCTCAATGATCGAGGGGTAAATTCATGGAACAAGTCGATATCCATTAACAAGCATAGCTTGGGAAATATTGGAGAATCTTCCTTTCCAACCTAGATATAACTACTTAGTGGAGTCGTATCAACAAGTGTTACACTTGGGGAAAGGAGGACGATCTTTACGTTTCAGAGTCATGGATTTCATCTGAACTAGGAGTGGTGTAAGTGGTCAAGTTGCGTGGGCCCATCCAACTTTTATATATTGCCCCAAATGGGCCGGGAGGTCATAGTAAGGCGGTAGACAATGTCAGGCCGTCGTGATACTTCCATCTACATGTAGAAAACTATTTGAGCGGTGCGACCTGCTACTGATCATAGTAAGGTTAGGCACAGCGGACGCGGTAGCAACTCCAGTATTAGTTCATCATCCAATTTGGATATTCCTGCAACATGTATTGGGGTGAAGAACCAATCATGTTGGTAGGGGGTCGAAAAGTGTTTGGAAATGAAGTGACAATAAATTCATGCAACTTCATCTTTTATTTATGAGTTATGACTCTGTGGATACCTTACATAACATGAGTTATGGTAAGGGAGTTGTTTATACTGAATCACCTTATAACTTCATCTTTTAAGTTATATGTTGATATTCTGCATATATAGCAGATATTTTTCGGAAAGGTTATATTTGGTTTACTTTGAAACCTCATCGTTTATACTAGAACTTTGTTCATAATATAGCCAAAGTTTGCAGAAATATTATGAAATTGATATTTGAAATACAACAATGGTATTATTTTTGGGATTACATTCCGATAAGGATGTAATTTAAGTATCGAGATATTTTGACAAATTATTGTCTTATACCCGCTTTATTTCTGGGTTGAATTAAAGGCAGAATTAGGCCATACTTTCATTACCTTGCTGAGCTATCGCTCACTCTTGCTATTGTTTTATATATATTATATAGCAGCGAAGCAGGATGCCAATGGGACGGCACATACCCCGCAAGGCGTTTCCACAAACAGTTTCTAGCAGTGATCCCGAGAATAGTACGAACCAATCGAATCAGGCTACAGCTTTTGGTATTCAACTTATGTATAGATATGAATGGTATGAGAGGATTGTGAGCATCAGAAGGCTAAGTTGGTAATGTAACCTTACTTAGAAATTGTATCAGTGACAGATTCAAAGACATTTGGGTATTGTAATAAAGATTATTTATTCCGCAGTTGTTGTATTGTGTCGTTTCTGAGACTCTAACCTGTGTGTGTGTGTGAGACATATATTGTGGGGTCATGAGCAGGTGAATTATGCACGGTGTGAGTAATACAGATAAGGCAAGGAGTAAATGGATCGTGACTACTCTAAATCCCTGACCCCGGATTTGGGGCTGTTACAGTCTGCCAGTTTTGAATCCTCAAAACCTGGAGGTTGTTCCACATACACTTCTTCTTCTAAATCCCCGTTCAGAAAAGCACTCTTCACATCCATATGATATACCTTGTAATTGGAATGTGCAGCAAATGCCAGAAACATTCTGATGGCCTCAAGTCTTGCTACTGGTGCATAGGTTTCATCATAATCAATTCCCTCTTCTTGAGAGTAACCTTTAGCAACCAGTTTGGCTTTGTTTCTCGTTACAATGCCATCTTCGTCCAACTTATTTCTGAATACCCATCTTGTTCCAATAACAGATTTTCCCTTAGGCCTGGGTACCAGCTTCCAAACTTTATGCCTTTCAAACTGATTGAGTTCCTCTTGCATAGAAATCACCCAATCTGGATCATCTAGAGCATCTTCAACTTTCTTAGGTTCTGATTCTGAAAGAAACCCAGAATAGTGACATTCATTTTGTGATGTTCTCCTAGTTCTCACTCCTGTGTCCGGATCACCAATGATCAAGTGAAAGGGATGATCTCTATTCCATACCCTTTGTCTTGGCAGATGCGATCTTGATGAATCTCCTTGTTCTAGATGTTGTGGAGTGTGACTAGTTGATCCTTCTCCTGCTCCCCCTGAGTTGTTGACGGTTTGATCTATTGATTCTGAAGACTGACTAGTGGATCCTGTAGAATTTTGAGGATCTCCACTTTGGTCACCACTTTGTCCAGAATCATTATCATTATGATTATTATTAATAACTGTAACAACTTCAGGTACTTCTTCATTGTCAGAGAGATCTCCTGATAGATTTTCAAATACCAAGGATTCAGAGTTCTCTCCAGTTTGCAAGCCTGGTCTTTTGGTGTCGTCAAATGTTACATTAAAGCTTTCCAACACCTTCTTATCTTCAATCACATATACCCTGAAAGCCTTAGATTCCAGAGAATAGCCTAGAAAAATGCCTTCATCTGCTTTGGCATCAAACTTGCCAAGATGTTCTCCATCTTTAAGTACAAAGCACTTTGCACCAAACACATGAAAGTACTTCAGTGTTGGTTTCTTGTTGGCCATTAACTCATACGGAGTCTTTTCATGATCTTTGTTGATCAGGGTTCGATTCTGAGTGTAGCAAGCTGTGTTCACTGCTTCAGCCCAAAAGTAAGTGGGAAGTTTTGATTCACTCAACATGGTCCTTGCTGCTTCAACCAAGGTCCTGTTCTTCCTTTCCACTACTCCATTCTGTTGAGGAGTTCTTGGTGCTGAAAACTGTCTTGATATTCCTTTCTCTGAGCAGAAATCATTAAGAACTGCATTCTTGAATTCAGTTCCATTGTCTGATCTGATTGTCCGCACAGGTAGCTTAGCTTCCACTTCTATCTTCTTGATGTGATCAATGATTAGTTGTGTTGCTTCATCCTTTGTTTGTATGAACAACACCCACGTGTACTTGGAGTAGTCATCCACCATCACCAATGCATATCTATTTCTTGAAAGTGACATAACATTGACTGGACCAAATAAATCCATATGAATCAGCTGTAATGGTTCAGTAATGCTTGTCATTCCTTTGCTTCCATGTGATGCTTTCTTCGACTTCCCTTTTTCACATGCTTCACATAGTCCCTCCTGATTGAATTCCATCAGGGGCAACCCTCTCACTAACTCTCTCTTTACCAAAGAGTTCATAGTTTTGAAGTTCAGATGTGAGAGCTTCTTGTGCCATAGCCAACTTTGTTCTGAAGATGCCTTTGCATAGAAACATGTAACTTCTCCTTCACTGGTAGAACTTAAGTCAGCTATAAACAAATTTCCTTTTCTCACTCCCAGTAGAGTAAGCTTCTCATCCTTCCTGTTGGTGATCAAGCACTTGTCCTTTCTGAAATCTACATTGTAGCCTTTATCACAGAACTGACTGATACTTAGAAGATTGTGCTTTAATCCTTCAACAAGAGAGATTTTTTCAATGATGACATTTCCAGCTTTCAATTTACCATATCCCGTAGTGAATCCTTTGCTATCATCTCCAAAGGTTACAATCGGGCCGGTCTTCTTAACCACCTCTGTAAGCAGGGACTCTTCACCTGTCATGTGTCTAGAACAACCACTATCCAGAATCCACACGACCTTAGAGCTTTTAACCTTACCCTGCAATCACAGATTGATTAAGCGGACTTTGGTACCCAAAATTGTTTGGGTCCTGAAGGTTTAGATGGTTTAACAGGAGTAACATTCAATTTAGTCTTACCCTGTTTGATATTCATAGTATCTGTGGATTTAACATTAACAGTGCTATTGCTACTATCATTCATCAACTTAAAATAAGCATGCATGATGTTGTACTTACATAGCAAACAGTCTTTCTTTCCACAGGGTTCATGAAGATCAGGCATGTCAGACATGTTATGCATTTCAGAAGTAATAGCAGTTTCTACTTTAACCTTTTTACATGCATGTGTAAGGTTTCCAGCAGAATTACAAATAGTGCACAACTTCCTAGATGCAATGGGAGAATATGGAACCATTTCCTGATTAACAATCTTCTTCTTCCCATTCCTGTTCTTTTTAACATTACTAACTACGTCACCTACTTCAGTTTTAGGTAAATCAGGTTTAGGTAATTCATTTTTTACTGATTTCCTAGGCAACTTAGTCTTTACCTCTTTTTCCTTCAACAAATCCTCCTCAAGCAATTCTTGTCTTATGAATAGGTCATCCTCATGAAAGAGTGGTGGAAAAGGCTTAACAAGAACTGGACAATCAACATTCTTAAGAACATGTGGAGTATTCCTTTTGACAACTGAAGGTGTCGTAGGGAATTCCACAATCTTCTTACCAGCTTTCTTGTCATAGTCAAATCCTATAGCAGTTTTATTCCCTATGGCCTGAGTATCAATGCTCTCCTTAGCAATTAGGGCGGAATTCTTAAAAGCATTCAGCTTCAAATCTAAATCTGAAATCTGCTTCCTGAGGATAGTCTCTATCTCAGCATTACACTTGACCTTGTTCTCTAAGTACGCATTCTTTTGCTTAAGATCTTCTAATGTTACAGCTACAAGCTCTAGTTCTTCATTTTTAGATTCTAACTTTTTAATCTTAAGAACTAGTTTAGCATTTTCCATTTCTGATGCTAGCATGCTTGTGTGTACATTAAACAATTCTACACTAAGATCTTGCACAGTTTTCTTATACTCAGAATTAGACATATCAATTGTAGTTAAGATAGGTACCTGAGATGATTGTGGTGATTCCTCTGAAGAGTCAACCATTAGAGCAACATTTACATATTCCTCCTCTTCATCCGAATCAGTATCATCCCAGTGCTTTCCCTCTGCTATATAAGCTTTCCCTTTCTGCTTTCCAGAGAATGCCTCCAATTGCTGTTTAAGCTTGACATTCTCTTTCTTCAACTCATCATAAGAATCCTTCTTTCCATAGACATCTTTCATGTCTCTCGCTTGACGAGGCTTCCGACATTCAGTGGCGAAATGCCCTAACTCATTGCAGTTGTAGCATCTTGATTTGCTTCTATCAATCATGCCAGTCTTGTAGCCTCCCTTAAAGCCTGTACTAGGTGTATAATTGCTCTTCTGGAATCTGTTGGTTGAGCCCTTGAACTTGTACTTAGGGTTTCTTTTGAAACGGATGTGGCTAAACTTTGCAGCTAAGTACGCCATGGTTTTGTCTTCCATTTGCTCAAGCTCTTCTAGGGTGTAGTAATCACTTTCATCAACACCCAGATTCACAGAATCCATTTCTGCTTCTATTATCACCTCCTTTCCAGCTCTAGGGGTTTGAACCTGAATCTCAGAAGTTATTGGTTCATCCACTACAAGTGCTTCTGATCTCACAAGTGCATTGTTCTTGTTGTCCACTGTCCCTGATCCGTAGATTATCACTCTTTGTTCCTGTTCCATCTCATAGGTCTTCAACTTCCCATAGATCATCTCTAATGACATCTCTGTGAAGTCAATTCTTTCCCTTATGGATGATGACTTGTGTTCTACATGATGGGGCAGCGTCATCATGAACTTCCTGTTTGATTCTATCAGTGGATAGGTCTTTCCTTTCATTGCCAATTCATTGAGGAGTTTAGTATATTTCTCAAAGACCTGAGTTATACTTTCTCCTGGCAGAGACCTAAACGCTTCGTATTGAGAAGTCAGGATGTCCAATCTGTTTTCCTGCACGTCTTCAGTTCCTTCCATTATCAAGTTAATGGTATCCCACATATGTTTCCTGCTTGTACAGTTCATCAACTGATAGCTCATTTCCTTGTCTGCGGAGTCCGCCAATATCAACATTAAACCTGTGTCCAATCGAATCAGTTCTTTGTCAGAATCTGTATACTCAATAATATCCTTAGGTTGGGTGCCTGGAGGAATCCTGCTACCATCAGGGGCTGTAGATTCATCAACTGATTTCATTGGTACATATGGTCCGTTTTCTAATATGCCCATAAACAACGGATTAGATGCCTTGATAAATAACAACATCTTCATCTTCCACAAACCGAAATCATCTCTAGTAAACGGGGGAACTTTAATACCAGCGGTTGTCTTTGGAGCACTCATGGTTTTTGAAAATTTCAAATTGTTTAAAATTCAAGAAATTCCAATTAAATGAAAAATTTTGAAAGTTAAAAAATTTGCTTCGAATTTTCATGCTACGTTTGATTTTGGTCTCATTCACCGGATCTGATTTGTATATCAATCAAGTAGCTCTGATACCAATTGTTAGGTCCAAAGTTTCGTAGAAGGGGGGGTTGAATACGATACTCACAAATAATTCAATTTTGTTCGCAGATAAATCATTCAGTTCTATAATGAAATCAAACACACCAAACCAAATCAAGTTTCGGGGAATATATCTTTTTATAAATATAAACCTCGAGGGGTGCTACAATTTCTAATCCGTAGATTAGCTTCAATGAGTTCTAGGTTAAACACAATCAATACAATGATCAAATTCTGAGCACTATTAATTTTTCTGATCTTCTTCGGCTCAAACTTCTCTGTCAGTAATTGCTTCTGTGTTAATAACCAGACTGAAGAAGACACTTCTTCTCTCTTAGTAATTGTAGACTTAGTTTTAGAAAACTATCGAACCTTAATTGTTAAAACAATCTTGGCCGTCCAATTCTCTAATCAACCTGACAGACAAACACTTTTCCACCTGCTCCTCAATTAGAAAACTATCGAATTTATAAAAGTAATTCACCATTCGATAGTTTTAAATAAAAACTATCGAAGTGCCAATTACTTTATAAATAAATTAAGATAGAATTCTTGAATCACATTCGATGGTTTTCTAAATTGAAAAACCATCGAGCCATTTTCTTTGACTTGATCTTTTTACTTAATCTTCTGAGCTTCAGGGTGTTTCAGTTTTAGACTGTATCAATTTCTTCCGAGACGATAAAACAACTTGATCTTCTTAGTGCCGTCACCTAGTGCAACTGGTCTGGTTCACAGATGAATAACACTTGATCAATTCTTCTTTTATGTCTTCAATTCAATGCTGCTGATAAGTCCTTTGTCGTTCTGGTTGCTTCATTTAAATCACTGGAATCCCGTGGTACTTAACTCTAAATCATTCACATACTTATGTCGTCTTGAAAGTCTTGTTTCTTTTGCTGTCACTGAGGCTTGAACATTTTCATGAACTTCTTTCCGTGACCTGTTTAAGGACTTCAAGAATACATAACGTATTTTGATTTTTTGAGTTTACCTTTTCTTCTTTGATTCTGGATTCCTGTGCTTCTGTTAATATTATTGTCTGTCTTGTCCTTTGTTGAGTTGTAGTTATCTCTTTTACATCTTATGTTACATTATGCTTTACACTATCAAATGTCAGTTTATGTGGTACGATGAACCACGAATTTGGCTCACGGATGGATACGATGATCCCTTAGTTTTAAGTATGTATTTCTATTAGAATTGATACATGTTGAAAAAGTAATATTTAGATATAACTTATATATAATTCATGTACTTTAGATTTATATATACACTCTTACCAAACTAGTTTTTGTTGGGTTTTATACTAAACTATTCATTAGTAGTATATAAACATTGTCCATTTTATTGAGAATCTTGATTGCATATTTTTACATTGTCTATTTATTATATATTGTGGATAATTTAGTATCAAATGGGATAACAGAAGATTAAATTATCAGTGTCTATATATAATATAAAGGGTTCACAGTTTAAGTGGAATTAGACAAACCACTGGAATAACTGAAGTATTATTTGGGAATAGTTTATCTTGACTATTAAATAATACTTGTATACTTTGTGTATATTGAACATGATCAAATTTAGAATTGTTCCCTTAAACTGATTAAGAAGGTGAACTAAGATTCTATGTTATTATTAATGCTTAGGTTCTTAATCCGGATATAGTAATTGACACGTGTATATTATTTACATGCTTTGATTTATATATGAAATAATTCTTTTGAATTATATCATTATATTTTGGGTGATGGAATAATATATATGGTGAATATTATTTATTGAAGGAATCCGTGTCCTGATAATATTCGGGTTAATGATGTCCCCTTGAAAGCTCAAAAGGATTTAATTATGTGAAACCCTGCAGGTGGATTTATTCCGGCATAATTAAATAAAGGTAGAGTGGATGATCAAGGATATAAGATGTTAATTAAATGAATTATCAGTAATTTATTTAATTAATGGGCATGCGCTATTTTAAACATGGGGAATTTAATAAGCAAATAATATTGGAACCGAATTAATTAATTAAGTTGCGGTATTAGGAAAGGTAGTGCAAATATTAATTCTTTAGTGGATTGAATTAATATTTAATTACATTGGGCTAGGCCCAGGATGTAATTAAAAGGCCCAACCTAATTATCCATGATCCCTATTGTAGCCCTATATATATTCTTATTCTCTTCTTGCTAGGGTTGGTTAAGAAAAATATTGTAGCCACCTAGGAGCAAGAAGAGAGGTTAACTTGAGAAGACGGAGGCCACACTTCGCTCAAGGGAATTTGGGAATACAATAGAAGAGCGTGGAATCAACCGTTAACAAGGTGATTTTCTTTTCGCACTCCTTAATTGTGTATCATAAAATGTAGTAGAACCCCAAGTCCGTGGTTCCCAACAATTGGTATCAAGAGCCTGGTTATGGGTTCTATGTTTTATGATATGATGTCCATGTCGTAATTAAAATTGGTTATGTATGTATAGTGGTATGCTTGGATAATAATCTTTTGCAGGTTGTTTAGTATCCACTATTATGGCCTCGTTTTATTTTAATTATGTGTTTGGATCCCACGTGGTTTAATCGTGGTTATTTTTTGTTTTGGTTTCCACGTGGTTTATCGTGGTTGTAAATCACGAGGGTTGATCGTGCTAGTTTTGTTTTCTATTATGATTTTGTAATCTTGTAATCATGATTTGTATTCATGTTAGATTATGATATGATGTAATAGAATAGGTATGTTATGTTGTATGTAACTATTTGATCGACAGAGTTGCAAGAAAACAAAGTTCTTCCGCTGATGCTACAAGATTTCGCCTATGCAACTTCGAACTGTTGTAACATTTGCATACGGTGTCGGATTTCGATGAGTAATACCTTTTCGGAAAGGGATTTCGATGTTCTACACGATTGAAAAGTGACGTTTTCAAAGTTTCATGTGCGTCTGAGCTCGTTTAGACCCTCAAACAGCGAGTTGAAGTTTTCGCAGGATTTTCGGATGAAATTTGTTTTTGGCCATAATAGTGGATTTATTTTTTATTTTAATTTTTCTGCTATTTAATTTTAATTATTGCATTAAATAATTATTATGTGTGTTGTTAATTATGTGTGTAATTTTAATTGCATGGTTAACATAAATAGGACGACATGGACATAAATTTTCATTTATTGCTTTAATTAAATGTTTTATGTTATTAAATTATGTGTGTATTTGGAATGCATGTTAGACATAATTATAATGACATAGGCCCCATTTAATTATGTAGAGATGCATGCTATGCTATGTTATGTGTTCTTTGTATTGTTATTTTGATAACATGTGGACCTCGAAGAAATAACATAGGGCGATGCATCTAGATAAAATTACTCATGTTAAAATACTAAGTGGGAGAGGGAATTAATTTGATATTAGATCCCATGGTCATCCATTATTGGTTGTATGTAATTTAACACTAGGACGATTATGAATTGGATATATGTCACCCATCGTGGCGTATGATTTATGACGTCTGGGTAGTGTTAAGGATATTACTAGGACAATCTTCTTAAGTTAATCACGAATAATGAAAGGTAAGCTCACCCCATCGTGACATACCAAGTTTCATAGAATTCGAGAAAAAAGTTGGACATTCCTTGATTGATGTTGATAATGGATATTTCTGTCTTAGGGGTTGTGTTTTTAAGCGAGTCCGTCTGTGACTTCACCGAAAACACCTGGGATTTATCCATTGATACATCGAACGGATGGGTCTGACTAAAGGCAACTTAAGATCTAAATAATGGTATACACTTAGCTATGAAAGATAATATATAGTCCACCCTAACGTGGCGTATTATTTAGTAGTAGGACCGAAGTAATATTTAAATTTAAATGGTATATATGTCATCCATCATGGCGTACCAGATATTTATGGAATTTAAATATTAGTGCATTAATTTTAATTAATTGTTAGAGGAAACAAATAGGTTTTAAGATATATGCAATTTTCTGATTAAGTGTTATATGTATGATTCTCAGGATAGAATGGGCTTTAATCCACTTTTCACCATACTTAAGGATAACAAACTTACCGGACCTAACTATATTGAATGGAAACGCAATTTGGACATAGTGTTGACTGCTGAAGAGTTTAAATTTTGTACTGTTGAACCCAAACCGGACCAGCCTGCTGCCGATGCTCCGGATGAGGATAAAGAGTATTTTAAGAAGTGGACTAAGGAAGATGAGATGTCGCGATGTTACATTCTGGCAGCAATGTCGGGTGTTTTGAAACATCAGCATCAGGCCATGACCACTGCTGCAAATATGCTCTATAATCTCAAGGAGCTTTTCGGAGATCAGAATAGGGCTGCTAGGCAAGTAGCAATGAAGTCTCTAATGAACACTCAGATGGCTGAAAAAACACCTGTAAGGGACCATGTTCTTCTGATGATGTCTCATATAAATGAACTAGAGGTCCTTGGTGCTGATATTGATGCGGAAACGCAGGTCGATATCATACTTATGAGTTTGCCAAAAAGCTTTGAGCCGTTTCGCTTGAATTACAACATGAACAAGAAGTTGTATAGTCTTGCAGAACTTCTGACAGAGCTTCAGGCAGCCGAATCATTATTTCAGCAGCATGTTCAGGTAAATGTGGCTGAGAAAGTTTCTTCTTCAAAGCCGAAAGGAAAGAAGAAGAAGAAGGTTCAGACACAGAAAATTGTGAAACCATTGGGAGTTCAGAATTCAGTGAAGAAGCCTAAGGGCAAGTGCTTCAAGTGCAAGCAGTCGGGTCACTGGAAAAAGGATTGTCCTCTGTCTAAGAAGAACAATGCTGGTATGTCTCTTTCTCTTGTTACGGAAACATATATAGCGGCTATGTCTACGAGCACTTGGTGTGTAGACACAGGAGCCACTAATCATGTTTGTAATTCCATGCAGGGGTTCCAGAAAACCAGGCTGCTTAGAGATGGCGAGATATATGTGTTCATGGGAGATGCTACGAAAGTAGCAGTGGTTGCAGTTGGAGTTATTTCTTTATCTTTTGGTTATGATAGGATTTTGGTTTTGAATAATTGTCTTTATGTACCTTCATTTAGAAGGAATTTAATTTCGGTTTCTAAACTTGCTATGGATGGTTATAATGTTTGTTTGGATCGTAATGTTTCCATTATGATGAATAAACGAGTTATATGTTCTGGTACATTGCAAGACAATTTATATATTATTAATCCTATAGAACCAATGCTGCAACCAAGTGAAATTAATAATACACTTTCTACCTCTAGTAAAAGAAAGGAACCTTCTGGATTGAACCAAACATATCTTTGGCACTTGAGATTAGGTCATATTAACTTAAGGAGGATTCAAAGATTGGTAGTAGATGGGCCTTTAGGCTCGTTGGCAGTGGAGCCATTTCCAGTCTGTGAATCTTGCTTGGAAGGAAAAATGACCAGTAGACCTTTTAAGGCAAAAGGAAATAGAGCCAAAGATGTGTTAGAATTGGTTCATACTGATTTATGTGGACCTATGAATATCCAAGCGAGAGGTGGGTATGAATATTTTGTCACTTTCATTGATGATTATTCGAGATATGGATACATTTATCTGTTGCACCGCAAGTCTGAGTGCTTTGAAAAATTCGAAGAGTACAAAGCAAGTGCGGAAAAGCGACATTCAGGAAAATGTATCAAGTCACTACGATCAGATCGTGGGGGCGAATACCTGCTTGGAGAATTTAGAGAATATTTATCAGAACATGGGATTTCATCCCAGTTGACTGCACCTGGCACACCTCAGCAGAATGGTGTAGCAGAAAGAAGGAACTAGACTCTTTTAGAGAGTGTTAGATCGATGATGAGTTATTCGAATTTACCCAAGTCGTTTTGGGGGCATGCTCTAGAAACAGCGGCTTATCTTCTAAACTTGGTACCTTCTAAGTCAGTTCTAAAAACTCCAAAAGAATTGTGGACTAGTACCAAACCTAGTTTGAAACACATTCGGATTTGGGGTTGTCCAGCACATGTGCTGAACAAGAACGTGACTAAGTTAGATTCTCGTACAGAAGTGAGGCTGTTTGTGGGTTATCCCAAGGGAACAAAAGGGTATTTGTTTTATAGTCCTAAGGACCGGGATATCATTGTAAGCACCAATGCTAGATTCTTAGAAGAAGACTATATAATGAATCACAAACTCATGAGTACTGTTGTTTTAGAGGAACTAGTGGGAGGACAAGATAATTCTAATATGCCACCGGTACAAGTAGAACAACCACAAGTAAATGAACAACCTATCACTAATACCACTCCAATGCTTCGTCGTAGTGGGAGGGTTGTTAAACAACCTGAGAGGTTCATGTTTTTGGGAGAGTCTTCGGACTTAGTCTCTGGTGAACATGATGAGGATCCCAGGACATACGAAGAAGCAATGCAAGATAAGGATGCAGATCTTTGGCAAAAGGCTATGCAATCTGAGATGGAATCTATGTATTCCAATAAAGTCTGGGATCTCGTGGAACCACCCAGTGGTGTAAAACCCATTGGATGCAAGTGGATCTACAAAAGAAAAAGAGGATCTGACAAAAAGGTGAAAGCCTGGAAAGCAAGACTTGTTGCGAAAGGGTATACTCAGAAACAAGGAATTGATTATGAGGAAACCTTTTCTCCGGTAGTCATGCTTAAGTCAATCCGGATTCTTTTATCTATAGCAGCTCATCTCGATTATGAGATTTGGCAAATGGATGTCAAGACAGCTTTCCTAAATGGAAGTCTTGATGAAAACATCCATATGCAGCAACCAGAGGGATTCATCAAAGAGGGCCAAGAGCATCTAGTGTGTAAGCTTAAGAAGTCCATTTATGGACTGAAACAAGCTTCCAGGGAGTGGAACATTCATTTTGATCAGGCCGTCCAGACAAATGGTTATGATCAGAGTCCAAGCGAAGCATGTGTGTATAGGAAAAGTGAAGGAAATGCAGTGGTTTTTCTAGTACTATATGTAGATGACATTTTGCTCATTGGAAACAATGTAGAGATGTTGTCATCTATTAAGGCATGGTTGTTCAAACAATTTGAAATGAAAGACTTAGGTGAAGCCGCATACATTCTTGGGATCAAAGTTATAAGAGATCGCAAGAAAAGAACGTTGGCTTTATCTCAAGAACCGTACATTGATGAGGTATTGGCTCGTTTTAACATGCAGGACTCTAAGAAGGGTAATTTACCTTTTAGACATGGAGTCTCTCTATCAAAGGAGCAGTGTCCTAAGACACCTAAGGAGATAGAGAACATGAAAGCAGTTCCTTATGCTTCAGCATGTGGAAGCTTAATGTATGTTATGTTATGCACGAGACCTGATATTTGCTTTGTCGTAGGCATGGTCAGTAGATATCAGTCCAATCCAGGTCAGGAACATTGGAGTGCAGTAAAAACGATACTTAAGTACCTGCGAAGGACTAAGAAGTATATGTTAATTTACAAGGCTTCAGACTTGTTTCCTGTGGGATATACCGATTCAGATTTCCAGACAGATAGGGATAAGAGGAAGTCAACCTCGGGGTGTGTTTTTACTTTAGGAGGTGGAGCTGTAATATGGAGGAGTGTGAAGCAGAAATGCATCGCAGACTCAACCATGGAAGCTGAATATGTGGCAGCCTCTGAGGCAGCCAAGGAGGCTATATGGTTCCGGAATTTCCTGCTGGATTTGAATGTAGTTCCTAATTTGCCACGGCAAATCACAATTTATTGTGATAATACTGGTGCTGTTGCAAATACAAAGGAACCACGAGAACATAAAGCAGCAAAACACATTGAGCGTAAGTATCACCTCATACGACAGTTCGTTAAGCGAGGAGATATTATTGTGACTGATATAGCATCAAAGGACAACCGGGCTGATCCTTTCACGAAGAGTTTACCAGCTAAGGTTTTTGAAGAACACGTGGAGGAGATAGGAGTCAGATGTCTGGTCACGGAATAGTTATTTAAACTGGTAGCGGATTATATTAATAAACACTGATATACTCAAAGAATAGCTTGAGTATAAGTGGGAGATTGTTGGGTTTTATACTAAACTATTCATTAGTAGTATATAAACATTGTCCATTTTATTGAGAATCTTGATTGCATATTTTTACATTGTCTATTTATTATATATTGTGGATAATTTAGTATCAAATGGGATAACAGAAGATTAAATTATCAGTGTCTATATATAATATAAAGGGTTCACAGTTTAAGTGGAATTAGACGAACCACTGGAATAACTGAAGTATTATTTGGGAATAGTTTATCTTGACTATTAAATAATACTTGTATACTTTGTGTATATTGAACAGGATCAAATTTAGAATTGTTCCCTTAAACTGATTAAGAAGGTGAACTAAGATTCTATGTTATTATTAATGCTTAGGTTCTTAATCCGGATATAGTAATTGACACGTGTATATTATTTACATGCTTTGATTTATATATGAAATAATTCTTTTGAATTATATCATTATATTTTGGGTGATAGAATAATATATATGGTGAATATTATTTATTGAAGGAATCTGTGTCCTGATAATATTCGGGTTAATGATGTCCCCTTGAAAGCTCAAAAGGATTTAATTATGTGAAACCCTGCAGGTGGATTTATTCCGGCATAATTAAATAAAGGTAGAGTGGATGATCAAGGATATAAGATGTTAATTAAATGAATTATCAGTAATTTATTTAATTAATGGGCATGCGCTATTTTAAACATGGGGAATTTAATAAGCAAATAATATTGGAACCGAATTAATTAATTAAGTTGCGGTATTAGGAAAGGTAGTGCAAATATTAATTCTTTAGTGGATTGAATTAATATTTAATTACATTGGGCTAGGCCCAGGATGTAATTAAAAGGCCCAACCTAATTATCCATGATCCCTATTGTAGCCCTATATATATTCTTATTCTCTTCTTGCTAGGGTTGGTTAAGAAAAATATTGTAGCCACCTAGGAGCAAGAAGAGAGGTTAACTTGAGAAGACGGAGGCCACACTTCGCTCAAGGGAATTTGGGAATACAATAGAAGAGCGTGGAATCAACCGTTAACAAGGTGATTTTCTTTTCGCACTCCTTAATTGTGTATCATAAAATGTAGTAGAACCCCAAGTCCGTGGTTCCCAACAGTTTTACTGTTCCACAATCAATCAAATCTAATATTTTGGTTATAATTGTGACCAACATAAATTAGTTAACCAATTCAAACAAAAATCATGGATTTATTTTTTAATTTCAACCGTCACAGTTTACAAGATGCAAAATAGTAGTAATATTAATATTTTCATTCTATAGTACAAGTGTAGAATTATATGTTTGGAACGGGTCATGACACATATAAGGTTGTTCTTATCTTCTCAAGAACAACTCAAGGTTTTTCTTCAACAACGTATAGATACACGTGTATATAAGCAACGGGTCATCATCTAACACCCATATAATACACAAACAAAACAACCCAACTTCCCTTTTCTTCATTTTTCTCCTTGTTAACCCGTCAGAACAAATATATGGGGTTCACCGAAAACGGTGAACTGGTACGCGACCATGACGATCCGGACGGCCATCGACCCGTGTTCCGGTACGAACGAACCAGTTCACGGTTCCATGGGTTGACCCGCGAACCAAGTAACTATGTTCCTAACCACTTAAATCATTAATCTTATTGAATCACAATTCCCTAGTTTGGCTACATATGTTAAGTATCGTTCATCCTTATAATTTTAAAATTGACTATGTAGCCACACGTTAGGTCAATTATTTCTCATTATTAACTCAACTATCGTAATATTGTTAATAATTAACCCTTATCAATCTTGTATAATTAATCGCAAAGGACAGGGGTTTGAAAGCCTGGCTTCCTTTGGCCTTGGTTCAAACTCTAGGTCGAGGGAAAATGGCGTTATAGATTTCCCGATCTCAATGTTTTACTCGAATTTCTTTTTCAACCCTCGAAACAACTGTTAGGAATTATGTTGATTCTTGATGATAACAAAATTAACTTAGTAAAATTTGTATAAGTGAAAATGTAAATTTCAAGGGATAACAGGTTGTTATAGTATCTGTTGAAAGGTAGATTATCTTTTGATAAGTCTAAATGTAACATACTCTTTCTTGTTCAAGTACTAGCAGTTGAAATGTAATAGTGTAGGCTGAACACGTTTTTTTATTGACGTACAAATAGATATGTAGAATAGAGAGGCTAACTGTAAATACTAGGTGCCTTGTAATTTTACATAAGTGAAATTGTATTTCAACAGATAGTCATTCAGCTTTCAGCGGATGCACCTTGGAAAGCTTCAACGGATGCAACCACAACACTTCAACAAATGCTACATCATTAACCTTAACAGAAAGTCACATTAGTTGATGGAACAGAAAGAACATGGAAACCAACATTTAGGGAAACCCTGATGTTAGGAATATGTTGTTCTTGATGATAATTATAAAACACTTAGTAGATTTTGTATTAAGTAATTTTGTAACTGTCAACGGAATGGTATGCTTTGCAGCTTTCGTTGACAGGTAGCTCATCAACGAAATGAGTGATGTAGCAATTGCAGTGTACAATACTTCACAGTTTGATATGCATTTGGTTGTAGGTATTAGATAGGTTTTCTAAGTCATGCTGACTAAGTACTAGATAGGCAAAATAGGTTGGTTAATTGTAAATACATTGTGCCTTGTAATTTTGCCTAAGTGAAGACATGTCAACGGAATGAAGATTACTCTATCAACGAAACGAGGAATATACCATCAACGGAATGAAGAATAAATCTATCAACGAAACACATCTCCCTGCTATCAACGAATCATTATCACTTTTCTGAATAATTGACAAAGTGATAGTGACAGTTCTCTGACAGATCAAAAGGAGATGTGGAAGTGTACTTTGCATTAGAAGCCATCAAAATGGTCATTGGAAATAAGGAAACATTCCAATTTCCAATTAGGTTCTTGAGTGTGATCATAATAAGCATAAAGACAAAAGACAAGATCTTCAAGGACCATTGGACAAAAGGGATGAAAAGCAAGCTACTGGCGGTTACCTTTAGATTATTTTAGTGTAGCCAAAAATAGCATTGTAAACTTGGGTTATATAACCAAGTGTAGCAGTTCATTTTAAAGATAGAAGAGTGAGATAAAATTAGTTTGTATTAGCTTCTGTAAAGAGCACTCTCACTCTCAATCAAGAACTGAGCAGCTGTGATACTTTTGTGTTAGATATAATTGCTGACGTTTGTTCATCAGTGTTTAAGTACCAGGTACTCATCAGAGTTTACTGGAAGCCAGTCAGAGTTTATTAAAGTCTGACGGGGAGAAAAGTTTACTTTAGCTGTCGGTGCTGATATAAAGATTCTAGAAGCAATATATCTTGAAGATGGAAAGAAGCAAGATATATTGAGACAGTTAAGGAAACGGAACAGAAGACAGAAGCAATCCTAATTTGATATAAATTGTATAGCTAATTTATAGGAATATCAATTAGAGATTGATTCTATGTAACTGTGTACTATATAAACACAGATAAGTTAACCCTAAAAGGGATGCGAATACTGAATACATTATTCTTGTAACCTAGCAGCTCTCTGTGATTCTTTAACATCACTGAGAGAAGAATTATATATATAATTCAGTTGTTGATTCAGAAACAGTGTTCTCGATTGTTATTATCATACTTATATTGATTATATATTGTGTATTCGGCCTAACAATTGGTATCAAAGCCAAGGCTGATTAGTATATACAGTTTATCGATCCAAACACAAGTATAATCATGACTGACAACTCTCAGGAAGGTTCAAAGGTAGGTTCTAATGCTCAGAAGGTTCAACCTACTTCTGTAAGTCGATATGAGACTATCAGGGTTCCAATTCTGAGACCAGTTGAATATCCAATATGGAAGGTGAAGATGACTATGTTTCTGGAAGCCACAGATCCAGAATACCTTGATAGAATCAATGATGGTCCTCATATGCCAACTAAATTGTCTCATGTTATAACTGGTCAAGAACAAAAGACTGTTCCAAAAGAGAAGAAAGATTTGACTCCTGAAGATATCTCATCAATTGCAAAGGATGCAAAGGTTAGACATCTACTCCACAGTGCCTTAGATAATGTCATGTCTAACAGAGTGATTGGCTGCAAAACTGCCAAAGAAATTTGGGATGCTTTAGAAGTCAGGTGTCAAGGAACAAGTGTTATAAAGAAGAACAGGAAGACTATTCTAACACAGGAGTATGAACACTTTGACTCTAGATCTGATGAAAGTTTGACAGATACATATGACAGATTTTGTAAATTGTTGAATGATTTATCCCTGGTTGATAAAGAATATGAACTTGAAGAGTCAAATCTCAAGTTTCTTCTATCCCTACCTGAAAGATGGGATTTAAAGGCGACAACAATCAGAGACAATTATGATCTTGCAGATACAGATCTTGATGAAATCTATGGGTTGCTTAAAACTCATGAACTTGAAATAGAACAGAGAAACAAAAGATCTGGAAAGAAGACAAAATCTGTTGCTCTTAAAATTGAAGAAAAGCCTGTCAAGAAGGAATCATCAAGAAAGAAAACCAAAGGAAAGGCTTTAGTCATTAAATCTGACAGTGAGTCATCAAACTCTGATGATGGCTCAAACACTGATGATGAAGCTTCTGATTCTGAGGATGATGAAGAAGAGATGATGAGAATGGCTGCTTTAATGGTGAAGACCTTCAAGAAGATGGGATTCAAGAACTTCAAGAAAGGAAAGAGATTCTCAAGGAAAGATTCAAATTCTGATAAGAGAAATTTTAGAAAGTCTGATGGAAAATATAACAAGTCTGAGATCCAGTGCTACAAGTGTAAAGAGATGGGTCATTATGCTCCAGAATGCAAGAAAGGAAAATCTGAGAAAGCACTCATCACTAAAGGCAAGGACTGGGCAGACACTTCAGACTCAGATGAGGGAGTCAATTATGCTCTCATGGCAACTGTTAAAGATGAAGCTGAGTCATCTGGAAACAAGGTACCCCTAACAACTTATGCTTATGATACTGATAATATATCTGAATTAAGAATTTATCTTAAAAGCATACATGTTAGTTATAGGGATCAGACTTTAGAAAATGAAAGAATCAAATCTGAGAATCTAGGTCTTAAAGAGAGGAATAAATTTCTTGAAGAGAAACTTGTTAACATGCAACAAGTTCAAAAGGAGAGAGATGATGCTGTTTATGTTGAACAGGAGTTGCTTAAAAGATATAGGGAAATAGAATCTGAGTTGGAAAAAGAGAGGAAAGTAATTAAAACCTGGACAAATTCTGGAAAAGACACACATCAGGTTTTTCAGACAGATACTGAAGGCTTAGGTTACTGTGAGGGAGATGAACTTAGGTTTAAAGATAAAGTTAAAGTGAAACCACAACTTAAACCTGTGCAATTTGTTCCGGAATACAGTAAGCTAAAGTCTGTTGTTATAAAAGAAGCTGTTATGGAGCAAATTGAAACTTGTGAAAAACAGGTTAATATTGGTTCAATAACAGAGAATAAGATTGAGGTAGAAGCTGTTAAAGAACCAGTAAAAATCTGTGATAGACAGGTTAATGTTGGTTTGATGACAGAAAAACAATTCAAACATAAAAGTAAAGTCTGTCAACAAACAGAAAATGTTTAAGAAAAATAGGAATGGAAAAGTAGGCATTAATAAAAGAAATGATTATCTGCCTAATTCTGCTGCTCCTAGAAAAACATGTCATAGTTGTGGTAGTACTAACCATCTTGCCAGGTTTTGCAAGAAGAACAAAGATATTAACTCTTTACCCTCCACATCTGGAGTAAAGAATGATTATGTTAGGGTTAGACCACAGACTTTATGCACACATTGTGGGAGCACTTGGCATTCTATTTATACTTGTAAGAGTTATCATGCTATTTATCACAACTATTATGAGCTAAAACCCAACTTAAAATGGGTTAGAGCAAACTCTGCAAGTGTAAAGTCTGACAATGTTAGTTTAAACTCTGTTGATAGTTATTCCGCTACAAAAGCTAACAATGTTAAGAAAGCCAAAGGATCCAAGCAAGTCTGGATCCTTAAATCTAACACTCAGTGATTGTTTGTGATTGCAGGGCATAAAAGAGAGCACTCTTATCTTGGACAGTGGATGCTCAGGACATATGACTGGAAATAAAGCCCTGCTATCAGATTTTGAGGAAAAAGCTGGCCCAAAAGTTTCCTATGGAGATGGCAACATAGGACATACTCTGGGATATGGCAATATCAATCTTGGAAGTGTCATCATTACAAATGTAGCTCTTGTCTCAGGACTCAAGCATGATCTGCTTTCTGTGAGTCAAATCTGTGACAGAGGATACCATGTAGATTTTCATACTGAACATTGTGAAGTTATCAGCAAATCTACAGGGAAAGTTGTTCTAGTTGGACACAGGCACAATAACATCTATGAAGCAAGTTTGGTAACAAATTCTGAAGGAAAAACTGTGTGTCTATCAGCAAGAATGTCCAGTGAAGAGAGTTGGAAATGGCATAAGAAGCTCTCTCACCTAAACTTGAACAACATCAATGAGCTGATTCGAAAAGATCTTGTAAGGGGACTTCCAAAGTCAATACTCAGCTTAGATGGTCTGTGTGATTCTTGTCAAAAGGCCAAGCAAAGGAAGTCATCTTTCAAGAGTAAATCTGAATCTTCAGTTGTGAAACCTTATCATCTTTTACATATTGATCTCTTTGGTCCAGTGAATATAATGTCAATGGGCAGAAAGAAATATGCTTTGGTAATTGTTGATAAATACACCAGATACACATGGGTGTATTTCTTAGCAAAGAAGGATGAAACTGCCTTAATTGTTATGGATCATGTGAAGCTATTGGACAAAGGATCACAGTACAAAGTGAAAATTCTAAGGAGTGATAATGGTACTGAATTCAGAAATTCTGAAATGGAAGCTTTCTGCAAGGAAAGAGGAGTGAAGCAAGAATTTTCTGCACCTGCAACTCCACAGCAAAATGGTGTAGTTGAAAGAAAGAACAGAACTCTAATCGAAGCTGCCAGAACAATGCTTGATGAAGCAAAATTGCCAACTTATTTCTGGGCAGAAGCTGTTCAAACAGCTTGTTTTACTCAAAATGCAACACTAATCAACAAGCATGGGAAAACACCATATGAGATGGTGAAGAATAAGAAGCCAAATTTGAAGTATTTTCATATTTTTGGATGCAAGTGCTTTGTGTTGAAAACTCATCCTGAACTGTTGACCAAGTTTGATTTAAAAGCTGATGAAGGAATTTTTGTTGGATACCCACTATCAACTAAAGCATTCAGAGTCTACAATCTGAGAACTAAAGTGATCATGGAATCTATACATGTGTCATTTGATGACAAGAAAATAACTGGAATAGAAGATGAAGAATATCATGATCAACTTCGCTTTGAAAATGAAGATCTACACTCTGATGATGTAAACTCTGATGCAGCAAATCCAACAAACTCTGACGAAGCATACTCTGATCCTCTACTGGTAAACACTGACGAATTTTCTCTGACAGAACAAAATAGAGAACCAGTTGAGAGGGAGCGTGAAGAAACTTCAGAAACTTCTCAAAGTGATGACTCAAATTCTGAAAGAGAGTCAAATGAAGAATCCAACAGAAACTCTGAGTCAAACTCTGAAAGTTCAAATACTGAACAATCCAATTCAGGGGGAGCCTCAGAGAATGCAAATGGTCAAGAAGAAAATCAGGAGAGCATGGATCAAGGGGGAGGATCTAATAATGATAATAGAAGCCAATTACCAACAACAAGAAGGTGGACACTAGCCCATACACCTGACTTGATAATTGGAGATCCAGAAGCTAGTGTAAGAACTAGAAGTGCTACAAATAATGAATGTCTGTTTCATGCATTCTTATCTCAAACAGAGCCCAAGAAAGTGGAAGAAGCTCTTTAAGATGCTAACTGGATAACATCAATGCAAGAGGAGTTAAATGAATTTGAGAGGAATGAAGTCTGGACACTTGTACCAAGACCAAAGAACAGATCTATTGTTGGTACAAAGTGGGTTTTCAGAAACAAAACAGACAGTGATGGAGTGATTACTAGGAATAAAGCTAGACTTGTGGAAAGGCTATTCACAGCAGAAAGGAATTGACTATGATGAAACCTTTGCTCCAGTTGCAAGATTGGAGGCAATAAGGATTTTTCTGGCCTATGCTGCTCACAAGAAGTTTAAAGTCTTTCAGATGGATGTGAAAAGTGCTTTTCTCAATGGGAAACTTGAAGAAGAAGTATTTGTTGAACAACCACCAGGGTTTGTAGATTCCAAAAATCCAGATTATGTCTACAGAGTTGATAAGGCATTATATGGACTAAAGCAGGCACCTAGAGCATGGTATGAAACTCTGGCTCAATTTCTTTTAGAAAGTGGGTTCACTAGAGGTACAATTGACAAAACCTTGTTCTATTTTAATTTTGGTGATGATTTGCTGTTAGTTCAAATCTATGTGGATGACATAATTTTTGGGTCTACTAATGACAAACTCTGCAAGAAATTTGCCAAGCTTATGCAGTCAAGATATCAAATGAGTATAATGGGAGAGCTTAGTTATTTTCTAGGCTTACAGGTCAAGCAAACAAATGATGGGATTTTTATCAATCAAGCAAAATATACCAGAAATATTCTCAAGAAATTTGGTATGCTTGATAGTTCATCTGCTACAACTCCCATGGCTACTGCAACAAAGCTAGACAAAGACACAAGAGCCTCAGTAGATATGACAAACTATAGAGGAATGATAGGGTCTCTTCTTTATCTGACAGCAAGTAGACCTGATATCATGTATGCAACATGTCTTTGTGCAAGATTTCAAGCAGACCCCAGAGAGCCACATCTAACAGCTGTAAAGAGGATTTTCAAATATCTCAAAAGAACCATAACTCTTGGTTTGTGGTATCCTAGAGAATCAGAGTTTAAATTAATTGGTTACTCTGATGCAGATTTTGCAGGCTGTAAGATAGACAGAAAAAGCACAAGTGGAAGCTGTCAATTTCTTGGTGACAGATTAGTTTCTTGGTACAGCAAGAAACAGAAATCAATTTCCACATCCACAGCAGAAGCAGAGTATATAGCTGCTGGTAGCTGTTGTGCACATATTTTATGGATGAAGAATCAATTGTTGGACTATGGATTAAGGTACTCTAGAATACCTATTTACTGTGATAATCAAAGTGCTATTGCTATGACAGGTAATCCAGTACAGCACTCCATGACCAAGCACATCAGCATAAGGTATCATTTTATCAGGGAACATGTGGAAGAAGGACACATTGAGCTTCATTTTGTGTCTACAGACCAACAGCTTGCAGATATCTTCACCAAACCTTTGAGTGACGCTACCTTTACAAGGCTGGTAAATGAACTTGGAATGATCTCTGGTTTTGACTAGAGATACTGGTTAGATTCAAACTCTATAAATGATAGATTTTATGCTCATGGTTCTTTGCATGTGTTAATTGTTATTTGTACCAGTATGTTAAACTCTGATAGTAAACTCTGTTAGTAATATAGTGTCAGTCATACTCTGTCAGTTAAAGTCTGATGTCAAACTCTGATTGTGATTTTTGTCTGAAACATATGGACCGATGAAGAAAATTGTATGAAGCATGATTTTCAGTAAGTAATCATGAATCCTTCTAAGTATTATAAATTCTAAATTATAAAATGTGCAGAAATTTTACACAGCATGATACTGTCTCTATATTTATAGCATCTCTTAGTTTATTGATCCTATACACTGAATCTGTATTAGCTGTTTGCACTTTCTCTCATAACTTAATTGTATTAACTGATGAAAAGTCTAAACTCTGATAATTAATTGCAAATATTTCACCCTCAAATCAAAAGATGCCAAAAAGTGCACAAATTCCTTTGAGATCATGTTGTGCCTAGGAAGATCCAGGAACTTATTGTATGAAATAAGGGCTAAAATCTTTGATTTTTGGTGACTAGTGCCAACCACTGATTACTGGAAAAATTAAATAAAAAAAAATTATAAAGGGGGTGAAAATAAAAGATATATCCAAATGAAAGGATATCAGAATACAGAGTTTAGATATAAAAATCAGATTTTATTTTATATGAGAGTTTGAGCTACCAGTTTTTACTGCTTTAGTTTGTGGATTTTATGCACTTTGAGATGATCTAAATATGTATATTCAGTAAACTCTGCTATTCACACACAAAAATACTCACACATGTCCAGTTTGTGAAAAGAGTTTATTTATAAAGGAGGAGGATTGGTAAACACTGATGAAATGTGTACTCTACGCTGAGGTAATTTTATTTTAATCTTTGATGATTAAAATTAATTATTTGTTTCAGACAGTTAACAATTTTGAGAAAACATTCTTGAAAATAAAAGAGTATGATTGGTAACGGTTCTAATTTGTATTAAACAGAGGAGAGAGGTTGAGTGTCTAGAAAAGTGTAAAAGGCGGTAATTATTGCTGTTTTTACTGCGCATGCGCATTGGAAACTGTCAATTACTGTTGTAAGTCATTGCATGTGTGCCACGTGTCCCACTTACACGTTTTACGGAGTAAGACAGTTGTGTGTATTGATTAGAAACTGTTCAGTTTTTAATTAATTCTTTTGTATTAATATTCAATACACAAACTCATTTGAACTTTTCACAACTTATTCCAATTCACACATTTTCACAAACACTTTTACTGCAAACACTCTCAAAAATTTTCTAAGCCATTCTCTGATTATTTCTAAATCGTTCTAATGGCTTCTACTACTTTTGTATCCTCTGATCTTGAATTTGTTCCTAACAACTATGCTGCTTCATTGGCTAATGAGAACGCACCGGAGGCGTTTCATCTGATGCAGAATTTTCTTGCCCAATCTCCAATCGGGCGTGCTCTTGTAGAACCAGCGAAGCTTTCTGGATTACAAATTAAAAGCTTCTGGGAGACTGGTGTCTATGATGATGGTGGTGAATCAGGAACACCATCCATTATTTTTGAGTTTCAAGAAACAGAGTACTTTATTACTCCTGGTACAGTTCGTGTAGCTATGGGCTTTGGTGAGCATACTGCTTACACCATTGCTGTTGGTGATGCTGATTTGGTAAGGATGATGAAGGAGATAGGATACAGTGGGTCTTTGGCTAAGATAGGTCAGCTGAAGCGACCGTTCTTGAGGAAGGAGTGGAGCTTTTTCTTCGATTGCATTACAAGAACGTTCGGAAAGAAGTGCACCAACTGGGATGCAATACCCACTGATAGTCTGCAAATTGGGTATTCTTTACTTTATGGTACTCATTTTGATTTTGCTAGATTAGTTTTAACTAATTTAGGTGAGAAAATGACTGAAAACAGAAGGGTAGTTTACTTTGCTCGTTTTTGTCAGATTTTATTTTCTGTTTGTGTTAATGGGGTAGATATTATTGATAATGATATTATTCCTTGTTTTAAACTGCACAAGAGAGTATTCTCTGATCTTATTAACAAGGATGTCAAGAAGGGTAATCTAGGTGATTTCTTATTACCTGAGTTGGTTCAACAGTTTTTGATCAATTCTACCCAAACACAATCTGAAACTCAACCACAACCACAATCTAAACCACAGCCTGAACCTCTAGATACTGTTCTTCCCAATAAACCAAAATCTAGTGGTAGAACTAAGCATATGGGTTCTAAGCCAGCTAGGATTTCTAAATCATCAGTTGATATTGGGGTGTCAACATCTGCTGGAACTTCAAGGAAGAAAAGAAGGGCAAATAGGCCATCTTTTGTTGACAATGAGATTTCACATCAGAAAAGAAGAAAGTTGGTGGCTGATTATCTTTTTGAGGAGTTGGATGTTTCTGATCCAAATATTGAAGCTGAAAATGTTGAAAATGTTGATGCTACAAATGTTGAAGCTCCTGAAGCAGTTCCTGAAGATGTCTTTGATGCTGCTCATGCAAATACTGATGATATGGCTGAGATGCCTTTGGAAGAAACTTTCTTTGTTGATATTGAAAAAGAACTTGAAGCACATCCTAGTATCAGTGTTTGTGATACTGAGGATGTGGCAGCTGATCAACCCACCCAAATTCAAGATGAGTCTCTTGCAACTCATACAGAGATTCTCTCTGTCAATAATTCAATTCCTAAAATGGGTGAGGAGGTTGATCAGGTAATTGAAGCTGCTGTAGAGGTGATAAATGCAGATACAGCAGAGGATATGGTTAAGACTGTTCCTGAAGAAACAGAGGTTTTTGCAAATGTAAACTCTGAGAATGTTGAAGCTGTTGCAGAGCAAGTTCTTGAAGAAGCTACACAGATAAATACTGAAGCTACTGCAGAGAATGCATTTGAAGAAGCTGTAGAGCCTATCCAAGACAATGTTGATGTAGATGATAATCAAAATTCTGAACATTCTCTTCATGCAAACTCTGGGATCAATGCTAAACTTTCAGAGTCTGATGAGTCTATGCCTTTTCTAAGAGATCCTACAGCAGAGTCTATCAAAGCAAATCACAATGCCACTGAAGATCATTTCAGGAAAATGCATTATGCTAATTGGTCAGGAGCAGACTGCATTTTCTCTACTCAAAGGGCTGCTGATTTTGTACATAAGACTGCTACAGAGATTACTAATCCTGAGTTATTATCACATTTTAAGGCGACCATTGTTCAAGTTAAATCATTGCACAACCGCTTTGATGAGACTCACAAGGTTGTTCTTGGATTGAGTAATGATATTGCTCTTAAGGAGTTAGCACTAAAGAAAGATAGAGCTCAATTTACATCTATGGTAAAGGATCAAGAAGAGATTAAGCAAAGGCTAACAAGGGTTGAGAGCAATCAAGCTGACATATCTACTAAGATTGACTCTATTGCTGCATCACTTGAGTTGCTGACATCAGTTTTTATTCCTGATGATGTCAAAAAGGGGGAGAAGATACCTAAAGACAAATGCAGAAGGACTCCAACTTTGAGACTGAGGGATGATTCAAATGATGGTGGAAGCAGGGAAACAGAGAAAAGGTCAAAGTCTTCTCAAGAGCAAGGGCGACTTAGGTCAAACTCTGCTAGATAGACAAACTCTGAAAGGTTAAACTCTGGTAGTCAATCTTCTTCAAGACTTAAAAGTCTAGTGATTTCATCAAATCCAACCACTGATGAAGAGATTGCTACTAAGATTTTCATGGAAGAACATGGTGGTGAAGCCACAGTTGAAGATATAGATGCTGAGATGAAGCTTCTTGCTAAAGAAGACCAGAAAAAGATTGAAGCTGGTACTTATAAGAAGAAATCAGTAAAGGCTCCTAGAAAGAAAGCAATTGGAATTTCTATCAAAGAAAATACTCAACAGAGTATACAATACACAAGGAGGCCTGTGATTGCAAACACTGACAAAGGAAAAGGCAAATTGATTGAAGAGCCTGAGTTATCAAAGAAAGCTTATTCAACCTCTGACATGGCTCATGTTGAATCAAGATCTAATAAATCAACCACTGATGTTGCTCAAGTTGATGATTCTGTTAAAGTTGTGACAACCTCTGACACTGCTCAAGTTGTACAAACTCAATTAATATCTCCACAACTCCAAGGTACTTTTCGAAGATCATCTAAAGATGAAACTCTGAAGCCAGGAAATGTGAACATTTTACAAAGCAGAACTGTAATGGGAAAAGAATCTTATGATAGATCTGGCTTGGGTTCACATAGAGAGAAAAGAGTGAATAACAGTCCTTTAGATCATACATCACTGGCAGAATCTGGTGTTGGGGTAACTCAAGAAAACCTTGACAAGTTAGAGTCTGTTCAGATGATTTATCACAGAGGAATCAAAAAGGAGTTTCTGTTATATTTTATGGCTGATGGAAGAGTTTATAGAGTTGGAGAAGCTGATATTTATCTAAAACTATGGGAAGAGCTGGAGTATGTTTTATATCTGCTAAGAGTGAAAAATCAAAGTACTCACAATGCTGCTCAAGTTTTAAGAGAGAGAATGATGAAGTCTAAAGTCTTGTGTGGAGCCAGAATTTCAAGTGCTTATGTTCCTAAGTACAGAGATGCTCATGGAAAGCTTGTAGAGATGAAAAGGAACAGTGCTAAATTCAATACAGCACTTGGAATTTAACTTAGAGTCTGACAAATCTTACTATATTCGGCCTAACATTTTGTAACACAGATTATTTCCGTAATAAAAATTATCTCAGTTGGATCCTCAAAACATCCAACTGAAATTTTATATTTGTTTGTGTTTTTATTTCAGTACAGTTCTATTTTTGTAAGTTGTTTTAAGTTTCGAAATATCTAGAATTGTATTCAACCCCCCCTTCTACAATTCTGTTAGGTCATTTGGGATTAATAATTGGTATCAGAGCGAGCTTCTAACATACAAGAAGTTTAAAGATCAAGACCAAAACAGTAACCATGGTGAAGAAGGATGCAGGTGTAAAGATACCAGTTCTAGATAAAGACAATTACTTTCACTGGAAAGTAAAGATGCATCTACATCTCATGTCTATGGATGAGAGGTATGTAGACTGCATTGAGAAAGGTCCACACGTTCCCATGAAGTTTGCATCCAGAGTTGGACTGCCAGATGATGCTCCTGATGTAGAAATTCCAAAACCTGTCTCAGAATGGACTATTGAAGATGTTGCAGAAGTCCATAAAGATAAAAGAACCATGAACATTCTGTTTAATGGTTTGGAGCAAGAGATGTTTGACAATGTCATAAACTGTACAACCTCTAAAGAAGTATGGGACACTGTTAGAACACTCTGTGAAGGAACTGAGCAAGTTAGGGAGAACAAAATGCAACTCCTTATACAACAATATGAGCACTTTCATTTTAAAGCTGGTGAAACCCTAACTGACACGTTTAATAGGTTTCAAAAGCTTTTGAATGGATTAAAGTTGTATGGGAGGATCTATCAAACCAAGGATTCAAACCTTAAATTTCTTAGAGCTCTTCCAAAAGAATGGAAGCCTATGACTGTCTCTCTGAGGAACACTCAAGAGTACAAAGACTACACTCTTGAAAGGTTCTATGGAACCCTAAAGACATATGAGCTGGAAATGGAGCAAGATGAAGAAATTGAGAAGGTACAAAAGACAGGTGGATCTATTGCATTGATTGCATCTGTGAACCAACTGGAAGATGACAATGAATAAATTGCAAAAGCCACAACTAGTCAAGCTAGTTGTAGGAGTGATGTTAGCAAGGGTAAAGGCAAGATGACAGAAGAAGAAGAAGAACCAGCCAACTTGGATGACTTAGATGAGATTGATGAACACATTAATTTTCTTTCAAGGAAATTCTCTAAGTTCAAATTCAAGAGAAACTCAGAAGCAAGGCCACCAAGGAGAGACTTTCAACCTAGCAAAAATAACTGGATTGAAAAGTCTAAGTCTAAATGTTTCAATTGTGGAATGATTGGTCACTTTGCTGGAGACTGCAGAAAGCCCAAAGTTGAGAAGGGCAACAGGAAATTTGAGCCTGTTGATTATAAAAAGAAATACTTTGAACTTCTCAAGCAAAAAGAAAAGGCTTTCATGTCTTAGGAGTATGATTGGGCTGGTAATGGTGAAGATTCTGTTGATGATGTTGAGTATGTCAACCTGGCTCTAATGGCTAACAATCATGAGCAGGAAGCAAGTTCCTCTAGCAATCAGGTAACAATTACTAATCTTTCTGAGCTTTCTAAGAGGAATGCGATAGTGCAGTAAATGAAATGTCTACTGTACTATATAATTTGCGTGTTACTCTTAAATCACTTACCAAAGAGAACTCAAGAATCAAAGAGACTAATCTCCTCTTAAGTGATAGAAATGCCATGTTAGAAGCACAACTCATTGAGTTTGAGAAAATGAGGTGTGTTAGTAGGGATGCTAAGAAGGAACTTGAGAAAGTGTTAGAAAGGGAAGAAATTCTTAAAACACAACTTGAAATAGAACAAAGTGTGATTGCAAAATGGAAAGATTCCAGGAATGTTGCTACCAACATCATTAATGTTCAAGGTATGGAATCTTTCTGTGAGAAATCATGGAAAAAGAATAAAGAGAAGCTAGGGTATGCTGGTGAAACCTTAGAATCAGAAACAGAGTCAACAAACAACAATGATCATTTGTTGAAGGTTGATACGTCAACGGAATGCCAGGTTTCGTTGACAGATGAACCATCAACCGATCAGGGTCTTTCGTTGACAGGGAAAAAGAAAGTAGAACTCACTAGACTTAATAACAAGTATGGTCCTGTCACCAAGAACTTTGTTCAAGGTGAGTCTAGTAAATCAAAGAAAGTTGAGAAGCCTGTTGAAAGAGCAAATGTAGGTCACTTGTCTAACAAGCAATTGAAAGACAAGTTAGAGAAAATTCAAGTTGAGGCTAAGGGCAATAAAAAGAATAACAGGAATGGCAAAGTAAGGATTAACAAACATAACTGTTAGGCCGAATACAATATAATCAAATATATATGAGACTAACAATAATCAAGAACACTGTTTATGAATCAATAAACTGTAATTGTATTAACAGCTTCTCTCTTTATGATGTTAAAGAATCACAAAGAGATTCTAGGTTACAAGAATAATAATCAATGATCGCATCCCTTTTAGGGTTAACCTATCTGTGTTTATATAATACACAGCTACATAATCAATCTCAAATTGATACTCCTATAAATCAGCTATACAGATTATATCAAATTAGGATTGCTTCTGTCTTCTGTTCCGTTTCCTTAACTGTCTCAATATATCTTACTTCTTTCCATCTTCAAGATATATTGCTTCTAGAATCTTCATTATAGCACCGACAGTTAATAAACTCTTTACCTCGTCAGACTTTAATAAACTTTGACTGGCTTCTGATAAACTCTGATATGTACCTGGTACTTAAACACTGATGAGCAAACGTCAGCAATTATATTTAACAATCTCCCCCAACTTGTTCATACTAAAATGTACAAGTTAAAAAGATAATTGATGATGTCAAAACATATAACAAATGCAGTGTTTAAAATATAACAGAGTTTAACTTTAACTTAGAACAGAAAACTTAAAAACTTACAGTCAGACTTTATTTGATTTCTTGAATATCAGGCACTGTCCTGAGATAGTCCGTAAGTAATCTTCTCTCAGCTCTTTCCAGTTCAGCAATCATAATCTCCTTCAGTTCTTTATACTCTGGATCTCCTTCACCAGTTTGATATATGGCAACCCTCAGAGAATAAATACTGTTTTTCCTCATTTCATTTCCGAGTCTTATATAATATGATTTGTCTGACTCCAAATTGAATTCCAAGACTTTGATACCCAGTGCTGTCTTGAACTTGGCACTATTTCTTTTCATCTCAACAATCTTTCCATAAGCATCTCTGTACTTAGGAATGTATGCACTAGAAACACCACCTCCAAGAAGCACTTTAGATTTCATCATTCTGTCTTTTATGACAAGAGCAGCATCATGAGTACTTTTGTTTTTGATTTTGAGAAGGTATAAAACATACTCAAGCTCTTCCCATAGCTTCAATTGAATATCAGCTTCTCCTACTCTGTATACTCTTCCATCAGACATGAAGTATAACAGAACCTCTTTCTTCAAACCCCTGTGATAGACCATCTGAACAGATTCCAGTTTATCAAGGCTCTCTTGAGATACCCCAATACCAGCTTCTGCCAGTGAAGTTTGATCTAAAGATCTGTTGTTTATTCTCTTCTCCCTATGTGAACCTAAACCAGACTTATCAAAAGATTCTTTTCCAAGTACAGTCCTGGTTTGAGAAAAGTCCACAGGTTGAAGTGTCAGAGTTTCAGAAAGTGTAGGTCTTAAGAAACCTTTGAGCTGTGGAGCTAGCTGAGTTTGTACAACTTGAGCTTTGTCAGAGGTTGATTTACTTATATTTGATTCAACTTGAGCAACGTCAGAGGTTGAATAATTCTTCTTAGGTAACTGTCCTTCTTCTTCCAGTATACCCTTTCCTTTATCAGTATTTGCAATTACAGGCCTCCTGGTGTATTGTATACTATGTTGAGTATTTTCTTTAATAGAAATTCCAGTTTCTTTCTTTCTAGGAGCCTTTACTGATTTCTTCTTATAAGTTCCAGAAACAACTTTCTTCTTATGTTCTTCTGCTTGCATTTGTTCTTCTGCTTGAATATCTTCAACAGTAGCATCTTGACCATGCTCAGCTAGAAACAACTGAGTTGCAACTTCTTCATCAGTAATTGGAGATTGAGAAGAAAGAAGTAAACTTCTTACTCTTGAAGAAGACTGCCCTCCAGTGTTTATTCCTTTTCCAGCATTAGCCTGAGCATCAGAGTTTGACCTCCTCCCTTGCTCTTGAACATTCTTTTTCCTTTGTTCTTTATCTTTTGCACCACCATCAGTGGTATCATCCTTCCGAGTCAGAGTTTGAGAGCTCTTGCATTTGTCTTTAGATACTCTCTCCCCCTTTTTGACATCATCAGAAATCAATACTGATGTGAGCAGTTCCAAGGAATTAGCAATTGCATCCAGCTTATTTGATATTGCAGCTTGATTCTCTTCAAATTTTGACAATCTGGAGTTAAAAACCTTCTGTTCTTTACACAAAGAGATATATAGAGATTTATCCTTTTGCAGTGTAAGTTCCCTTGCAGCTATGTCATTCCTTAGACCATCAATAACCTTGTCAGTACCATCAAAACGATTATTTAATGATTTGACTTGGACTATTGTAGCTTTGAGATGAGTTAAAAGTTCAGTATTTTGAATCTCCTTTGAAGACTTGGTCACAAAATCAGCAGCTCTTTCATCAGAAAAGATAGTTTCTCTGCTTGACCAATTAGAGAAATACATATCCTGGAAATGAGCATCTGTAGCGCGTTGAGCAGAAATTCTTTGAGAATTGTCAATAGAGTTTGCAGAAGAATCAGGAACATCTTCTTCAGCATCATCTTGTGCTCCCTCATGAAGATCAGAGTTTACAATAACATTTTCTGCAGCTTCTTCAACATTCTCTGCAGTAATTTCAATATTCTCTGCAGTAATTTCAGCATTCTCTGCTGCAGCTTCATTTTTCTCAGCTTTGTCAACAATCTGCTCAGAAGAGACAGATTTTGCTGCCTGATCAACCTCTTCACCCAATTCAGGAATTTGATTGGTGACAGAGAGAATCTCTGTATGAGTTGCCATTGACTCTTCAAGTATCCGAGTGGCCTGATCAGCTGCCACATCCTCAGTGTCACAAACACTGACAACAGGATGTGCTTCAACATTGACATCAAAATCATCAAAGAAAACTTCTTGAGCAAAATCAGCCTCTATATCAGCATTTGCCAAGTCAGGCACAGAGACTGCTTCAACATTTTCAGCATCCTCCTGAACAAGAACTTCAGGAGCTTCAACATTTGTAGCATCAATATTTTCAACAATGTCAGGTTCAGAAACATCCAACTCTTCAAAAAGATAGTCAGCCACTAACTTTCTTCTTTTCTGATGTGAAGTCTCATCTGCAACATCAAAAGATGGCCTATTTGCCCTTCTTTTCTTCCTTGAAGGTCCAACAGAGGTTGACACCCCAACATCAGCAGATGTTTTAGAAATCCTAGCTGGCTTAGAACCCATATGTTTAGTCCTACCACTAGATTTTGGTTGAGTTGGAAGAACAGTAATTAGAGGTTCGGGCTGTGGTTCAGATTGTGTTTGTGGTTGAGGTTCAGATTGTGTTTGTGTAGAATTGATCAAAAACTGTTGAATCAACTCAGGTAACAAGAAATCACCTACATTACCTTTCTTGACATCCTTGTTAATAAGATCAGAGAATACTCTTTTGTGCAGTTTAAAACAAGGAATAATATCATTATCATATAGATCTACCCCAGTAACACAAACAGAGAATAAAATCTGACAAAAACGAGCAAAGTAAACTACCCTCCTGTTTTCAGTCATTTTCTCACCCAAATTAGTCAAAACTAATCTTGCAAAATCAAAGCGAGTACCATAAAGTAAAGAGTACCCGATTTGCAGACTATCAGTCGGTATTGCATCCCAGTTGGTGCACTTCTTTCCGAAAGTTCTGGTAATGCAATCGAAGAAAAAACTCCACTCCTTTCGTAAGAATGGACGCTTCAATTGACCAATCTTTGCTAAAGACCCAGTGTATCCAATGGCTTGCATCATTCGTTGAAGATCAGTATCACCAACAGCAATGGTGTACGCGTCAGACTCTGCAAAGCTCATTGCTTCACGAACAGTTCCTGGAGTAATGATATACTCTGTCTCTTGAAACTCAAACACAATCGACGGAGTTCCAGAATCACCACCGTCATCATAGACACCAGTCTCCCAGAAAGCTTTGATCTGAGATCCATAAAGCTTTCCAGGCTCCACCAAAGCACGCCCAATTTCCGATTGAGCAAGGAAATTCTGCAGTAAATGAAACGCCTCCGGTGCGTTCTCATTGCTAAGAGGTGCTGCATAGTTATTTGGGACAAAATCTAATCCAACAGAGTTAAACATAGAGGTTGCCATTAGAAAGATTTGAAAGAAATCAAAGAAATTGATGCAAAAGCTTCGTAAGAGTTTGTGAGCAGGGAAGTGTTTGTGAATATGTGTGTGTGTAAATTGAAGTAAGATGTGAAAGGTTTAGACGTATGTGTGTGTATTGTATAAATATGAAATTCAAAATTAAAAACTGAACAGTTTTTAATCATTAATACACAACTGTCTTACTCCTTTAATTATGTGAGTGGGACATGTGGCACACATGTAATGACTGACAGCAAGTAATTGACAGTTTCCAATGCGCATGCGCAGTAAAAACAACAATAATTACCGCCTGTACACTTTTCTAGGAAATTAACCTCTCTCCTCTGTTTAAAACATTCTTGATCAACTGTCCAATCATACTCTTTTTAAATTTTCAAAACAAATGTCTTTTTCTCAAAATTATAATGTCTGAAACCAACAAAATTTATTTTAATCACCAGAGATTAAAATTAAATTACCTCAGCGTAGAGTACATAATGCATCAGTGTTTACCAATCCTCCTCCTTTAGAAACAAACTCTTTTCACAAACTGTACAGATGTGAGTATTTATGTGTGAATTAGCAGAGTTTACTGAATATGAATATTTAGACCATCTCAAAGTGCATAAAATCCACGAACTAAAGTAGTAAAAACTGGTTGCCTAAACTCTCATGTATAACATAAAATCTGATTTTTATATATAAACTCTGTATACTGATATCCTTTCATTTGGATATATCTTTTATTTTTTTTCACCCCCTTTATATATATATATATATAGATTTTTTTTTCCCAGTAATCAGTGGTTGACACTAGTCACCAAAAATCAAAGATTTTAGCCCTTATTTCATACAATAAGTTCTTGGATCTTCCTAGGCACAACATGATCTCAAAGCAATTTGTGCTCTTTTTGGCATCTTTTGATTCGAGGGTGAATTATTTGCAATTAATAATCAGAGTTTAGACTTTTCATCAGTTTAATACAATTAATTTATGAGAGAAAATGCAAACAACTAATACAAACTCAGTATATAGAATCAATAAACTAAGAGATGCTATAAATATACAGACAGTATCATGCTGTGTAAAATTTCTGTACATTTTGTAATCAGAATTTATAATACTTAGAAGGATTCATGATTACTTACTGAAAATCATGCTTCATACATTTTTCTTCATCGGTCCATGTGTTTCAGACAAAAATCATAATCAGAGTTTAACATCAGACTTTAACCGACAGAGTATGACTGACAGAGTATGACTAACAGAGTTTACTTATCAGAGTTTATCATGCTGGTGCAAATAACAGTTAACACATGCAAAGAATCATGAGCATAAAATCATGTATAGAGTTTGAATCTAACCAGCATCTCTAGTCAAAACCAGAGATCATTCCAAGTTCATTTACCAGCCTTGTAAAGGTAGCTTCACTCAAAGGTTTGGTGAAGATATCTGCAAGCTGTTGGTCTGTAGATACAAAATGAAGCTCAATATCTCCTTCTTCTACATGTTCTCTGATAAAATGATACCTTATGCTGATGTGCTTGGTCATGGAGTGCTGTACTGGATTACCTGTCATAGCAATAGCACTTTGATTATCACAGTAAATAGGTATTTAGAGTACCTTAATCCATAGTCCAGCAACAGATTCTTCATCCATAAAATCTGTGCACAACAGCTACCAGCAGCTATATACTCTGCTTCTGCTGTGGATGTGGAAATTGATTTCTGTTTCTTACTATACCAAGAAACTAATCTGTCACCTAAAAATTGACAACTTCCACTTGTGCTTTTTCTGTCTATCTTACAGCCTGCAAAATCTGCATCAGAGTAACCAATTAAATTAAACTCTGATTCTCTAGGGTACCACAACCCAAGAGTTATGGTTCCTTTGAGATATTTGAAAATCCTCTTCACAGCTGTTAGATGTGGCTCTCTGGGGTCTGCTTGAAATCTTGCACAAAGACATGTTGCATACATGATATCTGGTCTACTTGCTGTGAGATAAAGAAGAGACCCTATCATTCCTCTATAGTTTGTCATATCTACTGAGGCTCCTGTGTCTTTGTCTAGCTTTGTTGCAGTAGCCATGGGAGTTGTAGCAGATGAACTATCAAGCATGCCAAATTTCTTGAGAATATTTCTGGTATATTTTGCTTGATTGATAAAAATACCATCATCAGTTTGCTTGACCTGTAAGCCTAGAAAGTAACTAAGCTCTCCCATCATGCTCATTTGATATCTTGACTGCATAAGCTTTGCAAATTTCTTACAGAGTTTGTCATTTGTAGATCCAAAAATTATGTCATCCACATAGATTTGCACTAACAGCAAATCATTACCAGTATTGAAATAGAACAAGGTCTTGTCAATTGTACCTCTAGTGAACCCACTTTCTAAAAGAAATTGAGCCAGAGTTTCATACCATGCTCTAGGTGCTTGCTTTAGTCCATATAATGCCTTATCAAGCCTGTAGACATAATCTGGATGTTTGGGATCTACAAACCCTGGTGGTTGTTCAACAAACACTTCTTCTTCAAGTTTCCCATTGAGAAACGCACTTTTCACATCCATCTGAAAGACTTTAAACTTTTTGTGTGCAGCATAAGCCAGAAAAATCCTTATTGCCTCCAATCTCGCAACTGGAGCAAAGGTTTCATCATAGTCAATTCCTTCCTGTTGAGAATAGCCTTTTGCCACAAGTCTAGCCTTATTCCTTGTAATCACTCCATCACTATCTGTTTTGTTTCTGAAAACCCACTTTGTACCAACAATAGATCTGTTCTTTGGTCTTGGTACAAGTGTCCATACTTCATTCCTCTCAAATTCATTTAACTCCTCTTGCATTGCTGTAATCCAGTTAGCATCTTGAAGAGCTTCTTCCACTTTCTTGGGTTCTGTTTGAGATAAGAATGCATGAAACAGACATTCATTATTTGTAGCACTTCTAGTTCTTACACTAGCTTCTGGATCTCCAATTATCAAGTCAGGTGTATGAGCCTGTGTCCACCTTCTTGTTGTTGGTAATTGGCTTCTATTAACATTATTAGATCCTCCCCCTTGATCCATGCTTTCCTGATTTTCTTGTCCATATGCATTCTCTGAGGCTCCCCCTAAATTGGACTGTTCAGTATTTGAACTTTCAGAGTTTGACTCAGAGTTTCTGTTTGATTCTTCATTTGACTCTTTTTCAGAATTTGAGTCTTCATTTTGAGAATTTTCTGAAGTTTCTTGACGCTCCCCCTCGACTGGTTCTTTATTTTGTTCTGTCTGAAATAATTCTTCAGTGTTTACCAGTAGAGGATCAGAGTATGCTTCGACAGAGTTTGTTGGATTTGCTTCATCAGAGTTTACATCATCAGAGTTTAGATCTTCATTTTCAAAGTGAAGTTGATCATGATATTCTTCATCTTCTATTCCAGTTATTTTCTTGTCATCAAATGACACATGTATAGATTCCATGATCACTTTAGTTCTCAGATTGTAGACTCTGAATGCCTTTGTTGACAATGGGTATCCAACAAAAATTCCTTCATCAGCTTTTAAGTCAAGCTTGGTCAACTGTTCAGGATGAGTTTTCAATACAAAACACTTGCATCCAAATATATGAAAATACTTCAAATTTGGCTTCTTATTCTTCACCATCTCATATGGTGTTTTTCCATGCTTGTTGATCAGTGTAGCATTCTGAGTAAAACAAGCAGTTTGAACAGCTTCTGCCCAGAAATAGGTTGGTAACTTTGCTTCATCAAGCATTGTTCTGGCAGCTTCAATTAGAGTTCTGTTCTTTCTTTCAACTACACCATTTTGCTGTGGAGTTCCAGGTGCAGAAAATTCTTGCTTCACTCCTCTTTCCTTGCAGAAAGCTTCCATTACTGAATTTCTGAATTCAGTTCCATTATCACTTCTTATAATTTTCACTTTAAAATCTGATCCTTTTTCCAGTAGCTTTACATGTTCCATTAGAATTGAGGCAGTTTCATCTTTCTTTGCTAAGAAATACACCCATGTGTACCTTGTGTACTCATCAACAATGACTAAGGCATACTTCTTTCTGCCCAATGACATTATATTTACTGGACCAAAGAGATCAACATGTAGAAGATGATATGGCTCCACAATTGAAGATTCAGACTTGCTCTTGAAAGATGACTTCCTTAGCTTGGCCTTTTGACAAGAATCACACAGGCCATCTAAGCTGAGTATTGACTTGGGAAGTCCCCTTACAAGATCTTTTCTTATCAGCTCATTGATGTTGTTCAAATTTAGATGAGAGAGCTTCTTATGCCATTTCCAACTCTCTTCATTTGACATTCTTGCTGTCAGACACACAGTTTTTCCATCAGAGTTTGTTACCAAACTTGCTTCATAGATGTTGTTGCGCCTGTGTCCAACTAAAACAACTTTTCCAGTAGATTTACTGATCACTTCACAGTGTTCAGTATGAAAATCTACATGATATCCTCTGTCACAGATTTGACTCACAGATAGCAGATCATGCTTGAGTCCTGAGACAAGAGCTACGTTTGATATGATGACACTTCCTAGATTTATATTGCCATATCCCAGAGTACGTCCTATGTTGCCATCTCCATAGGATACTTTTGGGCCAGCCTTCTCCTTAAAGTCTGATAGCAGGGCTTTGTTTCCAGTCATATGTCCTGAGCATCCACTGTCCAAGATAAGTGTGCTCTCTTTAATGCCCTGCAATTACAAACAATCACTGATTGTTAGTTTTAAGGATCCAGACTTGCTTGGATCCTTTGGCTTTCACTATCAACAGAGTTTAAACTAACATTGTCAGACTTTACACTTGTAGAGTTTGCTCTAACCCATTTCAAGTTGGGTTTTAGCTCATAATAGTTATGATAAATAGCATGATAACTCTTGCAAGTATAAATGGAATGCCAAGTGCTCCCACAGTGTGTGCATAAAGTCTGTGGCCTAACCCTAACATAATCATTCTTTACCCCAGACTTGGAGGGTAAAGAATTAATATCTTTGTTCTTCCTGCAAAAACTGGCAAGATGGTTAGCACTACCACAGTTATAACATGTTTTTCTTGGAGCTACTGAAGTAGGCAGATGATTATTCCTTTTATTTATGCCTACTTTTCCATTCCTATTCTTCTTGGACCCTTTTGGTTTCATGGCAGATTTTACCTCTTTGAGCTTATGATTGAACTGTTTTCCTGTCATTAAACCAACATTAACCTGTTTTTCACAGACTTTTACTGGTTTTCTAACAGCTTTTTGCTCAATAGACTTCTCTGTTGTAGATTCAATATCCACTTGTTCAACACAAGCTTCAACTGGCTCCATAACAACTTCTTTTACAACTACAGACTTTAGCTTACTGGATTCATGGACAAATTTCACAGGTTTAAGTTGTGGTTTTACTTTAACTTTATTTTTAAACCTAAGTTCATCTTTCTCACAATAACCTAAACCTACAGTATCTGTTTGAAAAACCTGATGTGTGTCTTTTCCAGAATTAGTCCAGGTTTTAATCACTTTCCTCTCTTTTTCCAACTCAGACTCTATTTGCCTATATCTTTTAAGCAATTCCTGTTCAACATAAACAGCATCATCTCTCTCCTTTTGAACTTGTTGCATGTTAACAAGCTTCTCTTCAAGAAATTTATTTCTTTCTTTGAGACCTAGATTCTCAGATTTTATTCTCTCATTCTCTAAAGTCTGATCCCTATAACTAACATGTATGCTTTTAAGATAAATTCTTAATTCAGATATATCATCAATATCATAAGCATAAGTTGTTAGGGGTACCTTGTTTTCAGATGAGTCAGCTTCATCTCTACCAGTTGCCATGAGAGCATAATTGACTCCCTCATCTGAGTCTGAAGTGTCTGCCCAGTCTTTACCTTTTGAGATGAGTGCTTTTTCAGTTTTTCCTTTCTTGCACTCTGGAGCATAGTGACCCATCTCTTTGCACTTGTAGCACTGGATCTCAGATTTGTCCTTCTTTCCAGACTTGGTATCCCTTCCATCAGACTTTCTGAAATTCTTTCTTTCAGAATTTGAATCTTTCCTAGAGAATCTTTTTCCTTTCTTGAAATTCTTGAATCCCATCTTTTTGAAGGTCTTCACCATCAAGGCAGCCATTTGCATCAACTCCTCTTCATCATCCTCAGACTCAGAAGTTTCATCAGAATTTGAGCCATCATCAGAGTTTGATGACTCACTGTCAGAATTTACGACCAATGCTTTTCCTTTGGCTTTCTTCCTTGAGATTTTCTTCTCGATGGGCTTCTCTTCGACTCTGAGAGCAACATATTTTGTCTTCTTGCTTGATCTTCTATTTCTTTGTTCTATCTCCAATTCATGAGTTTTCAGTAACCCATAAATCTCATCAAGTTCAGTTTCAGCAAGTTCGTAATTATCTCTTATAGTTGTTGTCTTCAAATCCCATCTTTCAGGTAAAGATAAGAGAAATTTGAGATTTGATTCTTCAAGATCATATTCTTTATCAACTAGAGATAAATCATTCAACAGTTTACAGAATCTGTCATATGTCTCAGTCAAGGTTTCATTGGCTCTTGAATCAAAGTGCTCATACTCCTGAGTGAGTATAGTTTTCCTGTTCTTCTTTATAGCAGAGGTTCCTTGACATCTCACTTCCAAAGCATCCCAGATCTCTTTTGCAGTTTTGCATCCAATAACTCTGTTAGACATAACATTATCTAAAGCACTATGGAGTAGATGTCTAACCTTTGCATCCTTTGCAAACGATGAGATGTCTTCAGGAGTATAGTCCTTCTTCTCCTTTGGAATTGTCTTCTGATCTTCACCAGCAACAACTGTTGACAACTTAGTTGGCTTATGAGGACCATCATAGATTCTATCCAGGTATTCTGGATCTGTGGCTTCCAGAAACATGGTCATCTTCACCTTCCAAATTGGATATTCTGCTGGCCTGAGAATTGGAACCCTGATTGACTCATATCGACTCATAGTAGCAGGTTTCACTTGTTCAGTCTTTGGAGCAGCAGCTTGATTTTCCTCAGTCATGATTATACTTGTATTGTTGATCGAAAACTGTATATATTAAACAGCCTAGGCTCTGATACCAATTGTTAGGCCGAATACAATATAATCAAATATATATGAGACTAACAATAATCAAGAACACTGTTTATGAATCAATAAACTGTAATTGTATTAACAGCTTTTCTCTTTATGATGTTAAAGAATCACAAAGAGCTTCTAGGTTACAAGAATAATAATCAATGATCGCATCCCTTTTAGGGTTAACCTATCTGTGTTTATATAATACACAGCTACATAATCAATCTCTAATTGATACTCCTATAAATCAGCTATACAGATTATATCAAATTAGGATTGCTTCTGTCTTCTGTTCCGTTTCCTTAACTGTCTCAATATATCTTGCTTCTTTCCATCTTCAAGATATATTGCTTCTAGAATCTTCATTATAGCACCGACAGTTAATAAACTCTTTACCTCGTCAGACTTTAATAAACTCTGACTGGCTTCTGATAAACTCTGATATGTACCTGGTACTTAAACACTGATGAGCAAACGTCAGCAATTATATTTAACAATAACAATTATACACCTGATAAATATGCTCCTAGAAAGACATGTGTTAATTGTGGTAGTGTTAGTCATTTATCTGCTAACTGCAAATCTGTTAAGAAGAGTACTAATGTGAAAATGCCTAAGCCTGCAATGAATGGTTCTATGCCTATAATGCCTGTTATGCCTAACATGTTTGCTCCATATGCACAATTTCATAATCCATATGCTAGCATGCCATTTGTGCCTAATCCATACATGAATATGTTTAATGTGCCACAAATGCCATGGAATACGAATAACATGTTTGTTCCTCTAACTATGCATGCTGTGAATGAAAATGTGAGCAACCCTCAGAAATCAACACCAAAGATAAAGGTTGATTTAAATCAATCTGAGCCTAAGGTGAAAAATGATATAAAAGGAAAATCAAAGGCTAACAAAACAGGACACAAGGAAACTTGTGTACCAAAATCAACTTGATTTGGTTTTATTGTGTGCAGGATAGTGGTTGTTCAAGACACATGACTGGTGATCCTACCCTGCTCACAGAGTTTCAGGAAAGAGCTGGCCCTTGTATTGCTTTTGGAGATGACAGCAAAGGCTACACTAAGGGATATGTCGTGATTTCAAAAGAGAATGTCATCATAGATGAGGTTGCATTGGTGGATGGTCTTAAGCACAATTTGCTTAGTATCAGCCAACTTTGTGACAAAGGATTTTTAGTTACTTTTTCAAAAGAAGCTTGTGTTGTTTCTAAAGGAGGAAACAACAATGTGGTAATGACTGGATTCAAGAGAGGGAATGTGTACATTGCTGACTTTAGTAGCACAAGTCCAAACACCATCACTTGTCTTTTCAGCAAGGCAAGCAAGGATGAAAGTTGTCTATGGCACAAGAAATTATCTCATCTGAATTTTAAGGTTATGAATGATTTGGTGAGGAAAGATCTTGCAAGAGGAATTCCACAGGTGGAATTCTCCAAGGATGGTTTGTGTGATGCCTGTCAAAAAGGGAAACAAAAGAAGGCATCATTCAAAAGCAAGACAGAGTCATCAATTGTCCAGCAGCTTGAGCTGCTTCATATGGATCTATTTGGCCCTGTAAATGTCATGTCCATTTCAAAGAAGAAATACTGTCTTGTGATTGTTGATGATTTTTCTAGATTTACAAGGACTTTCTTTTTGCACTCCAAAGATAAGGCAAGTGAAATCATTATCAATCACATCAAGATGGTAAACAATCATCCTGATTTCAAAGTAAGAAGGATTAGGAGTGACAATGGGACAGAGTTCAAGAATTCAACTATGAAGATGTTCTGTGAAGAAAATGGAATTTTGCATGAATTTTCAGCAGCAAGGACACCACAGCAAAATGGTGTAGTTGAAAGGAAAAACAGAACACTTATTGAAGCTGCAAGGATAATGCTAGATGAATCAAAGTTACCTACTTATTTCTGGGCTGAGGTAGTTAACACAGCTTGCTTCACTCAAAATATTTCTTTGATTAATCAAGCCAAGGGAATGACCCATTATCAACTACTCAAAAGGAAGAAGCCACTGTTGGATTTTCTTCATGTCTTTGGATGCAAGTGCTTTGTTATGAGAAATCAAGCTAAGCATTTGGGGAAATTTGAAGCAAAGGCAGATGAAGCAATATTTGTGGGATATGCAGCAGGGAAAGCTTACAGAGTCTATAATCTCAGAACCAACATTGTTATGGAATCTGTACATGTTGTTTTTGATGATCTCAAAATTCAAGGTCTCAGTGATGAAGGTTTCCATGAAAGTCTTTCTTTTGAGAATGAGGAAGGAGATCAAGTGAATCATGTTAAGGCTACTGAGAAACAGTCTAAAGTTGTTGTGACTAGCACATATGAAAGCAGCAGTGAAGATGAAATTGCTGCGTTAAGATTGAAAAGAATAGCTGCTAGCAGACCAAATGGTCATTTCGTTGACAGTCATGATGAATTGTCAAGGAACAAGTTTTTGGAGAAATTTGACAGAAGGTCAGGCGCGCCCACCCCTTCCAAGCGCGCCCGCGCCCTACAGGCGCGCCCACTCCTGAAACATTCTGGAAAAAGGCAATTTCAACTCAGAAAAGGAAACAGCGGATGACCAGTCAACCCTATGGCCTATATAAACTATTGGTGGACGATTTCTAAGATATATATTGTCATATATACATACTTATCTATCCACCGGTGAGGAGAACAAGAAGACGGCTGCTTACGAAGATCTACTTTTCATCTTATCTTTGTATTCTTCTAATTAGGCGATACTTTGGATTCTCGTTTGTTCTTTCATAAACACTAGCACTTTTATTCAGTATTCTAGACTTATTATTATCATGTTTTCATCAGAACCCACGATGATGAACGGTTCTATTATGAACTAATCGTTGTCGTGGGATTCTAACGGATTTATTTATGGATTTTAGTAGTTAATTGTTTTAAAGATGTGTGTGTGATGGCTAATTGATATCCTAGTTTGGTTGTGCTTATTCTTCTTGGATGCGTAGCTAACATCTAAGTTGTTTGTTAATCTCTATTGATTGCGAAAATGGATATAGAGGTTTAGAACTTGCCATGCTAGCATAGGTTTATGTATGTTTGTCATGCATGATTCGTAGGTAATTTTAACCATCTTACCTGCCCTATGTAATCTGAATGGATAACTCGCTCGTTAAACCGTTATGTTTTCAAATCTTATAGACATATAGGGTCTAAGCATAATTGGTGTCTGCTTAACTTCTATCTCTTTTGTGGATGTTTGAGTGGTTTGGTATACGTATACTGAAAGGTAGCGTGTACTGATTTCGTGTTATCCGATTAGTTATCACAACCGTCACATGCATTGATTAAAGACAAAAGACTCTAGATGAAGTATTTAATGAAGTTAGGATCCCATGTTTTATTCTCATAAGTAATTCAACAGCATTCTCTTTAGTTAATTATAATCTTGTTACATTAATTAGTTAATTTAGTTAATCAAAACACAACTTTGATACTTGTCTTAGCATTGAACAATAGCCAAACATTGTTTCATAGGTGCATAACTATAGTAACCAAAGCAGTCTCTGTGGGAACGAACTCTACTTTCATATATTACTTGTTGACCGTGTACGCTTGCGTGATTTTGTGTGAACAAGTTTTTGGCGCCGCTGCCGGGGACTCGGTGTTATATATATATATAGTTTATGTGCTTGTCATCAGTGGTCGTTAACGTTCACTGACTCGGATTATACTCATCAATTTTACTTTGTTTGGCGTGTTTCAGATATTCTAGTGAGAGTGTATGCGAACACGTTCTCAATCTCAGAAAGAACTTGAATTAAGTCTAGTTATGGGAGAACCAGCAGTAAAAACGAAGGCTTTGAAGGACTATTCGCAACCGAAAATCAATGACATTCAATCTAGCATTGTCAGGCCGGCCATTGCAGCTAATACTTTCGAAATCAAGCCTGGCACGATTCAGATGGTGCAGAATTCAGTGCAGTTTGGGGGTGCTCCAACGGAAGACCCTAATATGCATATTAGGGATTTCATTGAGATTTGCGACACCTTCAAGTTCAACGGAGTGTCGGAAGATGCTGTGAAGCTGAGGCTTTTCCCATTTTCTCTGATGGATAAGGCTAAGGGCTGGTTGCACTCTCTACCAGCAAGTTCTATTACTTCATGGGAGTATCTGGCTCAGAAGTTTCTCACTAAATTCTTCCTGATGGCTAAAACAGCAGCAATCAGGAATGTTCTTACTCAGTTTGCTCAGCATTCTGGAGAAACTTTATGTGAAGCTTGGGAGCGTTACAAGGAGATGCTTAGGAAGTGTCCTCATCATGGAATGCCTGATTGGATGGTGATAAATTGTTTCTATAATGGTCTGGGAGGTCAATCTCGACCAATGCTTGATGCGGCATTAGGTGGAGCTCTTTGGGCTAAAAGCTACGATGAGGCTTATGAACTTATTGAGATGATGGCTGCTAATGAATACCAGAATCCAACTCAGAGGTTATCACAAGGCAAGGTAGCAGGAGTTCTGGAAGTGGATGCAGCTACGGCAATAACAGCTCAGTTAAAGGCTCTGTCTATAAAGATTGATTCTTTGACTAACTATGGAGTTCAGCAGGTGGCTAGTGTTTGTGAGCTATGTGCAGGTGCACATGACATGACTCAGTGTGCCATATCTAGTGAATCGGCACAGTTCGTGAGCAATTTCCAGAGACCACAACAGCCAGTGCCTAATGCCTATCATCCAAATAACAGGAACCATCCAAATTTCAGCTGGAGTAACAATCAGGGTGGTCAGAATCAGCCACAACAACCATATCAGCAGTATCAAGGTCAGCAATTTGGAGCTAAGCCATTTAACTCCTCTGGTTTTCAGCAACAGTATGCTCCAAGGCAACCTTACCAACCACCAGGGTTTCAACAACCATCTCAAGGCAATGTTGGGCAGTCATCTAATGAAAAGTCTGAATTGGAAGAATTGAGGCTAATGTGCAAGAGCCAAGCTGTTTCAATCAAGACTCTGGAGAATCAAATCGGTCAGATTGCCAATGCGTTGTTGAATAGACCACAGGGAACTCTCCCTAGTGATACGGAAGCTAATCCAGGCAAACGGGAGGTCAAGGAACATGTCAAAGCAGTTACCTTGCGTTCTGGAAAGGTTACGAGTGACCGGAACTCAGAAAAAGCAGAAAACGAAAATTTTTTGGATTCCCAGCAGAAGGTGGAGCGCGCCCGCGCCCTAGGGAGCGCGCCCGCGCCTGAGGTTCTGCCAGAAAGTGAAGAAAAAGAGGAAAAAGCTAGTTTGGGGGGAAACGAAGCGGAAAAACGTGACCATTCAACTGAGAAATCTGTTCTGAAGCAGAATACAGAGATCAAGGAGGTCTATCCTCCTCCACCATTCCCTAAACGTCTTCAAAAGCAGAAGCTGGACAAGCAGTTTGCTAAGTTTCTGGAAGTTTTCAAGAAGTTACAGATCAATATACCTTTTGCAGAAGATCTAGAACAAATGCCGAGCTACGCAAAGTTCATGAAGGGTATTCTATCTCAGAAGTTGAAACTTGAGGAGTTGGAGACCGTTGCTCTAACTGAAGAGTGCAGTGCTATCCTACAGCAGAAGTTACCTCCTAAACTCAAGGATCCAGGGAGTTTCACCATACCGTGCACTATCGGCAATCTATCTTTCAACAAGTGCTTGTGTGACTTGGGAGCCAGTATTAATCTGATGCCGTTGTTTGTCTTCATGCAACTTGGGCTGCCTGAGCCTAAACCTACAAACATGTCCTTACAGTTGGCTGATCGGTCGATCACATATCCAAGGGGCATAGTGGAGGATGTTTTGGTTAGAGTGGATAAGCTTATCTTTCCTGCTGATGTTGTGATCCTGGACTTTGAGGAAGACAAGAAGATTCCTATTATCTTGGGAGGGTCGTTATTGGCTACAGGCCGTACCTTGATCGATGTGTAGAAAGGAGAACTTACAATGAGGGTACATGACCAGAATGTCACCTTCAGTGTGTTCAATGCAATGAAGTTTCCTACAGAGGATGAAGAGTGTTTTTCAGTGGACTTGGTTGAGTCTGCAGTTTACACGGAGATCAAGCAATTGCTTAAGTCAGATACCTTGGAGAAGGTACTGATAGGGGATTCTGATACTGAAGACAAAGAAAGAGAAGAGCAACTGCAGTACTTGAATGCCTCTCCGTGGAAAAGGAAGATTGATATGCCATTTGATTCTCTTGGCATAGCTGATCTAAAAAAATCTCAGGAGCGTCTCAAGCCATCGATTGAAGAAGCTCCTACTCTTGAACTTAAACCACTACCGGAGCACTTGAGGTATGCTTTCTTAGGTGATGCATCTACTTTACCTATGATTATTGCATCTAACTTGTCAGGTAGTGAAGAAGAAAAACTTTTGCGAATTCTGAGAGAGTTCAAATCAGCAATTGGTTGGACCATAGCGGATATCAAGGGAATCAGCCCTTCGTATTGCATGCATAAAATTCCGCTTGAACCAGGAAGTAAACCAACTGTGGATCCTCAAAGAAGTCTCAATCCTATCATGAAAGAGGTGGTGAAGAAAGAAATTCTTAAGTGGCTAGATGCAGACATTATCTATCCTATTTCAGACAGTTCTTGGGTGAGTCCGGTGCAATGTGTGCCTAAGAAAGGAGGCATGACAGTAGTTGCAAACGAGAAGAATGAGCTCATCTATAACGACTCAGAAAAACGCTTGTACAATATTAATATTTAATAAATATTTGAGTTCTATGATATGTGGATGTTGTGTGAAAGGTAGATATTTGAAAATGTGATAATTAGATGTTTACTTGGTGAATGGTACGGATTAAAATACTTGTGTATGCTTTTAAGTGCATTTTAAATGAATTTCTTATTAAAAATTAATTCTTTTTGACCTTCCGGGAATTTTATAAAATCACCGGAGACTCTTTTTATTGTGAAATCTTTTTCACAACCTTTAGTTTATATCCTAGTATTTGCTAAAATTAGTGGAGGAATTTATATTTGGCTTTAAGGATTTAAAACTGATTTTATGAGTTAAATATCATTTATGTGATCAAAACTTTGAAAATTCATATTTAATTCAATTTTGATCATAAAAATATTTTAAAAATATGGGGGAGCTTGTAAATTCGTTATCTTTGTTTTAAAAATAAAATTGTGATTTTTAGATATTATCTTCATTTTATTTCGAATTTTAGAAAGGGTATTATGTTGGTTTTGTTTATTAGAAATCAGAATTTTTAATTAGCAAGTTACTAAAATACCCCTGGGCTTATAAAACCCCAGCAATCAGTTTTTCCCCTTTTCTTCTTTCACCGTTCATCACTCTCTCTTCTCTCTTTCTCTCGAGTCTCTCTCTCTCTCGGTTAATCTCTCTCTCTCGATTTTCTTTTGTAAAATCTCTCTCTCTCATTCTCTCAATTATATTGATGATTATGTATATATATACATATATATATAATCGTGTATGTGTGTGAATGTATGCCGTGTGTATATATGTGTGTATCGGTTTGCATGCAAAGGATTTTGGGCGATTTTGATGTTTGATTCAATCCCGAACCTTTGTTTCGTGATGATTCTGTGATAAGGAGATTGTTTGATTTGTATTGGTAAGGTTTGTTGAAGGAAACCCAATTTTCCGGGCACCTCCAAACCATGCCGCCGTCGGCAATGAGCTCCGGCGAGCCGACGGGGACGATGATGATGTTATTGAGTCCAAATAATGTATTAATAGCTATGTTTTGTTAAGATTTTGATTGCATGTTGAAAAACCAAAGTGCATGTGTATATTTCGATTTTTTTCCCCTTTTAGAAAATTCGGTTTAAAAAAAATTGTTTATGTTGATGATTGATTGATGATTTCAAGTTATAGTGGTTGCATGTTGATTAATTGTGTTAAGTTTAGATAGTTCGAAATTTTGGATGTTAAAAAGGTTTTGATTTGGGAATTTTAGTGAAATTCCAAGTGTTTGGATTGTTGGTTTGTTAGTTTTGGTTTTGATAATTGCATGTATATATTCTAGTAGTTTCTTGAGGTCATGAGTTGATTGGTAAAACCTTTTTCAGCTAAGGAAGAGTTTAGTTTTGATTTGGGATGGTTATTTATGGTAAAGATTATAATGGTGGAATGGTTTTGTATAGACATACATCATGCTGAATTTTCCAGAAAACTGTCTGCCCTGTTCTGTTTTGATTAATTGTGAAATGTTGCTGCCTGTTTTAGACAGAGAGTCTAGGAGTTAACTGTTCTAAATTGAATCTAGTTTGTGCACGCGCTAACCTTGTATCGATAGGATTTACGAATAAAAAGTTATGATTATTTTACTAAAAGTTGCGCAGCAGGGATTATCTGTGTTCAGTACCTAGTTTATACAGTTCGTTTTTAATCTAAATAAAGTGTTCTGAAGTTGAAACTTTTATGCTAAGTTGAGTTAGTAATCAGGAAGTAGCCTGTCAAATTTGGTAATTGTTTGATTATGTTTGGAATTATGGAAAATGTTTTAGTAAAGTATGCGCAGTTGATTTTTCTGTTTTTTTTTTTTAGAGGAAGCATTGTTATAAAGAGTTAAGGATATGGTTGGTATGATCAAATCGATTTAAGGGATACCAAGTGTGGTATGATTTGAAAGGTATATAATTATATGTATATATGTATAAGGAGCATGTTATGTCTATTTAAATGACGATGTGAGTTTATATGGTTGATTGCCTATTACATGGTTATAATTGTTTTATGGTATAACTATTATGTGTTTACGCGATTAGGATGCGTTGGGTAGTTTAGAATAACAGATTAGCATTTTAGGAAGGGCCTACTAAGATAGAATATATTCTTTTGTAGAGCCCAAGGAAGTGGAACTTAGAGAGTTCAAGGAAGTGGAACTTAGAGACAAGGGAAAGACTAAGGTGGAAAACCAGTGATTGCTCAGTACCCCTTTTAGCTACTTAAGGCAAGTAATACAAACTTGCTTTCGTATTTCGATTCCATTGTTTCATTTTGACACATATGAATTGTTATCTTGCCTTGATATACCTTTAATTTCTGAAAACACTTATTGTTCATTGATAACCCTTATCTTTGTTCATATATACCATGTTGATCTGTATACCCTGCTTTGTTTAGTTCTTTATCCTTAAACTTTATACCCTGTTCATATCCATGAATTGAACCCTGATGACCTATGATTCTATAACCTGAACTTGATCATATACTTATGCATTCCCTTTTTATACCTGAAAGTGAATACACCTAACTTTCATTCTAGTACCTTTCCAGAACAGACCCGATGATAAATGTTTCCTATATTCCACTAATAGAAATCCAAATTGTTTTGATTGAACTTATCTGATTTCCAAAGGACTTCTTTATACCTGAACATGTTTTAAAAAGGAATAAAGTTTGGATTCATTTAAATTCTGATTTATGGTTTCCACGGATTCCTAAGATTGGAGGCGTAAGAGGCCGAGTAACGCCGGTCCAGCACTTTTTAATTATAATAAATGGACTAGGGATGGACTAGTCTAAAGGCCAATGTGTGCCTAATGGGACCCAAATCAAGGACCAGAGGGACTGTGTGTCCGGTATGGGGACTTTACGTGGCTGATCACCCGTATTGTCTGGTGCGTTGTGAAAAATCTCCAAAATTATTTAATGTTTTTCTTGAAAACGGATATCTTGATAATGAAATTGGTTTACCCTTTGAAATTGCATATTTATGTCATTGTTCTGATAATCCTTTGATATGGATTCTGCTAAAACCATGCCATATATATTGATATTGGAAATTGCTTTGAAACTGTATATTCAATTCATTATTCTGATAATCCCTTGATACGGATTTTGCTATACCCATGTCATACATATTGATATTGGAACTGTTTCCCAGTGGTTAACTGTTTGGACATATTATTACTTGCTGGGCATTTGGCTCATTCTTTTTCCCTATTCTAACCCACAGTGAAACGAGAAGATGGTACGTACATTTCAGACAGCTAGGAAGTCTTCCTATAGGGTTGTTTTTGGGATGCCAGCTCAGGTAGGTGATGGCCATATCTAGAAGGTGTTTTGTAATAGAGAACGTAGAACTTTTAAGACATGGATGTAATAACTTTTGAGACTTATGTTATGTATTAATGAATTAGATAGTGGATGCTTGTTTCACACCCTCAACTGTTAAAGATCCAGGTTAGAGTTGGGGTCGAGTCTGCATGTTTATATTATTGTTTAAGGGTGTAATATGTATAGAGGTTGTAGTGACTCCCCGATCATGACCCCAGATTGGGAGGGCGTCACAGGTTGGTATCAGAGCGGTCAGTTTTTGGTCACTGAAACAAGCCAGGATTAGGTGTAACAGTAATAAGGGAATATAAGGTGAGAAGTAGGACTTAAGCTTATTACGTAAGATAGGATTTTTAGATGCAGGTTACTTTTTGGATGGGTATTGGTAGAATTAAGATAACCCTTACCGTTTAAGTATTTTCTTGGCTTATTACTGTGTTTTTACAGATAAAGGCTATTTTGAGAGATTACCCTTCATCTGAGATTCCTTTTCCTAAGCCATATCCGTCAGTATCAGTGTATACATCCGGCCAAGTGGAGATTTCCATTACCCTTTGGGTAAATTTCTTTTCTGATAGTATAGCTGCAAGTCAAGGCAGATTTATATTTTTTGTATAAAGTGAAAGGGATTGGAGATGGATGGAATATTGAATGGATTATGGATTATGTGTGGATGATTGAGTTAGTATTTGAGATATTTTTAAACAGGGCATAGTCCATTTTACGAATAGGTCATGCCGAATTTTCTACAGAAATATTAGCTTAAGTTACGCACTTTCATGTTAAATAGTATTCCGACATAGCGAGCGAGTATACGCTGGAACCATCTGAAGATCGGGATTACGGACGAGGAAACTAATTCGAAGCTGGAGGAATCAATCGGAGAACCAGACTACTAGTTAGGAAGACATCACTTGTAGATCCTTATGTACTTTACAGAATTTCATCTGCATCGCGGAAGCTATAGGAAACACCACGCTAGGTGTCGTATCAAGTGTGGTTAGAGTTGAACGAGAGTAGAATCCCCAAGATAACGTCTAGAAACACTTAGATTCTTTACGATATAATAACGATTTTCCCCCGTGATAGAGACATTTGCCCAGAGTAGTGGCCTAAGTGTAGATTCTTTCTTTATTTAAGATTACATACAGTTGATTTACTATCGGGACATACCTATAACCTCAAACTAGAAATTAACTCCCCTAAGGACCATCTACATGAGACAAGGCATGATTATCTCCATACGTTCGATGTAAGGATAAGTCGGTTCATAACTAGCCATTAATATTACTCAATTTACCTTTTTAAAAGATTCAATTTTTTCATTCTATTCTTTACGAAATACCTCTATTGTTCAGAGGCTAATTGATCCAATATTATATATATATAATAGAAACTTTTGAAACTCTTAAACCTTTCATATGTTCCTCTTAAATTTTTGATTCTCCTTGTTGTAACTGAGATGAACAACCCTATATATATAGGGGATTCAGGTACTTTCTATCTGTGTGATAGAAGTCCGGTGGGACGCCACCAGTGGTGTGTTTGTCATGGAAGTACTAAAGGTTGGCCACCTTCTGTACCTTGTTGTTTAAATTGACAAATGCAACCTGATAAAGTTCGATGATCATTTTGATCTCTTAGTTTGATTCTTTTTACCAGAAATTCTTACTAAACATACTTGTCATATATCCATAGCTATTGACACCTTCCTATCTATTGATTCATTCTATCGGAAACTCTTAGAGGTATCAGCGATTTGAAATTGCAAAGGCGAATGACGGTATTCTGAGTGTCAAGCTGTACTTATATTGACGGGAAACTGTTTTGATCAAAAATGGGAAATTGATTTAAAAAGAGGGATTGGTTGTCGAGTTAAATTGCTCATTAGACTTACAATACGATGTCAAGGTTTATTATTACTGAGAGTTTGGTATGGACAAGGAGAAGGTAACAAGGATATACGAATACTAATCATGTTGAAGTATGAAGTAAAGTGATATTGGATATACTAAAAAGGAGTTGATTATTGTTGATGAAAGACTGTTATTCTACTGGTCAGAAAAGTATATATAAGCACCTGTTTATCCTATATTTCACTTTGGATATAGTAGTTAAAACATTACAAGGTTTTGAACGTCTTGAGACCAAATGTTGGACATAAATTTTAGAACCGAAGCATGATAACTTGAGCGTAACATGGTTTGAACCAAAAATTTATAGATCTGGCCAGGTTTGTGTCCGAATACGTGAATATTGATGAGAAGAGAGTTAAGAGACTCCAACAGGGGAAATGAGGTCGTGGATTAGGAGTAAAGTGATTGATCACAAACAGAAGAAGCTAGAAAAACGGAAGCCAGAGACACCGGAAGGAAACCAACAAATAGGGAACTTTTAGAACCATTTCAATATAAGGCATGAGTTTCAGTCAAATAGGAATGTTGGATTTGGAAGACCAGAAACTGGAAATGATAAGCAAGGGAACCGTCCATAAAATATGGATTAACCAAGACCTCTGAGACCTCCGATACCAGAATATAAAACTTATGGAAATAAGCAACCGAGATTTCATAATAAGATCAATGTGGTGTGTTACAAGTGTAATCAGAGAGGGAACTACGCCAATGAGAGTCTGAATCCGAAGGCAAGAGTCAAGAGCAACAAGTGTAGGAAGGTATGACATTTCTTAAGAGATTACAAGCACTAGACCCAGTAAGCAATATGTTAAGGGTAACATGACCATTACACACTAAATAACCAAGGACAAGAATCCTCAATATAACCATGAGTGATACAGTAAAGAACAAGGATGTGGTTGCGGATACGTTTCATATTAGCTACATAAGTGCCAAAGTGTTAACAGATTCGAAGCCACAAAGTATTTTATTTTCAGAGAATTTGCTCATAAGTCGGACTGTAGAACGCAACTGTTAAGTAAAGTTTTGACTACATGAATAGCTACTCAGGAGCATATATCGATTAATCTTGCTTGTCCTCACCGTGAGATTGATATAATAGATCACCATTTTCTTAGAATGACTTGATTCCCGTGAAGTTAGGGAGATTTGATGTAAATTTTAAGAATGGATTGGTTAAAAGAGTATGGGGAAAATGGAATTGCGAGCCATAGATAAAGTAGAAGATGTGTTCCTAGGTCAGAACCAAACAAAGAAATTCTAAATTGTCATACAGGGAAAGAGATTATTGCGCCAAGGTTGTCAAGCATATCTTGCACATGTGGTTAACGCTAGTAAAGAGACACCTAAGGGGAAAAGATTCCAGTAGTTGATGAATTGCCAGAGGTATTTCTCGACGATATTTCAGGTTTACCTCCCAAAATGGAAATAGAGTTTGTTGTAGACTTAGCACCCGGAGTAGAACAAATTTCAAAGGCACCATATAGAATGACACCAGTAGAAATGAAAGAGTTACCAATTCAATTGCAAGATCTTAGGAAAAAAAGGAGTTAAAAGGTCTAGTGTATTCCCATGGGGTGCGCCAAGTTGACCGTTAAGAACAAATACCCATTGTCAAGGATTGATGATCTAACTAGTTAAAGAACACAGTGTGCTTTTCAAAATTTATTTATGATTTGGTTACCGTCATTTAAAAAAATAAAACCCGAAGATATTCCTTAGACGATGTTCTGAACCTGATATATATGGACACTATGAGTTCGTAGTGATGGAGTTCGGTTTGATGGATATAACTGCCACTTTTATGAACATGATGAATAGAAATTTTAAGAAATATTTGGATAAGTTTGCGAATGTTTTCATAAGTGACATCTTAAGGTATTCAAAGATGGAAGAAGAGCATACAGATCATTTGAGAATGACCATAGAAATTTTAAGAAAAGAGATATTGTGCGCAAAGTTTTCTAAGTGCGAGTTTTGGTTGAAAGAATTACAATTACTAGGACAGGTAATTAGTAGAGAAGGAATCCAAGTGGATCCAACTAAGGTTGAAACGTTAATGAATTGAGTAAGGTCTAAGACACCTACAAAAGTTAGAGGTTTTATGAGATTGGATGGAGATTATCGAAGGTTTTTCAAGGATTATACCAAGATAGCCACACCATTAACCAAGCTTACTAGAAAGCATCCAAGAGTTAAGATAAATGGAAAAGGAAGTATTTAAATTGCTAGAGGAACGGAACTCTTTAGTCGAGCCATAATGGTAAAATAAATTCATTGTTACTGGAAAATGATGACTCATGTACCTTAGGACGATATCAATAACTAAATTGAGAACACAACTTTGTGTTAAGAATCAAGATTGATTTAACATGTTAAGATGACTGTATATGTTTCTAGACAGCTGAAGAACCACGAGTGGAAACACCCGACACATGACTGAGAACTAGGCACAATAGTCTTCGCATTGATTTGGAGGCCTACTTGTATGAAGGAAAGTATGAAATCTATTCGGAGCATAAGCATTTGAAATATATTTTCACCGAAAAGGAGCTGTATACATAAGGTAGAGGAAATGGTTAGGACTGATCAAGGAATTTGAGAAAGTAGGAATAGAGGTTCGTATTTCAGATCAAGCTACGGAGATGATAAACATATATACAATGACTTTTCAACTTGAGTTGCTAGGGGAAAGTAGAAAATGTTAAGCAGAAGTGATGAACGATAGCAGGAGTAACTTTACAGGAGAAAGTAGAAGGAGTCAAAAGGATAATAAAGGAATTTTTAGGTTTTTTTGTAGAAATTGGATACCCAATGTGACATGGTTAAAGAATGAGATACTGAATGATGCTCGTGAATTCGAAGTATTCGATCCATCCCAGATGTACGAAGATGTAACAAGGCTTAAAAGAAAAATCTTGGTGGACATATATGAAAGAGATATTACTGGATGAGTAAGTAAGTGTTTTACCTGTCAGAGAGTTAAAACTGAACATCAAAGACCTCGTGGATAATTACAACCAGTAGAAATTCCTGAGTTGAAATAGGAACATCTCATGATGCCAAGTAGTAAAGATTTGATCTGTAAGAGATAGCAGTAAAGCATGAGGTCCAAGTATCAATCGAATCTTACCAAGACCCTCAATTTAATTCAAGATTTGGAAGAAATTTTTTTGACATGCTCAGAAACCAAGTTAAATATGTGTACCGTTTATCGTCCTTAAACATATAGTCATAGTGAATAGACTATCCAGACAATCGAAGATATACTTAGAATTTGTGCGATGGATTTTGAAAGCAGTTGAGGTGATCATTTACCATTAGTGGAATTCTTTTGCCGCAATAGCTATCACGCAAGTATTGGAATGCCCGTGTATGAACCATTTTATGGAAGGAAATGTAGGTCGCCTGCATATTGGGAAGAAGTGGGAGAACGAAAAGTTTTGAGACCCGAGCTAGTACAACAAACGAAGGAATAGATTGAAATCATTTAGAAAAAGACTGGTTACGGCACAAGACAGACAACGGAAGTACGCTGATCAAGACAGGAAGGATCTGAGTTTTGAAGAAGGAGATCAAGTGTTGCTAAAAGTGTCGCCATGGAAAGGAGTTACGAGATTTGGCAAGAAAGGGAAACTTAGCCCGAGATATGTAGGACCGTTTGAGATACTGAGGCGTATCGGAAAAGTTGCATATGAGTTAGCGTTACCACCGCACATGGAGCATATTCATAACGTTTTTCATGTTTCGATGCTTAGGAGATTTAATCCTGATGCGAATCACGTGATCGAATATGAACCTATCGAGATTCAACCTGATTTGTCATATGTAGAACAACCTGTAGAAATTCAGGATTATATGGATAGGAAATTAAGGAATAAGATTGTTAAGCTAGTTAAGGTTTTGTGGAGGAATCCCAGAGTTGAAGAATCGACTTGGGAACTTGAGAGCGAGATGCTTGAAAAGTATCCGCATCTATTTTCATAAGGTTAGATTCTGGGGACAGAATCTTTTTAAGGGGGGAAGGTTATAACGACTCAGAAAAACGCTTGTACAATATTAATATTTAATAAATATTTGAGTTCTATGATATGTGGATGTTGTGTGAAAGGTAGATATTTGAAAATGTGATAATTAGATGTTTACTTGGTGAATGGTACGGATTACAATACTTGTGTATGCTTTTAAGTGCATTTTAAATGAATTTTTTATTAAAAATTAATTCTTTTTGACCTTCCGGGAATTTTATAAAATCACCGGAGACTCTTTTTATTGTGAAATCTTTTTCACAACCTTTAGTTTATATCCTAGTATTTTCTAAAATTAGTGGAGGAATTTATATTTGGCTTTAAGGATTTAAAACGGATTTTATGAGTTAAATATCATTTATGTGATCAAAACTTTGAAAATTCATATTTAATTCAATTTTGATCATAAAAATATTTTAAAAATATGGGGGAGCTTGTAAATTCGTTATCTTTGTTTTAAAAATAAAATTGTGATTTTTAGATATTATCTTCATTTTATTTCGAATTTTAGAAATGGTATTATGTTGGTTTTGTTTATTAGAAATCAGAATTTTTAATTAGCAAGTTACTAAAATACCCCTGGGCTTATAAAACCCCAGCAATCAGTTTTTCCCCTTTTCTTCTTTCACCGTTCATCACTCTCTCTTCTCTCTTTCTCTCGAGTCTCTCTCTCTCTCGGTTAATCTCTCTCTCTCGATTTTCTTTTGTAAAATCTCTCTCTCTCTCATTCTCTCAATTATATTGATGATTATGTATATATATACATATATATATAATCGTGTATGTGTGTGAATGTATGCCGTGTGTATATATGTGTGTATCGGTTTGCATGCAAAGGATTTTGGGCGATTTTGATGTTTGATTCAATCCCGAACCTTTGTTTCGTGATGATTCTGTGATAAGGAGATTGTTTGATTTGTATTGGTAAGGTTTGTTGAAGGAAACCCAATTTTCCGGGCACCTCCAAACCATGCCACCGTCGGCAATGAGCTCCGGCGAGCCGACGGGGACGATGATGATGTTATTGAGTCCAAATAATGTATTAATAGCTATGTTTAGTTAAGATTTTGATTGCATGTTGAAAAACCAAAGTGCATGTGTATATTTCGATTTTTTTCCCCTTTTAGAAAATTCGGTTTAAAAAAAATTGTTTATGTTGATGATTGATTGATGATTTCAAGTTATAGTGGTTGCATGTTGATTAATTGTGTTAAGTTTAGATAGTTCGAAATTTTGGATGTTAAAAAGGTTTTGATTTGGGAATTTTAGTGAAATTCCAAGTGTTTGGATTGTTGGTTTGTTAGTTTTGGTTTTGATAATTGCATGTATATATTCTAGTAGTTTCTTGAGGTCATGAGTTGATTGGTAAAACCTTTTTCAGCTAAGGAAGAGTTTAGTTTTGATTTGGGATGGTTATTTATGGTAAAGATTATAATGGTGGAATGGTTTTGTATAGACATACATCATGCTGAATTTTCCAGAAAACTGTCTGCCCTGTTCTGTTTTGATTAATTGTGAAATGTTGCTGCCTGTTTTAGACAGAGAGTCTAGGAGTTAACTGTTCTAAATTGAATCTAGTTTGTGCACGCGCTAACCTTGTATCGATAGGATTTACGAATAAAAAGTTATGATTATTTTACTAAAAGTTGCGCAGCAGGGATTATCTGTGTTCAGTACCTAGTTTATACAGTTCGTTTTTAATCTAAATAAAGTGTTCTAAAGTTGAAACTTTTATGCTAAGTTGAGTTAGTAATCAGGAAGTAGCCTGTCAAATTTGGTAATTGTTTGATTATTTTTGGAATTATGGAAAATGTTTTAGTAAAGTATGCGCAGTTGATTTTTCTGTTTTTTTGTTTTTTAGAGGAAGCATTGTTATAAAGAGTTAAGGATATGGTTGGTATGATCAAATCGATTTAAGGGATACCAAGTGTGGTATGATTTGAAAGGTATATAATTATATGTATATATGTATAAGGAGCATGTTATGTCTATTTAAATGACGATGTGAGTTTATATGGTTGATTGCCTATTACATGGTTATAATTGTTTTATGGTATAACTATTATGTGTTTACGCGATTAGGATGCGTTGGGTAGTTTAGAATAACGGATTAGCATTTTAGGAAGGGCCTACTAAGATAGAATATATTCTTTTGTAGAGCCCAAGGAAGTGGAACTTAGAGAGTTCAAGGAAGTGGAACTTAGAGACAAGGGAAAGACTAAGGTGGAAAACCAGTGATTGCTCAGTACCCCTTTTAGCTACTTAAGGCAAGTAATACAAACTTGCTTTCGTATTTCGATTCCATTGTTTCATTTTGACACATATGAATTGTTATCTTGCCTTGATATACCTTTAATTTCTGAAAACACTTATTGTTCATTGATAACCCTTATCTTTGTTCATATATACCATGTTGATCTGTATACCCTGCTTTGTTTAGTTCTTTATCCTTAAACTTTATACCCTGTTCATATCCATGAATTGAACCCTGATGACCTATGATTCTATAACCTGAACTTGATCATATACTTATGCATTCCCTTTTTATACCTGAAAGTGAATACACCTAACTTTCATTCTAGTACCTTTCCAGAACAGACCCGATGATAAATGTTTCCTATATTCCACTAATAGAAATCCAAATTGTTTTGATTGAACTTATCTGATTTCCAAAGGACTTCTTTATACCTGAACATGTTTTAAAAAGGAATAAAGTTTGGATTCATTTAAATTCTGATTTATGGTTTCCACGGATTCCTAAGATTGGAGGCGTAAGAGGCCGAGTAACGCCGGTCCAGCACTTTTTAATTATAATAAATGGACTAGGGATGGACTAGTCTAAAGGCCAATGTGTGCCTAATGGGACCCAAATCAAGGACCAGAGGGACTGTGTGTCCGGTATGGGGACTTTACGTGGCTGATCACCCGTATTGTCTGGTGCGTTGTGAAAAATCTCCAAAATTATTTAATGTTTTTCTTGAAAACGGATATCTTGATAATGAAATTGGTTTACCCTTTGAAATTGCATATTTATGTCATTGTTCTGATAATCCTTTGATATGGATTCTGCTAAAACCATGCCATATATATTGATATTGGAAATTGCTTTGAAACTGTATATTCAATTCATTATTCTGATAATCCCTTGATACGGATTTTGCTATACCCATGTCATACATATTGATATTGGAACTGTTTCCCAGTGGTTAACTGTTTGGACATATTATTACTTGCTGGGCATTTGGCTCATTCTTTTTCCCTATTCTAACCCACAGTGAAACGAGAAGATGGTACGTACATTTCAGACAGCTAGGAAGTCTTCCTATAGGGTTGTTTTTGGGATGCCAGCTCAGGTAGGTGATGGCCATATCTAGAAGGTGTTTTGTAATAGAGAACGTAGAACTTTTAAGACATGGATGTAATAACTTTTGAGACTTATGTTATGTATTAATGAATTAGATAGTGGATGCTTGTTTCACACCCTCAACTGTTAAAGATCCAGGTTAGAGTTGGGGTCGAGTCTGCATGTTTATATTATTGTTTATGGGTGTAATATGTATAGAGGTTGTAGTGACTCCCCGATCATGACCCCAGATTGGGAGGGCGTCACATCATCCCTACTCGTACAGTTACAGGGTGGAGAATTTGCATGGACTACCGAAAGCTGAATAAAGCCACCAGAAAAGATCACTTCCCTCTTCCGTTCATTGATCAGATGCTGGACAGGTTGGCTGGTCATGAGTTCTATTGCCTTATGGATGGTTATTCAGGTTACAATCAGATTTGTATTGCTGTAGAGGATCAGGAGAAGACCACATTCACATGTCCTTTTGGCACTTTTGCGTTCCGTTGTGTTTCTTTCGGACTCTGTGGTGCTCCAGCAACTTTTCAGAGGTGTATGATGGCTATTTTCTTAGATATAATTGGCATTAATGTGGAGGTATTCATGGATGACTTCTCAGTTTTTGGAACTTCTTATGACCAGTGCCTACAGAATCTTGGCATGGTGCTGAAAAGGTGTGTTGAGACCAATTTGGTGCTCAACTGGGAAAAATGTCACTTCATGGTGCAAGAAGGAATCATTCTTGGGCATAAGGTTTCTAGCAAGGGGCTTGAAGTGGATAAGGCCAAAGTGGAGACAATTGAAAATCTTCCTCCACCAATTTCAGTTAAGGGAATTTGCAGTTTTCTTGGTCATGCGGGTTTCTATCGGCGATTCATTCAAGACTTCTCCAAAATCTCTAAACCCTTATGTAGTTTGTTGGAAAAGGATGTTCCTTTCAAGTTTGATGAAGATTGCTTAGCTGCTTTCGAGCTCTTGAAGAAGAAGTTGACGACTACACCTATTATCACTGCACCTGTCTGGGATGAACCTTTTGAGTTGATGTGTGATGCTAGTGACTATGCAGTGGGAGCTGTTCTTGGGCAAAGGAAGAACAAGGTGTTTCATGTGATTTACTATGCTAGAAAAACTCTAAACGATGCGTAGCTGAATTACACTACTACAGAGAAGGAGCTTTTGGCAATTGTCTACAGTTTCGAGAAATTCAGGTCGTATTTGCTTGGGACGAAGGTAGTAGTCTATACTGATCATGCAGCCATTCGCTATCTGATTTCTAAGAAAGATTCAAAGCCTCGGTTGATTCGTTGGGTTCTTTTGCTGCAAGAGTTTGATTTGGAGATTAAAGACAGGAAGGGTACAGAAAACCAGGTGGCTGATCATTTGTCTCGTTTGGAAGACCACGGTAAGTATGCAGGGGATAAGACTCTTATCAATGAATTTTTTCCTGATGAGCAACTTTTTGGGGTGCAAGATGAAGAACCATGGTTTGCAGATATTGTGAACTATCTTGTGAGTAATGTCATCCCGGCTGAATTTTCTTATGCTCAAAGGAAGAAGTTTCTGCATGATGTGAAGTGGTACCGTTGGGATGAGCCATTTTTATTTAGACAGGGAGCTGATCAGATGATAAGGAGATGCATTCCTTATAGTAAAACTGAGGGTGTTTTGCGAGATTACCATTCCACCACTTATGGAGGTCATTATGGTGGAGAGAAGACAGCTACTCGAGTACTTCAGGCAGGATTCTACTGGCCGACTCTGTTTAAAGATGCTCATCAGTTTGTGTTGAGATGTGATCGATGCCAAAGGGTTGGTAATATCTCTAGGAGGAATGAGATGCCTCTTAATATGCTGCTTGAAGTGGAGATTTTCGATGTGTGGGGAATCGATTTCATGGGACCGTTTGTTTCGTCTTGCAATAATCAGTACATACTGTTAGCTGTGGATTACGTGTCTAAATGGGTCGAGGTAAAGGCTTTACCGACCAATGATGCTAAAGTGGTGCTGAGTTTTCTGCATAAGCAAATCTTCACGCGTTTCGGAACTCCGAGAGTAATCATCAGTGATGAGGGTACGCATTTTTTGCAACCGCAAGTTCACAGCTTTGATGGGTAGATCAATCATCGTGTTTCTACTGCCTATCACCCTCAGACAAATGGACAAGCTGAAGTTTCTAACAGGGAGATCAAGCGTATTCTTGAGAAAGTGGTAAATCCTTCGAGGAAGGATTGGTCGTTGAAGCTAGACGAAGCTGTTTGGGCTTATAGAACAGCTTACAAGACTCCGTTGGGTACGTCACCATTTCAGCTGGTGTATGGTAAGGCTTGTCATTTGCCTGCCGAGCTAGAGCATAAGGCATATTGGGCGTTGAAGAAGTTGAATTTTGATTTGTCAGCTGCTGGTGAGAGAAGAATGCTTCAGATTAATGAGTTGGATGAGTTTCGACTACAGGTTTATGAAAATCACAAGTTATACAAGGAGAAGGTTAAGAGATGGCATGATAAGAAGTTGGTGCAAAAGTCCTTTGTTCCTGGCCAACTAGTTTTGCTTTTCAACTCTCGTCTCAAGCTTTTCCCTGGTAAACTCAAGTCAAGGTGGTCGGGGTCGTTCACGGTCAAAACAGTGTTTCCACATGGTGCAGTGGAACTTTTCGATAAGTCACCGGATGAAGCATTCAAGGTCAATGGTCAGAGGTTGAAACCGTATTTTGGTGAATGGGTGAATCGCGAGGCGGAGACCGCGGTTCTTGTTTCAGCTGATTAAGGAGTCGGAAGCACGTCAAGCTATTGATGTAAAACGAGCGCTTCATGGGAGGCAACCCATGTTATTGTTGTAAGTATTTTTCTATTCTGATTGTTTAAAAAAAATAAAAAAATCAAAAATCAGAAAAAAAATTTGGCAGCAAGGTCAACGCGCCCGCGCCCTCTATAGCGCGCCCGCGCCCATTCTCTGTCCAGGAAAAAAAATGAAAAAAAACAAAGAAAAAAAAACAAAAAACAGATTTGTGTTGTTTCTTTCCCCTATTTAAACCCCTTTTAACCTATTCCCCAACCCTATATCATAACCCTAGCCTCTCTCTCATTCTCTCTCACATCTATACTTACATATACACACAAAATACATACACTTTCTTCCATATCTTCATCAATTTCATGGCTCCACCAAAGAGAGGTCGTTTTACGGGTAGTAGCAGCACTCGTCGCTGTTCATCTGAAGAGGAGTCTAGTATTGGTATTGGGGGTGAGAAGTTTTCATCTCCGGAGGCTCAATTGGAGTTTACACGATTGTTATCCAAAGCCGTGGCTAAAGAAAGGGGATTTTTGCCTCAAACCACTGATGGGCATTTGTTTAATATGATTACGAAGAGGGGTTGGGAATCCTTGTGTGAAGCGCCTGAGCCGGTCCCGTTGTCTATTGTGCGGGAGTTTTATGCTAATGCTAAAGCCAACAAGAACGGTTATAGTGTGGTTCGGGGACTGATTGTGGACTACACTGCTAAGGCAATTCATCGGGTTTTGAATCTGCCTAGGAAAAAGAGGGGTGAGGAAGACTGGTCTTTGAAGACTCGGGCAGATCTTGATCTCGAGTACATTCTTGGGGAGATGTGTGTTCCAGGCACAACTTGGGAGTACAAGGCTGGTACCAGTGAGCCGATTATTTTCCCGGCTTCTGCGATGAACAGGTATGCGAGGGCTTGGAACTTATTTTTATGTGCTAATATTTTGCCTTCTTCGCATTCACATGAGGTTACGGTGGAAAGGGCTATTGTTCTTTGGGGTATTCTGAATGAAGAGTACATTGATCTTGGAGAGCTCCTTCATAAGAGTATTGTGAAGTTTTTGAAGGGTGGTACAACGGGGGCGATTCCTCATGCCTCCATTGTTACTAAGTTGTCTGCTGCAGTTGGTGTTCGTTGGTCTGAGGAGGAGCAGGTTCAGTTACCGAGTGCTCCTATCGATCATTCAACGATTTCTAGGATGGAGGATTGGGATGGTGGTGCCCCGGACTACTATAGTTTGGGGTATACTGATTTTGATGATGAAGGAGCAGCGGTTCCACCTCGTGATCCTGCAGCAGGGAGGGAACGTGCATCTAGGATTCAGCGTGAGGTGGATAGGTCTGGTTTAGGGGATGTGCAATATAGGCGGCTGACTCGGCGCATTGATGCGATGCATGACAGTCATAGCCGTTTTGCTCAGGAGTTGACTCAGGCTTTGAGTACTGCATTCAGAGCTACTGGAGTTGACATCGCTTGGCCTACCTTTGGAGCTGATTCTGTTTATCCACCACCGGATACACCACCCGAGGAGGGTGGTCCTGCTAATGATTAGGTATTCTCTGCACTTTCCTTGTTATTGCCTTCAATGAGGACATTGAATATTGTAAGTTTGGGGGTGATAATTAAGGAATAATAGTAGTGTTAGTGTGTGTTCATATAGGATTCATATTGCATATGTAGTTAGTTCATTCATATCTTTGCATGTTTTTGTCATATAGAGCATTCTGTTTGCATTAGTGTTTATATCTATTATGTGAGTTCATTTAGTTGAATTTGCATAGCATATTTCATGATCCCGTAGGACTTGGCTATTTCCTGCACTACGCCATAAGTGCTCATATGCAATGCTTTTTGTGAGGGTTGCAAGAAAAGCATTGCATTTGCTAGGCTTTCTTTTGATCTTCTGCAACGCTACTAAAAAGGTATTGCATTAGATGTGAATGCACTGTTGCAGTGAAAATACTAGTGTTGTGATGCCAACACTATTCAAAGCGTTGCATTACACTAAATTATTTTTAAAAATACGAAAATTAGATATGTTATCAAAATATATACAATGACATTTAATTTTTATCTAGTTTTTACTTTAAAATTTGATAAATAATATTTTATAAATTGCAATTATTTTTACATATATTTTACATAAGTGTCGATCATGTCTTAAAACTTCTTAAATTTTTATAAATTTAGAATTCAAATCAAAACAATATTTTTCTAAAAAAAACAAGCTACTTAAGAAATACATCAAGACCATAGTGAATACACACACGTTCACAACACATAGGCGTGCACGGATCCATAAGTGAAAATTTTGGGCGGATAATTTGCCCCCTTAACGAAATAATTTACACAAAAACTGAACTTTTCAACTTTTCCTCCGAAACAAACTCGGATTTCCCTCTACTCTCTCTCTCTCTCTCTCTCTCTCTCTCTCTCTCTCTCCCCCTCTATAACACCTCTGATTTACGATCCATGAACCTCCGATTGGCAATTGAATACAATATCGATTTACAAACTCGTTCGATTTATAAATCATTTCTATTTCTCAATTGGTTACTGTATGAAACTCATTTCTAATTTTTCTTGAAATTGTAGGTAATTAGGGCTTTCATTTTGGGGCTTTCATTTCAAGATTTTATTTAGGTAATTTTCAACTTATTTGGGTTTAAATGTCGGGTTTTGCGTTGTATGATTGAACTTGATTTAGGGTTTTGTATTGGGGTAAATTTGGGTAAATCGGGGTTTTCTGTTTGGGTAAATTTGTGTTGATATTGTGCTGGTTTTTTGGAAGAATTATTTATATTGTCTTCTTAGTTGATTGATCTTGTTTTTGCTAATGGGTCTGTCTCTGGTGGGCCTTGTTTGAGTTTTGCTAATGGTGTTTGGGTTGATGAATCTTTGTCTCTTAGTGAATATTTTAAACATGTGGTGGATGGTTTGTACAAGGCTGTTCATGTTGATTTTCAGACCAAGGTTGCTTTGCTAATTGCTGTTTTGGATTTGGTAAACTGTGTATTCTCTGCTCAGTCTATATACAAGTGACTTATTTTTAAGTAGTTCGTTCCATTTATTGTGTGCTTTAAAATTTTGCAGCCTATTTGAAAGTCCAATTATTCATATAGTTTGCAATTTGCACAACTGAATGAGAGTAATGCACATCCAAACATGAAACAGACAGAAGCCTTGAGGTGCAACCATGTATATTAAGATGTTAGCTTTGTGCTCTAGAAAGTATTTAGATATCTAGATGTGTAGAGAAGTCTATGGTTTATTTGCCTAGTTTAAAACTACTCATACTATAATTATACATTAGTTTGGTTACATACGGAGAATGGATAAGGAGAATATATGGGCAATGATGGTATGAATACTTTTGGTTGCTCAGAAAGTATTGAACTTGTGTGTGTATAGACCCAACTCTACGGACAAGAGTAAGGTGGAATATCAACTGGGCTTGTGAAGCTTTTATTTTGTTACATTTCAAAGCATGAAAACAGTAGTGTATGGGCTAATGTAAAACCCAAGGCCGCATATTTTATATTCCAAATTAAATTTGAATTTCCGAAGTAGTTTGTTTTGATGAATTTACTAGGCCAAGTATTGTATGTGTCCCGTGGACATGTAAATGACAATAGATACTCACTGTCACCACTTGAGTCTTAAGAAATATATGTAATACTTATTAATTGTCCCTGGCCAGAAGTATTCCTGTTATTAATGTTACGGTGAACTTGTCCCATGTTTAAGTTCTTAAAAATACACCTATTTATATGCATTTACTACTACTATCTTACTAATGTTTCCTTGGTGGTGGTCTTTTGTTACTTTGTTTCTATCGAGGAGGCTGTTTAAACTTTTAACCTGTAATATGAGTGTGCTGGTTGTCCTTTAATATGAGTGTGCATGTATTCTGTTAGCAGCCAAGTACTAACAGGAAAAAATCAGTTTAGACACAAGCTGAAATTCTCAGGATGCTGCTCTCCAGGGTGAATGCAGTGCTGCTACTTCAGATGATAAGTTGTGGCATGTTCTTCAGACATTAGTAAGAGTGCTGGAATTCCAGCCAATCCCAATGACAGCCTCCAACCCCATCTACCTTCGATTCTGTTTCAAGATTTTAACAGGTAGACTCAGTAACATTTACATATGCCACTAAGAAAAACACATTAAAGTACATATTTTGCACAAATGATGTAAAAAACAGGGTGACAGTCTTACTTTGCTTTCCCATAGTTAACAAGGTTGGCAAACAGAATACCAATTGTGACATTGAGTTGGAATAGTATGTTCAATGCACCGCGTATTGAATACCAATTGGATCCAATGCGTGTGCTATCTCTGTTACTTGCTCTGTATCAAAGCTTCCTATACTGCCAATGCACAGAAACACTACTGACAAAGGTCGTTGGCTGTCCAACCAGCAAATGATATCCTCTTCTGACTTTTTGCTGCTGATCTCAGCCCCACCACTCATGAAATGAATTATAGGGCCAACGTGGTAGATATGAGGGAAAGAGAAGCAACACCAGAAATGAAGAATACATATGCTGGGACATTGAATTCATTTGCCACGTCTATCATAGGAGTGCAGAACATATCAATAACAAATCCACCAAGCTTGGCAGACTTGGACTGTTCCAATATTCTTGCAACTACATCTCTCACTAGAGTCTGTTGGCTCTCAACAAAGGAAGTGAAGAAAGTCATCGGTGGCAATGACATGAGCTCACAGCATCTGCAAACGCGATTGTTTTTTTGCATATGTCAATTGTAATTGCAACTTTCATCCAGTATGCCTTCGCCATGGTTTGTACACTTATATCCATAACATCAGTCCTTCCGCATGGTATGCATTCTATTTTATGTATTTTTCTAATATTTTTTTGTCATTTTGATTGTCTATTCCAGATATCAGGTCATGTGATTTCCTTGTGGTGCCAATCAAACTCTCTTTGTAAGGGACGACATCACAGATATGAACGCTGCAACCAAGATGTTTGAGCTTGAGGAGATTTTGTTACTTGAAGTACAACAACCCTGTAGGATAGGAGATGACAAGTATCTCTTATATAAAATATTTCCAAGAGCAGAAGAAGAAGGATATACTTCCTATTGCAAGTTAAATTCAACACTAGCATGATAAGAAATATACTCCCTACAGCTTTTATGGTATTTCAAAGTTAGGTTTTTGCTTGTATTTCGTTGTATGTAGTTTTTAGGGGCTGTAGTTGTTGAAGGAAGGGATTAGAGTGAAACATTTTTTATTTTATTTCCTTGGTTGTTTTAATTGAGATTGATGTATGTACCAAACAAATATTTCAAAAAATTTATTTAAAGTGTTGCATTTGTCTTTCTATTAGTGTTTCATTTCCAATAATATTAGTATTGCATTCCAAAAAAAATTGTAAAACTGTTGACGTGGCATGCTAGTGGGCCCCACTACTGACATGGAAGCCAGGCTCCAATTCATGTGTATGGCAACGCTAATTGATGTTGCATTTACATTCTAGTAGTGTTGCATTGCGGTTTTAATGCAATGCTTTCTCGATGTTGCACTAGATGGCAAAAAGCGTTGCATTATAGAGCAAAGGCCACGCCCGCGGATGCAACGGCCGTTTGGTGTTGCATTTTTGAAAAATAAGCTTAATGCAACACTTTTTTGGTCTATAGCAACTGTAAAAAAGCATTGCATATGACCACTTATGGCGTAGTGCTGGTTGGTGAGTCGATGTTGATTGGAGTGTGGTTATGATGAATAGAGGATTGATTTAAGTTCCTATGAATTAACTTGCATGCCAGAAACAAAATAATTTCATAAGTCTCATTGGTTGCTTTTGGATTTGATCAGACCATGTTTGTTTGGATGTTAGAATTTAATCACTTGCTTATATTCAGAATGTCTTCTATTCTCTTGAAATTGAAAGAAGCACTTAAGTCTAAGTTTGGGGGAAAACAGGGATTTCATGCTAGTTGTCAATAAGGCTAGGTGTCAAATGGCTAGTAGCCGGCTCATTGAAAAGATGAGTAGTCTAGGGTGGGATGAGAAAAAGCAAAGCGCACTCATTCCGAAATTGAAAAAGAAAAAGAAAAAAAAAAGAAGAAGAGAAAAAAAAAGAAGTTGTATTAGTTGTGTTTATGCAAAATTGATCAGGTTGAGCTCTTTAATACTCGAGCAATTAAGTTCTAGGGGACTTTGTGCCTAGTGACCTAAGACTTTTCCGGTCTGGGATCCACTAACCTAACGCTCGCTACATGGGTATTATTGTATAAGCCTTTTGGGGTCTCAACCATTGCACGGTCAAATAATCATAAGTTTTGTTTGTGTGTCGTAATAAAGCATGAATTCCTGTCTAGCTAAAGTGGTCTGAGGTGTCTTTAAGTGGTTTCTTGTGTCTAGAGTTCATTCTGTTTATAAGCTTGTGGTTGTTTTGGTGAAGAATAGGATATGGTCTTGATTTAGTTTAGGAGTATATTGATGAGCATTGCACACACGCACGTTTCTGTGTTTGTATGGTTAGTATACGGGAATTTGGTCGAGCTCTGTTTGGAAGATTGCATTCTTTGAGATGTTGACTTGTTGATTTGTTATGGTTAGTCTGAGGGGATCGTTTGCATTAGCATATTAGTTGCATTCATGCATTGCATTGTATTTAGAGTCTGTTTATGCTTGAGGACAAGCATCGGTTTAAGTTTGGGGGTGTGAGAAGTGGATTTCATATTCACTTGGAACGCCCTAAATCGGCTTAAATTGATCGTTTGTTCTCAAGTACATGGTGTTTTTGATGTGTTTTGTGTTAGTGTATGCAGAGTTGCTTCGTCATCAGTGTGGTGAAGTTTCTAGGGTTATGTGGTGCTATTTGATCATTATTGAGGAAACCAAGAGGTTGCGGAGTTGAAGAGAGCATGAATTGTCAAGGAACAAGTTTTTGGAGAAATTTGACAGAAGGTCAGGCGCACCCACCCCTTCCAAGCGCGCCCGCGCCCTACAGGCGCGCCCACTCCTGAAACATTCTGGAAAAAGGCAATTTCAACTCAGAAAAGGAAACAGCAGATGACCAGTCAACCCTATGGCCTATATAAACTATTGGTGGACGATTTCTAAGACATATATTGTCATATATACATACTTATCTATCCACCGGTGAGGAGAACAAGAAGACGGCTGATTACGAAGATCTACTTTTCATCTTATCTTTGTATTCTTCTAATTAGGCGATACTTTGGATTCTCGTTTGTTCTTTCATAAACCCTAGCACTTTTATTCAGTATTCTAGACTTATTATTATCATGTTTTCATCAGAACCCACGATGATGAACGGTTCTATTATGAACTAATCGTTGTCGTGGGATTCTAACGGATTTATTTATGGATTTTAGTAGTTAATTGTTTTAAAGATGTGTGTGTGATGGCTAATTGATATCCTAGTTTGGTTGTGCTTATTCTTCTTGGATGCGTAGCTAACATCTAAGTTGTTTGTTAATCTCTATTGATTGCGAAAGTGGATATAGAGGTTTAGAACTTGCCATGCTAGTATAGGTTTATGTATGTTTGTCATGCATGATTCGTAGGTAATTTTAACCATCTTACCTGCCCTATGTAATCTGAATGGATAACTCGCTCGTTAAACCATTATGTTTTCAAATCTTATAGACATATAGGGTCTAAGCATAATTGGTGTCTGCTTAACTTCTATCTCTTTTGTGGATGTTTGAGTGGTTTGGTATACGTATACTGATTTCGTGTTATCCGATTAGTTATCACAACCGTCACATGCATTGATTAAAGACAAAAGACTCTAGATGAAGTATTTAATGAAGTTAGGATCCCATGTTTTATTCTCATAAGTAATTCAACAGCATTCTCTTTAGTTAATTATAATCTTGTTACGTTGATTAGTTAATTTAGTTAATCAAAACACAACTTTGATACGTGTCTTAGCATTGAACAATAGCCATACATTGTTGCATAGGTGCATAACTATAGTAACCAAAGCAGTCTCTGTGGGAACGAACTCTACTTTCATATATTACTTGTTGACCGCGTACGCTTGCGTGATTTTGTGTGAACAGGAACCTGAGGTGGCTACCTCCTTGAAGACTCTCTCTTCTAGAGTGGACAGGGTGGAAGCTACTTTATCTCAAATGCAAAAGGAACATGAGAAGAAAACACAACTTCTAGCCCAGCTAGTGGCAGCTCAAGGACTCCCTATCATCTCTCTTGATGATAACAAAAAGGGGGAGAAATCTAAGGAGCTAGACATTCAAATCACAAAGTTTATGGTCCCAGCCATTTCCTTACCAAAGGAGCCATTAGCAATGGGGGAGTCAATGAAGGATAAAATTGATGGCATTGACCTAATTCAGCAAACATCTATGAGGCTACAACTTGCAGAACAGATAAAGGACCAATGGTCTAGCATAGATGCAAGAATCAAGAAGATAGCTGAAACTGCAAAGACCAAACATCCATCAACGGATCAAGCTACTTCTACAGCACCATCAACGGATGCCATGGTTTTAGTGTCAACGGAATGGGAGCCACACTCTAATTCTTCCTATGATCTAAAGCCCCTTCTACATGGAGTTACTCAAGGTCCAAGGAAAGAAAAGGGACAAACTTCATGCATTAGGGATATGGAACAAGCTACACTTCAAGGAAGCCTATCTCCCAAGTCCCCTGCTAAACCAAAGGGCAAAAATATAGCAAGAACTTTTTATCCTTCACCTTATCCAGATGAGCTCAAGATTCTAGGACAGCTTATCACAAAGTGCAAGGAGAGCAATGATCCTGAGATAAGGAAACAGAGAGCAATTGTCTACAGAAATGGACAAGAAATTTGTGTTTGGGCTGGTCACCCAAATTTTGCTGAGGCTAAGGCTGAGGAGTCAGAAAGAGCAGCTATGCAAGCACTTGCAGTTGCTCAATCTCTTGATGAAGAAGAAAGACAGCTAGAAGAAAAAGCCAGAGATGAAAGGAGTAAAAAGAAGAGCACAAGGCAACCCAAGGCAAGAGCTAAGAGAAACATAGCTTTTGATAATGATGACTCTCAGAGTAATGCCACGGACTCTTCTGCATCTATTGAACCTCCAACTTTTCCTGATCTAATCTTCAAAGATAAGTTAGCCTGTGATCCTGAACATCCAGTAAATTTTCATGATCAGCCAATTCAGCCAAAGGAAGAGCAAATTGAGCTAGATGAGGCTAACTTCCCAAAGTTTCTATTTGAAATGGATGCAAAGAAGAAAGCAAGGCAAAGGGCTGTTAAGGCTAAGCCAGTATTTGTGAGAAGACAGCAAGTTGAGAAACCTCCCACCAATCCAGAAGACTTCATGTACATTGCTGACATCAGGGAGCAGTCAAGCCTAAATATTGATCTTAATGACTTGGTGGAAGTGAGAGGTATTGCTGCTTCTCATAGACTGCTAGAGAGATTGGTATTTGTCTATAAAGGTGGAAGGGAACAAACTTGGCCTCTCTACAGGATTTTAGGAGAAGACTACCAAACACTGCTCTCAGTGTTCAAATGCTTGAAGAAAGACTTTGGCTTTACCAAAACTGCCAAGTCTGAGGTTGTCTCCAAAATCTGTCAAATCAAGGCAAGCTGGAACAAGCCTGATGCACTTCCAAGGGTTCTCAAAGTCCCTCAATCTGGAAAGAAGATCCATCTCCAACCCTATTGGATGATGGAGTTTAGAGACAGAGACAACTATAGAAGATTCTTCAGGATAGAAGACCAACTGGAAAAAGCATCCAATGATACTCTGAGATCAATGCAGTCCAAGTTGGGGAATCAAGATGAAGAAGAGAAGATTTTCTATAGGAGGCTCCAAGCTCAAATTGAGGAGAATAATGCAAGGAAGGGAAAGAAAACTCTGCCACAGAGAAAAAGATAAAATTTGCTCAGACTAGAGGAGCAACTCTGTGCACTTGTTTTGTAAGACTTTTCTACTTTGTATTTCATTAATTTTCAATAAATCATGAAGCTCAATGCAATTTTTACTTTTATCATTTGTAATATGTCTGAGTGTTTTTGTTATCATCAAGGCTCTTGATTCATGGCTGTTTTTCTATCAGTCATAAATTGGGGGAGATTGTTATGAATATGTTGTTCTTGATGCTAATTATAAAACACTTAGTAAATTTTGTATTAAGTAATTTTGTAACTGTCAACGGAATGGTATGCTTTGCAACTTTCGTTGACAGGTAGCTCATCAACGAAATGAGTGATGTAGCAATTGCAGTGTACAATACTTCACAGTTTGATATGCATTTGGTTGTAGGTATTAGATAGGTTTTCTAAGTCATGTTGACTAAGTACTAGATATGCAAAATAGGTTGGTTAATTGTAAATACATTGTGCCTTGTAATTTTGCCTAAGTGAAGACATGTCAACGAAATGAAGATTACTCTATCAATGAAACGAGGAATATACCATCAACGGAATGAAGAATAAAGCTATCAACGAAACACATCTCCCTGCTATCAACGAATCATTATCACTTTTCTGAATAGTTGACAAAGTGATAGTGATAGTTCTCTGACAGATCAAAAGGAGATGTGGAAGTGTACTTTGCATTGGAAGCCATCAAAATGGTCATTGGAAATAAGGAAACATTCCAATTTCCAATTAGGTTCTTGAGTGTGATCATAATAAGCATAAAGACAAAAGACAAGATCTCCAAGGACCATTGGACAAAAGGGATGAAAAGCAAGCTACTGGCGGTTACCTTTAGATTATTTTAGTGTAGCCAAAAATAGCATTGTAAACTTGGGTTATATAACCAAGTGTAGCAGTTCATTTTAAAGATAGAAGAGTGAGATAGAATTAGTTTGTATTAGCTTCTGTAAAGAGCACTCTCACTCTCAATCAAGAACTGAGCAGCTGTGATACTTTTGTAACACATATTATTTCCGCAATAAAAATTATCTCAGTTGGATCCTCAAAACATCCAACTGAAATTTTATATTTGTTTGTGTTTTTATTTCAGTACAGTTTTATTATTGTAAGTTGTTTTAAGTTTCGAAATATCTAGAATTGTATTCAACCCCCCTTCTACAATTCTGTTAGGTCATTTGGGATTAACACCTGAATAAAAGGAAGCATTCTATTTCCATATGGTCAAAAGAGATGATTCTTCAAGGACAATTAGTTAAAAGGCAAATCATTGCAAGGACCATTGGATTTCGAGTGAAAAAGCAAGCTTTTGGACTTTACCTACTGTACACTTTTATGTAGTTCAATTAAGCTTGTAAACTTGGAGTATATAACCAAATGTAGCAATGTTTTTGTAGGTAAGAAATTAGATTTAGTGTTAAGAGCTTAAGAAATATTCCTTTGTAAATTGCTAAATCAAAAATATTGTAACTGCAGCTATGAGTTTGTTCAAAAACTACACAGAGATTTCTCTGGTGGAACAATCAATCCACCTGAATTTTTAATTCTTGTGTTATTAGTTTTCTACAATTTTACATTTCTGTTCTAAAGTTTAGTTCTGTCAGTGAAAAAGAATTGGAAATTTAAAGGATTGTATTCACCCCCCCCCCCTTCTACAATCCTGTGATTTCATTGTTAGGGAATAACAACAACTGTAGTAGCTCAGAAGGCACAGGGTTTTCGAGATCCAAGATGCTTTTATTTTCATTTTGTCTCTTACTTGAGCCTTTTTCTCTTGAATTTTTCGGGCTATAATTTCTTCCTTCTATCGGTTTTTTTCCTCATGAATCTTTTTTCACAATTTTCGAGTTCTGAGCGGCTCTACTTTTTCCTTTCCTTTCTTGTCCTTTGTCTGAGGATTCTTTGGTATGGCTGGCTCATCTATTTGATTATGGTCGGACCTCGTGGTTTTCTCATTCTCATCCCGGCTTGGGGAGGGACCTTCTGCCCGGTTCCTCCTTGTCCTTCGTTTTTAGCGTTGAACCTCCGTACTACTTAAATCACTTGTTGTTTAGTTAGTCCTTCGAAATTTACAGGTTCATCAGCGGTGACATATTGTTAAGCTCTTTGTTCTTTGCTTGTGTGGATGGGGTGTTTTGAGGGCCGAATGAGCTTGTTGATTTTTGATTGCTTCTTTTCAGAGACTTGGCTTTGGGTGTTGGGATCATATTTTGATGAAGTTGATTTTTGTTATTGACATAAGGTCGTGGTCGTTAATCACAAGGTTGGAAATTCAAACCTTCCTTCCAACTTCATTGATAACTTAGATTTTTGGTTATATCTTTTTTTCTTGGACATGCTGGAAACTTGCATGTGAATTGTGATTTAGGTTACCACTAAAGTCTAAACATTGCCGAACCCGGGTGTTGCAGTGACGCTTCCACGACACCTCCGATCTGAGAATAAGTATTTAATTGTGAAAAAAGACCTAGCTTCGAAGAATATATATATGCTTTATATTTTTATAAGTGCTAGTGTGTTTGTGTGTCAATTTTTCAGATCCTATTTCCCTTAATCCTTTTCCCATTTATAGGTAAAATACTAGGATTTAGAGAGTATAATATATGTTTAGTCTCAACTTATCATTCTCTTACAAATTGTGGTTAGAGAGTATGTCAGTAGGATCGTAATTTATCCATTTACATGAGGTCAACAAGTAATAAAATGTCAACCCATTAAAGTGTTGCCACACATCCCTTTATTGTACTATTATTTTATCCTGGACTTGGTGTTAATTTGTTTGGTATTGAACTTGACTTTAGTTAACCCATTGAACTGTTGTCATGCGTCCCTTGGTTGGACTATTATTATTAAACTTGTCTTTGGTTGACTGTGCTTCTAAGCCTAGTATTTATGTATACCGCTAAAGTAAAAAATTTATAAATCACACCTCAATTTTGTATTCAAACCTTGTTCACTTAAAAATGAATTTTTATTCAGCCAAATTTCACACGAACAGTTTTGGATAATTTACAACGCCTTGGTCACCTTATGTTTTTGGGAACCATCTACTTTATAAATTTGGATAAAAGTATACGCCTCGGCAAGCCGAGTCGCAGGAGAAAACATGATTATCCCCGGAGTCATAACTCAAGTTCTAGGTTGTTAAGGTAGGAAAAAACTCCAAAACTTAACAAAATACAAGATCTAAAGATCAATACAAAATTGCGAGTTGAAACTTACAATCCAACTAACTTAGCTTAAAACTAAAGACAGGTACCGAAAACATTTGATCCCAACCCCAATAGTCACACCCGATCCAGCAGCTTCGTCTTCCGATTTCGCTTCTACAACACTGTCTCTTGTAGCTTTTCCTTTTTGAAGTTTCTGAAGTTGCCTAAAGATCACAAATAACTGGACATGGTTCTTGGGGCGTAAGAATGCACACTGAGTTGTTTCCATGTTGCTGCAATGTTCTTTCAAGCATAGGTCCTTTCATCATCTTAGTCCCGGGTATTAGCATCAATTTCACTATCTTCTCCAAAAAGTACTGGTAAGATAGAGCAAGAAAGAAAAGTTCTTAAATCAATTCATGTCTGAAGCTTGAAAATAGTGAGAGAACCTAACAAATATTATGTCCTCCAGATTCAATCCCTTATTTTCGGACTATCTCATAGCCGCCTGCAAATCATTCACATTAATAATCACCTTCAATGTTAGGGTAAACATTCAAATCAGTTCCTTGACATCCACCTTTAATACCCGCAAAGACACTGTGAGAATCAGCCTTTTTCTTTAGGTTTTGAAATTTGTCAAAATAAAAAGTGAAAATTAAATTAGATTTAGGAAGTTAATAAGTCATATAGTAAATCCTCTCTTAGGATTCCTTTTTGACATTTATTGGGAATCAAGTCAAAATGGTCAAACCAAACAAAAATATTTTCTGACATATCTTATTTGACATCGACTTGGGATAGAAATATCAAGCTAATGATGTTTCCTATACTAGGTTATTTTTTGTCAAAGAAAAATAGGCATTGGCTAAAGGCACGAAAACCGAGATATTTCAAACACTGCTTTTATGAGTCAAAACTGTTTGATTTATTAAAAAGAGTGTTGTTCTTAAATGTTTTAGCCTCAAATAGATTTGATATATTTATTTAAACATTTATATCAATATGGCTTGCCAAAAAGCTATGCCAACTTGCCCAAAAATAGATTATATTCCAAAATACCCGTAAATCCTTATCTTTTTGAATAAAATCATTTTTAATTCAAACTTATTTATTCCTTGGAATTCATAGTCATTATTCTACATGGAATATTATGTTTGAATATGTGTCAAGTCAAAAAATTTGTCGAAGTTGTCGGTAAAGACAAATAAATTTTGCGGTCGCTACGAAAGGCTGTTTTAACTTTCGAAAAATCCGAAATAATACTTCCACATATATTTTTGACTTGAAACTTGAAATTTGTCATTAGTATCTCTCTAATTGTAATTTTCATTAGTTTCATAAATTTTGGTAGATTTTGTTCCGAGACCCCTAAAATCGATACATAATTGATTTCATGGTCGCTTCAAAGTCCTCGATCGGATTGAATTTCTTGATGCAATTTTGACCATAATCCTCTAGATACATTTGAAGAGGTTTACCAAAATTTCATAATTTTTGGAGTATTGTTTGATTTATTACAAAAATAGAATTTATTGGTTGTCGGTAAGAGCGTTTTCGCGTTTTTATTTTCTGATACTTTATAAAAACGTGTGGGCACTCTTTTGCATGTAAATTTGAATTGCTCCAGCTGTTCTTATGTGTCCTAAATTACATTTTACCTTTCCCTTATCCTAAAGGATAATGTAGCTTTTAATTTAAGTCAAAAATGCTTAATTTTTTGCTATAAAAAGCCCCTTACCCGCTACTTCATTTCAGGCCCTTTTGAGCCAACAAATTGCTGAAGAAATACACTTAGAAACAATTTCTCTACTGCCCCTAAATATCAAAAAACGTTTTTTTGTGTAAATCCAACTTTACTTCTTAGATCTACTCCATTTTGGCTTGTTTTTCTTCTCCATTCTTGCTCCATAACACCCATCTTTGGTCACCCTTGCTTAGGCCACCCCAAGACCCTTTTAGGAAGTTCATAAGTGACCTTAGGAGCCAAGGAAATTCAGTTTTTAAAGCCCTTATTCCGGCCATTTTCCGACAACTTTCCGGCGACCCTTTCGTGTGTGTTTTTAGGCTTCAATTAGCTCGTATCTCTTGTAGCATACTCTTTTTATAAAAGAGGAGCTTGAGCCTTTGTAAGGTCAAGAGTCATAAGCTAGTTTAGTAGTTCTTGTGTTTGTGTTGATTCGATTTTTGCTTTAATATTGCCTGTATTGTTTAGATCTACACTTACACACACTTACTACACAACACACTTACATTTTGCTCTTATATACACTTGTTCTTGAAGTTTATTCGTGTATTGTATATTTGGCATATACTAAGGTGTTTAAAGATATTGAGTTGTGAATCTCCTCTTACTTGACAAGTAATTCCACAAGTTGTGATTTTTGGATTGAAAGCAAGTGGTTCTATCTTTTGATTTAAGTACAAAAAGCTTACATCTTGTTTTCACCTTAAGTGGTTTAAACTTGATATTAATAAATCAAAAGATTCTTTTTAAATCTTGCTAAACTTAGCCTTAACTTATTTTGAATTTTGATCCATCAAAGTAAGGACTTAAAGTTCAAGATTTAACGAACTATTGTTCAAAACGAGCAAAGTAGTTTTATTCTGAGGCCATTACTTCCATTCGGCCGAATACTCTACTTGTAGTAGTACTTCTTGATTCAAGTTGGTCCTTCACTTATCTTGTCTTTAATTCTTGGATAAGGACTTAACAAATCAAGAATACACGTGTTCATTTTCACAAAGTTCGAACAATACTAGGCCGTATTTGTTATATTCGACCATACTAAGTATTGTTGAACTTTTGAACTATACTAAGACCATATTACTTACTTTCGGCCAAGTATAGAAGTTCGAACTATACTAAGGCCATTCTTGTTACATTCGGCCAAGTGTAGTATTGGTGAGTTCTTGAACTATACATTCGGCCATACTTATTATATTCGGCCAAGTATAGATTTGTAGTGTTATCTTGCACTTACTTGTTCTTAAATGACTTATTCTTTTATAGTTTGTGCGTTTAGTACTTAATCTGTTTTCTTCGAAAACCCGTGACATAGCCTAGCTCATATATAATATATAGGCCTTAGCCATTTATATACTTATATATTGTTGTTTGTGATTTAGTACCGTAATATACTAAGTCATATAATCTTTTATCTTATAAGGTTATTGGTTGCGTAGTACTTGTATTCTAATCTTTGTAGTGAGGTGAAGCGAAGTGAGGTGATCCTTGTTCTAAGACCCAAGTCTTAGGCATACTAACGGGGAGTTAGTAGCCTTTGCACCGTGAAGAAAAGGAAAGATCCAAGACCTAAGACCTAAGAACTAAGATCCAAGATCGGCAAAGTTGTAGAAGTACATAGTCTACAATGGTATTTGCAAGTCTTTGAGGAGGTAACTAGGTGTTACGCTCCAAGATAAGTCTTGTGTTTGTAGTTTGCTATTCTATTTTGAGGAGGTTACAGTTGTGTTTCGCTCCAAGATAAATAGATAGTGGTTAGTTTGTAAAGGCTTCTCTTCCTACTATAAAGGAGTTTCTTTACAGTGGTAAAAATCTCGACTCTGGAAGGAGCTCAAAAATTTTGATGGCACAAATTTTGCTACTTGGAAAACAAGATTTAGAATATATGCTAGATCCCAAGGAGTAAGGGTTTGGATGGCCATAGAAGATGGTGTCTCTATACATACGAAAGAAGTAGGAGAAGAGATTGTCGAAAAGAAAGTGAGTGAATATACTCCCGATGAAGAAGTTCGAATGAACATTGCCGCGAAAGCAGAAATGGTTCTTACTAGTGCACTTGCAGAAAAAGAATACAAATGTGTTAATAATTACAAGTCCGCATAAGAAATATGGAACAAATTGGTTATCACTTATGAGGGTACTAAAGATATTAAAGAATCCCGAATGGATACTTTGATACAAGAGTATGAAAATTTTAAACTCCTCAAAAGTGAAACCATTATCGATATGGAAACGAGATTTACTCGTATAATCGATGAACTTTCATAACTCGGAAAGGCTTATACAGTTAATGAGAAAAATCGTAGGATTTTAAAAGCCTTGCCTCCAAGTTGGAAAGTTAAAGTTACCACTATAAAAGAAATGCATAACTTGAATTCATACTCCATCGATAGTTTATTTGGAAATCTTCGTGCCTACGAGGAAGATAATATTCCCCAAAAGGTCCTTCCTAAAACGGAAGAAAAACGAAAGAATATAGCTTTGAAAGCTATACTAATCGATGAAGATGAAAACGACGATGAGTTAAATGAAGAATTGCAAAATCTCGATGAACAAGAGATTTCATTACTTTCGAGACAACTACGTCAGGTTTTGCAAAGTAAAGCTCAACGGTACGGAAAAGGATTCCTTAAATCGAGTGATCAACGTGTGTTTAACTCGAAAGGAAGACCAAATTATAAAAGTAATAACAATTTTCCGACCTCGAACTTTAACAAAGGCAAAGGTGTTCAACAAGCTAATAACGCTTATAATAATAATTCGGGTTATTCGAATAATTATACATCACGTAAGCCGAAGGAATCGTCAAACGAAGAAGCACATGATTTGTGTTTCGAATGTAAACAACCCGGTCACTTTAAAAGGGAATGTCCAAGATTGGCTAAAGGTCGTAGCCTTGTTGCCGAGAATGGATGGGACTTAAGAGAGGATGAAGAAACTCTCGAACAAAGTGAGGAAATTGTTAACTTGTTTTTGATGGCTATTGGTGACGAAGCTACACCAACGGAAATCTCTACTACGAAACAAGAGGTATGCCTAAATTCGATTAATATTTCGGTATCTAGTAGTAGTGACAATATTGATTTAGATATATCTAAAGTTGACCATACAAGTTTGGATGTACCAAAGCTTATTGATCTTGTGAATATGTTGCGAACAAGTCATGACGCTCTTAGCCAAAAATATATCGAATCTAATTCCGAAAGGAATAGATATCGAGATATAAGTGCTAATTTACAAAAAAGGAGTAATTCATTTGACTAGTGTTCATAAAAATGACACAGAATATAACATACTTCTATTGTCACAAAAAGAGCGCTTGATGGTTGATAATAATATCAAGGATGAAAATATTCAAGAACTTGAAATCAAAAATATTTCCTTCATATTACAAACGGAAGATTTGGAGAATGACAAGATTCAATTATCCAAAAACACTAGTGATCTTCATGTCGAGATTCTTAATTTAAAGATCTGAAATGAATCTTTGATTCATGAAAATGAAGCACGAAGTGAACGGATAAAGGAACTTGAACAATCTCTAACGGGAGATATTGAGGAAGAGCTTCGTGAAGTCTTAGAAAGAAAAAGTACTTGACTTCCAAGTGACCATGTCACAAAAGGATTCCGATCTTGCTAGGATTACTAGCTTGCTCGAAACCGAATCAAAGGAACGAGAATATGCAATCTCGGAACTTAAATCGGTTCACTTGGAAAGTCAAAGGCTTCAAAATGAAAATAACAAACTCTTAGCTCAAATCATTCATCAAGAAACCTTTCTAAATAATAAGATTAATATCTTGTTAACGGAAAAGGAAAATTTGAGAGAACCGTTAGACAATTCACAAAGAGTAGTGCCATACTTGACAAGATGGTGTTTAACTCGAAAGAATCATTTAACCGTGAAGGTTTAGGATACAATGTGAACTCTCCTCCTAAACGAGAAGTTCAAACTCCTAAAACCTCAAAGGCTACTACCCCGAAATCATCTTCTACTAAATGTTCATATTACAGTTTAAGTGGACATACAAGTCTCTTCTGAAAAGCTAAAAAAGGTGAAAGTAATGGAAAGTATAAGTGGATTCCTAAAGGTGAAAAGCCAAAGAAAGATAAAGAAACCAAAGTTGCTCAAAAGAAACCGAATGTGGTTAAAAATAATGTTAAGCAACAAAAGTTTCATTATCATCAAAGACCGATTGGTTTTCAATAAAGGAACATGAAAAATCTAGCAAGTACTAGTACTAACAATACTAAACATTCGAATGTTCCTAAGCAAGGTTACAATTCTAGAAATCCAAATGGTCATGGTTATACTCGTCATGTCAATGCTTATTCTATGCCTAGAAATGTGAGTTATAACAATAGTAGATTAAGTCAATATGCCAATGTTAGTCGAAATGCATATGTTAGAAATAACATGAACTACCATGCTAATGATCATTCTAGAGATTCAATTATTACTATATTTCCCTGTAGTGATAATAATCATGCTTTTCGTGGTAATCCAAAGTATATGCCAAGGAGAAATCCTTATCATATTTCTAGTAGGAATCAAGCATCTAGAAATGACATTATTTATGTGAATGATTATCCTATGCCTAGATTTATCTATGAAAATTATCATTTGCCTTATGATGTACTAACACCCGGACCCTCAAGTAAGAAGGGTACCAAAAGGTTTAATTAATCGTTTATGTAGGTGTGCCTTGTTGCTAAGAAAGATGTGTGGTACCTCGATAGTGGTTGTTCACGGCACATGACCGTAATTAAATATCTTTTGAACAACATTAGAAAGGTAACTGCCGGAGTTGTAACGTTTGGAGATAGTAGCAACGGCGACATCATTGGCATTAGTGATATATGTAATGATAAGTTTAAAATATGTGATGTACAATTAGTCACCGGACTAAAGTACAATTTACTTTCGATTAGTCAATTGTGTGATAATGATTACAAAGTTACTGTTGCCCAGTAATAAATAATTGTAGAAGGGGGGTTGAATACAATTGTATAAGATTATCGACTTTAAACACAAATATGAATAATAAAAGCTTTATTAATTCTAATATAAAACTGTTACAAACTCTCTCAAGAAATTCTGATGTTCTTGAGAGCTTCTAGGTTACAATTTACTCGTGTATGCGATTGATTTAAAATCAAAACCTAAACTGTGTTTATATACTACACACAGCTTCTCTATCGATTACAAGATACATCCAAATAAATTACAAACTATATTGAAACATATCCCAACCGACAGCTCCATTCCTATTAACTAAGAACCGAAAAAATAAACTTCCTTCTTTAACTGAACTCCATAATTAACTCGAAGTAGTAATCCTGATCAGCTTCCAGTCCTGATGATAATACTGATCACAGTCCTGGTAGCAATCCTGATACTGACGCTCGTGCAATACTGATGACGTCAACAATCCTGATCAGTTTAGTCCAGATCCTGATGATCATTGAATCCTGATCTAACAATCTTCCCCAATCTCATACTTTGTAAAATAAAGTATAGATTTCTAAAATCAATGATGCCAAAAACTTATTTACAAAATGTACAAGAAACTACAGCAGCAAACTTATCTTTTTAGATTTTCTGATAGAACAAATTCATCTTCAAGAAGCTTGTCAGTAATCTTTCTTCTTTGTCTTCAAGAATCTGAATTAGTCTTTCCTTAAGATTTTTGAGTTCTTCATCTTCCTCATTTATCTGGTAGATAGCTGCTCTAATATTCTGAATTAAACTTCTCTATAGACTATGTTCTTCAACCAGGAGGTAAGCAATTTCCTTCCCATTAGGATTAAGAGTCAATTTTTTCATACCAAGAGACATTTCTTTAACAACAGTGCCTCTTTGCATTTCAACATCTTGATCTCTCAGATTTAAGTACATGGGAGTATAATCACCATTAAAATTTCTTCCTTCATCAAATCTTCTCCTTATGGTTGATAGAATCATATCTGGCCATTTCTTGCACACTTTATTTTTCCATTTAAGCAGATAGTGAACATATTTCAGTTCCTTTGTGGTTTTAACCAACAGCTCTTGAATGGACATAACCTTCACACTTCCATCTTTCATGAAGTACAGAAGCTTCTCTTTCTTTTTAGCACCATCATGACAATCTAAAACTATATCAACATCTAGTAAATTGTTCAGGTGTTCAGAAGTTAAATTACGTCCAATATCAGTCAATGAGTGAGGGTCAACATATGGCATGTTCAGAAACTCAACATCTCTGTGACCTATACCTCCTCTTGAATTGTGTGGCATTTGCTTTACGCTTGAAAACATTTGTAACCAGAGTGCTTTAGATCTTTGTGAACCAGAAAAGTCTGCAACACTGGAGACATTTGTTACAATTCCACCTGACTGATAATTGATAGGTCTATCACACCTTAAAGTGTCTATGTGCTTCCACTTCTTATCCTTTTCTTTCTCAAGAACATAGCTCTTCTCTATCTTGTGTTGTTGTCTTCATGAGTTTCTCCACAACAATCTGTTAGAGTTTTTCAGCTTTTACACATAGAGATTGAAATCTATATTTGTTGTTCTTGTGACTTCTTTTCTTCTAGCTTCTTCTTCTTCATCCACTTCTTCATTATGAGAATCAATCACAATAGACAATATTAACAAATCAATCTCTTGTAAAATTTAGATTCATCAGGACCTTGAGCAATGTCAGGATTAGAATCTGGAATTTGAATTGTATTACTAATGAGAGTTGACTGTATTAATCTTCTCCTCAATTGTGGTCCATCATCTCTTTCTTGATCTTCTTCCTGAATAATAGTCCTGATAGCTAGAGTATCAGGAGCTATAGGAGTTTGAGAAGCATCAGGAATTTCTTTAATTCTTACACCTCTAGACCTTGTCTGTCTAGGCATTGTTTGATTTGACCTTCTCCCTCTTCTTGCACCTCTCCTACCTCTACCTCCTCTTCCTCTAACTGGAGTAGGGTTGTTAAAGCTTTCCATGATCTCTTGTTGTTGTCTCAGAAATTCTTCTTGAGATAGATCAGGATATTCTTCAGTTGAAATTGAGAGTTCTTTCCTTTCAAACAACTGTTGAACTCTCTTATCAGTATGATAAAGAGTAACAACATTGCCATCTCTTGTCTTGAACTTCTGGAATAGATTTGCAGCATCCTCAGGATTTTCAATTAGCACATCTTCATTACCTTCAGGAATTGTAGAGAGTGTTTGTCCATGACCAGGTGTCAGGATTTGATCAGCCATCAGGATTTGATCACCTGTCAGGATTTGCTCTTCCGTCAGGATCTGAGATTTTACCAAAGTCCTTACTGTTCTAATTCCAGAATCAGAAACATGAGTTGACTGCATGGATTGAATTTGAGAAGTTTGAATTGTAGACTTCACCATAGTAGTATCAGAGGTTCCTCCTTGTAATACCATATCATCACCATCATGTCCAGTATGATCATCATCATTATTCTTTCTCAATACTAGATCAGGTGTGCATTTTGTCTGACTGACCTTCTCCCCCTTTTTGGCATCAGGATTTGATAAAAGATTTAAAATCAAGGAAAGAGAGGCTTGAATGTCAGTTACCTTGGAATCCAAAGAATCATTTCTGTTGTTGATGTGAGACTGTTCAGTAATAAGTGACTTAACATGAGATTCCACAACTCTCAATTGCAGAGCAGTTGGTGCCTTTGTCAAGTTCTTGGAAATATCAGACATCACCAATTCAGTAGCAGCTTTCACAGAATCAATTTCATCCTTGAGGCTCTTAGATAAAAGAGTCGTAGCCTTCAAGTGATTCCTTACATCTTCATTCTCAATTAAGCTTGCAGCATAAGAAGCATGTTGTAAAGCACATGGGTAGCTAACAGGATCAGCAGACCTGTAGCAATCATTATCCCACTCATGTCTTCTTAGCTATTCAGCAGGATCAATTGCAGAAGGACCAAAAAAGTCTTGTCTAAAATCTTTTCCTGTAGTAGCCTTGCCAGCCATGAAAGTGCTTGAAGAACCAAAATTAGTTCCAAGACTAGATTTAATTGCTGTAACAAGCTGATCCTTCTCAATATCCTCATCATCATCATCATCATCATCATCATCATCATCACTGTCATCAGAATCATCATTATTAGTAGGATCAGGAAGAATAATACCTTTAAGGTTATCCTGATGATATGTGATAGGAGCTTTCATTGGCCTTGAGCTAAGTGGTTGGATCAGGATTGGATCAGCATCAGGAGCACCACTAGCGTTAGGAGCAACACCGTCAGGATTTGATTGGCATGTATCAGTATTTGCTACCAATGGTTCTTGTGGAGCATGAGGTTCAGAAGCTGCTTCAACACTTTGAGTTGGAGATTCTTGTGTGCTTCCCTCAATGACAGTGTTCTCGACCAAAATTTCCATTTCAGGAATAGTAGAAGTCCCTTGAGCAGTGTCAGGAAACTCCTTAGAAACTGTAGCTGATTTGCCTGCATCCTCACTTTGAGAGGATGGTTCTTGTGGAGCAGGAATGTAAATGTCTTCATTCTCCCTTTGAGAAAATGGTTATTGTGTGACCATTCCTTCAGTTGTGCCTTCACTCACACTTTGAGTAAGTGGTTCTTGTGTGGCTGGATCTTCAGTAGCTGCTGAACCACTTTGAGGTTCAGGTTCTTGTGGGCTAGATCTCTTCTGCCTTCCTTTTATGTTGCATTGGAGGTGTAAACCCAATCCTGGAAGCAGTCTCTGCAACCCTCTCCCATGAAATTTCAACTATCCTTTTAGCTGGAGAGGCTGGAGAATCAGAGATAGAGACAATCTTTTCTTGTGATGCATCAGGAATACCAACGTCAGGATTTGCTTGAGCATCAGGATTTGACGACTCATCAGGATTTGAAGTGTCCTGAACATCAGTATCCTGCTTCTTCAAAGGAATATGATACCTGCTTTTGATTAACTTTCTTTTCTTCTGTGGCTTAACAGATGGTGCCACAGCTTCACTTACAGTATCATCAACTTCCTTGTTCATCTTAAACTTAAAGGATAATGGCATACCATCCTTAGAATCAGATTGATCCCTTAGAACCAACTTTCTTTTAACAGAAACCTCCTCAACCTTATCAACTGTCTTCACCAGGACCCCTTGTACACCCCCTTGTTTCTTCTGTTTGGTGAGTGGTGTAGAGGAGAAATCCTTTGATCCTGATTGCCTTCCAGACACATAAAATCTAGCTGATTTCTTTGATTTTACAACTACAATCTTTTGAGAGACAGTAGAGGTGGTTGTAGAGTGTTTGGACTGTTTGGGTGGGATGTTTGGGTCAGGAACAAGGTGTGATTGGCCTTGCCCCATAGCATCAGAAACTGATCTGTTGCCCAGTAAATAACAATTGTAGAAGGGGGTTGAATACAATTGTATAAGATTCTCGACTTTATATAACACAAATATGAAAGATCAATAACAATAACAATAACAATAACAGCTTTATTAACTTTGATATAAAACTGTTACAAACTCTTTTAAGAAATTCTGATGTTCTTAAGAGCTGCTAGCTTACAAAAAACTCTCTCAAGAAATTCTGTTCTTAAGAGCTTCTCTTCGATTATGTTCTCTCTCGAATGAATACATAAATCGAAACCAAAACTGTGTTTATATAGTGCACACAGCTTCTCTATCAATAACAAGATAAGTCCTAATCAATAACAAAGATAGAAACCTATCCTTAATCGATAGCTACATTCTACAAACCAGGAACAAATAGAATAAACTTCCATGTTTATCTAGACTCCAAATATAACTCGAAGTAGGAATCCTGATCAGCTTCAAGTTCTGATGATCAATCCTGATCATAGTCTGAGTAGGAATCCTGATGATCAATAAGATACTAACGCTTGATCAAATACTGATGACCATGCAATACTGATGACGTCAGCAATCCTGATCAGTTGAGTCTAGCTTCTGACGATCATTGAATTCTGATCTAACAATCTCCCCCAATCTCATACTTTGTGAAATAAAGTATAGATTCCAAATATTCAATGATGTCAAAAACATGTATCAAAATGTACAAGTATCTTCAGAAACAACTTATCTGTTTAAGCTTTGTGATAGAACAGATTCATCTTCAAGAAGTTGGATAATAAACTTTCTTCTTTTTCTTCAAGAATTTGAATCAGTCTTTCCTTAAGATTTCTGAGTTCTTCATCTTCCTCATTAATCTGGTAGATAGCTGCTCTGAGATTCTGTATGGAGCTTTTCTGTAGACTGTGCTCTTCAAGCAAAAGATAAGCAATTTCCTTCCCATCAGGATTGAGAGTAAGTTGGGTCATACCAAAAGTTACTTCTTTAACAGCAGTACCTCTTTGCATTTCCACATCCTGACCTCTTTGATTTAAGTACATGGGAATATAATTACCATCGAAATTACTGTTTCCATCCAGTCTTCTTCTTATAGTTGACAAAATCATGTCAGCCCATACTTTGTACACTTGGTTCTTCCATCTTAACAGATAGTGAACATATTTCAGTTCCTGTGTAGTTTTCATCAGCAGATCTTGAATAGATAGAATCTTCACACTACCATCTTTCATGAAGTACAGAAGCTTTTCTTTCTTTTCAAAACCATCATGACAATCTATAACTATATCAACAGCTAATAAATTGTTCAGGTTTTCAGAAGTTAAAGTACCTCCAATTTCTGTCAAGGAGTAAGGATCAACATATGACATATTCAGATATTCACCATCTCTGTGTCCAATACCTCCTCTTGAATTACTTGACAATTGCTTCAGATTTGAAAACATCTTTAACCAGAGTGTTTTTGATCTAGCCATATCAGACAAATCAACAACACTTGAAGCGCTTGTAATAATTCCACCAGACTGAAAATTGATAGGTGTATCACAACTTAATGTGCTAATATGTTTCCACTTCTTGTATTTCTCCTTTTCATGAGCGTAGATTCTTTCAAGTAAAGATTCTTGTCTTCTTGAATTTCTCCATTTTCTTTCATTTGAAACTTTAAGCCTTTGTAGATAGAGATTAAAATCTTCATTTGTTCTCTTTGTAATATCTCTTCTTCTGGCTTCTTCTTCTTCATCTACTTCTTTGTTGTGACAATCAACAACAGTAGATAAGATTATCAAATCAACTTCTTGCAGAATTTCAGATTCGTCAGGATCTTGAATATTGTCAGGATTAGAATCTTCAATTTGATTTGTATTGCTGAGAGTTGATTTACTTGACTTTCTTCTCAATTCAGGTTCTTCTTCAACAATTCCATCATCACCAAAAGTAGATCTGTCAGGAACTACTAGAGTTTGAATAGGTTCAGGAATTTCTTCAATTCTTAACCCTCTAGACCTTGTCTGTCTAGGTACTGTTTGAGTTGAAGAACCTCTTTTACTTCTTCTAGCACCTCTTCTACCTCTGCTTCCTCTACCTCTAGCAGGAGCAGTATAGCTTTCCATTGTCTCTCTTTGTAGTCTCAAGAATTCTTCATGTGAGAGATCTGGATATTCTTCACTTGCTGTAGAGAGTGCTTTTCTTGCATATAATTGTTGAACTCTTTTATCAGTGTGATATAGAGTAACAATTCTGTCGTCTTTTGTAGAAAACTTCTGGAATAAATTTGATGCATCTTCAGGATTATCAATAATTACATCTTCATCACCTTCAGGAATTGTAGCAAGAATGTGTCCATGACCAGGTGTCAGGATTTGATCTTCCGTCAGGATCTGAGATTGCACCAATGTTCTTACTGTCTTAACTCCAGAATCAGAAACATGAGTTGACTGCGTTGTTTGACTTTGAGAAGTTTGGATTGTCTTCATAACAACAGCATCAGAGGTTTCTCCTTGTATCGCTTTGTCACCACCATCATCTCCAGTATCATCATCATTATTTCTTAATACTAGATCAGGTGTACATTTTGTCTGAATAACCTTCTCCCCCTTTTTGACATCAGGATTTGACAATAATTGCAAAATTAAGGAAAGAGAGGCTTGAATTTCAGTTACCTTAGTATCCAGAGAATCAATTCTTTGATTGATGGAGGTTTGTTCTGAAACAACAGATTTCACTTGGGATTCCACTACCCTCAGTTGTAAAGTAGTAGGCACCTTTGTAAAATTATTAAAGATATCAGTCCTCACTTTTTCAGTTGAACCCTTGATAGAATCAATCTCACTTTTCAGGCTTTTGGATAACAGAGTAGTAGCCTTCAGATGATTCTTCAAGTCTTGATTCTCTATAGACTTCACTGCATTATAGGCATGTTCAATAGTAGAAGAAAAACTGATAGATTCATCAGACTGGTGCCATGAATTGTTCCATTCATTCTGTCTAAATGCCTCTGCAGGATCAAAGGAAGGAGTAGAAAAATCTTGTCTCTGATCTTTCCCAGTGAAAGCATTGCTAGCCATATATGTACTTGATGAACCAAAATTAGTTCCAAGACTAATCTTGAGTGCTGTAGCAAGCTGTTCCTTCTCTTTTCTTTCAGTTTATCCTGTGGTCCTGAGATAGGATGATCCATTGGTCTTGAACGAAGTGGCTGTAACAAAATAGGTTCATGATCAGGAGCACCACTAGCGTCAGGATGAACATCGTCAGGATTTGATATGCGTGCATCAGTATTTGCTACCAATGGTTCTTGTGGAGCTTGAGGTTCAGAAGCTGCTTCAACACTTTGAGCTAAAGGTTCTTGTGTGCTTCCCTCATTGACAATGTTCTCGACCAATCTTTCAACAGAAGCTGTAGCTTTGCCTGCATCTTCACTTTGAGAAGATGGTTCTTGTGTAGATGGAATGTTGATGTCTTCATTCTCCCTTTGAGAAAATGGTTCTTGTGTGACCATTCCACTAGCTAAGCCTTCACCCAAACTTTGATTGAGTGGTTCTTGTGTGGCAGGATCAACAGTAGCTGCTGAATTACTCTGAAATTCAGGTTCATGTGGGCTTGATCCTTTCAGCTTCTTCTATCTCTGATAGACTAACTCTTCTGCATTCCTCCTTTTCTTTGATGTAGGTGTAAGACCAACCAAGGAAGCAGTTGTAGATACCTTCTCCCAAGAATGTCCTCGAATCTGAGATGGAGAGGCTGGAGAGTCTGATATAGAGACAACTTTTGTTGCTGCATCAGGAATACTAACATCAGGATTTGATGTCTGAATATCAGTATCCTTCATTTGCACTGTCAAAGGAATATGATACCTGCTCTTTGATAATTTCCTTGTCTTTTGTGGTTTTGATAAAAGTACCACAGCTTTAGTAGCAGTATCAGCAACTTCCTTGTTCACATTCATCACAGAGGATATAGGTAAGTCATCCTCGGAATCACTTTCATCAATCAACCTTAACTTCCTTTTCACAGGAACATCCTTAACAACCTTATCAGCTTTCTTGACCAGGACCCCTTGTACACCCCCTTGTATCTTCTTTTTAGTGAGTGGTGTAGAGGAAAAATCCTTTGAACCTGATTGCCTTCCAGACACATCAGTTCTAGCTGATTTCTTTGATTTTACAACTAAAGTCTTTTGAGAGACAGTAGAGGTGGTTGTTAACTGTTTAGACTGTTTAGGTTGCATGCTTGTGTCAGGAACAAGGTGGGTTGGTCCTTGTACCATAGCATTAGAAAGTAGTCCATAACGAGTAGGCATTTTCTGATGTAAGAAAAACCTAACCTCATCAGGAATAAAAGCATGTCCGCACAAAATATTTTGCCATATCAGGATTGAAAAAAAATATTCAATAAGATTAAAATAAAATTTTATTTAAGAAAACAAAATTTATTTTAACAATCCTGAATAGCGTTTTGGTTTAAGAAAAATAACCAAATTAATGGTCATAGAATTAAAACACGCTTACCAGCAAACGAGGCAAAAATATTTATGGAAAACCGAACCGTCTCATCGAGATTGTAGAAATGACCTGCACCCTTAATACACATTCTCTATAAAAGAGAACTGTTAAACAATCATCATATATCTATTAAAACACAAACCCTCTCCAGAGAAAAACTTACGAAACCTTTCACCTTCTTTGTTTTTCAATGGCTGCCAACAATCAAAACAACATACCTGATGAAGAACTTGATAGAATTTGGCAACAAATGGATGAGGCTCTAACAGAGATGGCAGAGCAAGAGGGACCTCAGCCTATTCCTGATCCACAGGAGCATCATGCTAATTTGCAGGGCACGTGTTCATGCTTATCTGTAAAGCACGAGTTCCTGAGTAGAAAATAGACTAGGAAAACAAATATGTAATTTCCATATTTCATGTGTAATGTATCTTCAAGTATTAATGAAATTTGTCTATTTTCTCAATTGTTTTCTTCCTGTTCTTGCCTGCAAAATTTGTTAGTAACACTCATAGTGATATAGATATGATAAATAATAAACTCTGATAATAATGAAATTGAGATTGATAATTAAGACTGAAAACTTAATCAAAGACTAAGTAATAATCTAATTGTCCAGAGTTTACCAGGAGTGTTGATGACAAATTAGTATAGAACCTCTGGTTTTCATACCAGCTTCAATCATCTGAGCATCAGGATTTGACCAGTTGACTTCCTGTCAGGATTGAAACCTATCAGGATTTGATCAAAGATACATACCTTTCTGAATAACCATCAGATTTGACAGTTATCAGGATTTCCTCTCTGTAGCTTTTCCTCAGAAATTCTCAAAATTCATCATTCCAAGTTCATTCACCAACTTATTGAAAGTAGCTTCAGGTAGTGGCTTGGTGAATATATCAGCTAGTTGTTGATCAGTAGGAACAAAGTGAAGTTCAATTGTTCCTTCCAGAACCTGTTCTCTTATAAAGTGATATCTGATACTTATGTGTTTAGTAAGAGAATGCTGAACTGGATTTCCTGTCATTGCAATAGCACTCTGGTTATCACAATAAATAGGGATTTTTGAGTATGACATGCCATAATCTAACAACTGATTTCTCATCCACATTATCTGAGCACAACAACTTCCTGCAGCAATGTACTCAGCTTCTGCAGTTGAAGTGGAAATAGATTTCTGCTTTTTACTGAACCATGAAACTAGTCTTCCACCCAAAAACTGACAACTTCCTGAAGTACTTTTCCTGTCTATTTTGCATCCTGCAAAATCAGCATCTGAATAACCACACAACCCAAAATCTGATTCCCTTGCATACCAAAGGCCAAGTGAAGGAGTGCCTTTGAGATATCTGAAAATTCTTTTGACTGCAATCAGATGTGGTTCTCTAGGTTTTGCTTGAAATCTTGCACATAGACAGGTTGCAAACATGATATCTGGTCTACTGGCAGTGAGATACAATAAAGAGCCAATCATTCCTCTGTAGTGAGTTACATCTACCTCTTCACCTTGATCAGGATCAAGTTTGGTAGCTGTAGCTATGGGAGTTGAAGCAGGAGTATTGTCTTGCATGTTAAACCTTGTTAGTAAATTCCTTGTGTATTTAGACTGATTAATAAAAATCCCTTCATCAGTCTGTTTAACTTGAAGACCCAGAAAGTAACTCATTTCTCCCATCATGCTCATTTGATATCTTGACTGCATAAGCTTGGAAAACTTTTCACACAGCTTATTGTTTGTTGACCCAAAAATGATATCATCAACATAAATCTGAACTAACAGCAAATCCTTACCATGATTCAAATAAAATATAGTTTTATCAATTGCACCTCTTTTGAATCCACTTTCCAGTAAGAATTGAGCTAAGGTTTCATACCATGCTCTTGGAGCTTGCTTTAGTCCATAAAGTGCCTTATCCAGTCTGTAGACATGATCTGGATATTTAGGATCTATGAAACCAGGAGGTTGTTCAACATAAACTTCTTCCTCCAGTTCACCATTTAAGAAAGCACTTTTAACATCCATCTGGAAAACCTTGAATTTCTTATGTGCTGCATAAGCAAGAAATATCCTGATGGCTTCTAGTCTTGCAACAGGAGCAAAAGTTTCATCATAGTCAATTCCCTCTTGTTGGGAATACCCCTTTGCAACTAGTCTAGCTTTGTTTCTGATAATGACTCCATCAGAATCAGTCTTGTTCTTGAAAATCCACTTTGTACCAACAATTGATCTATTCTTTGGTCTTGGTACCAGTTTCCAGACTTCATTCCTTTCAAATTCATTCAGTTCTTCTTGCATTGCAGTAACCCAATCAGCATCTTTAAGTGCATCTTCAACTTTCTTAGGCTCCTCCTTGGATAGAAAGTTATTATATAAACATTCATTCTGAGTTGCACTTCTTGTTTGAACACCTGCATCAGGATCTCCAATTATCAAATCAGGAGTATGATCTTTTGTCCATTTCCTTGATGGTGTCAAATTGTTTCTTGAAGTAGATGCTCCCCCTGGATTGGTGTTATCTTGATTGAAAGAATTTGATTGATTTGAAGCTCTCCCTGAATTATTGCTATGCCCTCCTGATGTGTTATCAGGATCTTCACTTGAATCAGTATCTGAAGAATTTTGTCCTGATGATTGAGTTGACTCTGAACTTGTAGTTGAATGTCGTTGCTCCCCCTCAACATTAGCACTACTAGTTGTATCACTGTTGTTTGCATCATCAGTATTAGCACCATCAGTACCTGGTGAGTCATCAGGATTTGGTGACCCATCAGTATCTGATGAATTGACATGATCTGATTCAATTTCTTCAGGTTCCTTGGAAGCTTCATTTTCAAATAACAATCTATCATGCGAGTCTTCAATGATTCCAGTTATCTTCTTATCATCAAAAGATACATGAATTGACTCCATGACAGTTCTTGTTCTCAAATTAAAAACTCTGAAGGCTCTTGATGTAGGATAACCTATGAATATTCCTTCATCAGCCTTTGTTTCAAATTTCCCTAGCTGTTCAGGATGAGTTCTGAGAACAAAACATTTACAGCCAAACACATGCAGATGCTTCAGACTTGGTTTCTTCTTTTTGAGTGACTGATAAGGAGTGACACCATGCCTGTTTATCAATGTAAGATTTTGTGTATAGCATGCTGTGTTGACTGCTTCTGCCCAGAAATATGTAGGTAATTTAGCTTCTTCCAACATAGTTCTGCCAGCTTCAATAAGAGTTCTATTCTTCCTTTCTACTACTCCATTTTGCTGAGGTGTGCCAGGAGCAGAGAATTGTTGAATGATTCCTTTGTATTTGCAGAACTCTTCCATCTTTGAATTCTTAAATTCAGTACCATTATCACTTCTCAGAATCTTGACTTTGTACTTTGTGGTTGTCTCAATCATTCTCACATGATCCAACAGAACTTCAGGAGTTTCATCTTTTCTGTGCAGAAAATACACCCAGGTGAATCTAGAATATTCATCAACAATTACAAGAGTGTACCTTTTCTTACTGATGGACATGATGTTGACTGGACCAAACAGATCAAGATGTAGCATGTGATATGGTTCTTCAATAGAGGATTCTGATTTACTCTGGAATGATGTCCTTCTTTGTTTTGCTTTTTGGCATGCATCACAGAGTCCATCAGGTGTATATAAGACATTAGGTAATCCTCTTACTAACTCTTTCTTAACCAACTCATTGATGTTGCTGAAGTTGAGATGAGAAAGCTTCTTGTGCCAATTCCAACTTTCATCTACTGAAGCTTTACTGATGAAACATGTAGGGGAGCCATCAGTATCTGAGAGAATGTTGGCTTCATTTATGTTACCATGCCTGTAGCCAGTTAGTGCTATCTTCCCTGTTGCTTTACTGACTACTTCACAATGTGTGGAATAGAAATTGACATGATAACCTCTGTCAGTGATTTGACTAATACTCAACAAGTTGTGTTTTAGTCCCTTCACTAGAGCTACTTTTTCAATGATGACATTTCCAATGATTATATTGCCATATCCCAAGGTTTGTCCAATGTTGCCATCTCCATAAGACACAGTTGGGCCAGCTTTTTCCTCATATTCTGATAACAGGGCTTTGTTTCCAGTCATGTGCACAGAACATCCACTATCCATGACTAACACATTTTTCTTTTTACCCTGCATCAGAATAGTAAAACACTAGTCAGAATGTTTAGGAACCCACACTTGTTGGATTCCTTGTTCATGCATTTTATTAAATTTAACAGCAGAAGACTTTTTGACTTTAGCAGTCCTGACAGGATTTACTCCATCAGGATTTGCTTTGTCAGTATCAGTATTAACAAAAGCATGCTTCACTATGACATTTTCAGTTCTATCAGACTTTGTACTACTTTCAAACTTAGGCAATGGATCATAAAAGTTATAGTACAAATCATGATACTCTTTACATGTATGAATAGAATGCCATATACTACCACAATGAAAACAGGAATTCTGTGGTTTGTAAAATACTGATCTATTCCTAACATCAGACTTAGGAATTTCAGCAATTTTCTTCTTACTCTTTTTACAATCAATAGCAAGATGATTAGAGTTACCACAGTTAAAACAACTCTTTCTAGGTGCATTTGGGATATACTTATAACCATTTTCTTTATTGATCCCAATTTTACCATTCCTGTTTCTCTTAACAGTAGCTTCCTCTTTCTTATCTGTAACCTCACAGATTTTATCCTTAAGCTGTTTCTGAGACAATAGACCTATATTCTTAGTGACTTTGTTCATGACAGGTTTAGACTTTATAATTTTAATTCCTTGAGTAGAAGAAGACCCCTTTTCAAAAGTAGAATTGGAATCCTTACCAAAAACAAAATTAACAGGAGTAATCTTAGATTTGGTTGAGTCTATAACATGTCTATAGGTCTTTGGACTGACTGTCTCATCAATGACAATTTTCTCTGCTAATTTCTTATCTTCATCTGACTTATATCCTAGACACTCTTTCCAATTCTTAGAGGTATTAATCTCATGAAATTTCCTACCAGAGTCTGTCCAGGTTCTGATTTTCTCATTAGCAAATTCAAGTTCTTTTTCAAGGGAAGTACATTTAGATGTCATCTCTAAGTGCATGTGTTTAGCATTATCACATTCTTTTTGTACTTCTTGCATACGAGAAAATTCAGCTTCTAATATCTCATTCCTCTTTCTAAGGTCAGACATCTCAGATAAGATTCTAGTATTCTCAGCAGTTTGACTTCTAAAGCTAATATGTAATGACTTTAGAAAACGTCTTAACTCAGAAGCATTATCAGTATCAAAATCAAAGATAGTATTTAGTACCTTATCATCAGGAGCAGCAGTTACATCAGCATTGGCCATTAACGCATAGTTGACTACCTCAGTATCAGATTCTGAGGAAGAGTCCATCCAATCCTTGCTTGATGTGATGAGTGCCTTTGTCTTGTTGCATTCAGAAGCAAAGTGACCCATACCATTACACTTGTAGCATCTAACCTTTGACTTGTCAAATTTGCTACCCTTGCTGTCCTTCTTGATATACTTGTCTTTGTCTACTTTGAAAGTCTTTTTCTGAAAGTTGCCTTGTCTTCTATTCTTCCTGAACTTCATCCTTCTGAAGTTTCTGACAATCATAGCAACCATCTCTTCCATGTCTGAATCAGAAGATTCATCACCAGTATTGGCATCAGGATTGCCATCAGTATCTGATGAAGAGTCGTCAGGATCTGACTCAGCTACTCTTGCTTTCCTTCTAGAGACCTCCATAGCTTTCCCTTTTGATTTTGCTTCTACATTCAAAGCAATTGACTTTGCCTTGCTGCTTTTCTTGTTCTTTCTCTGTTGAACTTCAAGATCATGAGTTCTTAGCATCCCATAGATCTCATCAAGAGACACAATGTTCAGATCATACTGGTGTCTAATGATTGAGGTCTGAGTATCCCATTCTTCAGGTAAAGCTCTAAGAAATTTGGTGTTTGAATCTTCAGTTTCATATACTTTGTCAACTAAGGATAAGCTGTTCAATAGTGTCAGAAATCTATCATATAGATCAGTCAGGCTCTCTTCAGGTCTTGCATCGAATTGTTCATATTCTTGAATCAAAAGAGCCCTTCTGTTTTTCTTAACAGATGCAGATCCCTGGCACTGAGTTTCCAAAGTATCCCAGATTTCTTTTGAAGACTTGCATGCAATCACTCTGTTTGACATGACAGCATCAAGGCTATTATGCAAGATATTCTTTATCTTTGGTTCCCTGAGTACATGAGCTTTTTCTTCTGGAGTCCATTCAGCTTTAGCTTTGACCACATAATGTTCTGGTACTGTATCTGTTCGTTCTACGAACTTTGTTGGTATATATGGTCCATCACGAATCCTGTCCAAGTAGTCAGGATCCATAGCCTCCAGGTACATCAGCATCTTTACCCTCCATGTAGGATATTCTGATATCTTTAAGATGGGAATCTTCATGCTTTCATACTTGGTTGTCGACATCTTTAGATCGTATCTGATTCAGAATTAAATCAGTTTGCTCTGATACCAATTGTTGCCCAGTAAATAACAATTGTAGAAGGGGGTTGAATACAATTGTATAAGATTCTCGACTTTATATAACACAAATATGAAAGATCAATAACAATAACAATAACAATAACAGCTTTATTAACTTTGATATAAAACTGTTACAAACTCTCTTAAGAAATTCTGATGTTCTTAAGAGCTGCTAGCTTACAAAAAACTCTCTCAAGAAATTCTGTTCTTAAGAGCTTCTCTTCGATTATGTTCTCTCTCGAATGAATACATAAATCGAAACCAAAACTGTGTTTATATAGTGCACACAGCTTCTCTATCAATAACAAGATAAGTCCTAATCAATAACAAAGATAGAAACCTATCCTTAATCGATAGCTACATTCTACAAACCAGGAACAAATAGAATAAACTTCCATGTTTATCTAGACTCCAAATATAACTTGAAGTAGGAATCCTGATCAGCTTCAAGTTCTGATGATCAATCCTGATCATAGTCTGAGTAGGAATCCTGATGATCAATAAGATACTAACGCTTGATCAAATACTGATGACCATGCAATACTGATGACGTCAGCAATCCTGATCAGTTGAGTCTAGCTTCTGACGATCATTGAATTCTGATCTAACATGATCCATAAAGAGTAGGCATTTTCTCTTGTAAGAAAAGCCTGACCTCATCAGGAATGTAGGCATTGCCTGTAAAACCATTTGCCTTATGACTGTTGACTAAGGACTTCACATTATTCTCAGTAATTCTACATATAGGTAGAATTACATCCTCTTCAAAAGTAACATTAGGACATAAGTGATTAAAAATTAGCTGGAAAAATCTAAGAATACAGACAGAGCCTAACTTATCTGATTTCCTATCACTTAAAGCTTTTAAAACAAAAGTACCATAATCAAACACTGTATAATGGATTAGAGAATACCCAATTACTCGAAACTCATCAGGATTGAGCCCGAGTGACCTTTGTCGAAAACAATCGTGTTCCATACCTACATCACTGACTTAAACGAAACACTTGCAGGTTCTGTTAGTGCAAACTTCAATGAACTTGAAGCTAAGAAATCTTGAATAACATGGAACTCATTTGGCAATTCCTGATGGTCTAAAACAGCCACAAAATTATTAGTGGCAAAAGTAACACCACTAATCACTGTTTGTTTGTTTGTTCATGAATGAAGATGACACCATTGATACAATCTAGAAAACTTGACAATTAAGATTTAGAATTTTAGGGCTCGTGAGCACATAGAGAAGATGAATAGCAAAAACTGATGATAAGAAAGTAATCAGAAATTTGGAAAATCAAATGTATTTTGTTAAAACAAAATATTACTCTCAATTACAGGTGGCAAGCTGTGATTTGTGCACAAATAATTAGTGGACCAAATTACGTGCGTAATTAAACATAAATGCACTGCTTTTTATGTGTATCTATGTGTATATATCTATCAGTGTGACACGCGCGCGTATACAGTTGTCCAACTAAAACTCAAACGTTTCTCATCAGTTACTGACGAAAAATCAGGCACAAATTAAGCAATGAAATACTGACATGTACATCAGGATTGACTAGTTGACTTCTTATCAGGATTGTGTCCTATCAGGATTTGATCAAAATTACATACCTTACTGAATGACCATCGGGATTTGACAGTCATCAGGATTTCTTCTCTAGAGCTTTTCTCAGAAATTCTCAAGGTTCAGCATTCCAAGTTCATTCACCAACTTATTAAAAGTAGCTTCAGGCAGTGGCTTGGTGAATATATCTGCTAGTTGTTGATCAGCAGGAACAAAATGAAGTTCAATTGTTCCTTCCAGAACCTGTTCTCTTATGAAGTGATACCTGATACTGATGTGTTTAGTAAGAGAATGTTGAACTGGATTTCCTGTCATTGCAATAGCACTTTGGCTATCACAATAAATAGGGATTTTGGAGTATGACAGACCATAATCTAACAACTGATTTCTGATCCACATTATCTGAGCACAACAACTTCCTGCAGCAATGTACTCAGCTTCCACTGTTGATGTAGATATAGACTTTTGCTTTTTACTGAACCAAGAAACTAATCTACCACCCAAAAACTGACAACTTCCTGAAGTACTTTTCCTGTCTATCTTGCAATGAGATATAATAGAGAGCCAATCATTCCCCTGTAGTGAGTTACATCTACCTCAGCACCTTGATCAGGATCAAGTTTGGTAGCTGTAGCTATGGGAGTACTTGTTGTTGCACTATCTTGCATGTTAAACATATTCAATAAATTCCTGGTATATTTGGACTGATTGATAAAGATGCCATCATCAGTCTGTTTAACTTGGAGACCAAGAAAGTAACTCATTTCTCCCATCATGCTCATTTGATATCTAGACTGCATAAGCTTGGAAAACTTTTGACACAACTTATTGTTTGTTGACCCAAAGATGATATCATCAACATATATTTGAACTACTAGCAAATCCTTACCATGATTCAAATAAAACAGAGTTTTATCAATAGTACCTCTTTTGAATCCACTTTCTAGTAAGAATTGAGCTAAGGTTTCATACTAGGCTCTTGGTGTTTGCTTTAGTCCATAAAGTGCTTTATCCAATCTATATACATGATTTGGATATTTTGGATCAATGAATCCAGGAGGTTGTTCAACATAGACTTCTTCCTCTAGTTCACCATTTAAGAAAGCACTTTTCACATCCATCTGGAAAACCTTATATTTCTTGTGAGCTGCATATGCTAGAAAGATCCTGATGGCCTCTAGTCTTGCAACAAGAGAAAAAGTTTCATCATAGTCAATTCCTTCTTGTTGAGAATACCCCTTTGCAACTAGCCTTGCTTTGTTTCTGATAATTACACCATCTGAATCAATCTTGTTTTTGAAAATCCATTTTGTACCAACAATTGACCTGTTCTTTGGTCTTGGCACTAGTTTCCAAACTTCATTCCTTTCAAATTCATTCAATTCTTCTTGCATTGCAGTAACCCAATCAGCATCCTTAAGTGCATCTTCAACTTTCTTAGGTTCTTCCTTGGATAGAAAGTTATGATAGAGACATTCATTCTGAGTTGCACTTCTTGTTTTAACACCTGCATCAGGATCCCCAATTATCAAATCAGGAGTATGGCTTCTTGTCCATTTCCTAGCTGGTGGTAAGTTATTTCTTGAAGTAGATGCTCCCCCAGGATTGGTGTTGTCTTGATTAGAAGAATTTGAATCAGTAGAAGCTCCCCCTAAATTGTTGTTGTCTCCTCCTGATGGATTATCAGGATTATCACTTGAATCAGTATCTGAAGAATCATGTCCTGATGTTTGAGTAGTTTCAGAACTAGTAGCTGTTTGTTGTTGCTCCCCCTCAACATTTGCACTGCTAGTAGTGTCACCATTATTTGCATCATCAGTATTGGAACCATCAGTATTGGCACCATCAGTATTTGGTGAGTCATCAGGATTTGGTGAGTCATCAGGATTTGGTGACCCATCAGTATCTGATGAAGTGTCAATATCTGATTCTTGTTCTTCAGGATCCTTGGTAGCTTCATTTTCAAAGACCAAACTATCATGAGAGTCTTCATTGATTCCAGTTATTTTCTTATCATCAAAAGATACATGTATTGACTCCATGACAGTCCTTGTTCTCAAGTTAAAAACTCTAAAAGCTCTAGATGCTGGATAACCAATAAAAATTCCCTCATCAGCCTTTGTTTCAAATTTCCCTAGCTGTTCAGGATGAGTTCTGAGAACAAAACATTTAAAGCCAAACACATGCAGATGCTTCAGACTAGGTTTCTTCTCCTTGAGCATTTGATAGGGAGTTACCCCATGTCTGTTTATCAGTGTGAGATTTTGAGTATAGCATGTTGTATTGACTGCTTCTGCCCAGAAATATGTAGGTAATTTAGCTTCTTCCAACATAGTTCTGCTAGCTTCAATAAGAGTTCTATTCTTTCTTTCAACCACTCCATTTTGCTGGGGTGTGCTAGGAGCAGAGAATTGTTGAATTATTCCTTTGTATTTGCAGAACTCTTCCATCTTTGAATTCTTGAATTCAGTACCATTATCACTCCTCAGAATCTTGACTTTATACTTTGTGCATGTCTCAATCATTCTCACATGGTCCAATAGTATTTCAGGAGTCTCATCTTTTCTGTGCAGAAAATACACCCAGGTGAATCTAGAGAATTCATAAACAATTACAAGAGTGTACCTTTTCTTACTGATGGACATTATATTGACTGGTCCAAATAGGTCAAGATGCAGCATGTGATATGGTTCTTCAATAGAGGATTCAGATTTACTCTTGAATGATGTCCTTCTCTGTTTAGTTTTTTGACATGCATCACAGAGTCCATCAGGAGTATACAAAGCTTTAGGCAATCCTCTCACTAAATCTTTCTTAACCAACTCATTGATGTTGCTGAAGTTGAGATGAGAAAGCTTCTTGTGCTAATTCCAACTTTCATCTACTAATGCTTTACTGATGAGACAGGTAGGGGAGCCATCAGTATTGGTGTGAATGTTGGCTTCATAAATGTTACCATGCCTGTAGCCAGTCAGTGCAACCTTTCCTAATGCTTTGCTAACTACTTCACAATGTGAGGAATAGAAGTTGACATGATAACCTCTATCAATGATTTGACTAATACTCAACAGGTTGTGTTTTAGTCCCTTCACTAGAGCTACTTTTTCAATGATGACATTTCCAATGATTATATTGCCATATCCCAATGTTTGTCCAATGTTGCCATTTCCATAAGACACAGTTGGGCCAACTTTCTCCTCATATTCTGGTAAAAGGGCTTTGTTTCCAGTCATGTGCACAGAACATCCACTATCCATGACTAACACATTTTTCTTTTTACCCTGCAATCAGACAAAAATACATTAGTTAGTATTTTTAAGAACCCACACTTGTCGGGTTCTCATTCCATGCATTTTATTACTTTTAGCAACAGAAGACTTTTTGACATTAGCAGTCTTGACAGGATAGAATCCATCAGGATTTGCTTTGTCAGTATTAGTATTAACAGATGCATGTTTCACCTTGACATTCTTAGTTTTACCAGAATTTGCACTTTTATTAAACTTAGGTAAAGCATCATAAAAGTTATGGTACAAATTATGGTATTCTTCACAGGTATAAATAGAATTAAAAATGCATGAGAATTAAAAATTCAGGTGGATTGTTTTTGTCCACCTGAGAGATTTTATTTGAAGAAATCTCTGTGATGTTTATGAATAAACACACAGCTGCAAATACACAATTCTAGCTTCATCAATTTACAAAGGATATTGCTTTGTGCTCTCTAAATTGCCTAACTGATTTCTTAGTTCTATAATTATGCTACTACTTGGTTATATATCCCAAGTTTACAAAGATATTTGAACAGTCAATAATACAAAAAGTAAATCTGTTCAGGATCCTTGTTTCTCTATTCTGAGCAGTGGTCCATGTGTTGGTAGCTTGCTCTTCTTGGCTGATTGTCTTTTATAGAAATGCTACTTTCGACCATACAAACAGAATGCTTCTTTCTTCTCGTGACCTTTCCAGTAAAACTGGCTTCCATGCTTTATGTAGTCTGTCAACCCATGTGCTCTGTCTGAACAGTCCCTTTCACAGGTACAGAGTGTATCCGTAGAAGCTACTTGAGTTGTATCCGTTGACAATATCTTGATCATATCCGTAGATAGCTAGTACTGCTATCCGTAGACAGTGCTTTGTTCACATCCGTAGTAGACTAATTAAGCTATCCGTAGACAGTCAATTTCACTTATGCAAAATTACAAGGCATCAACTATTTACAATTAGCCTCCCTATTCTACATATCTATTGATAGTCAACATGACTTATTCAGCCTTACAAGATTACTTCAACTTCAACATCAGAAATACAAAAGCATGTTAAATTGAGTCTTATCTGTAGATAAGCTACCCATCTATGGATACTGCATAAGCATGCTATCCGTTGATGGCTACATTTTACTTGTATAATTTTTACTAAGTTAATTTAGTTATCATCAAGAAACAACATAGTTCCTAACACTTAACTTTTCTATCACAAATAGAACCCAAATATGCAAAAGAAGCTTTATTTGACGAGGATTGGATTATTTCTATGCAAGAAGAATTAAACTAATTTACTCGAAGTAAAGTTTGGGAATTAGTTCCTCCACCACCCGATATTTCCACGATTGGAACTAAGTGGGTCTTTCGTAACAAGTTAGACGAAAGTGGAACCGTGGTACGAAATAAAGCAAGATTAGTTGCTCAAGGTTATACACAAATGGAAGGAATAGACTATGATGAAACTTATGCTCCCGTAGCAAGACTCAAAATAATTCGAATTTTCTTAACTTTCGGTTGTCATAAGGGATTCAAAGTTTATCAAATGGAAGTTAAATCAGATTTCCTAAATGGTGTCTTAGAAGAGGAAGTGTATGAAAGAGAACCTCCGGGATTTGAAGATTTAACACATCCAGAATATGTTTATAAACTTTACAAACCCTTATACGGACTAAAACAAGCTCCTAGAGCTTGGTATGAGCGGTTAAGCAAATTCCTCATTGATAGTGGATTTAAAATGAGAATTGCTGATACTACTCTATTTACGAAGTATGAAGGTGATGATATCTTGCTCGTTCAAATCTACGTAGATGATATTATCTTTATCTCGACTAAAGAATCACTATGTAACGAATTCTCGAAAATCATGAGTAAAGAATTCGAAATGAGCATGATGGAAGAACTTAATTTCTTCTTAGGTTTGCAAATAAAGCAATCTAACGAAAGCATTCATATATCTCAAACGAAATATTGCAAATAAATGCTTAAGAAATTTGAGATGGAGAATGTTAAACCAATTAGTACTTCTATGTCTCCCTCGGATAAATTAATTGCGGATGCTACCGATAATTCGGTTGATATTAAGAAATATCGCAGTATGATAGGCAGTCTTTTATATATTACTACTAGTAGACCGGATATTCAATATAGCGTTTGAAAGTGTGCACGTTTTCAAATGGCACCTAAAGAGTCTCACTTATCCGCTGTCAAACGGATATTTAGATATCTTAAAGGCACCACTGAACTTGGTCTTTGGTATCCGAAGGGAATACCATTCGACTTAATGTGTTTTTCTGATTTGGATTATGCGGGTCATTTAATCGACAGAAAAAGCATAAGTGGTACTTGTCAATTCCTCGGTGGATATTTAGTTTCTTGGTTTTCAAATAAACAAAATTCTGTATCCTTATCTACCGCGGAAGCCGAATATATAGCGGCTGTAAAATGTTGTACTCAAATATTGTGGATGAAGCAAACATTAGCTGACTATATGATTAAGTTTGATGTCGTATGTATTTTGTGTGATAATAAGAGTGCAATCGATTTGAGTAAAAATCTGGTACCTCACTCTCGTACTAAACATATAGATATTCGACATCATTTCTTAAGTGATCATGTCAATAAAGGTGATATTTTAATGGTGCATATTGATACCGAAAATAACATCGCTGACATATTCACGAAACCTTTGCATTCCGAAAGATTCGCTAAATTACGTTTAAATTTAGGAATGTTGGAATGTCCACAATAATTAAGTATAGATTCTTCTATATATAATTATTATTTTTCTTGAAACGGAAATCACATGATTTCTAGGCACGTCAATTAATCTTATTGTGTGAGCGGATTTTCTAGAGCTTCGGTACTCCAAAATTCAGATTTCTCTGCAATAAATTTAATCAAACGTAGATATTTTTAAAGGATTAAATATCTATGATTTGCCTAAAAATAATGATGCATTATTTCAAGAAAAATAAAAATAAATTTTTGTTGGTTTCAAAATTTACATGGCCTTGAAATGTTTATTTTCAAAACTCGGAGCAAAATATGAAAACTAATTAAAATTTGATCTTAAATTTAGAATTTATTTTCAAAAATTTGGATCTCATTTTTATATGGCTTAAATTTGTTTTTGTATGAATTTTAGTATTTTATATCAATTTTTACATTTTTTTGTGGAAATAAAGATATAATCTACAAAATTACAAAAGTATTTTTACTTTAGTAAATTGATTTTCAATAAAATCATTTTACTCGCTTTTAATCTTAGCCATTGAAGTCTTACAGTCTTTGATCTCAACCGTCCATTTCAAATTATATATATTCTCAGTAAATCACTTTTTACACTTACCGTGTACGGACATTAACCCTAATATCTCGCATCTTTTACCTCTCTCTCGGACCCCAACCGGCGATTTGCATTTTCCGACCAATCCAAAGCTTTTTCAAGAAATCTATCTATAGATTCTTGTTCCTTGAGTCATTTCGCGTCGATTACATACCATTTTTGCAGAGTTCATTTACCATAATTTGAAAACCTCCAAACCCTAGTTTTCGACTTTCATGGAACTTGGTCAATTCGATGTTGTTCAGTCTAATTCGTGTTGGATTCTTGTTCGTTATGATGTTTTACGCATCATATCTCAAAAGTCGTTTGAATTGTCTTCAATTTTATCAAACTCTAATTTTCGTATTTTTTCAATTACGTGTTTTTTATAAATGTTTTGATAAAATTGTTGATTTTTGGTCATTAGAGGTTGACTCGGTGTCAACTCGGTGGTGACTCAGTGAGTTCAGGCGACTCGGGCATGTGTTTTGGTTTGTATCGCTTATCTATGTTCTTTTCTGTTATGTTCTGTAAATTGGAGTATATTGTCACGTGTATTTCCACCGTGACTCGGGTGCACTCTCTCAAAACTCCTATTTTACTGTTTCATTATGTATATGCTTGAGATGATGATGTTTGATGGATATGTGGATTAATCTGAGTGATATTTTTTTTGATTGGTTGAGATACTACCTGTTTATTTATATATTAATTTGTTCTTACTGAGATATCTTATTAAATGAATTGATTTTGTGATCTCTTGTATATTTTAGTGATATTATCTGATTAAGGTCATGAGTTGTAGTCATTGGAGTTCAACTTAATGAATTTTTGATCCTTGTATGAGCATACAGATAGAGATATTTGCCTATTGTTATGGTGACTTCTGTATTGTCACTTGCTTGCCTTGTTCATGTTCTGTCTTGTGTATCTTATCCAGTGCATAAGTATTAGAATGTCTTTATGCCTTGGCCTTGTCTTTGGATATCTGAATGTTTGCATGTATTGTAGTGTCTAATTTTCTTGGATTAGAGATATTACAATCTCTTCAGTTTTTAGTTTAAATTAAGATACCTGCTAGTGTGCTATGTGTTTGCATTTTTTTCTCTAACTCCCTTGTGAGTAAAAGAGTTATTGTGTTGAGATTTAGTAATAGTGTCTTGAGATATTTTACATTTAAATGTGATTCATGTATGTGTCTAAGTGTGTCCTGTATGTGTGACTCTAATTCCCTTGAGAATTAAAGAGTTTCTTTACTTAGTTGCATTTGAGTTTATCTCATTTTATTGCATTCTTGGTCAGTATTACTTACATTACGTCTTTATGATATGTGCTAACTGTCCTTATGTGTAATTGAGTCTAAAATAGGATTAAGAATACTTGAAGTTCATAGGATTTCAATTTCATTAAAAGGTTCCTATATGAATTCAAATTCTTAGTCTGGCATATATTATACCTTAATGATATATTTGATTTATAAATGTCTAATATGCCAGTACTTAAGATATTTTCTATCTTTAGAGTCATATTCTTGCATTATATGTTATGTATCTCTATTTAAGTTTGATTTCTTTTAAGATTAGTTGAGTTTATCAACTAAGCTTCCAGAAGTCTAGTTCTGTGAATTCATTATCCACTGAACTTAGAGTTTATTTGACTGATGTTCGCACTTTACTTAGTTTATATGTGTTCTACAATATGATAGTATCTGTAAGAACCCGAAATTTTCGATAGAATTAATTTTTTTTTTTATGATAAAGTGCATCAGTGAATATATGAATGATTAGTGGTTGTAACCACAATGTATTAATGATTTTGAGATTCAAGATTATAAAATGAATATGGATTTCAGTTACAAGTACTTTGTGAATAGAAGGGATGGACTGACCATCTAAATAAGAACAATCTATCTGGAAAATGGGAATATAATATTCCGAGAAAGAAAAGTATTTTCATGTCATCCAAATCGATATCTGTTATGCATCCGACAACTCCGTAAACAAGATAGAGTATGCCTGAGAAAGCACTAGAACATTTTCTAAGTACAAGAAACGTTGGAATTGATATTGATCTACAAGATTGTGGATGAATAGTGATTTTGAGGATTAACAAAGTTTTTCGTGCCACCTATGTACGAGACGTAGTGTGGATATTCTGAAGTCATATTAGTGATCTACGGAGTAAATAAGTGAATGCAAAGACGATCGGAATTCAGAAATTCCAAATTTTATTTTGGAATAGTATTTGACCGGGCAGCGAATTATATATTATTATATTCAAGAAATGAGATATTAAAATTGAGGAATTGAGGATTTAACATTTTGGAATTTTAGTATATTATTAAAGTCGATTTAAGGATTCGATTGTTGAAGTGAATAGTGAATAGTTACTATTCACTGCGAGCATCGCGTAAAATTTTATTCGCCCTTTAGAAAATATTTCGAATCGTTTCAAGAGGAATAAGGTAACATTTACGGGATTAAATATAGACATGGAAGTAACATGTAACAAGATTAATTCGAGGGATGCAACATTTGGATCATCCATGTGAAAAGAAACGAACTAGTAAAGCTACTTTATCCAACTCGTGCATGTGCGACACGTGTCCACTGACTAAGCACTAAAGGTGATGACTCACCCCTCTCTTATACAAAAATCAGCATTATCTTCATTATTAACCAAAACAAAGAAAAGAAAAAGAAGAAGGAAAATTCGGGAGAAAAGAGAGAAGAAAAATGGTGGAGAAAGAATTGATCATAACTTGAGTTTCTCTCGGCGGTTTTTGGCGATCCACCACTCAAATCGAAGCTCTCGAGAAGCTCTATGCAACCATGGTAAGAGCTCGCTTCACCTCTGTGTTTTACCCATTCGATTCAGTGATTAACAGTTGGAGAGGATGATGAATAGTAACTTGTATCTTGTTTTGTTTTGTTTTGATAATGGGTTTGTAGCTTCCAAAGGTTGTATTAAGCAAGAATCTAAGGCTACATCAGGAGTATGGCAGAAAGCAAGCTTGGAGGAAGGTATAAACCTCTGCCCCTTTGAGTTTGATATGAGTTTTGAAATGGTTTTGATGTTTATGTAAAGTTAAGAGCATGATTAAGTAATTAGATGAATTGTTGGTTGAGTTTGGAGAATGGGTTATGAATTTATTGTGATTATTCATGGAGGATTTGACTGAGTGGAGGGTGTATAAGGTGGATGGTGAGTTTGGGATTGTTTGGTATTGATTTGAGTGTGTTTTGAAAATGGAAAATGTTACGATTATAGCCGTCGTAATGCCCAATTGATTTAAGGCTGTTTTGAGAAAGAATTACGAACTGTTCTGGTACTATTTTTGAACAGAACTGCCCATGAACATGTAGGTCTTGTTTTAAGGTTTGTTTTGATATAAAGATCATGTCTATACGATTTACGGTTTAGGAGAAAAGTGAGTTTTAGTAAACGCCATTCGGAAGAATGACTCATCTCTGTTCAGCAACTTTGAGGCTATATTTGGACCACTTCGGAGCCATATTAAAATGTGAAACTTTGAGGAATAATACTAGAGACAGTTAGGAAGGCTCACGAAGAAGATTCGGATTAAAAAGATTATTTTTCGATTTTATAAAAATGTTTTAGTCGAGGTCGCGCAAGTGAAAACCACTGAAAACGAGACTTAGAAACCAAGGTTCCAAATGGTTAAGTATAACTTGGATTTGAGAATGGATTTCAAACCAAACTTGTGATATAAGTATTTGACGAATAACATGGACTTAGTGTGACGCTAGAGCGAGCAAGTAATGCCTTGGTTGTGTTTCGCTTACGTGTTTAAGCATTGAGTTATAAGTGGTTTATCGAGGGGATTAACCGTGTGTTTTCGTTTGACTTTGTCTAGATTGTCCGGCATCGTCGCGAACCTCTATCACTTCTCGAGCATCAGGCAAGTTTCTAAAACCATACTTTGAAGTATACATATATTAGATGCAAGTTTTCTAAATCCCATGCTGTATTTCAGATTACATTATACTGATGATGCATATGATATGATAGATGCAAGTTTTCAAACCTCGCATCGTATATAGATGTGATAGTATTAAAACTATTGAGATTATAGTATATGCATATGATAGATGCATGCTTTCAAACCTTACATCGTATATAGATGTAACGGTAATAAAAGATAGTGAGATATATATGTTATGTGTTTCTGATTTCGAAATGATACTTGTGGTGCTAAGTAAAAGTTATTGATATGAAGTTGAATTTATAAGCTATGGATATAGTAATATTTTGGAGCTGATGTGCTAAGTAAAACCCTCAGTAGGGGGAATATACTCTGCATTTATACTTTGGACCGGGAATGGTATCAGTTGTTATCTAGAGATATATTATATATTCTCTATATTTATTTTACATACTAAGAATGGTATCAGTTGCTATCTAGGGTTATTTTATTGTGTTATTACAATTAATCTCGATAAATGATTTACAAATTAAAGATCATTTGGAGTTTAATCTATTAAGGGTATATTTTAAATATATGATGAATAGTTGTTATCTACCCTTTTTGATAAGAAAGTACTTGAGAATTATTTCTAAATAAATATTCTTTATTAAATATAGTTTGATTTAATTATTTAAAGCCCTACTTCTTAAGGAAGTATTTAGTGAAAACTATTTTAAACCCTAGATAGCTAATAAAGTATATTTCAGTCAATTTTTAAATATAATTAGAGAAGGTTCCCAAAACTATTTCCCGTTTAAGTCTATATTCAGAAAGACTTAAATGTTCGCTCAAACTTCAAAGATACATGGAACCTTTCTCAAGATTTTAATGTTTGTTTCAAGTGGACTGCCCGGTCCTAAATCTTTTCGAAACTATTCATTTAACAGCTTTGTATCCAACTATCAAAATGATTTTGATTACTCTTTCAAGACTCGAGGAGTAAAAGCAGTGAAATCAGTTGTATCCATGAACAAGCATCAGCTTGGGAAATATGGGTGAATTTTCCTTTCCAACCAGATATGACTACTTTGTGGAGTCGTATACTTGGGAAAAAGGGAAAGGAACTTTATGTTTCAAAGTTATGGATTTTCTCGAACTCGGAGAATATGTAAGGGACTGAGTGGCGACCTGTCCCCTAAGGGAATTACGAGGAGACTGACAGTCTATGAACTGGTCTGTACTTCCCTTAGATTATCAGATAGTGCCCGACCGTAGGATGAGAGAAGAGCATCGGAGGCCCCTAAGGAATGGGTACCCCTAAGGAATGGGTATGCTCTTCCCCTACAACCGATTGGCGGGGAGGTAGTGGTCAGTTAGCGTCTACCCTATTTTCCCTTATACGTAGAAAAACAGCAGTGGGGATTGCCTGACGACTGATCATCGTAGGGGTATCCCTGTCGCCCAGAATCTCCGTCTACAGTTCATCATCCATGAAAGAAAGTTTATTCAAGTTATTCAGTTTTATGCAAGTTATCAGAGAACATGTTCTAAGCAAGTTTCCAGAAAAGAAAAGTTATTCAAGTTTACTCAAGTTTATTCCAGTTCATGCAAGTTATTCAAGTTCAGAAAGCGGATTGGAAATATTTTGCCTTGTCTTTATTTCCAGAATATGATATGAGATAAATGTTTGATATGAAAGATGATATTTGGAAATTCCTACAACTTCATCTTTTATCTTATGAGTTATGACTCTGATAAAAACCTGATTAAGGATATATATGCACAAGTGGATTTTGGGTTACAGAAACCTTATATTTTCCTTATAACTTCATCTTTCAAGTATATGTTGATAGTCTGCTTATATTTTATATAGCAGATATTTTACAGAAAGGATATACTGAGTATCTTGTTATTTCATCTTTTATACTATACTAGAACTTTGTTCATAGTATAAACATTGAAAGTTGCAGAGTATTATGAAATGATATTTGAAATACCACAATGGTACTATTTTTGGAATACATTCCGATAAGAAAATGATTTCAGTATCAAGATATTTTGACAAGTTATTGTCTTATACCAGCTTTATTTCTGGGTTGAATTAAAGGCAGAATTATGCCATACTTTCATTACCTTGCTGAGCTATCGCTCACTCTTGCTATTATTTTATATATATTATATAGCAGCGAAGCAGGATGCCTATGGGACGGCACGTACCTCGCAAGGCGTTTCCATAAACAGTTTCAGCAGTGATCCCGGGAGTAGTACGAACCAATCAAATCAGGCTACGGCTTTGGTATTCAACTTATGTATAGACATGAATGGTATTAGAGGATTGTGAGCATAAGAAGGCTAAGCTGGTAATGTACCACTACGTAGAAATTGTATCAGTAACAGATTCAAAGACATTTGGGTATTGTAATAAAAATTATTTATTCTGCAGTTATTGTATGGTGTCGTTTCTGAGACTCTAACCTGTGTGTGTGTGTGTGTGTGACATATATTGTGGGGTCATGAACAGGTGAATTATGAATGGTGTGAGTAATACAGGTAAGGCAAGGAGTACATGGATTGTGACAACCCTAAATCCCTGACCCCGGATTTGGGGCTGTTACAGAGATGGTATCAGAGCTTTAGGTTACAGTCCTCAGAAACGATAGGAGATCGAGTCTTACAATACCCTTAAGAATGATAAGGACATCTAGAGCTCAGGTTGAGTTCGTAGTCGGGTTAGAGGACATGACCCTGACTGTTTAAGATGAAGCCCGAGAGGGGACTTCTTCTGGAAAACCAGACTTAAGACTTCATGGCTAGTCACCTCGATTAGTATGAGTTATAGATTGATGGGACTCCGAGATACCAGATTCTGAGGCCTTCGAGTAGGCATTGGATGATGTGCTTCTTGAAATGGACGGAGACCCGATAAAGGAAGATCCATAGGAGGATCTAAAGGAAGACCCCATGGTGGGTCAAAGGAAGAATCTTGTAGAAAATGTGCCGATTGATAAAGATGTGGTGTGTTACTTGAGGCTTAATAATAAGATAGGATAAACCTTCAAGGGATGAATAAGTGACGAGACGAGAGTTTAAGGATCGTTCATGACTCATCAAGAGTATGACAAGGAAAGTGGAGTAGAGTCTCCAAGCAGAAGAGGTAGAGGCAGTACAGTCAGTATCAGTGGATTGATTCGACTTGAACGAAACTTATTACTCGTAGTTGGTTACAGTTGCCCATAAGGAGACGGCATACATGAGAACCAAGGTGTTCAGATTTTTTGTGAACGATTGAGGGTACTTAGTTGCCTAAGGATAGTGAAAGGAATTGCTTTGGCTACAAGGTTTCAATCCCCCACGACCAGCGATTCCACTGGAAAGAGTGTCTATTACGTCATTGAGGAATTTTATTATCTCAAGGAGAATGTTGGGTATATGTACCATGCAAATGTTAGTGTAAGGCAAACACGCTAAGGCGGAATCGAGAACGAGATTTACCACCCTCAGGAAACCAGGAAGGAATTATGAGGATAGAACCGAAAGGTCGGAAATCAGATCCGAGCATTACTAGTGGGAAAATAGATTGATCAAGTTTCCCTAATTTTGGAAAGGGATTCAGCAAATTTTGGCAAACCTTGTCTTTCTGATTACCAGAGGATATCACCAAAGGGAGTGGAAATTAGAGCGAACCCTGTGGATTGGGTAAGATAGCCGTTATATAGGTTGGTGGACAGGCCCTGATTGCTATAATTGATTGTAGAGATAAAATGGTGAAGTTGAGATTGGATGGTAAAGGCAAAATATATTTAAGGACCAAGACTGACGGAGAAGTACCGGGATTGACTTAAATGAAAAGGTTATTGTGCCAAAAGTGTTAAGCCTATGTAGCGCACGGGATTGATATGGGAGAATGAATATTGGGTATAAGGATGATTGAAATGCAGACCAGATTTAAGCCTGTAGATTCTAACGATCTTCCAAAGTATCACCCAGTCGACATGAGGAATTGTCAGTACTATAGGCGACAACGGTATCGAAGTCTTCTTATAGAACAGAACGCTTACTTAAGATGTTTGCGCCGGGTCGAATAAAACCCCCTGCGATTGCAAATGTTGATGGTTGAATTCTTAGCGACTATTATAAGTCGGCAATGACGTAAGTATCGAACAACTTAGGGTGCGTGGAAAGGAAAAGCTTTAGAATTGAACGAATATCCATCAGAGGAGCCGACATAAAAGGCATCCGTAGAGACCTTGGTAGTACCCTCCCCATTTGCAAATTATGTGGGATATTTCCCCAATCTATGATCTATCTTGATCTCTCTCCAGGAAAGAATTCTGGTAAAGGGTATATTCCCTCTTCGAAGTTGTTTTATAACACTTGTGTTAAACCATATTCAGTTTCAATTGTGCCAGAGGCTATCACAATGCCTACTTTCAGGCTTTCGAAGCCCTGTCAAATGATGTTATTTAAGCTTTCACATTTCTTCAAATAATGAATGACCCTATGGTAATACCTCACCACTTGTTTGTTAAGTACTAGTATCTTTTGGTTATTCTTTTCTTTGCGATTCTTTGGAAACCGCACCTTTGGAATCTGTTCGATTTTAATCCAAGGTGTTCCTTTGAGAAATATTAAAGACGATAATCATTAAATTGATATCGAATTGCTTTCATACTTTTCAACTTCCACTGAGACGAACAACCCTATACTTATAGGGGCTACAAGGACTATCTGTCTGTGTGATAGAAGTCGGATGGGACGCCATCACTTGTAAGTTGTGAAATACAAGAAGGCTAATTACCTTTAGTATGTCTCAATCGAGGCACACAACATTAAGTTCTTATGATCATGTTGATCTCTCGGTAAATTCTTTTGCCTCCTATGAGGTTATCCTAAACTTATAACCAGTGTGTGACGTTTCCTTGATATGGGAGCTGTCTTTTCAAGACCCCATAATTTTTGTTATCCTCATTGAATTCTAAGGGGAGGCCACCCAGGTCAAATAAGTCAAAATTCGCTGATAGGAATTAGATTCGCAACGAAATTGCTTATGACAGGAGCGGATCCCTAAGACGAATAGACTGTTAGTGACATATCAACGAAATTGGTTATTCTCCCAAGGATATTATGATAATGAAAAGCGTGTCAATCGATATATGTGAAAGGAATAGCGATGTGCCGTGAACTCCAGTGACAACGGTGTTAGATGGATGCCCTATAATGAAATTGAGATTTTGGAGGAGTTGTTTACGAGTGGACACTACCTCTGGGTTAGCAAGATAATTACTGACGTTGGAGTCAGAGGGAGCTGGTATTGTGACTTGGGAGATGTGCAGCGTGTGTTGTCATAAAGGAATAATTTTCAGAAATATATGAAGACCCGGATGAAAATAAAAGTCAAAGAGTTAAAACAAGAAACCATAAACTGTGACCGAGTATTCAGAGTATAATGGGAATGAAAGGGTTAGTGACTCAGTTACAAGAGTTGCTGTATAAAGGTGTAATAAGACCCAGTGTACCACCATGGAGAGCCCGGTGTTGTTGTAAGAGAGAAAAATGTTGGCACAAGATTTTGTATCGAACCTCGAGGGTTGTATGAGTTCGACATGGAAAATAGGTACCCTTGTAAATGATTGTTTGATCAGCGGAAGAACGCTGTGTATTTCCAAATTTATTTAAGAACTGGGTATCACCAGTGGGAAGTTAAATCTGAGGATATACCCAAGACTGCGATTCGTACTAGGAATAGACACTTCGAGTGTTCAGCGAAGTTATTTTGGGTTGACTAATGCACCCACAAATTTTCTGGAATGTGATGAAGTGGCTTTGAGTTATCCGTGATAGTAGATAACATGAAATGGAGAAATGGCTAGAGTTGACCAAGGATTATGACTGTGAGATACACTACCATCCGGGGAAGGCCAATGTGGTGGCCGATACCCTTAATTAAAATGAGACAGAGATGGATCCCGAATGATCGGGAATTAAAGGATGAGATTTTACACAAAACCCAAGTTAGTCCAACAAACTAGAAGGACAAAAGATTTCACCAACAAGCGGCTAGTGACAACCAAGACAGACAGAGAAAGCATGCGGACTAAGCCCGCGAGTATAGAGATAGTACTGCTATTGATAAGCTAAATGGCATGTTGATGAATGACAAGCAAGTTTATGTTGGTGTATTTTCTGTACAAATAAGATAGAGAGTATGAGGTCAGAGATTTGTAATGCGGAAGGTATTTTCATGGAAAGAAGTAATGAGAATTAGAGAGAAAGAAAAGCTGAGTCTTAAATACATTGGACCGTTTGAGATTTTAAGGCGAATCGTAAGGCTAGCATACGAACTAGCACTAACCCGAATCTGCAACAAGACCGCAACGTGTTTCATGTTTCGATGCTAAGACCATACAAGTCAAATGCTAAGCATATAGTGGAATTCGAGCATGTGGATATGCAACCAGACTTACCCTATATGGAGCAACCAATGGAATATTAGATCAAAAAGGAACAAGTGCTCCAAAACAAGGTCATCAAGTTCGTCAGAGTTATGTGGCAAAATCATAACGTGGAAGAATCAAATTGAGAGCTAGAGGGTGAATTACTAGAGAAATACCACCATTTGATTCAGACAGATTCCGGGACGGAATCCTTTTAAGGAGGGGAGAATGTAAGAACCCGAAATTTTCGATAGAATTAAATTTTTTTTTATGATAAAGTGCATCAGTGAATATATGAATGATTAGTGGTTGTAACCACAATGTATTAATGATTTTGAGATTCAAGATTATAAAATGAATATGGATTTCAGTTACAAGTACTTTATGAATAGAAGGGATGGACTGACCATCTAAATAAGAACAATCTATCTGGAAAATGGGAATATAATATTCCGAGAAAGAAAAGTATTTTCATGTCATCCAAATCGATATCTGTTATGCATCCGACAACTCCGTAAACAAGATAGAGTATGCCTGAGAAAGCACTAGAACATTTTCTAAGTACAAGAAACGTTGGAATTGATATTGATCTACAAGATTGTGGATGAATAGTGATTTTGAGGATTAACAAAGTTTTTCATGCCACCTATGTACGAGACGTAGTGTGGATATTCCGAAGTCATATTAGTGATCTACGGAGTAAATAAGTGAATGCAAAGACGATCGGAATTCAGAAATTCCAAATTTTATTTTGGAATAGTATTTGACCGGGCAGCGAATTATATATTATTATATTCAAGAAATGAGATATTAAAATTGAGGAATTGAGGATTTAACATTTTGGAATTTTAGTATATTATTAAAGTCGATTTAAGGATTCGATTGTTGAAGTGAATAGTGAATAGTTACTATTCACTGCGAGCATCGCGTAAAATTTTATTCGCCCTTTAGAAAATATTTCGAATCGTTTCAAGAGGAATAAGGTAACATTTACGGGATTAAATATAGACATGGAAGTAACATGTAACAAGATTAATTCGAGGGATGCAACATTTGGATCATCCATGTGAAAAGAAACGAACTAGTAAAGCTACTTTATCCAACTCGTGCATGTGCGACACGTGTCCACTGACTAAGCACTAAAGGTGATGACTCACCCCTCTCTTATACAAAAATCAGCATTATCTTCATTATTAACCAAAACAAAGAAAAGAAAAAGAAGAAGGAAAATTCGGGAGAAAAGAGAGAAGAAAAATGGTGGAGAAAGAATTGATCATAACTTGAGTTTCTCTCGGCGGTTTTTGGCGATCCACCACTCAAATCGAAGCTCTCGAGAAGCTCTATGCAACCATGGTAAGAGCTCGCTTCACCTCTGTGTTTTACCCATTCGATTCAGTGATTAACAGTTGGAGAGGATGATGAATAGTAACTTGTATCTTGTTTTGTTTTGTTTTGATAATGAGTTTGTAGCTTCCAAAGGTTGTATTAAGCAAGAATCTAAGGCTACATCAGGAGTATGGCAGAAAGCAAGCTTGGAGGAAGGTATAAACCTCTGCCCCTTTGAGTTTGATATGAGTTTTGAAATGGTTTTGATGTTTATGTAAAGTTAAGAGCATGATTAAGTAATTAGATGAATTGTTGGTTGAGTTTGGAGAATGGGTTATGAATTTATTGTGATTATTCATGGAGGATTTGACTGAGTGGAGGGTGTATAAGGTGGATGGTGAGTTTGGGATTGTTTGGTATTGATTTGAGTGTGTTTTGAAAATGGAAAACGTTACGATTATAGCCGTCGTAATGCCCAATTGATTTAAGGCTGTTTTGAGAAAGAATTACGAACTGTTCTGGTACTATTTTTGAACAGAACTGCCCATGAACATGTAGGTCTTGTTTTAAGGTTTGTTTTGATATAAAGATCATGTCTATACGATTTACGGTTTAGGAGAAAAGTGAGTTTTAGTAAACGCCATTCGGAAGAATGACTCATCTCTGTTCAGCAACTTTGAGGCTATATTTGGACCACTTCGGAGCCATATTAAAATGTGAAACTTTGAGGAATAATACTAGAGACAGTTAGGAAGGCTCACGAAAAAGATTCGGATTAAAAAGATTATTTTTCGATTTTATAAAAATGTTTTAGTCGAGGTCGCGCAAGTGAAAACCACTGAAAACGAGACTTAGAAACCAAGGTTCCAAATGGTTAAGTATAACTTGGATTTGAGAATGGATTTCAAACCAAACTTGTGATATAAGTATTTGACGAATAACATGGACTTAGTGTGACACTAGAGCGAGCAAGTAATGCCTTGGTTGTGTTTCGCTTACGTGTTTAAGCATTGAGTTATAAGTGGTTTATCGAGGGGATTAACCGTGTGTTTTCGTTTGACTTTGTCTAGATTGTCCGGCATCGTCGCGAACCTCTATCACTTCTCGAGCATCAGGCAAGTTTCTAAAACCATACTTTGAAGTATACATATATTAGATGCAAGTTTTCTAAATCCCATGCTGTATTTCAGATTACATTATACTGATGATGCATATGATATGATAGATGCAAGTTTTCAAACCTCGCATCGTATATAGATGTGATAGTATTAAAACTATTGAGATTATAGTATATGCATATGATAGATGCATGCTTTCAAACCTTACATCGTATATAGATGTAACGGTAATAAAAGATAGTGAGATATATATGTTATGTGTTTCTGATTTCGAAATGATACTTGTGGTGCTAAGTAAAAGTTATTGATATGAAGTTGAATTTATAAGCTATGGATATAGTAATATTTTGGAGCTGATGTGCTAAGTAAAACCCTCAGTAGGGGGAATATACTCTGCATTTATACTTTGGACCGGGAATGGTATCAGTTGTTATCTAGAGATATATTATATATTCTCTATATTTATTTTACATACTAAGAATGGTATCAGTTGCTATCTAGGGTTATTTTATTGTGTTATTACAATTAATCTCGATAAATGATTTACAAATTAAAGATCATTTGGAGTTTAATCTATTAAGGGTATATTTTAAATATATGATGAATAGTTGTTATCTACCCTTTTTGATAAGAAAGTACTTGAGAATTATTTCTAAATAAATATTCTTTATTAAATATAGTTTGATTTAATTATTTAAAGCCCTACTTCTTAAGGAAGTATTTAGTGAAAACTATTTTAAACCCTAGATAGCTAATAAAGTATATTTCAGTCAATTTTTAAATATAATTAGAGAAGGTTCCCAAAACTATTTCCCATTTAAGTCTATATTCAGAAAGACTTAAATGTTCGCTCAAACTTCAAAGATACATGGAACCTTTCTCAAGATTTTAATGTTTGTTTCAAGTGGACTGCCCGGTCCTAAATCTTTTCGAAACTATTCATTTAACAGCTTTGTATCCAACTATCAAAATGATTTTGATTACTCTTTCAAGACTCGAGGAGTAAAAGCAGTGAAATCAGTTGTATCCATGAACAAGCATCAGCTTGGGAAATATGGGTGAATTTTCCTTTCCAACCAGATATGACTACTTTGTGGAGTCGTATACTTGGGAAAAAGGGAAAGGAACTTTATGTTTCAAAGTTATGGATTTTCTCGAACTCGGAGAATATGTAAGGGACTGAGTGGCGACCTGTCCCCTAAAGGAATTACGAGGAGACTGACAGTCTATGAACTGGTCTGTACTTCCCTTAGATTATCAGATAGTGCCCGACCGTAGGATGAGAGAAGAGCATCGGAGGCCCCTAAGGAATGGGTACCCCTAAGGAATGGGTATGCTCTTCCCCTACAACCGATTGGCGGGGAGGTAGTGGTCAGTTAGCGTCTACCCTATTTTCCCTTCTACGTAGAAAAACAGCAGTGGGGATTGCCTGACGACTGATCATCGTAGGGGTATCCCTGTCGCCCAGAATCTCCGTCTACAGTTCATCATCCATGAAAGAAAGTTTATTCAAGTTATTCAGTTATATGCAAGTTATCAGAGAACATGTTCTAAGCAAGTTTCCAGAAAAGAAAAGTTATTCAAGTTTACTCAAGTTTATTCCAGTTCATGCAAGTTATTCAAGTTCAGAAAGCGGATTGAAAATATTTTGCCTTGTCTTTATTTCCAGAATATGATATGAGATAAATGTTTGATATGAAAGATGATATTTGGAAATTCCTACAACTTCATCTTTCATCTTATGAGTTATGACTCTGATAAAAACCTGATTAAGGATATATATGCACAAGTGGATTTTGGGTTACAGAAACCTTATATTTTCCTTATAACTTCATCTTTCAAGTATATGTTGATAGTCTGCTTATATTTTATATAGCAGATATTTTACAGAAAGGATATACTGAGTATCTTGTTATTTCATCTTTTATACTATACTAGAACTTTGTTCATAGTATAAATATTGAAAGTTGCAGAGTATTATGAAATGATATTTGAAATACCACAATGGTACTATTTTTGGAATACATTCCGATAAGAAAATGATTTCAGTATCAAGATATTTTGACAAGTTATTGTCTTATACCAGCTTTATTTCTGGGTTGAATTAAAGGCAGAATTATGCCATACTTTCATTACCTTGCTGAGCTATCGCTCACTCTTGCTATTATTTTATATATATTATATAGCAGCGAAGCAGGATGCCTATGGGACGGCACGTACCTCGCAAGGCGTTTCCATAAACAGTTTCAGCAGTGATCCCGGGAGTAGTACGAACCAATCAAATCAGGCTACGGCTTTGGTATTCAACTTATGTATAGACATGAATGGTATTAGAGGATTGTGAGCATAAGAAGGCTAAGCTGGTAATGTACCACTACGTAGAAATTGTATCAGTAACAGATTCAAAGACATTTGGGTATTGTAATAAAAATTATTTATTCCGCAGTTATTGTATGGTGTCGTTTCTGAGACTCTAACCTGTGTGTGTGTGTGTGAGACATATATTGTGGGGTCATGAACAGGTGAATTATGAATGGTGTGAGTAATACAGGTAAGGCAAGGAGTACATGGATTGTGACAACCCTAAATCCCTGACCCCGGATTTGGGGCTGTTACAGTATCAGTTTTAGAGATTTGCTTAGTTGTAATCTTTATATATATCCTGAACTGATATGACCTTCTTTACTTAATCTATATTTGTTTTATACAAATATCTACTTCTTGGTGCATGTTTTCAACTTTGTATTAAATGCAGTTACCATTTTGGCAATGGTATCCGTTCTTACCACTTTTGTATTGTTGGTTTCTGGTATTTTTGGCCTTATCATTAGTTAGGAATTACAGCTTTACATGGTGACAAATTGATTTGATGATAGTCTTTAAATGCAAATTTTGTGTACTTGATGTGTCCTATGTACCTTTTTCTGATAGATCTATATTGTTCATTACTGTTCACTTAGTTGGAATTTGTGCTTGTCTGTGTATTTAAGAGTATACTCCTTGCAGTGTTTATTACACATTCTCTATATTCATTCTCCTACTTGTTTACTTGCCTTCAATACACTTCTACTCGCTAAAATGACTAAGACTCTAGTTGATACCACCTTGAATTTGTTTAAGTCTAGTCCTTCTGTTGACAATACTTCTTCCTCTAAGCCTAAGAAAAACAAAAAGCCCAAACACTACAACACTTCAATGAATCCACCTTTGTATGTTAATGATGAAGCTCATAATAGAACTTTTAAGAGTAAATTGGAACCTGGTAAACTTATCCTACTTGCTAAAGAGTCTGAGATGTTTGGTCTATTATGTGTTGCTAAGTGGAACCCTATTTTGGTCAGCCCCTCTAGGAAAGTCTTGCCAAATTTGGTGTCTGAGTTCTATGGAAATATGGGGATAGGAAATGGATTTGGTAATGTATTTTACTTAACCTCTTTGATAAATAGCAGACCTTTTCTCTTAGATCATGAGTTGTTAGGTCAAATACTTAAACTAGATTCGAAAGCCTTGTCAATGAGTCCAGTTGATGTGTCTAAAACTTACACATTTAACCCTGATGAACTAAGGTTGTTTGTCTCTATTTTCCGTGGAGTTAAAGTTCCTCAAAATGTTTTAAACACTGAAATGAGCATTAGCTATGAGCATTTTACTCCTTTCTATCAATTTCTAGCTGAAATCATTAGGGTGACTGTCTTTCCTTCTCAAACCCCTGGTAAACTCATGAAATTTGTGGAAATGAAAGTCATGTAAAAGTTAGCGAGCAAAAACATTGATTTTAATTTGCCCTACATGATAATCACCAAAATGATTCCTGCTGCTAAGATAGGGTTCATGTATTATGGTCTTTTGCTCACCCAAGTGTTTGAACACTTTCATTTTGACACAAATGTTCATCCCTATTTCTATGTCTCTCACACCATATCTGATAAGACCACTAGAAATGTTGTCCCCTTACCTGTCTTGAATGCTCCTTTACCTGTCTTGAATATTGCTCCTATACCTACTCCCTTGAATGCTCCTTTGAATGATCATTTTCATGCTATGATAAATGCTCATGCCAATATTCAATTTGGTTCTTTGCCTACTGTGACTATTGCTATGCCTGCTCCTGTAAATGTTGCTTCTACTTTGCCTAATGTGCTACATGCTATTCCTGTTGTTGAATCCTCTACTATCCCTACTACAATTCCTACCTCCAATATCTCTCATGCTCAACTACTTGCATATTTCTCTGTCCTTGTCAAATTATCCTCTAAGGCTGAGGAATTGAAAGTTGGTTACAAAGAGATTAAAGCTCAGATTGCTACTTTGAGTAACAAGTACACTCAATTACTTGAGAAAATGGATATTGTGATGACTGTGTTGGGATCTGTTATAGGGAGAGTGAGTGTCCTTGAGAGTAATTTATTTCAACTGGTTCAAATTCAAATTGACTTGAACACTTGTTCTTCACAAGTGACCCAAACTGTTGTCATTGAGGACATTGATACAGAGATTGTGGATGTAGTTGCCAAGGATGACGATGTTGGAAATGGAAAAGCTCATGAGATTGTTAAGGATGTTAAGAATGCTAGTGATGTTAGTGATGCCATGGTTGATGCTGTTATCAACTCTGATTCTTATAATCAAGTTGATTAAGTTTATGTGCTTAGTTGTTGTATGCCTTACTTTTGTCAGATTTGTTGCACTATCTGCTTGTGTGCACTAGTTTTCTGTTGTTTCCTTTTGGGTACCAGTACCAAACTGGATTGGATGTTTCTGTTTCCTTTCTTATTTTGAATGAATGAATGATGTAGTTTGTTTTCTTTTAAGTTAATGAATGTAGTACTTTGTTTTTACAATTCTTATAAGATTAAGTACTTTACATTTCATTTTGACTAGCCATAAGCATTGCACAACTAGGACACTTTGACCTCACTTACTGCTGATTCCATGGACTACTTGTGATTCCCTTAGAGAATCCCTAATCTAAACCCAGGATGAACCAGATGATACCAACATTGCATGTCTAAGTCTTAGTAATCTAGTTACTCGCAAAATTTGTTCCAAAGGGATGTGTCAGATGATACCAGTACATTTGCCACTTTTGTGTGTGCACTTAAAGGGACTGTTGATGTCTTATTTACTTATCCTAGATCCCTTACTAACACTTGTTTTTTCTGTTTTGCAGGTACTACCTCTTCAGGGTGGCTAAATGATGTCAATATAGCATCTCATGTCTTATGATCTAGCCATGATTAATTATATAGACTGATAGCCACAAGATTATCAACAAAACCAACTACTAATACTTGTCTCTTGTCTTTTGTTTTGCAGGAACTCTCTCTTTAAGAGAGATGGCTAAATGATGTTTAAAATCTTACAATTAATATTTGATCCATAATGAAATAAAAGTTAACTGATAGCCATTCAAGCATTGGAAGATATATTTTCTTAGCAAATATATGAAGATTTTACATTATTGCACTTCTTCTTTTCCTTGCATTACATGTGTACTAAATTTTGTGTTTGTCTTATGTTTTGCAGGTTCCCCATTGGGGTGACTAAATGATGTCAAAATTTGACTCACCCTTCTCTATGATTTAGCCTTGATTAGTTCAATAGACTGATATAGTCACCGCCAATCCGCGACCACTTTAGTTTTTCATTAGATTATCTTGTCATAATTGATGATATTTAGATATCATTGTGTTTGCTTGCAAAATTTGGCTAATATCTAGTTGTGATATCTTGATATTTTCATTAAAGGAAATCTTATTAACTTGAGTTTCTTTTTCAGGAAACTTAGTCTTTAGCTTTGCGGATATTTATCTGTTGATATCTTATTGCATGGCTCGATTTCTTCATTCCGCACCTTCGACTATTAGAACATTACTATATTTAGTTCTTTAGAATTGTTCAAATACTTAACTTGGTTTTGTATGCGTTAACATTTTTAGATAACTTTTTATGTAAAATAGTTTGTGTTGGGATTTATGGGTGATAGCATTGAAATAACTTAACTTTGATTGTACTTAATTTTTCAAATTAAGTAGAACATACTGTCATAGCCAAAGTATGTTCTTGTAATCAGTATGTAATGTTATTCTAGTTGTATTATTTGGAAGAAGTTCACTTATGTGTTCAAGCCTCAAAGAATGCTTTTTGAATGACAACATGAATAAAGGTTACTGTCCTAGAGCTGTGACAGTAAGATTACAAGAAGACAGAATGTTGCAAGTCACGACAGCATATTCACTCTGACAGCAACATTGGCGGAAGACTACGCGACAGCAACTATTGCCCTCGACAGCAAGTTTGGGATCCTCGACAGCACTCTATGCGGGGAACTCATACTGTCACCAAAAGATCATTCCTGTGACAACAAGCTTTGCGGCAAAAGTAACTGTCTCAATAAAGATCCTTATGCTAGGTATCTTTCTCAGTCAAATCCCGTGACAGTTTAAATGTTCAAGAAACAGGCGTGATGCAGTATCCCTAAGCTGCACCAAGTCTGCAAGACTACGACAGAAGCTTCAAGCACTGCAAAACAAAAGCGAATCAATTCAAGAGCAAGGTCAAGTCTTTATCTGCTGAATTGGTTTAGCTGGAAATGGAATGAATCTAGGTTGCTTTCTTTGTAATGTATATCTGACATGTTAGCAATTTAGGAAAGTCACATGGGTAAGACAATCTGTAAGAAGCTGCCACTTGACAGTGACAGCAGCTTCACAAACCCGTGACTGATAGTGATAGGGTTAGTCTTATACCTACTATCAATTCATTCTAGAATTGTAACGAAGACAAGCAAGTGTCTTTGAAGAAAACCCGAAGCTCGAGAATTCTTTCTTAAGGTTGTAGCAACACTTTGCAAAATAAATAAAACATTTATTTTGTGAATCTTGTTCTTACTGAATACTGTTCGTGATTGCATATATTGCTGATAACGTTTAATCTTGATTTTAGTTGTTGAAATTTAGATTGAATTTTATCAGTATTGCATTCATCCCCCCCCCCTTCTGCAATACACAAGGACTAACAACTGGTATCAGAGCTTTGAGATTAACATACATATCTGAGATCCCGAAGAAAATGCAGAAATCAAACAGTATCAAGATCCCAGCATTTGATAAAGAGAACTACAGCATTTGGAAAAGAAAAATCTTGTTGTTTATCAAAGCTGCAAATCCACTATACCTAGGTATACTCGAGAATGGTCCTTTCATACCAAGAAAGGAAATTGAAGCCACAACAGTGAATGGTGAGATTGTTCCTGCACATTGGGTTCCCAAAGATCCCTCAGAAATCTTGGAACCTGAAAAGGAGAAAATGGTGCTAGATGATCATTTGCAACTTATCTTGCTCGATTCTCTCACGCTGGATAAAGCCATGTGTGGAAGTGTGATAAGCTGCACATCAGCCAAGGAGATGTGGATCAGGTTAGCCTTACTCTGTGAAGGAAGTGAAGAGGTTAAGGGCAACCAAAGGCAAATTCTAATATCTCAATATGAGGCATTCATGGCCAAGCCTGGTGAAGACTTAACCTCCATGTTTGAAAGGTTCAGTAAGCTCTTAACTGAATTACAGATACATGGCAAGTACTATGACAGAAAAGAATTAAATGTCAAGTTCCTGCTCACACTGCCTGATCACCTTGAACACAAGACAACAGCCATACGAGAAGGAAGAGATCTCAACAATATAACCTTTGAGACACTTTATGGTATTCTGAAATCTTATGAACTCGAACTCTTTCAAAAGAGAGCCATACAAAGTGGAACAAGGAACAAGATGGCTAATATGTCAAGTGCCCTAGTAGCACATGTGCCAAGGATCACACAGCCAAGTGAAGTACTACAGATCACACAATCAACCCCAACACAGACCTTGAAGATAGAAGAGGTGGTTGAAGATGATGAGAAAGTGGTACTACAGCTCAAAGATGTGGAAGATGAAGACTTCTACACAATGGAGGAACTGGAAAGCATGGACAACCCTACTATGGCTTACATGGCCAAAAAGTTCAAGAACTTCAGGTTCAAGAAGGATAGGTCATACAAGCCTCAAGGCCAAGCATCCAAGTTCAGCAAAGGAAGCTCATCAAAGGCTGCTGTGGGAAGTTCAACCAAAGGAAGATACAAAACTGGATTTGTGGATAGATCAAAGTTCAAATGTTACAACTGTGGAGAACCTGGTCATTTTGCTACTGAATGCAAAAGACCCAAACAGGTTCAAAGATATGAGAAAGGAACTGGTGGATACTCCAAGAAAAATCAAGGTAGAGCCTATGTGGCTGAAGGAAAGTGTTGGGATGATTCTGATGATGAAGAAGAGGAAGAATATGTCAATCTAGCTCTCATGGCTAGCACTGATGAGGTAGCATCAACTCCTTCAAGTCAGGTACCTTCACTTGTCTTACTTGATATGTCTACTGATGAGTATAAGAAAACCATTAAACACTTAAGTGCTGAAATGTTCAATGTCTATACTAGCTTATCTGCTGCTAATGAGGAAATCTCTAGACTAAGTAAGCTAAATGAAACACTTCAGTCTGACAATGATTCTCTTGTTCTCAAAACCAGTTCACTAGGCTCTTTAGCTCAAGAGAATGCTAAACTTAAAAATGAATTAAAATGTGCTAAGGAGGTTGAGGAATTCCTGAGGAATGAGATTGCTGAAAATGAATTTAAGATTAAGGCCTATAGAAACTCATCAAAGATAGTTCAGGATTACAATGATAAGCATACAGAAAATCAGTCTGTTGGTATAGGTTTTTCTTATGGTAGAAGACCTGGAAAGGAAACTGTGATTCAAGATTGTCCTGGAAATGCTGCTGTCAAACCCACCATTCTCAAGAAAGTTAAAACTCCTATTTTCAAAGCTGCTGAAATTGAGTTTGATGAAGAAGCCATGCTCATCAAACAAGAAATTCTTGATGAGGATGAAGGAGTTGACAGCACATTCAAGGATGGAAAGGAAAGTTCGACAGCAACTTCTGAACATACTGTCAATCCAGTAACTCCCAAGTCTAAAAACAGAAATGGTAAGGTAGGTGTCAATAAAGGAAATGGATACACTAATGTTGGAGGTGCTTATAGGAAACTGTGCAATAACTGTGGATCTACTCATCACTTAACACATGTTTGTAAGAAACCAATTGAGGATAAGATCAATGCTACTGAACTCAATGGTAACTTACACAGAACCCCCCTTATGCATAGAACTATGAGTGTCTATAATAACATTGATTGTATGCCATGCAAAATCACTGCCATGAGTACATGATTTAACTTACCTGTTCTCTCTACTGAAAAATGCTCATACCTAAACACTGTTGAGACTTCTGAGCCTGCTGGCAACAGCAAAAAGGCTTCATCCACTAAGAAAAGGACCAAGTCCAATTCTAAACCTAAGTGGGTGAAAAGAGAAGTCAAACAGGAAGTCTTTGATAATGCTTGTGATGTTGTGACTGAAAGAAACTCAGGAAACACTGAAACTGCAGGACCCAACAAAGATTGGGTACCATATGCAACTTAGAAACATTCTGTTTTTCAGGGTAAGAAGAAAAATCAGGTCATGTGGATTATTGACAGTGGTTGCTCAAGACACATGACAGGTGATAAAGCCCTGCTATCACATTATGTAGAGAAAGCTGGCCCAATCATAACCTTTGGAGACAACAGCAAGGGTTACACAGTGGGATATGGCTGTCTGGAAATTGGAAATGTTGTCATTGAAGATATTGCTCTTGTGGATGGATTGAAGCACAACCTACTCAGTGTCAGCCAATTCAGTGACAGAGGATTTAAGGTTGACTTTGATATGATGGTGTGCAACATCTATCACAAGAAGGATGGAAGCCTCTCTCTAAAAGGGGTCAGAAAAGGAAGCCTGTTTGTTGCTGATCTAAGCTCAACAAAGAAGGATAAAGTTTACTGTTTTTACAGTAAAGCTACTGTTGGTGACAGTATGCTTTGGCACAGGAAGCTCTCACATCTCAACTTCAAAACAATGAACATTCTAATGAAGAAAGAGTTAGTGAGAGGTTTGCCCCAACAGGAATTCTGTCAAGAAGGATTGTGTGAAGATTGTCAAATGGGCAAACTGAGAAGAGCTGTGCACAAGTCCAAGCAAGTAAACACCAACTCAGAAGCACTCAAGTTAATTCACATGGATCTCTTTGGACCAGTCAATGTACCATCTATGGCCAGAAAGAGGTATGCCTTAGTAATGGTGGATGATCACTCAAGGTACACTTGGGTGAAATTTCTTGAATCCAAAGATGAAGCTGCTCAAGTGATTATTGATCAAGTCAGAGTTCTTGATAGAACCCCAAACTCAAAAGTTCAAATCTTGAGGAGTGACAATGGTACAGAATTCAGAAATGCCATACTTGGAAATTTCTGCAAAGATGAAGGAATTGTACAACAATTCTCTGCTGCAAGAACTCCACAGCATAATGGAGTTGTAGAAAGAAAGAACATGACTCTCATTGAAGCAGCTAGAACTATGTTGCATGATGCTAAGCTGCCAACATATTTATGGGCTGAAGCTATCAATACAGCCTGTTATACTCAGAACAGAACCATGATCAACAAAACTCATGCAAGTACTCCTTACTGTCTGTTAACTGGAAAGAAACCTACTGTCAAATATTTTCATGTGTTTGGGAGCAAATGCTTTATGATGAAAGACAACCATGAGAAGAAAGGAAAATTTGACACCAAGGCTTTTGAAGGACTATTCATGGGTTACAGCACAGAAAGGACTGCCTACAGAGTTTATGTTATGGAACACAGGATTATTGAAGAAAGTGTTAATGTCACATTTGATGAAACCAAGTTTCCAGGACTGCATGAAGAAGGAAAGATGCAGACATTCAGATTTGAGAATCAAGGATACTTGGAAGCTGAGGAGATTGTGGATGAAGAACCTAGCTTCACTCAAGTTGTTGAAGTTGATAAAGATACTGTCAATGCCACTACTGTCAACCAAACTCCAGCTCAGTCACAGACCATATCCTCTAACATTCATGACAATGGTGACTCTGGAGACAATGAAGAACATGGTGAAGACAATGGGATTGGTGATCACTCAACTCAACAAACTGAAGGAAGTGTTCCTGTGCAGTCAAGTAGCTTGCCCAGAATCACCAAGTGGAACAAAGATCACTCAAGTGACCTTATCATTGGTGATCCTAATTCTGGAGTGAGGACAAGGAACAAAGTCTCTGCTGATAGCATGTTTTCATGCTTCCTGTCACAAATGGAACCCAAGACAATTGATGAAGCATTGTTGGATTCTGACTGGGTGATAGCCATGCAAGAAGAGCTAAATCAGTTTGAAAGAAACAATGTATGGAAATTGGTTCCAAGACCTAAGGGAAAGTCAGTTATTGAGACCAAGTGGGTTTTCAGAAACAAACTTGATGAAAATGGATTGGTGACAAGGAACAAAGCAAGGCTAGTGGCTAAAGGTTACTGTCAACAGGAGGGAATAGATTATGATGAGACATTTGCTCCTGTTGCAAGACTTGAAGCTATAAGAATCTTTCTAGCTTATGCTGCACACTGCAACTTCAAAGTATTTCAGATGGATGTCAAAAGTGCCTTTCTAAATGGAGAGCTGGAAGAAGAAGTGTATGTGGAACAGCCACCAGGGTTTGAGGATGCTGAAATGCATAATTTTGTGTACAAACTCTTCAAAGCTTTGTATGGACTAAAGCAAGCACCCAGGGCATGGTATGACACACTTTCCACCTTTCTTCTGGAAAACCAGTTTACCAGAGGAGTTGTGGACAAGACACTTTTCTACAAGCATCATGGCAAGGACATCATTCTGGTACAAATCTATGTGGATGACATCATTTTTGGTTCTACAAATGAGAAGCTGTGTGAGAAGTTTTCCCATCTCATGAGCAACAAATATGAGATGAGCATGATGGGAGAACTGTCATTCTTTCTGGGGTTACAAATTCTTCAACAAACTGATGGAATCTTCATAAGTCAAGCTAAGTATATCAAGGAACTTCTCAAAAAGTTCAACTTGGAAGATTCATCTCCTGCAAAGACACCAATGTCCACAGCAACTAGTCTGGATCTTGATCCTAAAGGAAAGCAAGTTGACTCAAGCACCTATAGAGGCATGGTAGGATCCCTCCTATACCTAACTACTAGCAGACTTGACATCATGTTTGCTACATGTCTCTGTGCAAGGTTTCAAAGTGATCCAAAGGAGTCACACTTGGTAGCCATCAAGAGAATCTTTAGATACTTAAAAGGCACTCCTAACCTAGGCCTTTGGTATCCTAAGAATACTGGATTTGATCTAATTGGTTACTCAGACTCAGACTATGCTGGATGCAAGATTGACAGAAAGAGTACTACTGGTAGCTGTCAATTTCTTGGTGGAAGATTGGTCTCATGGTTTAGCAAGAAGCAGCATTCAGTTTCTACCTCAACTGCAGAAGCTGAGTACATTGCTGCAGCCAGTTGCTGTGCACAAATTCTATGGATGAAAAGTCAACTTCTAGATTATGGTCTAGTGTTAAGAGAAATTCCTATTTACTGTGACAACACTAGTGCCATAGCCATCTCAGACAATCCAGTTCAACACTCTAGGACAAAGCACATTGATATAAGACATCACTTTATCAGAGAGCATGTTGAACAAGGAACTGTGAAGCTGATTTATGTCCCAACTGACAAGCAACTTGCTGACATCTTCACTAAGCCATTGGATGAAGCAACCTTCAACAGGTTGGTAAGTGAATTGGGAATGCTGAATCTGGTATGTTAATTTACTAAGGTTTCTAAATTTTCAATTCTTATTGAAGCTCATGACAGCAACTTCAAACCTGCTGTCAAGAGAAGTTACTGTCTACTTGGTTTATGTCTGTTATGTGACAGCATGTGTTGATTTGACTTTTCATGTCAGTATTTTGTGCCAGTCTCATACTTTTAAACCGTGTATGACTTTAATGTGGTTATCCGTTAAGTTTGAGAGTTAAAAATCTGTTCCATTGGACTTTCACACTCTTTTGCATTAATCTGTAGGATTAAAGGAGGACACGACCATTAATTACTTTTGTGGTAGTTGTATGGGTACTCTAACTGTTGACCATTAGACTTTAATCCTTAGACGGTTTTGCCTATAAATTAACCTTAGGTTTCACCAGTCTGCTCTCAGTTTTAAAGTAAATAATGGAAAACAAAGTAGGAATCGAAGTTGGTCTAAAGAAGTGTGATAGTGAACCCGACAATGAAGAGATCGATGAGCTCTTTGAAATGCTGTTGGACGCCATGGATGAGATAGACGAGGAAAAGGAGGACAAGGCTAAGGAAGAGGAGGCCAAGGCTATGGAAGAAGAGAAGGAGCTTCAGGCACTTCTTGAAAAAGAAGGCCGCTCTGAAGAAGAGATTAAGGAAGAAGTCTTAGAACTAGTTGATAAAATCATAGAATGATGTACTCAATGTTCAATATTAATGATTTTATTAACAATAATAAAAGTTCCTGTTTATGTGGTTACTGAGTTTATGACTTGTCTGTGTAACTTGCTTAATATCTGTGTTTGAAAGATTACATTGCTAAATTCATATTCTGTTAATTTTAGGTTAAGTATATGAGCAACGCATTCTAATTAGTTCCTGACAGAAACAATTTCCCATTTAAATTACTGTCACAAAGAAGGATACTGTCCCGTGTCTCTTGACAGCAACCTTTTTGACAGCAGGGAAAGACTTTCTGTCACGACCTTTAAAGGATACTGTCACTCAAATGCTTAACGGTGACAGCATGTTTTTGCGCAATAGTTGCTGTCGCGCAAAACCTACTGTCACCACCACTTATTACTGACAGATTGTTTCTAGCGCACAGGTTACTGTCAACAATAGTGGACCGTTGTAATTGGATATTCACCCCACGATTGACAGTGAATAACGGGCAGTAACTCACGTGTTAAGAGAGTGGGTTAAGACACGTCCTTTAACTCCACTTTTTGAGCAAACGTTTGAGATACCCATATTTATTCTCCAGTTACTCAAACATATCACTCTCAAAAAACTCAAGGCAAAATACTTTTCTTCAAGCAAAAAGCTACTTTCTCACTTTCTTCTTTTCTTGAAATCTCAATGGCCCCCAAACAGACTCTCTCTCAAACAAACTTTGCTGGCATCTTTTCCCCAAATGATGCTGGTGAAGGTTTCAAAGGACTAGTGTTTTTCTTAAACAAGTCCTATCTCGGTTATGCCATAACCTCAACCCCCATTCTCGACTTAGACAGACTTGAGGCGTTTTGGCAAACTGCTGTTGCTCAAACTGAGGGTGAGAACCCTGGTATTCAATTCACAATCTCTGGGCAACAATACATTCTCACAGCTGAGGTCATCAATACTGCTCTTGGAATTACACTGGAAGCAGGCCAAAACTTTGCTCCACTTGCTAATGATGACACTCTGAAGAAGCTCTTCTTGAAGATTGGGTATGCAGGCCCTATTCTCGAAGAGGGAACAACCAAGTGGTACCCGTCTGGTGAAATGGACAGGAAGTATCTAAGGAAGGAGTGGAGCATGATATTTGATGCAATGGTCAAGGTGTTCTCTACCAAGTCCACAGGCTGGAATGGGATACCCTCCTACATCAAGAAACTGACACATTCTCTTGTCCATGGATACAAGGTGAATGTTGGAGCTCTCCTCATGGCACAACTCAAAGCTGCCATAGGTAAGAAGGTATCACACTACCCTCGCTTTCTTATGTTGTGCATTAATTCATTCTGTGATTTTAATGATGCTGCTCCTCGTTTAGAGGCTTGCTCAGTTTTGAAAAAGAACACACACACACTATTATCATCACAAAATCTCAATGCACATATTCCAATTTGTTTCACTCAGCACATGGTTGATCAAGTGTCCAACCTTGATTATCCATTACCTTCTGGTTATGATTCTTTTTCTCTTGAGAATGAAACTGAATTAGACCCAAATTCAGTTAACCCCCATTCAACACCATACACTCAGCCTAGGCCCTCTAGACTTCCCAAAGCCCAAAGAGAAGCCTTGCAAGAATCCAGAAAAAGATCCTTAGAAGCTGATGTTGGTGGTAGCTCTGTTAGTCAAGAGGGAGACACTGCACCTAGTGCAGCAAATAAGGAAGGTAGTCAAACAGAACCCACAGTGGTTCCCCCTGAGCCTAAGAAGAAGAGAGCTAGGAGGAGCAAAACCACTGTCAGCCACCCTGCAGTCTCCCAAAAGACTGTAGAGGAAACCAGGGAAATACACTCCTCCCTAGATGTGCCTTCTCAACAAGGGACATCTATTGAAATTGGCCTGTCTCCCAAGGCACCCTGTACAGAGTCTGCACAAACTCATGGTTCCCAACCTGAGATACCCCCACTTGAAGAAACACACAGTGAGTTAGGGCACAGTGAGGATTTCTCTACTCCTATTGATGGTTCACATGTTTCATCTGTGAATCAGCCCCCACTCTCTTCTCCACAACCTAGAGAAGGGGACAGTCCCAACCCTTCAGGTTTTGATCATCCATCTCCAATCATGGATGAGCCCCCATCTAGTGGTCCACACGAACCCATTTCTCAAAGTGAGATGGACACCACTCCTCCAAACACTGAGCTAGGGCAAAGTGGTATTTTGTCAGAAAATGAAACAGCCAACACTTTGTCTGATCTCCAAGGAGCATCTTACCTTCAGGAAGATGCTGTCACAGCCTCTGTTGCTGTCAAAGACACTGGGGATGCTACTGTCCTGGACACAGCTACTGTCAAAGGTGGAGAGAAAGATACTGTCACTACAGAACCTACTGTCACTCCACCTCCCAAAGATGCTGTCATGCCAGAACCTGCTGTCCAGACTCCAACTGATAGTACCATTCCTACTCAAGATGCTGTCCAGCCCTCCCAGCCTAATTTTGATGCTGTACTTGTTGAGGATGCCTCTGATGATGACCTACCTCTTGCCAAACTCCTAAAGGTACATTCTAAATCTTCTCCTTCCATGCATGTTAGTACTGCTCATACCCATGCATCTAGGTTGAGTGAGGGTGTGCAAAAGAAAAGAGAGATAAAAGAAAAGAGAGGTGAGCATCAAAATGAGAGGCAGCCAAATGAGCTGGCAAAAGGAGAGGGACTTGAGCATGTCCAGAGAGATATTGAGGGAGCCCACACTATTCAGGCACTAGGCCTTGAGAGTCAAACTGTGAGGGGTGATGAGATCACTCAAAAACACCCTGAGAGTGTGAGAACCCCCATAGCCTCCAGGCCCCTGTCTTTTCCTTCCCCTCCAAGAAGGTTAAGGTCTGGTGGCCCCTCTGCTACTTTTGGTAACAGGATTGCAGCTCTTGAAGGACAGTGTGCTACTTTGGACTCCAAACTGGACTCTCTCTCTCAACTGGTGGTTGATGGTTTTGCTGCTACTCAACTCTCTATTCAGTTCCTTACTGACCTGGTAGCTGCCAACTCAACTAAGGGGGAGAAGGTAGCAAGATCAGAATCATTGCCTATTCAAGAATCAGGTGGAACTCAGGGGGAGCCTGTAGCTGTGGAGACCAGAGGGGGAGCTAAAAGGAAAGCAATGTCTAAGGGGGAGCAAGTCAAACCAAGCAGTGCAAAACCACAGGATAAAGCTGAAAAGCCTGTTGAAGTGGAAATGGATGGAGAAAGGGTGTTAATGTCAAAGGAAACTCAAGATGCATTGCAAAGAAGACCTGCATCTAGACATCCAATCTTGCCTCCTGTGGTGATTAGAGAACCTACTCCAGAAACTCAAGAAACTGCTTTACAGAAGAAATGGAGAGAAATGGAGGAACAAAACAAACTTGGGAAAGGTAAAGGGAAACTGCCTGAATCCATTCATGGTGGAATTATTTGGACAAATGGCACTGAATTTGATCAAGAGGAAGCCAATGTCTTGATGGTGGATTACAGGGAGAGCACATTACACAACCATGACAGTAAGTTTAGCAGTTTGGTGGAAGAAGCAATGAATGCTCCTAGCAACCGTCCAACCAACACCACAAAACTGTTAAAGGAACAAATTACTAGTGTCAGTGTAATGGTGAATGATGAGAAAAGATGGGCTGTAAGTATTTATCTCACTTCTGGCATATCTTATTTCATCACAATGCAGCTATTGCAGAGTCTGCCAGCAAAGGTGTTGTGTGCTTTGAAGGGAAAGATCAGGGCAACTCAAACACCATTCAATGAAATATTGGATATGCAAATCCAGAACCTGATCACACAGAAGCTACCTGAAGTCTACTCAAATCCACCAAGTGTTTTTTACAGATCCAAAACTAAGGATGGCACAAGAAGGAACAGCTTCATGAATTTGGGTAGCCCATCCAGAATGGAAACCAAGTCAATTCTGAAGGTACTAGATGGAATACTCAGTTCAAATGCCAATCCAGGAAGAGTTCATGCTGTTCAAGAAATCTACAAAATGCTGGTGTTGAGAGACAAGGCACTGGGAGCTAGAATGAAGGAGCTAATCACTAGAGCCAATGCCAAAAGAAATGATCAAGGTGGAAGTTGCTTCTATAACATTCCTCCCCATGATGATGATGATGATGATGATGAAGATGGTGAGGATGGAGGTGGTGAAGCTTCTGGAAATGCTGGAAATGCTGGTGGAAGTAATTCTGGGAATACTGGTATTCAATCCCAGAATGAAGGCAATGAAGAAACTCCTAGCCAGGAAAAGAAAGATGCTGGTGCAACAGATGAAGAGGAGTCAAGAATACTGGAAGCTTTGGAGGCAAGCATTCTTAGATGTGCTATTGACTGCATAAATGCTGAAACAGATGCTGTCACCAAAGGTACTGTCGACAAGGATAATGTCATAGAAGATGCTGTCTTGGAAGATGCTGTCGACAAGGGTACTGTCAAGGAAGGTTCTGTCAAGGATGAAGCCAAGGCTACTGTCAAGTCCAAAAGACTGAAAGCTAAAGCTAAGGCATGGTTTTCTAGACAGAAACCTACAGGGAAGCACAAGTACTCAGGAAAGGAAAAGGCCACTGGATTTGGCAGGAATCTCAAAAAGCCAATTCAATCAATTCCTCCCAACAGTCTCAAGATTCAACAAATGCAATCAAGAGAAATCAAGAGCGTTGAGGTTAAGCTGGATGCAAATCAAGAGGCCACTGAGTACATTCTGTGGTGGGAAGAATCAAGGTCAGCCAAGATTGACAAGGACTTCAATCTGGTAGCCACATCAACCAAGAAAAGTACATCAACCATAGATAAAAGAAGAATTGATTTCTTCTACCTGGAAAGAATGGTAGAGTTGCTGGAGAGCTATGATGATGTTTCAAAGGCTGTCATGGAACATGTTCTAAAATATCAGGCAGATAGGGATGCTGAATTTTATCAGAAATTTGGCTATAACTTTACAGATTTTGATGATGCTGATATTCTTACTGATCTCCCAGCCTCTCCTATACCATACCACTGGTACTATGAGTTTGATGATTTACCCACAGAAGAAGGGCAAACCCAACCAACTAAGGAAGGGGAACCCAAGCCAAGCAAACAACCTGAATCTTCTGAATATTCTCAAACTCAGTCAGAGCTTGATAAGAAGGAAGCTGAATTACTGGAAAAACACAAGGCCTCTAACAAGGCAGAAAGTGAAGCTCCAAATTATCAACCATATATGCTGGAAAATCCCCTAAGAGTCAAGTTCCTAAAAGAAGAAATCTATGTTTGCAGCTTGCATAAGCTTAAAACATCCACTCTGAAGGATTTACAGTATATGGTAGCTGGTTCAATTCATCCCTTGAAACAGATTTGTTCTGATGAGATAGAGAAGTTATTGGAAGGGAGAAAAGGAGAAGACTCAAAACTGGACAAGCAAAGAAGGAAGTCTCTCAATGCTTATCCTGGAAGTAGATTCAAGCTCATTAATGAAGAACTTCATTTCAGAACCTATCCATATGATATAGAGCAATGGCTGAATCTCAGGGATGTTAGTTCTCTCATATCCCCTTCCATAAAGAAGATCATTGATGAAGTAGAGGATGATGCAGTGTCTGCTGCTGAAATTTCTCTTGTAGAAAGTCTAAGAAGCTGCTTGGCAGAAGCTCTCAAAAGAGAGGATGCAGCAAGACAGAAGAGGAGATCTCAAGCTAAGTGAAAATTCTTAAATTCTGATCTTGTTAGTTAAGTTATCAGCACATATTGTAAATTTGTTGTTATTTTCCATAAAAACAAATTGGGGGAGATTGTTGGGATTTATGGGTGATAGCATTGAAATAACTTAACTTTGATTGTACTTAATTTTTCAAATTAAGTAGAATATACTGTCATAGCCAAAGTATGTTCTTGTAATCAGTATGTAATGTTATTCTAGTTGTATTATTTGGAAGAAGTTCACTTATGTGTTCAAGCCTCAAAGAATGCTTTTTGAATGACAACATGAATAAAGGTTACTGTCCTAAAGCTGTGACAGTAAGATTACAAGAAGACAGAATGTTGCAAGTCACGACAGCATATTCACTCTGACAGCAACATTGGCGGAAGACTACGCGACAGCAACTATTGCCCTCGACAGCAAGTTTGGGATCCTCGACAGCACTCTATGCGGGGAACTCATACTGTCACCAAAAGATCATTCCTGTGACAGCAAGCTTTGCGGCAAAAGTAACTGTCTCAATAAAGATCCTTATGCTAGGTATCTTTCTCAGTCAAATCCCGTTACAGTTTAAATGTTCAAGAAACAGGCGTGATGCAGTATCCCTAAGCTGCACCAAGTCTGCAAGACTACGACAGAAGCTTCAAGCACTGCAAAACAAAAGCGAATCAATTCAAGAGCAAGGTCAAGTTTTATCTGCTGAATTGGTTTAGCTGGAAATGGAATGAATCTAGGTTGCTTTCTTTGTAATGTATATCTGACATGTTAGCAATTTAGGAAAGTCACATGGGTAAGACAATCTGTAAGAAGCTGCCACTTGACAGTGACAGCAGCTTCACAAACCCGTGACTGATAGTGATAGGGTTAGTCTTATACCTACTATCAATTCATTCTAGAATTGTAACGAAGACAAGAAAGTGTCTTTGAAGAAAACCCGAAGCTCGAGAATTCTTTCTTGAGGTTGTAGCAACACTTTGCAAAATAAATAAAAAATTTATTTTGTGAATCTTGTTCTTACTGAATACTGTTCGTGATTGCATATATTGCTGATAACGTTTAATCTTGATTTTAGTTGTTGAAATTTAGATTGAATTTTATCAGTATTGCATTCATCCCCCCCCCCCCCTTCTGCAATACACAAGGACTAACAGTTTGGATTGTGTAGAATTATTCTTAAAGATGCTAATACTTGTGATTTAATAGCTTATATGACCATGTCGAATTTCTTCAAAATTCGAATCCTTCACTTAAATCAATTATTTCATCTCATTATCAAATTCGAATAATTCTCTTTGTTAAGAAGTTACTAACGTTCGAATTGATATTGCAGAAAAAGAATGTTTTCACATTCTTGGAATAATAGAGTCTGAATTTAAATTGCCTCTTCGAATTTTTTTCGGAAATTCGACCAAAATTTCTTCAACTCTAATTTATTCTAAATTCTTTAAAGTAAATTTTAAAATTTTACAACTTCAAGTGATAAATCCTTCTAACAATTTAAACTTCATGCAGATTTATTGATCACATTACGATCAAATAAGGATGTCAAATTTGTTTCATAAGGGAAAGTCTATCAAAGACATATTTACAAGCCGGATTTAACATCTTTGATGTTTTCTTGTAAATAGGTTATTAATTTGTATTCGTAGACTAGGTTTTGACGAATATGTAATTAATTATACCAGTTCCAAATGTGAAGTTCAGAGTTTTGACTGGTTGGAGTGATGAGGAATTTGTGGGTGCTTGGGTGTAATAATTAGCAATATCCACATCCCGTATCCCCTCCCTAAATATTAATTTCCACTTTTTAGCATTATGTCAAAAAGGGGAAGAGGATATTCTAAGGGAATATAATATGAAAATTATTGTGTGCTTTTCCTAACCCTGTTTTGCAGATTGGAACATTAAAGCTAGAAATATTCAATTTTCAACGACAAAAGGGATTTAGTGATAAGTACCGACAAAAGTGTAGTTTGCACACACTTATTTAATTTTCATAATTAGTTTTGACAAATACCAAAAAGGGGAAGATTGTGAGAATCAGCCTTTTCCTTTAGGTTTTGGAATTTGTCAAAATAAAAGTGAAAATTAAATTAGATTTATGAAATTACTAAGTCATATAGTAAATCCTCCTTTAGGATTCCTTTTTGACATTTATCGAGAATCAAGTCAAATTGATCAAACCAAACCAAAATAAAATATTTTCTGACATATTTTATTTGACATCGACTTGGGATAGAAATATCAAGCTAATGATGTTTCCTATACTAGGTTATTTTTTGTCAAAGAAAAATAGGCATTGGCTAAAGGCACGAAAATCGAGATATTTCAAACACTGCTTTTACGAGTCAAAACTGTTCGATTTATTTAAAAGACTGTTTTTCTTAAATGTTTTAGCCTCAAATAGATTTGATATATTTATTTAAACATTTATATCAATATGACTTGCCAAAAAGCTATGCCAACGTGCCCAAAATAGATTTTATTCAAAAATACCCTTAAATCCTTATCTTTCCGGATAAAATCATTTTTAATTCAAACTTATTTATTCCTTGGACTTAATAGTAATTATTCTACATGGAATATTATGTTTGAATATGTGTCAAGTCAAAACATTTGTCAAAGTTGTCTTTTATTCCCAGACACTGAACCAAGATTGTAGAAGGGGGGGGGGGTTGAATACAATCTTGAAAACTTTTCATTCTTCACAGTGAAAATATGAAAAGCAAAAACAAGAACAGAAACACAAATAAGATGATACAAGAATTAAAAATTCAGGTGGATTGTTTTTGTCGACCTGAGAGATTTTTATTGAAGAAATCTCTGTGATGTTTATGAATAAACACACTACTGCAAATACACAACTCTAGCTTCAACAATTTACAAGGATACTGCTTTGTGCTATCTAAATTGCTAAAACCTGATTTCTTGATTCTAGAGTTATGCTACAACTTGGTTATATAACCCCAAGTTTACAAAGATATTTGAACAACTAATAATACAAAAAGTACATGTGTTCAGAATCCTTGTTTCTCCATCCCGAGCAGTGGTCCGTGTTTGTAGCTTGCCCTTCTTGGCTGATTGTCTTTTAAGGAAATGCTACCTTTGACCATGCAAACAAAATGCTGCTTTCTTCTTGTCACCTTTCCAGAAATACTAGCTTCCATGCTCTGTGTAGTCTGTCAATCCATGTGCTCTGACATCGCTGTCCTTTTCACAAGTACAGAGAGTATTCATAGAAGCTACCTGAGTTGTATCCGTTGACAGTTTCTTGATCAACCAGTACTGATATCCATAGACAGTACAGTGTCCATATCCGTAGAAGGCTAATCAAGCTATCCGCAGACAATCAATTTCATGTATGCAGAATTACAAGGCATCGACTATATACAATTCGCCTCCCTATTCTACATATCTATTGATAGTCAACATGACTCATTTAACCTATCAAGACTACTTCAACTTCAACATCAGAAATACACAAGCATGTTACATTTAGTCTTATACGTAGATAAGCTACCCATCTACGGATACTGCAATGGCAAACTATCCGTTGATGGCTACGTTTACTTGTATAATTTTTACTAAGTTAATTTGGTTATCATCAAGAAACAACATTGTTCCTAAAAATCTCCCCCAATTTATGCCTGGTTGAGAATCAGACATAAAGTAAGAGTCTTGATGATAACAAAACTACTTTTTACATATAGATATTAGCAGTAAAAATTGTGTCAAGCTACATGAACTGAAAATCAGAAGAGTAGAGATAGTTACATAGAGAGTGCTCCTTTAGACTGAGCAGAATTAATTTCTTTTCTTCTCTCTTGGAGGTTGAACCTTCTGTCTCCCTTCCTTAGCATAGTTTGTCTGGATTTGTTCTTGAAGCTTTCTATAGAATGCATCTTCTTCAGCAATTTTTGGATCCAGCTTGCCTTGCAACCATCTAAGATACCTATTGCTGGCCTTAGACAGTTGATCTTCAATCCTAAAGAATCTTCTACAGCCTTTTTCATCCTTGAATTCCATCATCCAGTAAGGTTGAAGATGGATTCTTTGTCCATTAAAAGGGATCTTCAGCTTCCTCGGCAAACAATCAGGAGAACTCCAGCTACTCCTGATTTCCTCCATCTTCTTTAACACAACACTCCTTGCAACCTCAGAAAATCCCCTGATGTTTTTGAAGCCTGAAAAGACTTTCACCAAGGTAGAGTATCCTTCATTCATCACTTGTTGCAGGGGCCATGTTCTCACATTTCCTCCTTTGTAGACAAAAGTTAGTCTTTTAGGCAAATCTGTGAACTTGTCTATGCCTCTGATTTTACTAACTTCCTCAAGGAATAGATCCAAGGTTGAGTACTCCTGTATCTCTGCGATTTACAAAAAGTCTGCCTTGTTCTCAACTGATTTGGCAACTTTTGGTGCATCATTAAGCTTGATTGGTCCCTGTTGAGCTTTCTTGACTAGTATCCTTTTCTTTGATATCTTTTCTTTCTCAATTAAGAACTTAGGAAATACTAGGTCTTCAAACTCAATAGGTTCTTCTTTAAACTCTACAGGAGTCCCATGGAAGGTGACTTGAGATTGGGTTGAAGCTGGGACAGGATCTTCAAAGACAATCCTCCTCTGTGTATCTCTTTTCTCTTCTCCCTTCTCAGGAGAGACAGGCCTATTTGATCGCTTCTTCCATCTAGGGGGCTTGGAATAAGGCACTGTCTTCCTTTTCTTCATTTTATTCTGTTAGAAATGAATGTTACTAAGAAACTAGACAGAGGGGGGGGGGGTGAATGGATAGTTTTGATATTTTTCGATTCTTGAAAACCAAATAAGCTGTAAGAGATTATGTTGTGTAAAATGCGGAATTAAAATAAACAAGACACACACAATCACTTTAATCTACTTTGTATTAAGTAAATTAAATACTACAGCTTCCAAAATTTCACAACTGAAATTCTGGCTTCTAAACAAGAACAACGTTTTCTTGCTTTCCTTACAGAGAAAAGAATACTTGAAAAAATTCTGTGTACTACTCTCTTACAGCTAACAATAGGGTGTGCACAATATATATTGACCTATACAAACTGGTGCACAAACCTATTTACATAGTTACCCTTCACTGAAAGTCCAACTTGTTCTGCCATAATAAGTTAACTGTGTCAGGAAGGACCACTTGTTTTTTGGAGTCTTTCCCGATTCTGTAGCAGCTTGTCTCTTATCTTTCTCTCCAAGTTTAGCTGTAGATTTGCCATCTGTTCTTTGGACCACCTTACCATAACAAATGCTTCAGTATTTGTCTCCTTTGAATTTTGGTTTTGTACCTTGATTTGTCTTGTTATAAACGGCTAAGTGTTGATATCGTGAACTCCAGCATAATCCTGATTCTTAGACATGTCGACATAGTGTATTCTTGACTTTGCTAAATGAGCATATCAGGAGTATGCGACATAGGCTTAGAAGTGACTTCGCGATATGGCCTTCTTGAAGACTTCGCGACATAGCCTTTTTGAGGACTTCACGATCTAGTACAATTTGACTTTGCGATCTCAACACTTCACGATATTAGTAATGAAGATTTCACGACATAGTTCATTTTGGACTATGCGATCTCAGTACTTCACAACATGGATGTTTTGGACTTCACGACATAGTTCATTCTGACTTCACGGTATAGGGACTTAGACAAATTTCTGCAACTTATTTCTTCAAGGCCTTATTCACTCCAATACTGCTGCATGAACAAATTGAACTTCTTCCAGGATAATTATTCTATGGCCTATGTATAGTCTAGGTGCAAGAAACTTACTAAGCTCATTATAACATTGAGCATACATAATAAATCTAAGTACATGAAAACAAGACAAGTACAATAGAGACCTATACTATATCCCAGTGAAAGAATTCACTAGGTCATGTAGAGTGACATAGTCACAATGAGTAGGCTTGTTAATAGTGGTACTCAGACATGCCTTGAGCCTAACAATCTCCCCCAAATTGTGAGTAAGAAACTTAGGCACAATTTCATGTCTGATAACAAGCCTAACTTTACATAAAAGGAATTAAGGTTCAGAGAGAACAATAGATGAACAATATGAACAGAATTTTGATTACATACTGAAAGTGAAAGCTTACAGATTATCTTTGTTGCTCAACAGCTTCAGTTTCCATTTGCTTCCCAAGATAGTCATCATAAACCTTCTTCTTTCTCTCTTCTTCCTTTCTCTTCATATCTGAGATGGCTGCTTGAATTTCATCTCTTGCAATTAGTTCTTCAATGAGAGGTGAGTCTTTTAGATCTTCAATTGCAGCTCTAAGGGCACTTTCCACATAAGAATCTAAAAACTCCATCCTTATCTTGCTTTTGCCTCCATTTTGATTTTTGTATTCCACAACATAAGGATTTTGTTTTACCTTGCACAACCCTTTCTTTCTTATCTCTTTAGCCCTCTCTTCCATCTCAGCCATCTCTTTCTCTTTCTGAATGTTCTTCTCTTCATTTAGCTTCCTTAGGTTTTCTTTGTAATCAGAGTGCATCTTCAGGAATCTGGCAATCTCTATCTTCCGCAATCGCTCTTCCTTTTCTTCAAAGTTTAGCAGTGCATTAATTCTTTCAAGCTCATATTGAGGAAAGTATTGCTAGCTCCCTTGCTTCATTTGTCTTTCCCTTCCATCAGTGTATTTGATAACTAGATGATTTTGCTTCACTTTGACTTCAAAGATTCTTTGGGCTCTCAGAAATTCTAGGGCATCTTCATCATAGTCTTCATCAAGAGGAAGAACATTGATCCCTACTACATTTGTGATCACCCCAGTCTTTTTTGTTATCCTTGTTCTTTTGGCTACACTCTTGATCTTCAAATGCTTCACTTGAGGTAGCTTTCTGGAACAGGGAGATTTAGTCTTCAGTGCCACATCATTTGGAAGTAGCTTCATTCATTTCCCTTCCATCCATTGTAACACTCCACTAGCTGTGACTTTGTGGAAGTGTCTTTTTGATTTTTCTTTTGTGGCTTCAATTTTCTTCTGTGGCAAATCAGGTTCAGAAGTCTTGGATAATGATTTTGGAGGATCATTACTAACAGTACCCACCCTAGACTTAGAGTCTTGTGTTGTGGTTAAGGTACTGATAGCAATGTCCTTGACTTGCTGATTTCCACTCCTTGTCTTCTCAGCCTCTTTCTTCTTCTTGGAATCTTTGTTGTCACTGTCAGCATCTTTAGATTTCTTTGATGTTTTGCTTTTGCTGCTTTCACTTCCTCCATCCTTATTGCTCTTTGATTGACTTCTCCTTACGTAGGTCTTTTCCTCATCATACTCCTCATCATCTTTCTTATTTCTTCTTTCTTTGAGTGACTCAGGAATGCTGCCATGAATCAAGAAAGATTGGAGAATGTTAATCCCAAATGACCTAACAGAATTGTAGAAGGGGGGGTTGAATACAATTCTTGATATTTCTTAAACTTAAAAACAACTTACAAATAAAAACTGAACTTAATGTAAAAATCACAAGCACATAAATAATTTCAGTTGGATTGTTTGATGATCCAACTGAAGTGATTTTTATTTCGGAAATAATATGTGATACAAATGTACACAGCTGCTCAGTTACAAGAATGTAGAGAAGAAAATGCTCTCAAAGATAGCTAATACAATCTATTTGTTTTTCTTCTCTCACTCTTATTTTAACTGCTACACTTGGTTATATACATAACCCAAGTTTACAATACTATTTCTGGCTACACTAATGTACACTAGTAATAACCATCAGTAGCTTGCTTTTCGTTCCTTTTGTCCAGTGGTCCTTGGAGATCTTTACTTTTGTCTTCACGCTTATTATGATCACTCCCAAGAGCCTTCTTGGAAATTGGAATGTTTCCTTATTTCCAGTGACCATTTTGATGGCTTCCAATGCACAGTACACTTCCATATCTCCTTTAGATCTGTTCAGTAAACTGTCACTATCACTTTGTCAACTATTCAAAAAGTAATAGTGATTCGTTGATAGCAGGGAGATATGTTTCGTTGATAGCTTCATTCTTCATTTCGTTGATGAGTAAACTTCATACCGTTGATAGGATAATCTTCATTCCGTTGATGAGTGAACTCTATACCGTTGATAGGATAATCTTCATTCCGTTGACAGGTCTTCACTTAGGCAAAATTACAAGGCATGATGTATTTACAATTAACCAACCTATTTTGCCTATCTAGTACTTAGTCAACATGACTGAGAAAACCTATCCAATATCTACAATGAAATGCATATCAAACTAGAAGTATTGTACAGTGCAATTGCTACATCACTCATTTCGTTGATGAGCTTCCTGTCAACGGAATGCTGCAAAGCATGCCATTTCGTTGACAGCTAAAAAATGACTTTACACAAATTCTACTAAGTGTTTTATGTTTATCATCAAGAACAACATATTCCTAACAATCTCCCCCAATTTATGACTGATAGAATAACAGCCGTAAATCAAGAGACTTGATGATAACAAAAACACTCAGATACATCATAAATTACAAAAGTAGAAAATGCATTAAGCTTCATAATATTTTAGACAAAATACAAGACTTACAAGACTAATGCCCAAAAGTGCTCCTCTAGACTGAACAAATGATTCATCTGTGTCTTCTTTGTGGCATAGTCTTCTTCCCTCTCTTAGAGTTGTTTTCCTCAATTTGGACCTGTAGTCTTCTGTAAAAGATCTTCTCTTCTTCATCTTGATCACCAAGCATGGATTGCATAAACTTTAGAGTTTGATTAGATGCCTTATCCAGCTGGTCTTCCATCCTGAAGAATCTTCTGCAATTGTCCTTGTCCTTAAATTCCATCATCCAGTATGGTTGAAGATGGATCTTCTTTCCTGTTGAGGGCACTCTAAGCATCCTGGGAAGAGCCTCAGGCTTGTTCCAACTAGCCTTTATCTGATAAATTTTGGAGACCACCTCAGACCTGGCTGTTTTGGTGAAGCCAAAGTCTTTCTTCAAGCATCTAAACACTGAGAGTAGTGTTTGGTAGTCTTCTCCTAAAATTCTGTAGAGAGGCCACACCTGTTCTCTACCACCCTTGAATACAAAGACCAGTCTCTCAGGAAATTTTTGAGAAGCTGCAATGCCCCTTACTTCCACCAGGTTGTCTAAGTCAAGATGTAGACTGGATTCTTCCCTGATGTCAGCAATGTACATGCAGTCCTCTGGGTTTGCAGGGGGTTTATGAGGTTGTGGCTTTCTCATAAATACTGGCTTTGATTTGACAGCCCTTTTCTTTGTCTTCATTGGTTGATCCTTCTCAAATAGAAACTTTGGAAAGTAGGCCTCATCAAATTCAAAAGGCTCCTCTTTTGGCATTATTGGTTGATCATGAAAGTTGACAGGATGTGCAGGATCACAGACCAACTTTCCTTCATGAGGTTGATCAACAGGAATTTGATGTGCACTAGTTGTGGAAGAGTCTTGGGCAGTGTCCTGAGAATCATCTTTATCAAAGTTTAGATTCCTTTTTGCTCTAGCCTTTGGCTGCCTTACACTCTTCCTTTCCTTTCCAGCTTCCTTAGCTTCATCCTTGTGTTAAGGATATGGTTGGCATGACCAAATTGATTTAAGGGATACCAAGTGTGGTATGATTTGAAAGATATATTATTGTATATATATATGTATAAGGAGCATGTCATGTGTATTTAAATGACAATGTGAGACTATATGGTTGATTGCCTATTACATGATTATAATTGTTTTATGGTATAACTATTATGTGTTTACGCGCTTAGGATGCGTTGGGTAGTTTAGAGTAAAGGATTGGCATTTGAGAAAGGGCGTTCTAAGATAGAATATATTCTTTTGTAGAGTCCAAGGAAGTGGAACTTAGAGAGTTCAAGGAAGTGGGACTTAGAGACAAAGGAAAGACTAAGGTGGAGAATCAGTGATTGTTCATTACCCTTTTTAGCTACTTAAGGCAAGTAATACAAACTTGCTTTCGTATTTCGATTCCATTGTTTCATTTTGACACATATGAATTGTTATCTTGCCTTGATTTACCTTTAGTTCTGAAAACACTTATCGTTCATTGATAACCCTTATCTTTGTTCATATATACCATGTTGAAATATATACCATGCTTTGTTTAGTTCTTTATCCCTAAACCTTTATACCCTGATCATATACATGAATTGAAACCTGATGACCTATAATTCTATAACCTGAATCTGATCATATACTTATTCAAACCCTTTTATACCTGAAAGTGAATACACCTAACTCTCATTCTAGTACATTTCCAGAACAGACCCGATGATAAATGTTTCCTATATTCCACTAATAGAAATCCAAATTGTTTTGATTGAACTTATCTGATTTCCAAAGGACTTCTTTATATCTGAACATGTTTTAAAAAGGAATAAAGCTTAGACTCATTTAAATTCTGATTTATGGTTTCCACGGATTCCTAAGATTGGAGGCGTAAGAGGCCGAGTAACGCCGGTCCAGCACTTTTAAATTATAATAAATGGACTAGGGATGGACTAGTCTAAAGGCCAATGTGTTGCCTAATGGGACCCAATACAAGGACCAGAGGGACTGTGTGTCCGGTATGGGGACTTTACATGGCTGATCACCCGTATTGTCCGGTGCGTTGTGAAAAATCTCCAAAATTACTTAAAGCTTTTCTTGAAATGGATATCTTGAAAATGAAATTGGTTTACCCTTTGAAATTGCATATTTATGCCATTGTTCCGATAATTCCTTAATATGGATTCTGCTAAAACCATGCTATATATATTGATGTCGGAAACTGTTTTGAAGCTATATATTCAATTCATTGTTTTGATAATCCCATTGATACGGATTTTGCTATACCCATGTCATACATATTGATATTGGAACTGTTTCCCAGTGGATAACTGTATGGTCATATTATTATTACTTGCTGGGCATTTGGCTCATTCATTTTCCCTATTCTAACCTACAGTGAAACGAGAAGATGGTACGTACATTTCAGACAGCTAGGAAGTCTTCCTATAGGGTTGTTTTTGGGATGCCAGCTCAGGTAGGTGATGGCCATATCTAGAAGGTGTTTTGTAATAGAGAACGTAGAACTTTTAAGACATGGATGTAATAACTTTTGAGACTTATGCTTATGTATTAATGAATTAGATAGTGGATGCTTGTTTCACACCATCAACTGTTGAGATCCATTGGTAGAGTTGGGGTCTAGTCTGCATGTTTATTATATTGTTTATGGGTTTAATATGTATAGAGGTTGTAGTGACTCCCCGATCATGACCCCAGATTGGGAGGGCGTCACAGTCTAAGTACCATAGATTCTTTCTATGTCCCTGCACATAATCAAAACCAAATCAAGTTGATTTTGGTACCCAAGTTTCCTTGGGTCCTTTCCTGTTAGATTTGCATCTCTTGTCATTTTGCACCTTAATCTCAGATTGAGTTAAATCAACCTTGACCTTGGGTGTTGACCTCTAGGAGACAAAATGCTGAGGATGATTATATGCAAACATGTTTGATGCAGGCATTTGAGAGTTTTGTGCATACATAGCATTCATATGTGGCATGCTCTATGTCATTTGTGGCATTGTGAATGCATTCATGTGAGGATTTGAAACAAATGGCATGTTGGCATACAAGTTGGATGCTTGATCAGTATGTGCAAACATGTTATGCATAGCAGGCATAGGCAAATTGAGTACATGCATTGACATTTGAACAGATGGTGTTTTAACAGATTTGCAATTTGTAGATACATGATTAACACTACCACACTTTGCACAAGTCTTCCTAGGTGCATACTTGTCAGGAGTATAGTTGTTGTGTTTGTTAATCCCTATCTTACCATTTCTGATCTTTTTCTTTTTAACTCTAGCCTTAACCTCTATATCCTCAACCATGTCCTTCAATTGCTTGTTGGACAGGTAACCTATGTTGACATTCTCAGCTTTGGTTTTGCTACTTGATCCCTGAACAAAGTTTTTGTTGGTTGGACCATACTTTTTGTTCAGCTTCTCTAGTCTATCATGACTAACACTGGATGTACACTTCTTTGGGCAAGTCACTTCCGTAGAGGTATTGTCCATCAACGGATGTCTGCTATCCGTAGAGGCATTGCCTTCCAACGGATGCTCACTATCCGTAGAAGTGTCATCCCCTAGACTCTCAATATCTAGCTTCTTTTTATCTTTTCTTGTTGATTCCTTGTAGAATGTATCCACACCTTGAGCCTTGATTATGTTTGTGGCAACATTCTTGGAATCAGTCCATATAGCTATCGTTTCCTGTTCTTTGGCTAATTGTGCTTTGATAGATTCTTCTCTTTTAACCACAATCAACAGATCATCCTTGGCAACTTGAAACTCTACTCTCATTTTCTCAAACTCAGCAAATTGAGTTTCTAGAAGAGCATTCCTATCACTTAACAACTGATTAGATAATTTAATCCTTGTGTTCTCATTAGTAAGTGATTTAAGAGAAATACGCATATGATACAATTCAGTGGACATATCATTAATAGCATTATTGCATTCCTCAGTAGAAAGCTCAGAGAGATTGGTGGTAATTACCTGATTAGATGATGAACTGGCCTCCTGCTCGCTTGAATCAGCCATCAGTGCAAGGTTCAGAAATTCTGTGTCCTCAAGATCATTCCCGTCTTCAGCCCAGTCATAATCCTGTGTAATGAATGCCCTACCCTTTTGCTTGAGAAGATCAAAGTATTTCTTCTTGTAGTCAACAGGTTGAAACTTCCTATCACTCTTCTCAGACTTTGGTTTTCTGCAATCATTTGCAAAGTGACCTCCCATTCCACAGTTGAAGCATTTAAATTTGGACCTATCAACAAGATCCTTCTTGAATGGTGTAGACACATCAGGGTTTCTCTTGAACTTGAGCTTTGAGAACTTTCTTGACAGAAAAGCTAAGTGATCATCTAGCTCATCCATCTCCTCTTGATTGATGGGCTCAGTTTCTTCAATCACCTTCCCTTTGCACTTTCTTGATTCAGCTCTACCTTCACAAGCACTTTGGCTTGGTGTAGCTTCAGCAACTTCTTCTTTCATGTCCTCAGCCTTTTCAACACTTGCAACTAGAGCAACAGATCCAGTTTTCTTTTGGACCTTCTCAATTTCGTCATCCTGCTCTATTTCCAGTTCATATGTTTTTAGGGTTCCATACAGCCTCTCAAGAGTGTAGTCCTTATATTCTTGAGTGTTCCTCAAGGAGACAGTCATGGGCTTCCACTCTTTTGGCAAGGCTCTGAGAACTTTGAGATTTGAGTCCTTGACTTGATACACTCTTCCATACAACTTCAATCCATTTAGCAATTTTTGAAATCTACTGAAAGTATCATTCAAAGATTCTCCACTCTTGAAGTGAAAGTGTTCATACTGTTGTATGAGGAGTTGCATCTTGTTTTCTCTCACCTGCTCAGTCCCTTCACATATGGTTTGGACAGTGTCCCAAATCTCTTTGGCTGTAGAGCAGGTGATGACATTGTTGAACATATCAGAATCAAGACCATTAAACAAAATATTCATGGCCTTCTTTTCTTTATGAACGGCGACGATGTCCTCAGGAGTCCATTCTGAACGCAGCTTTGGGATTGTGCTTGGAGCTCCTGCTGGTTCTGAGCTATTGAGGTGTTTGGCTTCATCGGTACATGAGGGCCATGTTCTATGCACTCTACATAAACTTATCCATTGACATAAGATGTAGGCGCATTTTTACTTTCTAGTGAAAGTAATTTTCTCTATCAAGAACTGGTATCTTAACTCCATGATCCTTCTGACTCATGATTCAGTTATCTTTGATCTTTAAACTTCTTGTATGTTAGAAGCTTGCTTTGATACCAATTGTTATTCCCAGACACTGAACCAAGATTGTAGAAGGGGGGGGTTGAATACAATCTTGAAAACTTTTCATTCTTGACAATAAAAATATGAAAAGCAAAAACAAGAACAAAAACACAAATAAGATGATACAAGAATTAAAAATTCAGGTGGATTGTTTTTCTCCACCTGAGAGATTTTTATTGAAGAAATCTTTGTGATGTTTATGAATAAACACACAGCTGCAAATACACAACTCTAGCTTCAGCAATTTACAAGGATACTGCTTTGTGCTCTCTAAATTGCTAAAACCTGATTTCTTGATTCTAGAGTTATGCTACAATTTGGTTATATAACCCCAAGTTTACAAAGATATTTGAACAGCTAATAATACAAAAAGTACATGTGTTCAGAATCCTTGTTTCTCCATCCCGAGCAGTGGTCCGTGTTTGTAGCTTGCCCTTCTTGGCTGATTGTCTTTTAAGGAAATGCTACCTTTGACCATGCAAACAGAATGCTGCTTTCTTCTTGTCACCTTTCCAGAAATACTGGCTTCCATGCTCTGTGTAGTCTGTCAACCCATGTGCTCTGACATCGCTGTCCTTTTCAAAAGTACAGAGAGTATCCGTAGAAGCTACCTGAGTTGTATCCGTTGACAGTTTCTTGATCAACCAGTACTGTTATCCGTAGACAGTACAGTGTCCATATCCGTAGAAGGCTAATCAAGCTATCCGCAGATAGTCAATTTCATGTATGCAGAATTACAAGGCATCGACTATATACAATTCGCCTCCCTATTCTACATATCTATTGATAGTCAACATGACTCATTTAACCTATCAAGACTTCAACTTCAACATCAGAAATACACAAGCATGTTACATTTAGTCTTATCCGTAGATAAGCTACCCATTTACGGATACTGCAATGGCAAACTATCCGTTGATGGCTACGTTTACTTGTACAATTTTTACTAAGTTAATTCGGTTATCATCAAGAAACAACATAGTTCCTAACATTGTCGGTAAAGACAAATAGATTTTTGGTCGCTCCGCGAGGCTGTTTTAACTTTCAAAAAATCCGAATTAATACTTCCACATATCTTTTTGACTTGAAAATTGATATTTGTCATCAGTATTTCTCTAATTGTAATTGGTATTAGTTTCATAAATTTTGGTAGAATTTGTTCCGAGACCCCTAAAATCGATACGTAATTGATTTAATGGTTTCTTCAAAGTCCTCGATGAGAATTGAATTTCTTGATGCAATTTTAACCATCATCATCTAGAAACATTTCAAGAGATTTGCCAAATTTTCATAATTTTTGGAGTATTTTTCGATTTATTACAAAAACCGCATTTATTGCTTTTGCATTATAAAAACGTGTGGACACTCTTTTGCATGCAAATTTGAATTTCTCCGGCTGTTCTTAGGTGTCCTAAAGTACATTGTACCTTTCCCTTATGCTAAAGGATAATGTAGCTTTTAATTTAAGTGAAAAAAGGTTAATTTGTGGCTATAAAAAGCCCCTTACCCCCCACTTCATTTCAAGCCCTTTTGAGCCAACAAAGTGCTGAAGAAATAAACTTAAAAACACTCTCTCTACTGCCCCTAAGTATCCAAAAACGTTTCTTTGTGTAAAGCCAACTTTACTTCTTAGATCTACTCCATTTTGGCTTGTTTTTCTTCTCCATTCTTGCTCCATAACACACACCTTTGGTCACCCTTGCTTAGGCCACCCCGAGACCCTTTTAGGCAGTTCATAAGTGACCTTAGGAGCCAAGGAAAGTCAGTTTTTAAAGCCCTTATTCCGGTCATTTTTCTACCACTTTTCGGTGACCCTTTCGTGTGTGTTTTTAGGCTTCAACTAGTTTGTATCTCTTGTATCCTACTCTTTTTATAAAAGAGGAGCTTGAGCCTTTGTAAGGTCAAGAGTCATAAGCTAGTTTAGTAGTGTTTGTGTTTTTTCTGATTCGATTTTTGCTTGAATATTTCTTGTATTGTTTAGATCTACACTTAGACACACTTACTACACAACACACTTACGTTTTGCTCTTATATACACTTGTTCTTGATGTTTATTCATGTAGTGTATATTCGGCATATAGTAAGGTGTTTAAAGAGGTTGAGTTGTGAATCTCCTCTTACTTGACAAGTAATTCTAAAAGTTGTGATTTTTGGATTGAAAGCAAGTGGTTCTATATTTCGATTTAAGTACAAAAACTTACATCTTGTTTTCACCTTAAGTGGTTTAAACTTGATATTAATAAATCAAAAGATTCTTTTTAAATCTTGCTAAACTTAGCCTTTAACTTATTTTGAATTTCGATTCATCAAAGTAAGGACTTAAATTTTAAGATTAATGAACTATTGTTCAAAACGAGCAAAGTAGTTTTATTCTGAGGCCACTACTTCCATTCGGACGAATACTTTACTTGTAGTAGTACTTCTTGATTCAAGTTGGTCCTTCACTTATCTTGTCTTTAATTCTTGGATATGGACTTAACAAATCAAGAATACATGTGTTCGTTTTCACAAAGTTCGAACAATACTAGGCCTTATTTGTTATATTCGGCCATATTAAGTATTGTTGAGCTTTCGAACTATACTAAGGACATATTACTTACTTTCGGCCAAGTGTAGAAGTTCGAACTATACTAAGGCCATTCTTGTTACATTCGGCCAAGTGTAGTATTGGTGAGTTCTTGAACTATACATTCGACCATACTTATTATATTCGGCCAAGTATAGATTCGTAGTGTTATCTTGCACTTACTTGTTCTTAAACGACTTATTCTTTTATAGTTTGTATGTTTAGTGCTTAGTCCATTTTCTTCGGAAACCCATGACATATCCTAGCTCATATATAATATATAGGCCTTAGCCGTTTATATACTTATATATTGTTGTTTGTGATTTAGTACAATAACATACGAAGTCATATAATCTTTTATCTTACAAGGTTATTGGTTGCGTAGTACTTGTATTCTAATCTTTGTAGTGAGGTGAAGTGAAGTGAGGTGATCCTTGTTCTAAGACCCAAGTCTTAGGCGTACTAACGGGGAGTTAGTAGCCTTTGCACCGCGAAGAAAAGGAAAGATCCAAGACCTAAGATCCAAGATCGACAAAGTTATAGAAGTACATAGTCTACAAAGGTATTTGCGTCTTTGAGGAGGTAACTAGGTGTTACGCTCCAAGATAAGTCTTGTGTTTGTAGTTTGCTATTCTATTTTGAGGAGGTTACGGTTGTGTTTTGCTCAAAGATAAATAGATAGTGGTTAGTTTGTAAAGGCTTCTCCGCCTACTATAAAGGAGTTTATTTATAGTGGTAAAAATCTCGAGCCCGGGAGGAGCTCGGGGACTGGAGTAGGGGTGAGCGAATCCATTAGGGGATGTGCCATCGTGAACAAGGATAAAATCGATCGTGTCACACTCTCTTTTCTTTCTCTCTTTATTTTCCGCACGGATTTTACTTGTTGACAAGTAACGAAGTTTAAAAGGAGAAAAAGATTTTTCAAAAATCCAAGCTCTAAATTTTAAAAAGGTGATAAGCTTTTCAACCCCCCTCCCCCTTCTAGCTTATCTTAAACCCTTACGGGACCTATCAGCCACCATTTTCATGAGTTTTCCCACAAATACAACTATAATATGTTCATAAAAAACTTATTACATAATTCAAAATGAAGCCAACAACGTCAACCTCACAAAGCATCTAAAGAGCATAACTCATTTGTGTAGTATTAAGAGAATCCAAACCCCCCCCCTATTGAGTGCACAAAACGGCCTACAATTTTATATTATAACAAGCAACAAATTGATAGTACGACAAGGCAACAACCAAAGCAAACAACTTTTCACACATGACCAAAAACAAACACTTGGTGGACAATCACAAGCCACAAATTTTCAGAAAACTAGCGAGTTTATCATTCACAGAATAATGAGATTAATTACCAAATTCATTAGAACAAAGTGTAAAGTGAGAAGGTAAAACCTGATTACCATTTCCTTTAGAGATAAAATATCCCTCTGCCTTGGAACATTTAAATCTGAATTATCCAATGTTTCTCCAATTTTCTAATGACAAAATCCAAGTCTTCGTATTGTGTTCTCCTTCCAGTTTCACACATCTTCGAGTGTTGATGAAGACAATGTTCTTGAGAATTATAAAATCGAGTAGTTCCGTAATGCAACATTGTTTCTTGAAAGAAGAAGGATGAAAAGTCATCTATTTTCTTAATCCGCATATCATCTCCCTCTAATTTGAAATTGAATGTGATGCATATGTAAGTAAGAAAGGGTTCTTGTGTATTTGGTTCATATCGAAGATTGGCCAACCTAGATAGAAGACCAAGGTTTGAAAAAAAAGAGAAAGGAAGGGATGTAGTCCACTCTCACCAGGAGAATGGAATTATGTTAGCCTTAGAGGTCATTTTGTAAATGTAAACAAAAATTTCTCAATTATTAAGATAATTAAATGATTTAACAATCTAAATAATTAATGATTAATATTATTTAATTGGTTCTGTTAGGCTCAAGACATGTCTGAATACCACTATTAACAAGCCTACACTATGTGACTATGTCACACTACATGACCTAGTGATTTCTATCACTGGGATATAGTATAGGTCTCTAAATGTACTTGTCTTGTTCTCATGAACAATAGCTTTATCATGTATGCTCGGATCTATAATGAGCTTAGTAAAGTTTCTTGCATCTAGATTGTATATAGGCCATTGAATAATTGTCCTGGTAGAAGTTCAGTAATGTTCATGCAGCAGGATAGAAATGAATAAGGCCATGAAGAAATAAGTTGCAGAAATTTGTCTAAGGCATTATATAGCAAAGTCAGAAGAAAGCTATGTCGTGAAGTCACCAATATCTATGTCGTGAAGTGCTACATCGCATAGTCCATTTTGGTCTATGTTGAGAAGTCCTCAAGACACATGTCGTGAAGTGTTGAAGTCAGCAAAGTCAAAGAAGCCTAGATCGTGAAGTCCTCAGAAGCCTTATGTCGCATAGTCATCAAAATGACCTATGTCGCATAGTCGTCAAATGACTTATGTCGCATAGTCGTCAAATGACTTATGTCGCATAATCATCAAATAACCTATGTCGCAAAGTCTTCAAAGGCTATATCGCGTAGTCCTCACAAGGGAGATCTCGAAGTCAGGAATGAAGTGGAGTTCACGATATCAACACTTAACCGTTTATAACAAGACAATTCAAGGTACAGAATCAAGAATCAAAAGAGACAAATACTGAAGCATTTGTTTTGGCAAGGTGGTCCAAAGAACAGATGGCAAATCTACAGCTAAACTTGGAGAGAAAGATAAGAGACAAGCAGCTACAGAAACGGGAAAGACTCCGAAAAGCAGGTGGTCCTTCCTGACACAGTTAACGTCTTATGGCAGGACAAGTTGGACTTTCAGCAAGGGGTAACTGTGTAAAAATAGGTGTGTGCACTAGTTTGTATAGGGCTTATATATATCATGCACATCCTATTGTAAGCTGTAAGAGAGATACACATAGTTATTTGCTAAGCTCTTTTCTCTGTAAGCAAGCAAGTACAAACTGTTCTTGTTTAGAAGCCAGAAATTCGATTGTGAATTTCTTGGAAAGCTGTAGTATTTAATTTTCTTATACAAAGTAGATTAAAGTGATTGTGCGTGTTGTTTACTTTCTGCATATTACATAGCATAATCATATACAGTTTACATTTAGTTTCAAGAAAGCAAAAATCCATCAAACTATCCATTCACCCCCCCCCCCCCCCTCTGTCTAGTTTCTAGGTGATATTCATTCCTAACAAGTGGTATCAGAGCGTAGGCTGTTAACGTACAAACAGGAAAAGATCAAGAATGAGTTCACAGAAACTGAGTAGTATCAAGATTCCTCCCTTTAACAAGGAGTACTACAGTTTATGGAAAAAGAAGATGTTGCTTTTCATCAAAGCTTCTAACCCCATGTATTTAGATATTCTAAAGCATGGTCCCTTTATTCCAATGATCGAGATTGGTGAAACAACCAATGGCACTGAGATTGTACCAGCAAAACATGTGCCCAAAGACCCCTCAAAATACACTGATCCTGAAAAGGAGAAAATAGCACTGGATGGACATCTTCAACTTATCATTTGTGAATCTATGGACTTCAACATGTATGGCACTGTTGCTCATTGTACTAGTGCCAAGAAGATGTGGGATCTTATAGAAGTGCTCTGTGAAGGAACTACTGAAGTAAGAAAGAACAAGAAGCAGATTCTTGTTTCACAATATGAAGCCTTCATGGCTCAGCCAAAAGAGGGAATCACAGAAGTGTTTGAGAGATTCAACAAGCTGATAAATGAGCTCAAACTCTATGACAAACACTATGAGACAGAAGAGCTCAATATGAAGTTCTTACTAACTCTCCCAGATCACTTGGAACCAAGAATCTCTTCCCTTAAAGAAAGAGATCTAACAAAGATTGGTTTTGATGTGTTGTATGGTGTTTTGAAGACATATGAGTTAGAGCTGTTTCAAAAGAGATCGATTCAAGCAAAGCAAGGATTAGTGGCCAATACCTCCTGTGCCCTTATTGCTGACAATCTAGGTCAAAGAATGGATTCTCTAAAAATCAGTCATGTCAAGATTGAGGAACTGGAAAGTGATGACACTGGTGATGAAACTCAGGTTGTGAATGATTTACCTGAAGAGGATGAGTTCTACAGCATTGATGAACTGGACAAGATGGAAAACAAATCTTTTGCTTATATGGCTAGGAGATACCCTAACATAAGGTTTAAGAGGAAGCAACCATTCAAGTCTAGATTCAATAGTAGAAATGCTGGTGGTTCAGGTAGCTCAAACTCTTTCATCAAAGGAAAAGGGATTACTGGTGCAGTTAAAGGAGGATACAAATCTGGGAGTGTGGATAGGTCCAAAATAAGATGCTATAACTGCAATGAACTTGGGCATTTTGCCACTGAGTGCAAAAAGCCTAAACAGGTCAAGAAGGACAAAGCATACTTAGAGCTTGAAGCTAAGTATGAGGCTCTACTCAAGAAACAGCAGGGTAAAGCTTTTATTGCTGAGGGAAAATGCTGGGATGACTCTGATGAAGAAGAAGAACAAGAGTACTCAAATTATGCCTTGATGGCATTTTCTGATGATGGTGATTCTAGTCATGTACCTATTCTTACTTCTCTTGATATGACTCCCCTTCAATATAAGCAAACTGTTGAAGATATGAGTACTGAGATGTTTAATATTCATACTAGCATGTTAGTAGCAAATGAAGAAATTGATAGACTAACTGCTAGAAATCTTGAGCTTACTGAAAAGAATGAGGAACTTGAGTTAATGGTTGTGAACCTTGATGGTTTGAAAAAGGAGGTTGAGTATCTTAAAAACAAAGTGATTTGTTCTGAACAAATAGAGAAAGCTCTTAGGGAACAAATTGCTGAAACTGAATTGAAACTAAGAATCTTTAAGAACTCCTCTGAACTTATTCAAACCTATCACAAGGAACACACTGAAGATAGCAAGGTTGGAGTTGGTTTTGACTATGAGAATGATAAAGGAAGGAAGAAGGCAAAGGGCAAAGGAAAAGAATCTTTTACAAACAAAAATGCCCCAACTATTCTGTCTAGTGTTGAACAGCCCATCTTCAAAAAGAGTGTTGTTGAGTTTGATGAAGAACTATTGATCATCAAACAACAACTTCTTGAAGAAGATGAGGCTGCTAAAGACACTTCTTCCTCTCCTGAATCTGTCAGTCAGAAAGAAACCAAAGACAATCTTGTCAAAAGTCCTAAAGCAAAGAAAGAAGTTGTTAAGAAAAAGAAACAAAACAGAAATGGTAAGGTTGGTGTCAACAAGGGTAACAATTATGCTTATGTGCCAAATGCTCCCAGGAAACAATGTCAGAAATGTCTATCTGTTAATCATTTGACTCATAAGTGTAACAAACAAGTGAATGTTGAAGTTGATAACCTGAGTAACCATTCTGCTAGCATAAGCTCTAGTCATGATTCCTTCTGTGGTAAGCCAAATTGCATGACATGCTATGTGACTGTGATTGCTAACTGTTTATCTCTAAAGCATAAACTTGATTCTGCACAATCTAGTGAATCACACACACACATGCACACTCACAGGACAGGATCCCCAATCAGGGTCGAGAGGGTGTACACTTCATGTGAGCCTAAGAGTGTGAACTCCAAAGCCACAAACAATATGAAGTATCCTACTGTGATGAATGCAACTTATGACAGAAGAATTGTTAACAAAAATGTTTCTAAATCAACTGGACCCTACCATGTGTGGGTACCAAAAACAACTTAGTTACTTTGTGAATGCAGGGCAATATGAATAAAAGAGTCATATGGATCTTGGACCGTGGATGCTCAAGTCACATGACTGGTGATATAGCCCTGCTATCACATTTTGAGGAAAAGGCTGGCCCATCAGTAACCTTTGGAAATGACAACATTGGTTATACAATGGGATATGGCAGTATAAAATCTGGAAATGTCATTATTGAAGATGTAGCATTTGTTGAAGGACTGAAGCATAATCTCTTGAGCATTGGACAATTTACCAATAGGGGTTTCAAAGTGGAATTTGATGAAGATCATTGTTCAATCTCAAAAAGAGAAAGTGGTGAAGTTGTTCTAACTGGTGTGAAGAAAGGAAGCCTGTTTGTAGCTGATCTCAAGGCTGCAGACAAGGGAGAAATTTGTTGTCTCTACACTAAAGCCACAAATGAGGAATTCTGGCTATGGCACAAGAAACTGTCTCACTTAAATGTTCAGGCAATGAACTCTCTAATCAAGAGAGAACTCATCAGGGATTTGCCTGCCTTGGAGTTTGTGCAAGATGGAGCATGTGAAGCTTGTCAGAAAGGAAAGATTAAAAGATCTAGTCACAAGAACAAGTTGCTCAATACAAACTCAAAACCTCTGCAGCTAATTCACATGGATTTATTTGGTCCTGTGAATGTAATGTCCCTTTCCAAAAAGAAATATGCTCTAGTAATGGTTGATGATCATTCAAGATACACTTGGGTGGAATTCCTATTCTCCAAGGATGAAGCACCTCAAGTCATAATAGAGCATATCAAGAGAGTTGATAGAGAAGCACAAAGCACTGGTTCCTCTGTAGTTGCTTTGAGAAGTGATAATGGGACTGAGTTCAGAAATTCAACATTGTATGAGTTTTTCAAAGATAAAGGAATTTCTCAACAATTCTCAGCTCCTAGAACACCTCAACAAAATGGAGTAGTTGAGAGAAAGAATAGAACTCTCATTGAAGCTGCAAGGACAATGCTGTTGGATGCAAAGCTACCCACTAGATTTTGGGCTGATGCTGTTAACACAGCATGCTATGTACAAAATAGAACATTAATCAATAAGAAGTCTGGCAAAACTCCTTACTCATTAATGACTGGAAAAAGAGCATCCTTCAAGCATCTGCATGTGTTTGGAAGCAAGTGTTTTGTGATGAAAGATACCTCTGAGCATGTTGGAAAATTTGATGCAAAAGCATTTGAAGGTATCTTCATTGGATACTCTCTGGAAAGGACAGCATACAGAGTGTTTGTACCTGAGCAACACAAAGTCATGGAGAGCATGGATGTTACCTTTGATGACAAGAAGACTCCTGGACTTAAAACAAGTGATCAAGACAGTGTGCCATTAAGATTTGAGAATCAAGGTTATCTTGAGGATTTTGAAAGTGAAGATGAACCACCTGTTCAAACTGTTCTAGAGAATGAAATTCTTGAAGTTGACAATCTTCTTCAAACACCTGTGCAAGGGTTCACAAACACAGGGGGAGAAGAAGAGAATGCAACTGTAAACCAAAATGAGCATGGAACAGATCAAGGAAATGAACAGGGGCACACAAGGAAATGGGACAGAGCCCACACTAGGGATCAAATCATTGGAGATCCTAGTGAGGGAGTTAGAACAAGAAGGGCAACATTAAATACATGTCTGTATAGCTTCTTTCTGTCACAAGAGGAACCTAAGGTAGTTGAAGAAGCTTTGAAGATTTCTGATTGGATTGTTGCCATGCAAGAAGAATTGAATCAATTTGAGAAAAACAAAGTATGGGAGCTAGTGCCACCTCCTGAAAGAAAGAATGTTATTGACACCAAATGCGTATTCAGAAACAAGATGGATGAAGAAGGAGTGGTAATTAGAAACAAAGCAAGGCTGGTTGCCAAAGGATACTGTCAGCAAGAAGGCATTGATTATGATGAGACATTTGCACCTGTAGCAAGACTGGAAGCCATCAGAATATTCCTGGCTTTTGCAGCTCACTCAAATTTCAAGGTGTATCAAATGGATGTGAAAAGTGCATTTCTCAATGGTGATCTTGCTGAAGAAGTGTATGTATCTCAACCACCTGGCTTTGAAAATGAAAACTTTCCAGACTTTGTGTACAGACTGCTTAAGGCACTCTATGGACTCAAACAGGCACCAAGAGCCTGGTATGAGACTCTATCTCAATTCCTTCTTGAGCATCAATTTACCAGGGGTACAATTGACAAAACCCTATTCTTCAAGAAGCATGGAAATGATATCATTCTTGTTCAAATCTATGTGGATGATATCATCTTTGGCTCTTCAAACGAAAAACTCTGTGAAAGGTTCTCTAAGTTGATGCAAAGCAAATATGAGATGAGTATGATGGGAGAATTAACCTACTTTCTGGGTTTGCAAGTACATCAAAGGGAGGATGGCATCTTCATAAACCAATCAAAGTATGTCAAAGATCTTTTGAAGAAATATGGTTTAGAAGACTCATCCCCTGCAAAAACTCCCATGTCCACTGCAATCAAGCTTGATGAAGACAAGAAAGGCAAAAGAGTAGACATCAAGGTTTACAGAGGCATGGTTGGATCACTACTCTATCTCACTGCTAGCAGGCCTGATATCATGTTTGCCACATGCCTTTGTGCAAGGTTCCAGTCTGATCCCAAGGAATCTCACATGATGGCTATCAAAAGAATTTTCAAATATCTGAAAGGGACTCCTAATCTTGGGCTATGGTATCCAAAGGGCACTGGGTTCAACCTGGTTGGCTACACAGATTCTGATTATGCTGGATGCAGAATTGACAGGAAGAGCACATCTGGAAGCTGTCAGTTCTTAGGTCAAAGGTTAGTGTCCTGGTTTAGTAAGAAACAACAGTCCACAGCAAAATCCACAGCTGAGGCTGAATATATTGTTGCTGGAAGTTGATGTTCTCAATTGCTTTGAATTAGAAATCAACTCATGGATTATGGACTAGTGTTAGAACACATTCCTCTATTGTGTGATAATACTAGTGCAATATCCATAGTTGCCAATCCTGTTAATCATTCTACTACAAAGCACATTGAGATCAGGTACCATTTCATTAGGGAACATGCTGCAAATGGTACCATAGAAGTCTCTTATGTTCCAACTGAGAAACAATTAGCTGACATATTTACTAAGCCTCTGAATGAAGCTGTCTTCAACAGACTTGTGAGTGAAATTGGAATGCTCAATCCTTCATTTAGTTGTTCTAAGTAAGTATGCTAGTTAATTATTGCAGCAGTAAATTTTCACTGTATATAAATGCTCTATTTATTTGGAGTGAAAATTAGCTGAGATATGAACTATAAATATTTCAGTATTTTACTGCATATTTTTCAAATCATATTTGGTTGAGGAGTTGTGAGCTTTTGAGACATCTCGATATAGATGATTTTGAGAGTTCACGACATAATACAAATCAAACAGACTTATATCGCAAACTGTTAAAATTGTGAGACTTTGCGATATAGTTCATTTCATGAGTTTGCGACATAGTTCATGTTAATGACTTTGCGACTTAGAATAACTATATCGACAAGTCTCCATATTTGACAGAATTTTGATTTAAATTTACTTTATTTCAATTTTTGATTTAAGTCTGACAAAATCTTTAAAAAAAAAAAAAAAAAATCAAAAAGAGAGTTTTAGACAAGGTATTTTCACTATATCGCAAAGTCATCCAAATTCTGATATCCTCAAGACTTTGTGACATAGTTTAATTCAGGACTCTGCGATATACTTTGCAAGGACTTTGCGGTACAGGCCATTTTGAGACTTCGCGCGACATACATTTAGTCTGTACATATTCATAACTCCATATCGCAGTGTCTCTATCATATAAATACTTTTTGTCGACCGTTCACAACTTTTCATCTTGTCATTTGCTCTCAATTTCTAAAACCTAAACTCTTCTCTCTCTTCTTCAATCTCAATCTCAATTTCAATGGCACCCAAATCTCAAACAGCTTCCTCTTCAAGCCCTTTAAACATTCCCAAAGAAACAAATCTTCTCACCATTCCCTCTGAGGCTGAGGCTAACCCAAGGTACAAGTGTTTTGTACGGTTCTTGAACACTTCCTACCTACGCCAAGCCCTAACCCTGAACCCTACATTGTATATCGATGTGTTGGAAGGATTCTGGAGAACGGCGTTGGTATCAACTATGGCTAGGGAAGATGGAACCTCATTCCAGGAGGTTAGTTGTTCATTTGGAGGCAAACACTTCCAGTTTGGTGAAAAGGAAATCAATGAAGCTTTAGGGTTCAAGGTGGAGGGTCATGACCAAGAAGCTACAGATTCTCAAATCGTAGACTTCATGACCTTCATTCTGTATGCTGATGAGATAGATACTGGAAAGCTAAATAAGAAGTTTGTGAGAAGGGAGTGGTCATTTCTGTTTGACGCACTCCAGAAAGTGTTTCTATGCAGGAAGACAGGATGGGACCATATCAGTCACATTGCTGTGAAGCTAGCCTACTCCCTGGCCAACAACCAGGAGATCAATGTGGGAGCCATAATTCTCAAGGAATTGGCTCAGAGGCAAGGCAGGACCGTTCGTGGTAGAGGTAATGACATCTTTTACCCTCGTTTCCTTCAAGTTATTTTAAATTTTCTTGATGCAAATATCCATGAATTGGAGGGTATAGATAAAACTAAAATGGCTTATTCCAAGTCCATGTCCAAAGTACTATTTGGCTCATTGGACACAAGGAATCAAGTGGATGTGATTCTAAGTGTGACCAAGCATATGCAGGACACATTTGAGTCTTATCCACTTGATAAGCCCATATACCATGAACTTTCCTGGACAGGGGAGGCTAAGACTGAAGGAGCTGCACAGTCTAACCCTAGCCTTCCTATCCCATCCAGCAACCCCACTGCAAACACAACTGTAGAAATTAGGGAGCCAAGTGCATCAGTCTCCCAAAAGACTGATGTTACTAAAAAGAAGACTAAGAAGAGACCCCTAAAAGTGATTCAAGAAACTGAAGAGTTAGAAAGTGAGAATCCTGAGTCACCTCTCACCAGACAAAGTAAGAAATCCAAATCCAAACCTACCACTGGATCCTCCCAACAGGATTCAGATGTGGAAAAAGGGGTACACCTATTACTGTCAATGGCCTCCCAACAGGTTATTGGCATTGAAAAGAGTAGTCTCCCCACTACAATCTGTACTGAGTCTGCACAGGATCAAGAACTCACTCTTGATCCTAGGAGAAATAAGGATGCTGACACATTGAGTGGAGAGCACATCACACTTGAAACTCCTCCTATTTCTCAGGGGGAGTTGCCAAAATTCAATCCACACCACACTTCTCTTCCAGAATCTACATCTAACATTTCTTCTCAACAGATCAGTCATTCACATGACTTTTCTGCAATTGATCAATCACAATCCAACACTGTGATTGAGCCAACCTCAAGTGACATGGTGCATGACACTGTGCTCACCACCCAGGAACCACATCTAGTTGGTCAGGGAATGCATGCTGGGGCATATCCTAATGACACCAACACAAACATGGAGGATTCACCAGTTTTCACTGGAGACTCTATGCCAAATTCTCCCATCCTTAGGGATGTGGAACTGTCTTCACAGACAAATAGGGTTGATGTTGTAACACATCTCATTTCAATGGAGACAACATCAGACTCTACGGCCATTCCAAGGCTGGAGGAGACTCAAAAACTTTCATCCCTTGAAGTGCCTAGCACTAGCTCTCACTTGGCTCAGGCCACTCTGTCAGAATGGCTGAAGCCTGTGCAACATGACAGGCCTTCAGGATCATCAACTGTGCCTTCTAAAATGACAAAAGAAGCCATTCAAGATCTACATGTGGCACAGATTGATGAGTTCTCAAAAATAGCTCAACACCTCCTCACCTCCAACTTGCCAAATGCTGATTATGAGGCTATTCTTCTTTGCCACGAGGAGGATGTTGCAGCTCAGCAGGAGAAAATAATGGATGCAGCTGAACCAGAGGGAAATGTGGATGCCTGGTTGGATGCTAAGAGGTCTATCAAACTCAAGGATGCCCTGGCTTTTCTGAGAGAAAATTATCTCACCTCTCTAGGCTCCAATGCAAAGGATCTCTCTCCTGCTGCAGTTTATGATGCTATAAATGATGTCTACAAGAATCAGCTCAAGGCTCTGCACTATCTTGGGAAAGGACTTCAATCAGAGATTTATTCTATCCAGGAGGAGACAGAAAGATCCCTCACTCAGCTAAGAAACTCATATCTCTCTGATTTTCCCAAGGTGGATGGCATCCTCAAAGAAATCCAGAAAACAAATTATAATGTCAACAGGATGGATATCTCTCTAGCCATGGTCACTGACAACATCAAGCAACTGGCTACTACATTGGAAAATCAAGTCAAGGCCAACATCAACTCTAATGCAATGCTGAATGTGATTTGGAAGAATCAATATGGTGACAAATTGGTGGATGAAGTTCCTATGTCAAACATCTCCAAATTTGACTTTGCCAAGATCAAGGATCAATCTCTAAATTCTTTCAAGTCTCAACAGCTATTCTCCAAGGTGGATGGTCTAGAAAGAGAAGTGGCCTCTCTGAAAGATGAAAACAGGATACTTGCTCAATCTCTAAACCAGCTCAATGACAAGCTGGATGACCAAGGCAACAATACCTCCAATATCATGTTGGTGCAACAACAAATGTTGACTTCTATGATGAGACAAATGAACCTGCCTATCCCTGGGGAAGCTCAAGACATCTTGTCTGATTCCAAGCCTAAGGGGGAGAAACAAAAGGAGGTCATTCTGCAAAAGAAAGGGGGAGTACCTGCCAAGCAACAGAAGCTTAAGGGCAAAATTTCTGAAGAAACAATCAAACCAATAATCCTACCCCCTGTAGAGGTTATAAGTGCACAAGGTCAGAAAAGCACAGTCACAACCACCTACTATCCATCCACGATGCCCAAAGACACTTCAGCTACTCAACCTGCTCAACCTACTCCTAATGCTCAACCTGTCAAAGCTACAGTTATCATAGAGGCCAAGCTACAGGAAGTTGCCAATTCAAACATCTATCATGATGAGGCCTTCCTGGAGTTTCTGAAAGCCATCTACAGAAATGCTCATGAAGATGCAAGAAGCTACAGAGAGAAGCTCAAGGAAAGCATCAAGTACTTCACAGTTGCAGTAAAGAAAATCAGGGATGTTCATCTAAGAGAGGTTATCATGGTGTACAAGGACAATTGCTTGTGGCATCTATCATTTCAAACTCTAGAAAGACAGAGATTTACTGAGTTGTCAATCATTCTGGAGTTGATTGAAAAGCATGGAGTGAACAATGAAAGTCTATACAATGACTTGAAGATAGATCAAAATCAAAGATTGCCTGAGGTTATCTCCAAACCAAGGACAATTATCTACCAAAGTCTATCTCAAGATAACAGCATTGACCAACTTGTCATTCCCTCAGACCTGGAAATGAAAAACAATGCAAAGATCAAACAGGTGCTGCAGATGCTGAGATCTAAGAAAGGAGTCAGGACAGTTGAGGAACTAGAAATGATTCACACTCTACAATCTTTTCTGATTCATGGAGTCATTCCTGAATCTGTCAAAGAAAAGAGCAAGAAGAAGGATGGTGAGGATGATGATGAGGAGAAAACCTACAGAAGGAGATCAAATTCAAGGAGTGATAAGGATGGACCAAGTGAAAGTAGCAGGAGCAAATCCTCAAAGAAGACAAAAGGTGCTGATGATGACAAGAGGGATTCTAAGGGGACAAAAGAAACAGTCAAGAGAACAAGGAGTGGAATTCAGCAAGTCAAGGACATTGCTAGCAGTACTTTAACCACAACACAAGACTCTAAGTCTAGGGTGGGTACTGTTAGTAATGATCCTCCAAAATCATTATCTAAGACTTCTGAACCTGAATTACCACAGAAGAAAGTTGAAACCACAAAAGGAATATCAAGAAAACACTTCCACAAAGTTATAGCTAGTGGAGTGTTACAGTGGATGAAAGGGAAGGGAATGAAGCTACTCCCAAGTGATGTGGCACTGAAGACTAATTCTCCCTGCTCCACAAAGCTACCTCAAGTGAAGCACATGAAGATCAAGAGGGCAGCTAAGAGGACAAGGATAACAAAGAAGAATGGGATATGTTAGATATAATTGCTGACGTTTGTTCATCAGTGTTTAAGCAACAGGTGATCATCAGAGTTTACATCGAAGCCAGTCAGAGTTTGTTAAAGTCTGACATGGTGATAGTTGAATTAGCTGTCGGTGCTGAATTGAATATTCTAGAAGCAATATATTCTGAGGATGGAAAGAAGCAGAATATATTGATACAGCTAAGGAAACGGAATAGAAGATAAGAAGCAATCCTTAATTGATATGAATTGTATAGCTAACTTATAGGAATATCAATTAGAGATGGATTGTATGTAGCTGTGTACTATATAAACACGGATAGGTTATTCCTAGAAGGGACGCGAACATTGAATATATTATTCTTGTAACCTAGTAGCTCTTTGTGATTCATTAACATCACTAAGAGAGAATTATTTAATATAATTCAGTTTGTTGATTTACAAACTTGTGTTCTTGATTGTTATTCTCATACATACTTGATTATATATTGTGTATTCGGCCTAACAATTGGTATCAGAGCTGAGGCTGTTTAATATATACAGTTTTACGATTCAAACACAGTAATAATCATGTCTGAAGAAAATCAAACTGCTCCCAAGGCTGAACAGGTGAAGCCTAATTCTGTGAGTCGATATGAAACAATCAGGGTTCTAATACTCAGGCCAGTAGAGTATCCAATTTGGAAGGTGAAGATGACCATGTTTCTGGAGGCTACAGATCCAGAATACCTTGACAGAATCTATGATGGTCCTCATATGCCGACTAAATTGTCCCCTGTTGTTGATGGTCAAGAACAAAAGACTGTTCCAAAGGAAAAGAAAGATATGACTCCTGAGGACATCTCATCAATTGCAAAATATGCAAAGGTTAGACATCTTCTTCACAGTGCTTTAGATAATGTTATGTCTAACAGAGTAATTGGCTGCAAGACTGCCAAAGAGATATAGGATGCTTTAGAAGTCAGATGCCAGGGAACAGGTGCTATTAAGAAGAACAGAAAGACAATACTCACACAGGAGTATGAGCACTTTGATTCAAGACCTAATGAAACCTTGACTGAGACTTATGACAGATTTGGCAAACTATTGAATGATCTGTCTCTGGTTGATAAAGAATATGAGCTTGAAGAGTCTAATCTCAAGTTTCTGTTATCTCTACCTGAAAAGTGGGATTTAAAGACAACCACAATAAGAGATAATTATGAGCTTGCTGATACAGATCTTGATGAAATCTATGGGTTGTTGAAAACTCATGAACTGGAGATAGAACAAAGGAATAGAAGATTGAGTAAAAAGACAAAATCTGTTGCTCTCAAAGTTGAGGAGAAGCCCATCAAGAAGGAATCATCAAGAAAGAAAGCCAAGGGAAAGGCTTTAGTCATTAAATCTGAAAGCGAGTCATCAAACTCTGATGATGACTCAAACTCTGATGAAGCTTCTGACTCTGAGGATGATGAAGAACAGATGATGCAAATGGCTGCACTGATGGTGAAGACTTTCAAGAAGATGGGATTCAAGAACCTTAAGAAAGGAAAGAGATTCTCAAGGAAAGATTCAAACTCTGAAAGGAAAAGTTTTAGAAAGTCTGATGGAAGGGAGACCAAGTCTGGCAAGAAGGATAAATCTGAAATCCAGTGCTACAAGTGTAAGGAGATGGGTCACTATGCTCCAGAGTGCAAGAAAGGCAAATCTGAGAAAGCACTAATCTCTAAAGGCAAAGACTGGGCAGATACTTCAGACTCTGATGATGGAGAAAATTATGCTGTAATGGCAACTGTCAGAGATGAGACTGAATCATCTGAAAATAAGGTACCCCTAACTACTTATGCTTATGATACTGATAATATATCTGAATTGAGAGTATATCTGAAAAGCGTACATGTTAGTTATAGGGATCAGACTTTAGAAAATGAGAGAATTAAATCTAAGAATCTTAGCCTTAAAGATAGAAACAAGTTTCTTGAAGGAGAACTTGAAAATATGAAGCAGATTCAAAAAGAAAAAGATGATGCTGTTTATGTAGAACAGGAGTTGCTCAAAAGATATAAGCAATTAGAATCTGATCTAGAAAAAGAAAGAAAAATAATCAAGACTTGGACAGATTCTGGAAGAGACACTCATCAAGTGTTTCAGACAGATTCTGTAGGTTTAGGCTATTGTGAAAATGATGAACTTAGGTTTAAAGACAAAGTTAAGGTAAAACCATAACTTAAACCTGTGAAATTTGTTCCAGAAGCCAATAAGTTAAAATCTGTTGTAATAAGAGAAGCTGATATGGAATCAGATGAAGCTTGTGAAAGACAGGAAAATATTATAACAGAAAAACTTATGGAAAGAGAAGCTGTTAGAAAGCCAGTAAAAACTTGTGAAAAACAGGTTAATGTTGGTTTGATGACAGGAAAACAGTTCAATCATAAGCTGAAGGAGGTAAAATCTGCCATGAAACCAAAAGGGTCCAAGAAGAATAGGAATGGAAAGATAGGCATAAATAAAAGAAATAATCATTTGTCTACTGGTGCTGCTCCAAGGAAAACATGTTATAATTGTGGTAGTTCTAATCATCTTGCTAATTACTGCACAAAGAATAAAAATATCAATTCTTTACCTTCTACATCAGGAGTAAAGAATGATTATGTTAGGGTTAGACCACAGACTTTATGCACACACTGTGGGAGCACTTGGCATTCCATTTATACTTGCAAGAGTTATCATGCTATTTATCACAACTATTATGAGCTAAAACCCAATCTGAAATGGGTTAGAGCAAACTCTGCAAGTGTAAAGTCTGACAATGTTAGTTTAAACTCTGTTGATAGTAATTCCGCTGCAAAAACTAACACTGTTAAGAAAGACAAAGGATCCAAGCAAGTCTGGGTCCTTAAAACTAACACTTAGTGTTTGTTTGTGATTGCAGGGTATAAAAGAGAGCACACTTATCTTGGACAGTGGATGCTCAGGACATATGACTGGAAATAAAGCCCTGCTATCAGACTTTAAGGAGAAGGCTGGCCCAAAGGTTTCCTATGGAGATGGCAACATAGGACACACTCTGGGATATGGCAATATTAATCTTGGAAGTGTCATCATCACGAATGTAGCTCTAGTCTCAGGACTCAAGCATAATCTGCTATCTGTGAATCAAATCTGTGATAGAGGAAACCATGTAGATTTTCATACTGAATACTGTGAAGTTATAAGTAAATCTACTGGAAAAGTTGTTCTAGTTGGACACAGGCGCAACAACATTTATGAAGCAAGTTTGGTAACAAACTCTGATGGAAAAACATTGTGTCTGACTGCAAGAATGTCAAATGAAGAGAGTTGGAATTGGCATAAGAAACTCTCTCATCTCAATTTGAACAACATAAATGAGCTAATAAGAAAGGATCTTGTAAGGGGACTCCCAAAATCAATACTCAGTCTAGATGGCCTATGTGATTCTTGTCAAAAGGCCAAGCAAAGGAAGTCATCTTTCAAGAGCAAATCTGAATCTTCAGTAGTGGAACCTTATCATCTTCTTCATGTTGATCTCTTTGGACCAGTGAATGTGATGTCCATGGGCAGAAAGAAATATGCTCTAGTAATTGTTGATGAATATACTAGATATACATGGGTGTATTTCTTATCAAAGAAGGATGAAACTGCTCAAACTCTGATGGATCATGTAAATCTACTGGACAAAGGATCACAGCACAAAGTCAAAATTATAAGGAGTGATAATGGAACTGAATTCAGAAACTCAATCATGGAAGCTTTCTGCAAGGAAAGAGGAGTGAAACAAGAATTTTCTGCACCTGGAACTCCACAGCAAAATGGTGTAGTTGAAAGAAAGAACAGAACTTTAATTGAAGTAGCCAGAACAATGCTTGATAAAGCAAAGTTGCCAACTTATTTCTGGGCAGAAGCTGTTCAAACTGCTTGTTTTACTCAAAATGCAACATTGATCAACAAGCATGGGAAAACACCATATGAGATGGTGAAAAATAAGAAGCCAAATTTGAAATATTTTCATATATTTGGATGCAAATGCTTTGTGTTGAAGACTCATCCTGAACAGTTGACCAAGTTCGAGTTAAAAGCTGATGAAGGAATCTTTGTTGGCTATCCATTGTCAACAAAAGCATTCAGAGTCTACAATCTGAGAACTAAAGTGATCATGGAATCCATTCATGTGTCATTTGATGACAAGAAAATAACTGGACTTGATGAATTAGATGGATATGATCAACTGCGTTTTGAAAATGAAGGTTTATTCTCTGATGATGTAAACTCTGATGAAGAAGTACCGACAAACTCTGATGAAGCGGTTCTGACAAACTCTGACGAAGCATACTCTGAACCTCTACTGGTAAATATTGGAGAAACTGGAAATTCTCAAATTGAACAAAATAGAGAACCAGTTGAGGGGGAGCGTGAAGAAGCTCAACAAGACACAGCAAGTGAGTCAGTTGAGGAAACTGATTCAAACTCTGACAGTTCAAACTCTGAGCCATCCAATTCAGGGGGAGCCTCAGATACTGCAGAAAGTCAACATATGAATCAGGAGAGCATGGATCAAGGGGGAGGATCCAATAATGATGCAAGAAACCACTTACCAACAGCAAGAAAGTGGACACAGGCACACACACCTGATCTCATAATTGGAGATCCTGATGCTAGTGTGAGAACTAGAAGTGCGACAAATAATGAGTGTCTGTATCATGCTTTCTTGTCTCAAACAGAACCAAAGAAAGTGGAGGAAGCTCTTCAAGATGCTAATTGGATTACAGCAATGCAAGAAGAGTTAAATGAATTTGAAAGAAATGAAGTCTGGACACTTGTACCTAGACCAAAGAATAGATCAATTGTAGGTACAAAGTGGGTTTTCAGAAACAAGACTGACAGTGAAGGTGTGATTACAAGAAACAAGGCTAGACTTGTGGCTAAAGGTTATTCACAACAGGAAGGAATTGACTATGATGAAACCTTTGCTCCAGTTGCAAGATTGGAGGCCATAAGAATTTTTCTGGCCTATGCTGCACACAAGAAGTTTAAAGTCTTTCAGATGGATGTAAAAAGTGCTTTTCTCAATGGGAAGCTTGAAGAAGAAGTGTTTGTTGAACAACCACCAGGATTTGTAGATCCCAAGCATCCAGATTATGTCTACAGGCTTGACAAGGCATTATATGGACTAAAGCAAGCACCAAGAGCATGGTATGAAACTCTTGCTCAATTTCTTTTAGAAAGTGGGTTCACAAGAGGTACAATTGATAAAACCTTGTTTTATTTCAATTCTGGTGATGATTTGCTTTTAGTTCAAATTTATGTAGATGATATTATCTTTGGATCTACTAATGACAAACTTTGTAAGAAGTTTGCAAAGCTTGTGCAATCCAGGTATCAAATGAGCATGATGGGAGAGCTTAGTTATTTTCTAGGCTTACAGGTCAAGCAAACAGATGATGGTATTTTTATCAATCAAGCAAAATATACCAGAAATCTTCTCAAGAAATTTGGTATGCTTGATAGTTCATCTGCTACAACTCCCATGGCTACAGCAACAAAGCTAGACAAAGACACAGGAGCCTCAGTAGATATGACAAACTACAGAGGAATGATAGGGTCTTTACTGTATCTTACTGCAAGTAGACCTGATATCATGTATGCAACATGTCTTTGTGCAAGATTTCAAGCAGATCCCAGAGAGCCTCATCTAACAGCTGTAAAAAGGATTTTCAAATATCTCAAAGGAACCATAACCTTGGGTTTGTGGTATCCTAGAGAATCAGAGTTTAAGCTAATTGGTTACTCTGATGCAGATTTTGCAGGCTGTAAGATAGACAGAAAAAGTACAAGTGGAAGCTGTCAATTCTTAGGTGACAGATTGGTTTCTTGGTATAGCAAGAAACAGAAGTCAATTTCCACATCCACTGCAGAAGCAGAGTATATAGCAGCTGGTAGCTGTTGTGCACAGATTCTATGGATGAAGAATCAGTTGCTGGATTATGGTTTGAGGTACTCTAAAATACCTATTTTCTGTGATAACCAAAGTGCTATTGCTATGACAGGAAATCCAGTACAGCACTCCATGACCAAGCACATCAGCATAAGGTATCATTTTATCAGGGAACATGTGGAAGAAGGAAACATTGAGCTTCATTTTGTGTCTACAGACCAACAACTTGCAGATATCTTCACCAAACCTTTGAGTGAAGCTACTTTTACAAGATTGGTAAATGAACTTGGAATGATCTCTGGTTTCGACTAGAGATACGGGTTAGACTCAAAAACTATACATGTTTGATTTTTTTTATGCTCATGATTCCTTGCATGTATTAACTGTTATGAGTACCAGTATCATAAACTCTGAAAGTAAACTCTGCTGCTAAACTCTGTTAGTCATAAAGTGTTGGTCATACTCTGATAGTAAGAGTCTAATGCTAAACTCTGATTGTAATTTTGTCTGAAACATATGGACCAATGAAGAAATTTGTATGAGGCATAATTCTCAGTAAGTAATTATGAATCCTTAAGAGTTATATAGATTCTGATCTCAAATATGTGCAGTAAGTTAACACAGCATGATACTGTCTCTATATTTATAGCATCTCTTAGTTTATTGATCCTATACACTGAGTCTGTATTAGCTGTTTGCATTTTCTCTCATAAATTAATTGTATTAACTGATGAAAAGTCTAAACTCTGATTATTAATTGCAAATAATTCACCCTCAAAATCAAAAGATGCCAAAAAGAGCACAAATTCCTTTGAGATCATGTTGTGCCTAGGAAGATCCAGGAACTTATTGTATGAAATAAGGGCTAAAATCTTTGATTTTTGGTGACTAGTGCCAACCACTGATTACTGGAAAAAAAAAAATTTAATTAAAAAATATATATATATATATATATATATATATATATAAATATATATATAAATATATATATAAATATATATATAAAGGGGGTGAAAAATAAAAGATATATCCAAATGAAAGGATATCAGTATACAGAGTTTAGACATAAGAATCAGATTTTATGTTATACATGAGAGTTTGGGCAATCAGTTTTTACTGTTTTAGTATGTGGATTTTATGCACTTTGAGATGATCTAAATATTTGATTTCGGTAAACTCTGCTATTGCACACACATATTTTCACACCTGTACAGTTTGAGAAAAGAGTTTATTGACAAAGAAGGACAAATGGTAAACACTGATGTATTGTGTGAAATACGCCGAGGTAACTTTGTTTTAATCTCTGATGGTTAAAATGATTTCTTTGTTTCAGACATTTTATAATTTTGAGATTAGACATTTGTTTTGAAATTCAAAAGAGTATGATAACAAACGGTTCATATTTGTATTAAACAGAGAGAGAGAGGTTGAGTGTTTTGAACAATGTGATAAGCGGTAATTATGGCTAGTTTTACTGCGCGTGTGTATTGGAAGTTGTTACATACAGCTGTCAACGTATGCATGTTTGACATCTGTCCCACTCACACACTTTTAAAAGACGCATGCTGTGTGTAGTAATGATTAAAACGATTGGGTTTTAATTTTCATAGTTATTATTTAAACTTACTACACATAAACGGTTCATTCTTTTACACACTTCATATTTTCATAAGTTTTTACTCACAAACATTGTCTCAAACATTTTCACTGCATACATTCTACACTTTTCTCTGTCTTATTTCTTGCTTTCTTCTAAACTTTTCTAATGGCTACTACAATGTTTACTGCTTCTGGGTTAGAATTTGTTCCAAATAACTATGCTGCTCCTTTGGCAAATGAGAACGCACCGGAGGCGTTTCATTTGATTCAGAATTTCTTGTCAAACTCTGATATTGGTATTGCTCTCACCGCACCCTTGAAGCTGTCTGCATCTCAAATCAGAACGTTTTGGCAGACAGGAACTTATGACGATGGAGGAGAGACTGGTTCTCCGTCCATAATCTTTGAATTTCAAGAAAATGAATATACAGTTACTCCAACAACTGTTCGTGATGCTTTGGGCCTTGAGGATTTCAATGCTTTCACAATCTCTGTTGGAGATTCTGAGTTGGTTAGAATGATGAGAGAAATTGGCTACTCTGGACCACTAACGAAGATTGGTCAACTGAAAAGGCCTTGTTTGCGCAAGGAATGGAGTTTCTTTTTCGACTGCATCACTAGGGCTTTTGGAAAGAAGTGCACGAATTGGGATGCAATTCCCACGGATAGTCTGCAAATCGGGTATTCTCTTCTTTATGGAAGTAATTTTGATGTTGCTAGGCTAGTTTTAACTAATATTGGTGAGAAAATGCAAGAGAATAGGAATGTTGTCTATTTCTCTAGATTTTGTCAAATGTTATTCACCTTTTGCTGCCCTGATGTTGAGATCTTAGAGGATGATGTCATTCTCTCGTTTAAATTGCATAAACGCATCTTCTCTGATCTAACTAATAAGGATAACAAGAAAGGGGATGTTGGTGTTTTGTTGCTACCTGAGTCTGTGCAACAATTTCTGATCAAGTCACAACAACCACAACTTGCAAATGCTGAAGCTGGACCTTCTGTGTCTCAATCACAGAGGTCAAAGAAGTCTAAGGTACGAGCTGTTAAGTCTGCAAGAGTGAAGCCATCAGAAAATGAAGATGGGGTATCAATCACTGATGGTATGCCTCAGAAGAAAAAGTTACAGAAAAGAAGGGCCAACAGGCCAAATTCTGATGAGGTGAGTGAAGCTGATGATGAAACTCTTCATCAAAGGAAAAGAAGATTGGTAGCAGCACAATTATTTGGTGCTGAGAATATTTCTTCAAAAGCTGTTGAAAATCTTGAAGTTGAGTTTCAGGAGGATGAAGCTGTCAATGTGGACAGAGTTTCTATGGAAAATGTAGCTCCTGAAGTTGTTCTTCAAGAAGAGATTTTTGACACTCCTGTGCCTACTGAGGACAGAGTAAATGCTGATGTTGGCATGATGGATTTTGAGACAGAAGCTCCTACATCAAAGGCTGATGATGTAGTTGAGGAAGCTGCTGATTATTCTGACAGCAGAGTTTTTGAGAATATGGATTTCTTTGTTGATGAAGATATTCTAGATGCAAATCCTAGTATCAGTATTTGTGATACTGAGGATGTAGAAGCTGATCAAGCCACCTTGGTCATTGAAGACTCTGTTGCTTCTCACACAGAGATTCTTTCAGTTCACAATTTACATTCTGACAAAGGTGAGGAGGTTGATCAAAGGATAGAAGTTGCTACAGAGCCAATTCTTGATGAAGCTGTAGCAGAGAATGTACAAGAGGCTGCTGATAAGCTAAACTCTGAGATTGTTCAAAAAGAAGCAGAGAATGTACAAGAGGCTGCTGATAAGCTAAACTCTGAGGTTGATCAAAGGATAGAAGTTGCTACAGAGCCAATTCTTGAGATTGTTCAAAAAGAAGCAGAGTTTGATACTAATGCACACTCTGATAATCCAGAAAGAATGGCTGAGAATGTTCCTGCAGAGAATACAGCAGAGGATGACAATGTTGAAAATAGTCCTGCTCATTCACATCCTGATATACAAGAGGAGTTATCTGATATTCAAGCAAACTCTGATGAGGAAAGAGAGGTCAATCGAGCTACTGCTGAGCATTTTCAGGATATGTACTACAAAAGATGGGCAACTGCAGATTGTATCTTTTCTGCACAGAGGGCTGCTGATTTTCTTGATGATTCTGTTAAGAAAATTTCTTCTCCTGATGTTCTTACAAGTCTAAAGGCCACTGTGGTTCAAGTCAAAGCCTTAAACAATAGGTTTGATGAAACTCATACAGCCGTTACAAATCTGAGGAATGAAGTTGGTATGAGGGATCTTACCTTAAAGACTGATAGGTCTTATTATTATACCATGTTCAAGCAGCAAGCCAAGGATTCTGATGAAATGAAGAAGAGGCTTGATAAAGTTGAGGAGAATCAGACTGCAATGTCTGCACAATTGAATTCTATTTCTACTGCTCTAGAATTGCTGACATCAGTACTACTTTCTGATGATGTCAAAAAGGGGGAGAGTGTACCTAATGACAAATGCAAAGATACTCAAACTCTGAGACGGAGGGATGATTCTGCTGATGGTGGAAGCAAGGAAGCTGAGAGGAAGCAAATTTCTGCTCAAAGGCAAAGAAGATCAAGATTAAATTCTGATAGGTTGACAAACTCTGGTAAAGGAATCTCAAACTCTGCCAGTGGTTCAAGACTTAAGAGTTTAATTATTTCAGCCAATCCATCTACTGATGAAGAAATTGCTGCAAAGATATTTCTACAAGAGCATGGTAATGAAGTTACAGTTGAAGACATGGAAGCTGAAATGCTGAGTCATGCTGAAGAGCATGAGAAGAAATTGAAGGATGGTACTTACAAAAAGAAAGCTGTCAAGGTTCCTAGAAAGAAGGAGGTTGCAATCTCTATCAAAGAGAATACTCAACAGAGTATACAAGACTCAAGGAAGCCTATGATAGCAAACTCTGATAAAGGCAAGGGTAAACTGGTAGATGAAGGACAGTTACCAAGGAAGGTTTATTCAACCTCTGACATTGCTCAAGTTGAAACAAGATTAAGTAAATCAACCTCTGACGTTGCTCAAGTTGATGTTTCTACTAAAGTTGTAACAACCTCTGACAATGCTCATGTTGTGCAAACTCAACTAGCACCTCAACTCCAAGGTACTTTTAGAAGACCTATACTACCTGAAACTCTGAAGCCAGAAACTGTTAACTTCTCAGAAACCAGAACTGTATTGGGTAAAGAATCTTATGATAAATCTGGATTAGGTTCACACAGGGAAAAGAGAATAAACAACAGGCCTGGAGATCAATCATCACTGGCAGTATCTGGTATTATTACTCAAGAGAGTCTTGATATGCTAGAATCTGTTCAGATGATACTTCATAAAGTGTTAAAGAAAGAGTTTTTGTTGTATTTTATGGCTGATGGAAGAGTTTACAAGGTTGCAGAGTCTGACATCAATCTCAAATCTTATGAAGAATTGGAGTATGTTCTGTACTTGTTAAAAGTCAAGAATAGAAATACTCATGATGCTGCTTTAGTTATCAGAGAAAGGATGCTGAAGTCGAAGATAATGCTTACAGGAGGAGTCTCGAGTGCATATATTCCTAAGTACAGAGATGCTTATGGAAAGATTGTAGAAATGAAAAGAAACAGTGCAAGACTAAGGACTGATCTGGGAGTTAAAGTCTTAGAATTCAATCTAGAATCTGATAAACCATATTTTATTAGGCTAGGGAATGAGATGAGGAAAAATTCCATCTATTCTTTGAGAGCTGCAATTTATCAGACTGGAGAATCTGATCCAGAGTTGAGAGAGTTGAAGAAAGTTATGGTTGAAGAGCTGGAAAGGGCTGAAAGAAGACTTCTCATGGATTATCTCAGAACTGTTCCTGATATTCAAGAAATCAAATAAAGTCTGACTGTAAGTTTTTAAAAGTTTTCTATTCTAAGTTAAAGTTAAACTCTGATATATTTTAAACACTGCATTTGTTATATGTTTTGACATCATCAATTATCTGTTTAACTTGTACATTTTTATTATGCACAAGTTGGGGGAGATTGTTAGATATAATTGCTGACGTTTGTTCATCAGTGTTTAAGCAACAGGTGATCATCAGAGTTTACATCGAAGCCAGTCAGAGTTTGTTAAAGTCTGACATGGTGATAGTTGAATTAGCTGTCGGTGCTGAATTGAATATTCTAGAAGCAATATATTCTGAGGATGGAAAGAAGCAGAATATATTGATACAGCTAAGGAAACGGAATAGAAGATAAGAAGCAATCCTTAATTGATATGAATTGTATAGCTAACTTATAGGAATATCAATTAGAGATGGATTGTATGTAGCTGTGTACTATATAAACACAGATAGGTTATTCCTAGAAGGGACGCGAACATTGAATATATTATTCTTGTAACCTAGTAGCTCTTTGTGATTCATTAACATCACTAAGAGAGAATTATTTAATATAATTCAGTTTGTTGATTTACAAACTTGTGTTCTTGATTGTTATTCTCATACATACTTGATTATATATTGTGTATTCGGCCTAACAGGATAATCACTAATGTTGTAGGGATCAAAGTGCTTCCTCTTGATGAAGACTATGATGAAGATGCCCTAGCATTCTTGAGAGCTCAAAGAATCTTTGAAGTCAAGGTGAAGCTAGATCATCTAGAGATCAAGTACACTGATGGAAGAGAAAGGATAATGAAGCAAGGAGGCTGGCAATATTTCTATAAGTATGAGCTTGAAAGGATAAATGCCTTACTGAATTTTGAAGAAAAAGAAGAAAGGACATGGAAGATAGATATTGCCAGGTACTTGAAAATGCATGCTGATTATGAAGAAAACATGAGGAAAGAGAATGAAGAGAAAAACATACAGAGAGAGAAAGAAATGGCTGAGATGGAGGAGAGGGCTAAAGAGCTAAGGCAGAAAGGGCTGTGCAGGGTGAAACAAAATCCTTACATTGTGGAGTACAAAAATTCTTATGGAGGCATGAGCAAGATAAGGATGAAGTTTCTGGATTCATATGTGGAAAGTGCTCTTAAAGCTGCAATTGATGATCTAAAAGACTCCCCTCTCATTGAAGAACTGATTGCAAGAGAAGAACTTCAAGAAGCCATCATAGACATGAAAAGAAGAGAAGAGATAAGGAAAAAGAAGATTTATGATGATTTTCAAGAGAAGCAATTGGAAGTTGAAGCTACTGAGCAACAAAGATAGTCTGTAAGCTTTCAAATTTTTCTATGTAATCAAATTCCTGATCTCAATGTTCATAAATTGTCTTCTCTGTTACTTAATTTCCTTCTATGTAAGTTAGGCTTGTTATCAGACATGAAATTGTGCCTAAGGATCTTACTCACAATTTGGGGGAGATTGTTAGGCTCAAGACATGTCTGAATACCACTATTAACAAGCCTACACTATGTGACTATGTCACACTACATGACCTAGTGATTTCTATCACTGGGATATAGTATAGGTCTCTAAATGTACTTGTCTTGTTCTCATGAACAATAGCTTTATCATGTATGCTCAGATCTATAATGAGCTTAGTAAAGTTTCTTGCATCTAGATTGTATATAGGCCATTGAATAATTGTCCTGGTAGAAGTTCAGTAATGTTCATGCAGCAGGATAGAAATGAATAAGGCCATGAAGAAATAAGTTGCAGAAATTTGTCTAAGGCATTATATAGCAAAGTCAGAAGAAAGCTATGTCGTGAAGTCACCAATATCTATGTCGTGAAGTGCTACATCGCATAGTCCATTTTGGTCTATGTCGAGAAGTCCTCAAGACACATGTCGTGAAGTGTTGAAGTCAGCAAAGTCAAAGAAGCCTAGATCGTGAAGTCCTCAGAAGCCTTATGTCGCATAGTCATCAAAATGACCTATGTCGCATAGTCGTCAAATGACTTATGTCGCATAGTCGTCAAATGACTTATGTCGCATAGTCATCAAATGACCTATGTCGCAAAGTCTTCAAAGGCTATATCGCGTAGTCCTCACAAGGGAGATCGCGAAGTCAGGAATGAAGTGGAGTTCACGATATCAACACTTAGCCGTTTATAACAAGACAATTCAAGGTACAGAATCAAGAATCAAAAGAGACAAATACTGAAGCATTTGTTCTGGCAAGGTGGTCCAAAGAACAGATGGCAAATCTACAGCTAAACTTGGAGAGAAAGATAAGAGACAAGCAGCTACAGAAACGGGAAAGACTCCGAAAAGCAGGTGGTCCTTCCTGACACAGTTAACGTCTTATGGCAGGACAAGTTGGACTTTCAGCAAGGGGTAACTGTGTAAAAATAGGTGTGTGCACTAGTTTGTATAGGGCTTATATATATCATGCACATCCTATTGTAAGCTGTAAGAGAGATACACATAGTTATTTGCTAAGCTCTTTTCTCTGTAAGCAAGCAAGTACAAACTGTTCTTGTTTAGAAGCCAGAAATTCGATTGTGAATTTCTTGGAAAGCTGTAGTATTTAATTTGCTTATACAAAGTAGATTAAAGTGATTGTGCGTGTTGTTTACTTTCTGCATATTACATAGCATAATCATATACAGTTTACATTTAGTTTCAAGAAAGCAAAAATCCATCAAACTATCCATTCACCCCCCCCCCCCCCCTCTGTCTAGTTTCTAGGTGATATTCATTCCTAACAGGTTCTTAAATTAATAAATATCTGAATGATGTAATTTTTTAATAATTTTCTTAGAAACAAATGATACATACAAAGTTTTTAAATATAATAATATGTTATTTAACGATAATACGTTAAATTATATGAATAATATGTTTCTGAATTATTAAAATTTTGAACGATTAATAATCTAAATTCAAATAAATAATCTAATCTGGTAATAAAAAATACTAAAGTATCTGAATTATATCAATTTACTCATTTTTGCCTTTTAAGTGAAAAATGTTATTTAACAAAAAAATTTAGTTTTCTATTAAATAACACCTTCATTATAAATAAAGATATGTTACGAAAAATAAAAATAATATTAAACATATATAATAGTATTTAAAAATTGTATGCATAATATATACATGATATCATAGTTCTTTCAATTTTTCCTATGAAAACTAGAAAAATAAAGGATTTCAATTTTTCCTATAAAAACTAGAAAAATAAAGGAGGTTGGCAGCAAGATTTTTTTTGAGTCCTTGTTGCTGTTGTTTGTGCGCTATTTCTACAGAGGACTTTTCACCCGCCATCTTAGCGCTTAAGCTGCAGTTTTTTGTTTTAATCAATAAGAAGTTTAATAATCATTCAGAAGGAAGAAAGAAAGGATATACCAAACAATCTTAAGCGTTAAAATAAACTTATTAAAGAGATTAGGAAGGATTAAGAGGAAAACAAATAACTCTAGTCACCTTAACTCGCTTAATAAATAATACTCCCCCGTCCCATTCAAATAAACTTGTTTGTCTTTTTTTTTTATCAAATTAACTAATTTTGAAATATAAATTACATGTATTATATATTGAATATAATTAATGAATAAAATATAATAAAAATATATAAATAAATTATTATAACGTACATTTTTTAGATTTGAAGAAAAATAAGTCAATAATTTTTAAAACTTAGTCAAATTTAGTCAGTGATAAAGTATGGGGAGACGAGATAATAGTAATATTTTATTATAATGAACTTGTTATTGATTACAATAGAGATAAGACTTATATAGGCAATAACTAAACAATAAAAAAAAATCCTAACAAAGGAAACTATTACAATAACAGAACTATCCAATAATAATAATATTATATATATTAACATCCCCTCAAACTCACGATGGAAAATTAAGAGTTTGTCAATAAAAAACTCAGCCACGTTTTCCAAACGAATCCAAAACTATAACAAACTCAGCCACGTTTTCCAAACGAATACAAAACTACAAACGCAAAACAAGCGAATCCAAAGCTGCAACCGCAAAACAAGCGAATCCAAAGCATCCATGTTATCCAATAGCAAACGTAAATAAATTGCAATCCAAGTATATCCAACCACAAAATCAGAGCAAACAAAAAATTCAATCGGCAATAGAAGAGAACCATCCATGTCATCCAATAACAAAACGAAACAACTTCAAAATTCAAAAGAATCAACAACCAACGAATATGTAAGTGAAACTCATGTAAACAGCAACCATCGGAAACAATACCAATACCGAAACAAAAAACTGAATCTAAAATCCACAAATTGTATCCAAAACTAATATCAAACCCAATAACCAATTCAAACTAACAACGAACCCAAATCCAATAACCAATCCAAATCTAACAAGCTAATGTGCCTAGAGCACCATACCATAATTTAGCAATCCCACGAAGGGCTAATGTGCCTACACTTATATAGCCAATAACTAAACAATAATAAAGGAAATTGTGCTAACAAAGAAAACTATTATAATAACAAAATTATCCAATAATAATAATATTATATATAATAACAAGTTTAACCAAGAAAAGTTAAACAAGAGTGGGACGGAAGGAGTAATGCAACTCACATCGTAACACCTGATAACTTGTTGATGCAGGACAGTAAATGAGAACAATAGCAAGTGCAGAAATTATACGGATCCCAAGAATATTTATTCAATAATATTCCCAAGAAAATTGTATAATCAAAGCGTACCAACAATATAACAATGTCTCGGTATATATACCGAAATATTAAACCTAACGGACTAAGAAACCAAGGCCCGCAACATAATAAACCAAAGCCATAAACATGTGGGCTAACATAAAGTCTAACCATATATAAAATATTTAATATAATAATAATAATAAATATCAATTGATCCCTATCACTTGTACAATTCATTGGTCCTTAGTCAGACTTTACAGTTTACAGTTTTACTGAAAATGATAAAAACTAGTATTATTATTTAGACTTAATTGCACTATGATGGCCTTAACTATAATTGTTTTGCACGAAAATGGCTCAATTATAAAACTACCAACTTGCATAGCTCAACTATTTATTTTTAAGCATTTTAATGACTTCCGTCAACTAAACCTAACGACGTTACAATGTTTAAGGGTATAATAGTCAGTTTCAATGGCTATTTAATACATATGTGCGGGTACATATAGCTCCAATTGATAAGTTCAAACCCTAATCAAGGTATTCATCAATTCAACTCCTTAAGATATTCATCTGCTACTGTTGGTTGTGGATAATTCTTGATATACTCATCTTCAACCATTTCAAGTTCCCAGAATACTGGGTGGTAAACTGAATGCAATTGAATGTCTCCACCATCTTGGACAGCTCTGTGCTTAACCATGTAACGAAGATGAAGCATAATAAGGAATCCAATCAGGGTCCATAAGATAACAGATAACACGTATCTGTTTCCTGCATTGCAACTTAAAGTAGTTGGTTTCCGGAATTTGTTCCTCATCTTCATTATGGTTCTGGTATTTATCTTCAGCATAATGCAGCAGTTAAGATAATGCAACCTATGTAGATCCAAAAGTAAGGTCCCAACTAAACAAAATGTATTTTTACAGAAAATTGCACAAAGAATTCACTTATACACATTACCATGTAACAGAAGGGAATTTTCACTTTATAGCAATATTTATAACAATTAATCCCTGGTTTTACGCAACCCCTTTAGTAACTCTAATTAAAATCCAATCAATCAAGCTTAAAAGTTCATAATTTAATCATCCAAAAAATTAAAAAAAACAGAACTCTACCATATACTTGAATCCAACTTAACCCAATTATAAGAACACAAAAACAGAACATACCCACTTATGAAATCTCTTCTACTTCACTAACCACATCAAGCATATATACATTATACATACATAAAATTAAAACAGTGAAAAATGTGAATAGAATCTAGAGGCTTACTTGATACCATTATAGTGATCAAACAATCTGAAACAATCTAAGAATCCCCAGCTCACTCAAATGGGCTTATGTTCATAAGATAGTCAACGAGAAACGAACTTAAAAAGATGTAGAAAAAAGAAAAGAAAAGATTAAAAGAATCTTGTATGCAGCTTATATAGGGCCTGTTTGGCAACACAGTGGCGGAGCTACACAGGGGCTAGTGGGGACTATAGCCCCCACTATGGTTACGGTAAGTTCATAATTTATAGTATTAATTTTTATTAGCCCCCACTCCAATAAATTCCTAATTTATAGTGTTAATTTTAATTAGCCCCCACAACAATAAAAAAGTAACCTTTTATAATTAATTTATATAATATTTGTAATTTTTCTAATTACATATTTTAATCTTCTTATGTTTTTTGTTAGAACATATTTTAATCTTTTAATTTATCTGAAACATATATCCTCTTTAAATTCAAAAAAAATCTTTATAATTTAATTATAAAAACTCTTTGAAATTTTCATTACATATATTTATATCTTGATTTTTTTTTTTGGCATGTACGTATATCTCGTGTTCAATCGCGATTTTACTTGTAAATTATAATCTCACATTAAATTTAATAATATTAACTATTCTATTTAATTGACGTAAATAGATTTATCAATTTTCACTTAAATAATAAATTATAATTAATAGTAAATAAGAGCTTAGTCATCTAAGGTAGTTCTTTTTGTCTTGTCAAAGTAATTCTGATCATATTATTTTGATTTCATTTTTGTTTGCTAAGTCATATTTTAAAATTATTAAAATATAAATTTGAATATACTACACTTAAAAGTTTTAGAAGTAATTTTCACTATTGTAAAAATTTGTCTAATGATTCAAATTTTGTTTTATGATATATATGAACTTCATATATTTTGAAATCTATTGTCATTATATAATGTTGTAATAATTTTAGTGTATAAAGTAGTGAAGGGATAAAATTTCTCTAAAAACTACTTTTAATATTGATTTTTAACTTTTTTTAATTATTAGCCCCCACTCTTCTTGTTTTCTGGCTCCGCCACTGCCCTTATGTATTATAAGTTGATAAGAGCTTATGAGGGGTGTTTGTTTACTCAGCTTATTTGATAACTTATAACTTATAAATTGATAAGTTGAATGTTTAGAAATCACCAACATTTTACTTAACTTATCAACTTATTCTTTGATTTCTTTATTTTTCTAATATTTTATATTTTTATATTTATGTTTTTAAATATTTTTTTAATTTAAATTAAAAGTGTTGAAATCATTGTATTTAAAAATTATTTTTTCAAATTTAATTTAGCAAATTCTTCACTAACTTATAAGTAAATTTATCCAAACACCCGTATAACTTATAAAAATTTATCAACTTATCACTTAAATGACACTTACTCATTTTAAGCTATAAGTCAACTTTTTTGTGATATCTCAAACACACACATAATCTGCCTAATCTATGCCTAAAATGAATATGTGTCTAATCCGGGAAGATGGAGCTATATGTACACGCACAGATGTATTAAAGAGCCATTGAAACTAAAACCGACTATTATACCCTTAAATATTGTAACGTCGTTAGGTTTAGTTGACGGAGATCATTAAAATGCTTAAAAATAAATAGTTGAGCCATGCAAGTGACTAGTTTTATAATTGAATCATTTTCGTGCAAAAGAATTATAATTTGGTCCATCATAGTGCAATTAAGTCGATTATTTATAATCGGAAGAGAGCCAACTAGAACAAGTTGAATAATGATAGACTGATCCTTTCATCCTAGGTTGCTCGTTCAATACTTGATGCATATTAACTTCTTATATATAATAAGCTTAAGGGGGATCTTATCCAAAACTTTGGTCGGTCACTTTACTATCAAAAGTATACGATCCGTTGGATTATAAAACTATAAATATTCAAATAGATGAGGACCGTTAGATATAATATTAAAAATTGTATTTTATTAATAATAGGATAGTATTTAAATACTAAAAGTTGTATTTTGATAATTTAAACCAATTATAAATAGGTTTTCTATATTGAATAGAAATCTTTATGTAAAAATTCGTAATTATCTTTTCTCTTTAGTTTATGGATAGTTCCAGTTAGATAATAATTATTAAACTATTATTAAATTAAAAATAATTTTGTTAGCTTCACGTGGGCTGTAAAATCGTTAAAATCTGTTGTCTAAAACTCAAGAGCCCAAACAGTAAAGTGATTATCTAAATTTTAATAATTTTTTTATTATTATTGTAGCACCAATTTAATTTTTTTCGTAATTCTTTTAAATTTATAAATTCTATGTTTATTTCAATAAAATATTAAAACCAATTTAAGAAAAAATTAAAATCGATCCGGTCTGTGTACGACCACTATACGACCAAATTAATTATTACAGTTAGATCTTAAATAGATCGATGAGAATTGTTAAATCTAATATTAAAAAGTGTATCTGATTAATAATAGAATTATATTTAAATACTAAAAAGTGTATTTTGATAATTTAAAATTTTTCTATGTAAAAATTCTTAAATATCTTTTCTCTTTAATTTATGTATAGTTCCAGTTAGATAATAATTGTTAAACCAAATATCAGATAACAATTCATATCGATTACAATATTAAAAATTATCAATATAATGCTCATGTATATCATAATAACAATGATACATGTGGACCCTACGTTATAAGAGACTTAGGAGAACTCATTTACATGAATAAATTTAAGCATTTTTTTCTGAAGCAACATAACAATTTGATTAATCCAAATTATAATTATATTATTTTACATATAACAAACATAAAAGGATAATATCAAAATATTATTAAAATATTGAGGGTTTCATGTTCATAAACAATAATTTTGAATATAATACTTAACCATCTTTCTTTTCGGTTTATGGGTCAACTGGTCAAGTTAGATAATAATTATTAAACCATCGTTAAATTAAAGATAATTTCGTTAGTTTCACATGGGTTGTAAAATCATCAAAATTCAATTTATAAAACTTAGGATAGAACCCAAATATTAAAGTGAGTATCTAAATTTTAATAAATATTTTTTTATAATTGTAGCACCAATTTATTTATTTTTCCACTAATTCTTTTAAATATAGAAATTTTATCTTTCTTTCAATAAAGTATTAAAATAAATTAAGAACAAATTCAAATCGATAAAGAATATAATAATATGAGAATAAAATTGTATATAATCATAACATAATTTTTATTCTGTTTAATAATTTTAAAGTAATAATGTATTTTAAAATTTTATATACACTATAAATAAAACCGAAACATTAAAAGTAAAAGTAGTTAGTAAATGTACTTGATATCCTTATTATATTAAATTCTTATATATAATAAGCATAATAGGAATACTATCCAGAATTTTGATCGTCACGGTGTACTACTTTAAAAGAAGAACTATTACAAAAAAAATTATATTTTAATTGATAATTTATTTTCTCAAAAGTTCAAAGTTCCCGCATCATTAACATATTACAAAAAAAAGAGTATATTATATTTTAGCAATAAATATTTAAAAAAAATTATAAATTAAAAAAATTATAAATATTAAGAAAAATTAATGATGTTATCAGTTTGATCCTAAATACCGCCAAAACATTCTCAACCGTTAGATCCAATACTTTTAAAAATAGATGATCAAGATTATATCATATAAAAAGAAATTATTATCTAAAATGATATAAGTTAAAAGATATAATATTAGGATTGGATTTTCCAAAAAGTTAAAACATAAAAATAGTTGTAATTAAATAAGGAAACTCATTTAATACCAAAATAATAAAAATCTTTTAATATTAAATAGATAGGTGAAAACCGTTAGATTTAACATTAAAACCTGTATTTGGTTAATAAAGGTTATTCTAATAATATAAACTACATATGAATAGATTTCCTAAATCGAATAGAGTTCTCAACATTAAATTTCGTCACTTTATTCTCTTTTTAGTTTTAGAATAGTTTTTAATTGAAAAAAAACTATTAAATCACAACTAAATTAAAGATTATTTTGTGAATTTCGGACCGCAAAATTGGCCAAATCTAACTTTTATAACTCAATATAAACAAATATTAAATTGAGCGTGTAAAATTTAATAAATATCAAATTTTTAACTATAATTTTTTTTGACTAAATCTTTTGTAACAATAATTTAATCATGTAAACTAATAACTTTTAAATATTAAAATATTCATAAATAAATATAATTATAAATATTAAACAAACAATCGTGTGTTGCATGGGTAATAAAAATATAATTATAAACAGAATAATTATAAATAAAATTTAAGTAACGTGCATTGCACGGGCTTATATTGCAGGGGCTATAAGCTAGTATAAATATAAGTACAGATTACGGATCCAACAACCTTTCTTTAACTCTATATTCTGTAACTGAAGAAAGCGATAAAACAGCTTCATTCTATCTGGTCTATGTCAAAACTGAATCCATTACCACTGTTCATGAAACCATATTGTCTGTTGTTCGTTTGCAGACTTTCGAAAACAAGCCTAATTGCAATAACTGAGGTGCGAAAAGTGAGATAAGTAATGGATTTTGTCTTAAGCAAGCCATGAAATCATCCCTGCAAATCCTCCCATCACGGTTGCAATCAAACAATAAGAAGAGTTCATGAATCTGCAGATGTAAGTTGGATACAGGTTTAGGCAAAATATACAAGGGAACCAAATATATTCAAAATTTTCAAAATATTTACACCGGATACTATACATTTGTCAAACTAACCTCATACTCGTTCAAGTTTGGCATTGTCATTATTACGGAACGTCCCAACTGTTACAAATGCATTAGGTTTTAAAGAATTTGCAATGGTCTATACAGTATTTTATGGAACCTAGTAAAGCAGAAGAGTCGTACCTCTTGCTCTGAAATGTACTGTTTTCCACTGATGTCACACTCTCTAAATGCAAATTCACAAGCTTTAGCGAACAGTGGTTGCTTCAAAACATGAACCGATCCCAGCAGAAACTGCAAAACATACATATTCTACTCAATGTACAATTTACATAAATTGCATGATGTGCAACCAACAACTGGAATTTGACAGATCAAAGCAAGAAAGTTTTAGTTCCCCAGTCATTTTTACTGCAATAACAAAATAAAATAATTTTCTGGAGGTCTCACTTATACTCTACTATAAATAGACCAAAATTATATTTTGCTGCTGCTTTTTCACAATCAGATTCTATATAGGATGCGATGCAGCAGGACTAGTACAAAAATTTCATCATCACCAAGAACAGATTAAGAAAGAAAATGCCAAAATCGTAAACATAACTGTAATGCATTATTAACTTGCAAGTAGTTTCAATTAGTCAAATTGTGTAGTTCCGAGTACAATTATATGAATTACATTTGCTCTAATTAAATCCACCATAAGCGCCATGACTCTGAGTACCAGAAATGCACAAAAGTGAAGATTTTCAAAGATTAGAATTATGTATACAGGGATGGGAAGGATCAGTAGCAGCTGTGGGAAAAAGCGACACACACACACACAGAGAAAGAGAGGGAGAGACAAAGACCTGTTTAAATGTTATCCGACCTGTCTTCTTCATGTCAATATATCCAAACACCTGAAACAAGTTCATATTTCTCTGAACAATAGGAAAAGTGCTTAAAGAATAACAGGTGATGACTACCAAAGCTCTTAATAAAGGAATCCTACTATTGTATGAATAATATTTATACACTAGTCCACTTAAGAACTATTAAAAGTTGGAAACTGCAGTTCGGCATCATCTATATTGATCAAAAAAGTTTCTTTTCTATTTTGATAACTTCTCAGCATCAGGAATTCAGGTCCCTATCAATGTTTGGTAATCTCTCAATATATAAAACAAAAAAACTTTTCTGTAAAAACAGAAATTTGGGACATGATAAGCACTGGTGCCATCAATACAAATTACATCTAGTAAGCAAAAGAAGTGGTACTGACCTCTTCAGAAAAAGTACAGTGCTTCAATCTCAGAATTCTTAAGAAGTTACCTATTCCAACATGTCCACTGCGACCGGGAGAAATTATATACAAACATACAAGTTCAACACAACTAAATTTTAATCAACTTTCAAAAAATTCAAAAAGAAAATACGATTGAGTGTCAAGGACCAATACCTGGAGTCTGGTTTCATTGAAAGAAACCTATCCAGAAACTGCACAGCTTCTGAACAGCTTATATGGTATGCCTGAAATAAAAAAACTACAAAGTATCAACACTAATTTGTTTTCTAATTTATTTGAAGTCTGATGCCATAAATTCTGGAAATTCATGGCAGATGCACTAATAGCAGAATTAGCTAAAATAAATATACCAAAAATATATGTTTGACGAGTAGCCACAAAAGTGAGAACAGACCACCCACTTTGAACCAGCTCACCAACATTTCAAGAATGCACCTTTTTGCTTAATTCCTGACTTTGGTCCTCTAATGCAATTTAAAATCTAACTAGAATACAACATAAATACTCCCTCTGGTCCTATTATATAGGTCGTTTGACTTGTTGCATGTATCTTAAGATGCTTTAAAAATGTAGTTGAACTTTATAATTTTAAAATTTTCTATTTTCAAATAAGATCTCTAATCCCATCAATAATATTATTGAATAGAAAGAAACTGAAATCTGCAGTATGCTATTGCCTACGAAAATAATGGTAGATCTACAATAACATCAACATAGACCATATAATTATAGGCCTAATCCCACCGTAGGCAACATCCAACAATTTGTAAAAATATTTTACACTCACCAATTCCACCTGTGCCATTTCAACCATGTATAGTGATGGATTCACCTATGAAAAACATAACAAAGGTATGAGTACCAGAATAGCAGTTTAACTGAATAGTCAAAGCATACAGTTCTGCTGAACACAAAACTAAATAAATAATACAAAAAACCATCTATGTTTTTTTCAGTTCATTCAAAAAGTGTGATTTATTTTTTAATAGAGCTCAACAACATTTTTATCCAGATCTAGTCGGGCAAGTGCAAGATGGATCACATAAGTAATTGCAAGACTACGAAAAACAAAAAAGAGGTATATTTCCACAATAGATACATCACTTAATATATACCTGTATATAAGTAAGCAAAACACCCTCCGTGCATGCACACACGATTAAAGTAAATAGAAGTAAAGGACAAAAGAAATGTTGGGCAATATAACCTCTTGAATATGAATACATTCCAAGATATTTCTCTTAATCCAGCACTTACCTAACCTGTGAGCTGATCCTTCAGCAGCTTAAATAATTTCATGATTGATATTGTATTTTCTATGGAATTTGACAGTAAATCATGGTCCTAAGCTGATAACATTTACACATTAAACATTGTGCATTACCAGATGCCAATGTAATGGAAAACCTGACTACCCTAATGTCGAAGCTCAAAGAGGATTTACATAAGATTGGTGAAACAGGATTTTTATTACTTTATAATACAATGTCAAAAAGGATAAATTGGACATATACTGCGACAATGTATCTTGCATTCATTTTCCTGGCGCAAATCCTAGGCACAATAGGAAAGATTAATCAAGCTTGTCTTGATCAATTTTTCCTACATCTAAAAGTTTCACACAAAAACATTCTATCCGCTCCGAAAAAATACTGCTGCCCCTTCACAAAAATTACAGATGTTTGCATAGAGACCCTCCGCGTGCTCTAGTAACATTTGAAATTTCTCATTTTAAAAATTATCTTCATACTTTATTAGACTGACTCCAGCGATCCTTATTATTAGCTGATATACGTAGATGGTATGAGTAGCAGTTTGCACGCATAAAGGCATATGAATGAACAAAGAACTAAAGTGCCACGTATGTTGGGGACAGGCTTCTTAACTTGGTTAACATAAATGTAGTCTTTAACTTTGTAATCAAAACTTGGATGTTTGAAGATGATGAGCTCGTTAGAAATCAATGTCATGGACTTTATTTTAAGGTTGACACAAACATAGAAAGTGCATATGGTAATATGTTTTTGTTGAGATGAACACAGCATGGCATCATGCAATAAGATCATCACCATGACAGCATGGTCATGTCATTGGCATTGTTGCAAGCATTGCCACTAAGTCTTGTATTTCTATATAAAGAGGCTAGGCTTTCGTCATTTTGTAATAATCAGTAAGATAAGCAAAAGCTGTATATATATAAAGATCTATCTTTCCTATTAAAGATGAATCGGAGATCCTTCACAATTTTCTTAACATAGATTACAGCTCCTGCTCGATTCATGTTGGTAGCTGGAGATCCTGAAAGAAGGTTAGTGACTGGTTTTGTTGTATAATTGTGCGAGTGTAAGCTGCATATCTTAAAGGTCCTTCAAGGGTACCAAACACATGAAAGTCTTGGGGTGGAGTTGGAGGGAGAGGCTTATCTTATAAGTGTTTGACTATTACAAATCAATGTGGAGATCTGCGACTTGTGAGGTTCTGACTTGCATGTGATATTCTAACGAAATTCGTACGTACAAAAAAAAAAAGGAAACTTTAAGGTTTGATGCCCAATATTGCAAGTCTAAGCACTTGTATTTAGACAGCAAGACATCGAGTGAACAAAGTAGCAATATAGCATGTAACAACAATTTATATGGAATATGTACATGCAAGATATACCTGCTTAGACTCATTTGCCTTAGCAAGAAGCATCACATCACCAAAGGAATGAGATGTTTGGACAACATTGAGAGCCATACACATAGCTTGAGAAGTCTGCACATGTTTATACATAGCCATTAGTTTATCAACTAATAAATTTGATGTGCAGATAAAAAAATGTGAAATGTAAAATTATAGGAAAATCGAATGGAAATTTTAAGATAATAAGTAAATAATTATATGCACAATTAGATTCTCTTTGCCCACGCTAGTTATTTAATTTGGCATCATAATGACTACCAAAGACTACCAAAGGAAAACCATAAACTTAATACCAATACAAAATACACATTTTTATGCAAATTATCCTTTGCTGAAGCAGAGCAAGCAATTACATGTCAGTCACATTCCTGGCTTATTCATGACACATAAAGATGGAAACTATACCATCGGGTCCACTTTTCAAACTGTAGAAAAGCATATGCATAGTGGTAAGATAGGTTTAGTAAATGCCCATCCAACACAAAAAACCCACTCTTGAGGGCCTGGTCTTCCACACCAAGATACCTTCTTGGCCAGTGCCATATTGGTAGTATTCCTATATCCTTGTCGAGAGTGACCCAAACAGCCCCGATATTATCACCATTGCCTAGTCAAACTTTACAGCTCACATGGTCAGTTCACGTACTGAACCCCTGCCAAACCCTCTTCCTTGAACAGGTCAAAGGTCAATACTCTCACAACGGTACATGCCCTATGCCTTCTCTTTAATTTTTTCTTTCTAGAATTTCACTAGGGTCCTAACCATTCACAAGGAGGAGTTCTTCTGTAGCAGTCAAGCCTATCGTGCACAGCTTTCTTGCAATTTCAAGAAAACCCATCTTTTAAAGAAACCAGGATCGACTCAACTAAACAACATCTACCAGTAAAAAGCTGAAATTTATCACATGTCAAATATGTGAAGTGCGGCACCAGAACATATTACACAAAAGATGTCGAAGTAGAACTTAAACTTAACTGTATTTTTGTGCTGTACGGTTATAACCTTAAATGCATATAAGAAGCTGTGATATCTTAAAATTTCTTTATAAACAAAACAAAATAAGAGCCCAACCAACAACTACAACACAACACAAAAAACATTAATAAACTTTCTCACCCTCTTGGAATATTGCACAGCATTTTCCTTTTGATTGATCTGGGGTAAAATAACAGGAAGATATTCAACCTGCACAATTCAGAAACTAACGTAAATAACATAGAACTAAAACAGAAATAGAAGATGCATAGATCCAGTTTATGGTGTTTCCACACATGTGCAACAAAAAAAATGCATGAATTGTGTACCTTCCAAATTAAAATTCATGGAAGGGTAAATAATGGCATGTTATAGGATCTTAAAGATTCAGTGCGATGAACGCCAATGGATCATTTCAGACCAAGACCAGTTTTGTCTCTTTTTCCAGAAGAATCACAAACCTTATACAGGAAACTTTAAGTACGGAAAGCAACTGCTGCAGATGCTTTCTACAATTAATTTCAATGATTGGAGTCCATAAACTTTAGCTTAAATCATGCATTCTAAAAGATGATTTCTTCCAGAAGTGAGCTACTCTAGGAAATATATACAGACATCACGTGATTAGCATGGATACAAACAGAAAACCACTCCAGATTCTTCTTCTAAGTCCCTTATGCGATACTTGATCAGTGGGTGGAGGACTATCATCCTTACATACTCATCATGTCGTTTATCAACAAAAATGAAGAGAAAAGGACGAGAAATCCAGATATAATGCCCAGAAGTTTACAGTTGTAGGTTAGTTTTATATTTCTGTTTAGACATGTTATTGATGTGTACATATAAAAACTGTTTCATACAAAGAAAACAGTTCAAAAAATTTATAATGCAAAATAGCTAGTTACACCCTCCGATTCATTCATTTCCCCCTTTCTGTTAAATATCTAGTGGAAAAGAGAGGGGAAAAATATAATATTGTTACCTCCATAAAATTGTGAAACTGTGTAAACATTCTAAACATAAGCCTTGCCAGTGAAATGTTCCCCCTGGAAAAAATGACAATATTATACGTAGAGTTGGTCAGGTTCTACTAAAGAGAGAAGAAAACGAATTTTCTAAAGCAAAACAAAATCCTACCATGATTGATCAAAGTGTACATGCGGATAACGAACAACCACAGGTTGGATAGCATATCCAGGAATAAATGCACCAAGTTGGAATGAGATGAGAGACCTTCCATTGGTTGTGGTTCCTTCAGGAAATAATAGAACTCTAGGAAACCTATTGCAGGACGCCTTTCTCTGTTTTCAGATGCTTGAAAGGAAAATTCTGTATCAAATAGCGTATATACTGATATAACTCAAAGATTTAAAAAAGAAAAAGAAAAAGAAAGGCCAATGACCTATTAAATACCATATGATAACCTTTACCAAAGCCACCAATTCCAATACTTATTTTATATTTCTGAATACTGGCATTATAACTTATAAGTGTGACAACATAAGCAAGATTAGCGAAGAAGACAACAAAAAGGAGACGTTAACCTAAGATGTAACAGAAAGTACAAGTACTTGCAACTTGAAATAGAATTGCAGCTACATTCTAGAGAGTGAGTCTCCAAAGAAAAAAACGGAATCTGTATTGTAAGCTTTAGATATAAAAAAACAAGGCAGCAATAATAAGGATAGTGGTTATGCTATAGCACTGTTAATAAGTATATCAGAAGATGTCATAATGGCAAGAGAACAAGAGGATTATATATAGACACCATAATGTCCTTGTGATTTGTGATTAAAACTAAATAACATCAAAAGGAATATCAGAAGAAATTAAATATATAAGACATAAAGCCTTTTACCTTTATTTCACTTATAGCATGTTTTCTTGATGATGGAGAAAACCTATTGACATATATAACCTGGATGCATCGACATGAGAAACAAAACTCAAGAGCAGCATATGAAATTACAAGTAGTGAACTCTGCTAAACATTAAAATGGGAAATGACATGTATGCAGCACCAGAAAGCATAATCATTCCATGATACATACCTGCATAGCTCTGATGATGGTACCAACGACGGGCATGGAATCATGGGAATCACTAGCAACGATAGTAGGAAAAATTTCATAGAAAAAGAAAATAGGGTCAACATATGATACATGATTAGATACAATAATGGGAGCAGTGTCCCTTGGAGCAGGTTTCCCTCTACGTTTTATCCAATGATAGCTGCCACATCCAAAGATAAGAAAATCATTCTAGCAATTACTTCTCAGAAAAAAGAACAAAACTCGCAGAAATAACCAAATTAAATTTTCAGTATTTTCTATATAGTCAAAATAAGCATTTCTATCTTAGCAAAAAAAAAAGCATTTCTCTTTGTGAACATCTAGGAGGGAGCGCAGAAGTTTAGTCAATGATAGTCTGCAGGCTACAGCAGCTTTGCTAATTTTCAACTACTACAGATATAATTATATCAACCTACAAATTCAACATAGATGTTCACAACTGCAGATGGATACATATATCAATGTTATTGATTTAGGCAAAAATTAAGTTACTTTCAGGTTGAAGGGTTGCCAATAAAAGTAATCTTACAAACAGGTTATCCTCACTTTTAAGTCCCTATTGGTGGATATAATATTACTCACCCTCTCTGTAGCCCCCTAGGAAATATTAACCCCATAGGAATGAACTAAAAACTGACAAAATTTAGTCCATAGGATTAGTGACCAAGTATAGTACAAAATTGAAACAAATGCTATAATAGTTTGACGATAAGTAGTCCCAGTAAACAAGTATAACCTAAATAGTTACTACAACACTACTGAACAGGTAACATCAAGATAAAATAGACTCAACTAGTTCGACAGTAAATTCTTAAATAACGCAGGGGATTTTTAACGAAAATTCGGAATGCAATGCTTATATTATTAGACTTATCAAACCAACTTCTATTTTTTACCAAACAGGAGACATCAAACCAACTTCTATATTTTACCAAAACACACGCACATGAACACTCTTATATATTAGTGTATGTAGTATCCATTTAAATACATTTGCATGTCTCACTACATACTCTTTTAACCAGCTACACCACCGGTCAAGTCCCTACACTACAAAGCATCGGTCACAAGACTGCCAATCACCATTACATTTTAGTACAAATCATTTGTCGCAGTGATACAAATCACTAGTTTGCAACTAATGTAAAGTAGAGGCAGTCATACAGAAGCAGGAGTCTAAAGCTGCAGAATAGCTTCAGCTTGATTTCAAGCTAATTACATTAGTTGTGATAGCTAGCTGTAAAATTCCGTTAGATTAGCAGAGACTAGGTTACTAATTACCAGATTAGCTAGAAAACTCAGTTCATGTATAATCTCTGAACGAATCTTAGTAGTATATATAGTGAGTCTAACTTGTACTCTGCAATTATAAATATCAACAATAACACTTACAATTTACGAAAACTCTACATATATATACAAAATGATCATCATAAAATGTCATAAACTCACCCAAAAGCAAAGAGAATTCCCCGGGTTGCGAATCGAGTAATCCACATAATCCTACACCTCCATTTAGGAAAAGGATTCTCCTTATCTTTCCACCCCAAGAGAGCAATCTTAGTAGCCACATATCCAACACTCAAACAAACACCAAACAAAACCATTCTAACCAAAGCAATTGGCAAACAAATCCCAATCTTTAACCACTCATAAACCCCTTCAATCTCATAAGTCCCATTTCTAAATGGATCCACAGTTGTTGAATCCAACATTTCATAGCCTTTTGATCCAAGAAACTCAAATGGGTCATCAAGATTCTTGAAATTAAGGCCATTAGGGGATTTTTGGGCTTGTGGGTCATGAACAGTTATGATGAATTGGGGTTCTTCAGTGACATTGTTTACATGTTTTGAGTGGCTTTGTGAGGGTAAAAATGGAGTAGAAAGATCTTTCTTCTCCATTGATTGGTGGGAACTAAATGAAACAACAGAACACACATGCATATATGTATATGTATATTCTATGTATGTGTGTCAGATTTTTTTATTAGTTTATCCATTAGGACACATTTTATCATTGTTTATAGACACGTTGTGCTGGTTAGATTGCCGAAGTATGTCGGCCCATCTTTCTCATTTTTAAAATTTTTTATTTTAATTTTTTTGGAAAGCAAAATGATTTCATTAATAAGAAGCAAACCATCAAGTCCAATTCGAGAATGATGTTCCTGATTGATTTATCCATAACCTATGATAACACCTCTCGAACCCCTATTGCTTAGGCTTCGAACGCAGAAACTGGGCTGCAGATGTGTTAGGTTTAAAAGCTACCCACCGATACCATTACGAGATTCAAACAAATAAACAAAACAAAGCACATATACAATATATAAATATATAACGTGAAAACAACCCCGTCACAACTTGTATTATTAATCAAAATAGTTATCAATAATACAATTAATCTCACCAAACAGTGTATTACTCACACGATACTTAAACCAAATAATACTCAAGCATACATCAAACATAATATGACTATGTTTATATAGTCACCAAAAACGTAGCCACCAAGACTTTTCATACTTGTTATACAATACTTACCATATTTGTTATACAAGACTTTTTATTTTTGGCACCTAATTTCCTAAATTATTCATGATCAATACATACTTTATATAATAATTGTCTACACATACAATTATTGCCAAAATAGTCTTAATCGCTCATATCACCATGGCCCATCCATACTGCCGTATTGGGTTTAAACCCAATCGTTTGGTTCACGGAGGGTACGGGTTTGGAATCAGGAATCGGTTGAGGTGGTATGAGGTTGAAAGATCATTTATAATATTATGTGTTTGGTTCAGTGTTGAAATAATTTTAAAATGATATTAAGTTATATTTTAAATTAATTTTTTATATTATAAAAAAAATTAAAAATATTTCATTGTTATTTATAACATTGTTTTAATTTATAAAATAATCTTTTATATTTATAATGTTTTTTGGCATGAAATTAATAAGGGGTCGTTTGGTTCAACTGATTTTGGTATCAGGTATGGGTTTTGTTCATTTCAAACCCATACCTGCTGTTTGGTTGACTATTTTTTAATTCTGATACCCATACTTTAAACCCTTCTACAATGAAATTTGATACCTTAGGGGGAAGGTGGGTTTGGGAGAGGGGGATGAGGTATCAAATTCTATTTTTTTTTATTATGAAGTTAAATACACATTTTAAACATGATGTTGTTTAATCTTAAATAGATTGTACTTAGGTTTCAAAAAAAAGATTATACGTTATTTTATTTCATACTATAAAATAATATGCATTTAAAAAAAATATTAAATAATTATTTAATTGGTTAAAATAAAATTTACCAATCACGTATTTTTTTATATTAAATTTTTTGTTTGTAAATTTTATAATTACTTAACTTCAATACATAATGTATACTTACATAAAATATAAAAATGAGTTATTAATTATATTTTAAATTAAAAAAGTTCATTCCGATACTGAACCAAACACATGTTATCAAGAATGATACCTCATCCACATACCAGCTTAACCCGATTCCTGATTCCAAACTCATACTGTACTTTGAACCAAACGACCCCTAAATAATATAAAATTGATACCCATACCTCCATTTTCATACCCACCTCCCCGCTAGGGTATCAAAATCTCATATCTTGGAGGTTTGAGGTATGGGTTTGAGAATAAAAAAATTTGAACCAAACACAGAGTATGGGTTTTGCTCATTCTAAACCCATACCTGATTCCTGATACCAGCGAACCAAACGACCCATAATTCTCCTCTTCAACCCAATACTCATATCAGGTTGAACGGTAACCATCAACAACGACATCGGCGTTCATCCTCCATGCCTCCCCTCGAACAAGAACCTCTCCTTCTAGAACGAAAAGATTTCTCTTGTCCTTCCAACCTTTGAGTATCTCTAAATCCCTTTTAGTGACCTCCAATATTATGTTCTTCATCATAACAGTATATCCCAAATCAACTAATTTATCCAATGAAATTAGATTTTGATTCAACTCTAGTACGTACCTTACTTGAGTTAACTTCCGAACATGACCATTGTGAAGTTTCATCATTAACTCACCAATTCCAGCAACATTTACCCTTTTACCGTTTGGTAAAACTACCATCTTCCCCTCACACTTCTTGTAGGACAAGAATCACTCCCTCCTAGCACATATGTGATTAGAACATCCCGAGTCAAGCACTCATTCTTCTTTCGATCTCTTATCTTCTTGAACCAAAAGAGCATCATCATCAGTTGCCACAAGCGAAACATTACCCCCTCCTCGAGTTTTCTTCAATTCATTCAAGTCTTCTTTTGTCTTTGGACACATAGATTGTATATGCCCCAATTCTTCACAATATATAAAAGCACTTGATATTAGGGTTATGTTTCTTACCATACTTTTTTTTTCTTGTCACGCGCATCCACCATGATTGCACTTCCATCTGATGCGTCACTCGATCCTTGTTTCATCAATCTTTCAGCCTCTAGAAGAATGACAATGGTCTCATCCAAAGCTAACTTCATTTTCCCAACCAATAGAGAAATAATCAATGTACTATACTTCTTTGGTAGAGACACAACTAGAAGAACAGTTTTGTCCTCATCCTTCAATTTTTCATCCAAATTATTCATCTGGTTGATCAGGCCATTAAAACGATTCAGATGATCTCTCATATCTCCCTCGTCTTCCATCTTGAGCCCGAACAAATCTTTCTTGAGGAACAACTTATTTGCTAACGACTTTGAGTGATACGTCTTCATCAACTTCTCCCATAAATTTTTAGGGTTATTCTCCTCAAGAACATCATACTTGATTTTCGTTGCAAGGGACAACCGGATCGTCGATGCCGCAGGTAACTTCATGTCTTCCCACTTTGTGGCCTCAACATCAGTAGGCTTTTTCTTTTCGAGAGTTGCATATAACCCTCGTTGAATTAACAGATCTTTCACTGTGCTCTGCCATAAGGCAAAATTGTTTCTTCCATCAAACAATTCAATCTCGAGCTTTCCCCCAAACTTATCCCTCTCGAATCATGAACCTTGGCTCTTGATACCACTTGTTAGGTTTACGGGCCACACACCAATACGAGATTCAAAAAAACAAACAAAGCAAAGTGCACACACAATATATATTACGTGGAAACAATCATGTCCCAACTTGTATTATTTATCAAAACAGTTATCAATAATACAATCAATCTCACCAAACGGTGTATCACTCACACGATACTTAAGCCAAACAATATTCAAGCATACATCAAACATAATATGACTATCTTTATATAGCCACCCAAAACATAGCCACTAAGACTTACTATACTTGTTTTACAAGACTTACCATACTTGTTATACAAGACTTTTTATTTTTGGCACCTAATTTCCTAAATTAATCATGACCAAGACATACCTTATATAATAATTTTCTACACATACAATTATTACCAAAACAGTCTTAATCGCTCATATCACCATGACACATCCATACTGCCGTATTGGATTTAAACCCAACAAGATGGAGGTTCTTCCCTTCAATAAAAGTCCCCGAGTGATCATGTAATACCATCCAATCGAAAAATTTTGAGCACCAGTAAAAATAAAGGTGTCAACATTAACTCTGTAACAACCTTCTTCAGGTGTCTTCCATTTTTGTTCATGTTTATCAACACATCTGGGATCAATAACATTTTATACTCCTCGAGCATGTCTTGCCTCCTTCTATTCAGCAATTTCTTTACGACTCCAATCCATAGCAATTGATCCAAATACAACCTTACCCTCCCGAACTCTTTTATTTCGCGTAAACCATAAACCCAAAAGCACTATGGCAATTTTGATCATTTCTTCAAAAGAGCCACTACTTAGCTTTTCGAGAAATCATTGCGGAGCTGATTTCACCTCCCTCATATTATATACCACACCTACTTCCAACACTAAGAAGCAAAATGGCAATAAAAAAATAAATGTAGCAAATGTTCAATATTCGTGTGACACATAGGACATGTAATAGGAACTGTTATTTCATTGCTGCTTAGTCTCTTCCGAACTAGAACATTATCTCGACAAAATCTCCATAGAAAGATTTTGACCTTGTGAGTCTCCAGAGTTTATTCCACTCTCTAGCTTGGGTGATGTTAGGAGAACCTACGTTCTGAGCATGCCAAACTTGATATCCCGATTTCACATTGTAAACCCCATTAACAGAATGCACCCACGCTAGTCTATCCTTAACATCACGTTGAGGGATGCGTGTCGACAAAATAGCCCGAGCATCCTGTTTATGAAACTGTTCATTAATTCTGCATTTATCCTGTTGCTTTTTTCCTGGGATGAAAAAAATTAGACACAAGCTCATTCTTTTTTACATAGCTATGATATTAATGCACATAGTAGTCTCTTTTCTCCTTTAATCATGGGTCCTTAAACACATTTAACTCATAACCATCACCAACAACCCACCAATACCCAAGATAATACATTTCTTGATAGCTTTTCCAGTACGAAGAAGTACATGGAAGATTTGGGACTTCCTTCTGAGCAAATTGATTGTTGTGTTAATGGATGGATGTATGATATATTGGGGTGAAGACATCAACGTGGAGTCGTGTAAATATTTTTCACAGGCAAGATACAAAGAAAGACATAACATATCCAAGAAGGAGAAAAAGAAAGTGCTTGTTAAAAGGATGATCTATTTTCCATTGGCACCGAGATTGCAAAGGTTGTATGCTTCACCTACAACTACAACCCATATGAGATGGCATGCCGAACATTATCAAGAAAGAGGTGTGATGCGCCACTGTTCAGACTCAGAGGAATGGAAACAATTTGATAGAGCACATCCCTCATTTGCCTCAGAGACGAGAAATGTTAGACTGGGACTTTCTGCTGATGGATTTCAACCATTTGGTGAAACATGTAGGCCATATTCTTCTTGGCCAATTATAGTGACTCCATATAATTTGCCTCCGTGGATGTGTTCAAAAGAACAATACTTGTTTCTATTTGTACTTGTGCCTGGACCAAAAAATCCAAAACAGAAGATAGATGTTTTCCTTTAACCATTGATTAGGAAGTTGGTGTGGAGACTTGGGAATATTCTTTAAAACAAAATTTTTGTATGCGAGCTGCGTTGATGTGGACTATCAGTGACTTCCCTGCTTATTCAATGTTGTCTAGATGGAAAACTGCTGGTCATTTAGCTTGTCCTCATTGTGCTCATGATCATGATGCTTATAATCTTTCACATGGTGGAAAGACTACATGGTTTGATAACCATCGAAAGTTTTTACCTGCCAATCATCCATTTCGAAAGAATAAAAACTGGTTCACCAAGGGAAAGAGGCAGTGACTGAATCTCCCCCACCGGTGCGAACAGGTGAAGATGTGTATCACGAAATTGAGTCACTTGGTTTGATGAAAGTTACTGAATTGGGAAGTGATGAGCACAATGCTAGAGTCATTAAATCTTACAACTATGGATGGAAAAAAAGAAGCATCTTTTGGGATTTACCATATTGGAGGACATTATCAATTAGACATAATCTTGATGTTATGCATGTCGAGAAAAATGTCTTTGAAAATATCTTCAACACTATCATGGCCATTGAAGGAAAAACCAAAGATAATTCAAAGGCAAGAGAAGATATTGCAATGATTTGTCGGAGACCCGAGTTAGCAAAAGATGAGTCAACACAAAAGTATCTGAAAGCATGTTATAGCTTGGATAAAAAGGAAAAAGAAAAAGTGTGTACATGGTTGAAAGAGCTAAAATTTCTAGATGGATATGTGTCAAATATGGGTCATTGCATCAACATGAAGAAATACAAGTTATTTGGAATAAAAAGTCATGATTGTCACGTGTTTATGCAATGACTTCTTCCGATTGCTTTTCGGGAATTTCTTCTGAATAATGTTTGGGAGGCTATGACAGAATTAAGTCTTTTCTTTAGAGATCTCACTTCAGCTACTTTCAAGGTAAGTAATATGCGTAGACTTGAAGAACAAATTCTTGTTATACTTTGCAAGTTAGAGCGCATATTTCCACCGTCATTGTTCGACTCCATGGAACATCTTTTAGTGCATTTGCCATAAGAAGCACGTATTACAGGTCCTGTACAGTATCGTTGGATGTACCCTTTCGAAAGGTTTTTGCGTCACTTGAAGAATAATGTGAAAAATATAACACGGGTTGAAGGATCAATATGCAATGCTTTTTTGGTTGAGGAAGCTTCCACTTTTTTCTCACACTACTTTGGGCAAAATGTTCAGACAAAACATAGAAAAGTTCCCAGAATTGATTCTAGTGAAGGTGGGCAGAGTTTTGGGGGTAACATTTCTATATTTTCTCATCCTGGACATTCACATGGGAGTGTTAGTACTCGTTATCTTGATGATCGAGAATATGGCAACTCACAACTATATCTTATTTAATAGTCCAGAAGTTGCACCATATATCGAGTAGGTTTATTTTGTCATAATCACGAACTTATTTATCCAATTAATGAATTATAGTCCTGTTAATTGATTATCTCTTTTGTGTTATCAGTATTTTCATAAATCGACTTTGGGAGCACAATCCATACATTACTAGTGTTGAAGTTGATCAGAGCCTAGAAAGTGATTTTGCCATATAGTTTAATTAACACTATGTAAGTTGATAGACAATTTTATAATTAAGATTAGATAACTATTAACTGCTTATTTGGTATTCTAATAATCACTACTAATAATTTCAGGCTCAAGATCCATCATTTGTTCCAAATGAATACATTCAGGATATTTCAGTCGGACCTCTTCGTTCGGTTAAGTCAGTGCCAATTTACTATGTGAATGGGTACAAATTTCACACTCGAGAATATGGGGTTGATAGGTCAACATTCAACACTGGATTCTGTATAAAAGGATCAAACTATAACGAGACATCTAATGATTATTTTGGAATAATTGAAGAGATTTTAGTTGTCGAGTATCCTCGTTTTCCAGTCAAGAAAACAGTTTTGTTTACACTACGCCATAAGTGGGATTCAGCAACACCTGAAAAAGTGTGGTTATAGCCCAAAAAACTGTTGGTAAAAGGAAAAAAACAGGCTATGGCTACACTTTGACCAAATTTGAGGGTGTTAGAAAAATGGCCGCTACCATAGGGGTCTACGCCAACACTTTTGTAGTTTTTGGTAACACCGGAGAAATGTGTAGGCGTAGACCCCTACGCCAACACTTTTTATTTCTGTGGCTACATATTATTAGTTGTTGCTATAGATCTATGCCAACACAGTTATCTTTGTAGTAACACTACTAATAGTATTGATATAGACCTATGCCAACACATTTTCAGTACTACTGTAACACCAAATTATGAAACACTTTGATGTTTTTACCAACACCCTTACCAATATGTCTACATTTTTTCTTAAACATTTTTAGATTTTGTGCCAACACTTTGTTATACTTTTGCCAACACATAAAGACTAAATACTTTGGAGTCAATGATTACACTTTGCATTCTTTTTACCAACACTTTAAATACAGAATGGCAACATATGATATTGAAATATAGAACTTTCCATTCAAAATATTACCAAACATTCCAATACATAAACAGGCTATCCAAAAGCCATTTCAATACATAAAAAACCATCCAAAATAACATTAACTCCACAAAGCATTCCAATCAATCATCCATCTACTACATAAACAAAACTAACATCCAAAACCTAACTAAAATACCACGAAATAGCTAAACAGCCAATATGGTCATTATTTGCTCTCTCTACCATCTCGACAGCGTCCCGTGCTTCCATCTTCTTCTTCTTCAATTCTAAGAATAACTCAGGAGTCATGGGAGTTGAAGTAATTACTTTAGCACACTGAAATCGAAGAATCAATCTTGTCAGAAATCATCAAATGGGAAAATCGAGAAAAATGATTCTTCCTCAATCTTTAGTTGATGTGATAAATATGGAATATTATAAGAATATTATAGGGATGCAAATAAAATGTAAATGAATATCAAATAATCATTAACAAGTCAAAATAACCTGGTTTTCAATATCTTCTGCTATTTTCCAAGTACGCAATGCAAAATCTGTTATAACTCAAGTTTCATCAGTCTGGTAGCTTACACTTATCTCTGGTACTAAGTCTCAGAACTCAACTAGCAAAAAAAAGTCTCACAACTCTATAATGACTAAACGTAATGGTATAGTTCTGATATTAACGATAGAATTTTTATTGTTGATAGGAATATAATTGTTACAGTAAATTAGTACAAGTGCAAATCTAATAAAACAATCCGAGAAACAGCACAAAAAGTTCCAACACATATCAAACAAGTCTTAGGAATAACAAGTGTCTAGAGTGCTAAAAAACAACAAGATACAGAAGTAGTACATGCATGTGTTTTGCCTCAATATATCATTCAGATAACTTGTGGATTTGTTAATAGTGCGTATATTAAACTGTACAATTAAAAGTCTCTTGTAAAAACTTGAAATACCTAGCCTACGCTGCTTCATAGGTAATCTACACTCTACGGAAAACACTATACTTTTTTTTTACAATTTGTACTCTATGTTCTTATTATATTTCCATCATTTGTAAGTGGCTTTGCCATTGACAATATCATAACCAAGAAGAAAGCATTTTTGTAGACATTTTTAATCAACAATGCTACTTTGCTACTATTAGTACCATCAACATAAACCTTACAAAAAAATAATCACAATATGCAATTCAAGAAGCCTAGCGCGTTCTCAAGTTATTAGGAAAATTCAAGAGGACATGGTATTGTCCAGAAGATAAGAGTGTGGTATATGATAAATAGACATTAAAAGAATTTAAGGTGGCACATATGGGATACTCTCTTTTTTCTTCTTTCTAAATTTCAAGTAGCCAATAATAAAGAATCTTTGGATGTCTTAGTCAGCCTTAGAAGGGACTTATGTTCAACTGTTCTGGAATTCTAGATTCCAAAATAGAATACAATATTCAAATTTGTTCATTTAAAATATAGGAAAAACAGTACCTTGTAATTTCCCAGAAAGCTATGCCGGTGCCCAGTAGTCATCATATCTACATCCCTGTCTAAAGTAAGTTTCACAGGGCGATTAAACAGATAAGATGGAACAGCAACCACATGAGCAAGATAAATAAACAAAAGAAACAAAAAACATAATCACTGATTCAAAAGAAACATGAGCAAGATATGCAAAAAACTCTTTGCATATCTGCTTTTTGTATATATCATCACACGAAACCTACAGATTATATAAATTATAATCATAACCTACAGATTGAACCCAAATCACTGATTCAAAAAATTAATGTATATCTGCTTTGCTAAGTCACACAATCAAATAGGCAGTCTACATTAACAGTTCGTTCATTAACATAATTCTAAAAATATAAGTTGTATTTTCTCGTCTGATTGATGATAACCTCTCATACAATACAAGAATTAAACCCACATTTATTATATAGAATAATGTCTAGTGCACACTCTGTGTTATCATCCCCTCTTCACCTAAATTTAAACCTTGGTTAAAATTCTGATCTAGCCCTATTGAGTTCATGCCTAAACCATCTCGAATTAAGGGTAAATAATAATAATTCTAGTTCATTATTGTAGCTTCACAAACTTGCCAGTCACAGAACACTAGTTAAATCATCAACACCACTACAGATCAAGAAATTTAAAAGAAAATGACACTGATTTTCATATAGTCAGAGCTTAGAATCATAGGGACAAACAAACAAAATAACATATTAGTCAAGAAACAAGATAAATAAACAAAAGAAACAAAAAAACATAATCTTGTCCCAAATATTCCAAACAGAAGAAACCAAACACTACAATAATTTTCTATCAAAATCACATTCTCAAGATTCATCAAAAACCCAACAAATTATCAACACACAAATCACCTCAAGAATTACTTAAATTCCAGACATGCCCATTTCAATAAACATCACATTTCCAAAAAAACACCTTAAAAACCACAAAAAAATAAGAAGTTTAAACATACATAACTGCTAAATTACTTAAATCCAACACAAGCCCATTTCATCAAACATCAAAAACAAAAAAAACCCAAAATCAGAAACTTACTTTAGATAAGTAACTCAAATTGATTCCATGGGCAATATTTTGACAAGTAAGCAATGTTGCAGCAAGGTGGTCGACATCACCAACCTCAAAAAACAGTCAACTATCAAATGCCCCAATTTGCTCAACTTGTCTCATTTTAGAAAATCCTGCGAAAAATGTTTCACACACCTCAATTATAAGAACACAATATATCAACTCTTGACAAAAACAACGAAAACAACGAAAATAGTACACTGCTATAAAATATCAAAATTCCAGTCCAACTGAAATAACATAAACAACACAAACAATTATATATTATATCATCCAATTAAAACAATCATCAAGTTTACACACAATTAAATTGATTTAAATCTTTCAATTATTGAACCGTTCTTACATGAAACAGATGTATATGTTATAAGCATAATGTACTCAATCGAAACAAACAAACAAAGACCATTTAACAAAGACCTAATTTAACAAAGAAGAAGAAGACATGTCCTAGAACTACCAATTAACAAAGAAGAAGACGACCTGAATAAGTCCTAATGGCTTGTAGTTCCAATCGAAGCCCTAATTAGAGATTGTGAAGAACCTGTATAGACCCTAAATTAGAGAACCTCGATTTTTGTAGTTCAATCGAAGCTCTAATTGTTGAGTAGATATTGTGAAGAAGCCCTAATTGTTGAGTATCGAGAGAGAGAGGGGGGGGGAGAGAGAGAGAGACAGAGATGAGAGAGTTGAGATAGTGATAGAGTTTTGAGAGAGAGAGAGAGAGCGAGAGTGAAAATAATCGAGAGAGTGAGAATAATTGAGTTAGACCCGCCTAATTGAAAATATTTGGACAAAAATCGACCCGCCTTAATTCAGTGAATTTTTGCACGGAAATTGACCCGCTTGTATAAATTAATTAGCCCGCCTATTTTTTTTTACATTAATTAGTAACACTTTTTTTAAGAACAATGGCTACACGGACTTTGGTGTTAGCATATATACTGAATAAGGTCTATGGTAACACTGGTTTATAGTAATGCTAACACTGAGAAAAAATGTAGGCTTAGATCATTTTTAAGGCATATATGGTTACACTTTTGCTTGTAACATTGAAAAAAGCGTTGTTATTGCCCATATATGGTGTAGTGTTAAGTGTAGATGGTTCGATCCTACACTTAATGTTGCAACAAGAATTCATCCACGCTGTAACATAGTTGATGTCAATAAAAAAAGAGATTGAGCGTGTAAGAGCCATTTGTACTAGCAATGCAGGGCATGCAAGTTTAATTTTGTACTTATCCAAGTCTTAAACGAGACAAAGTTCATTGGTTAGTTGTATGTAAAGTGAAAGCTCGGCCACTTGTTGAACTTCCTCAAATTCCGATATCACATCAAGAGTCGTTTCAAGATGATATTCCTACACATCTACATGATATTAGTACGGATGATATTCCCACGCATTTAGATGATGAAAGTCGAGTTGAAATAGATTTAGATGATGATGACGGAACTCCGGAGGAAGAAATTAAATATGAATCTGGTGAAGACGGATCTTCATAAACCGAAGATAGTGATAATTGTGAAGATGACTATAATGATTTCTCCGATTAATTTCTTCTAGCTATCATGTATGTTAAGTTTATATTAGTAAATAAATTTATTAATATACATTAATATTTTAATTGTAAGATATATAGTATAAATTGATATATATTTTAATATTAAAAATATAAGGGTGTATTGTGAAACATTATTGTGACTTATAGTTATTTCTTTTGTTGAAAATTATCTGATACTATTTTCTTATTATTTTTCTGAAAAATATAAATACAGAGACACAACTAGCGGGTTGGGGTCAAAGACAGAAATTAGGGTTTCTCTTCCCCTTATGAAGCAGCAGCGACGAATTGAAGTCTAAATCAACCAGCGACGGCTAATTGAAGTTATTTCTTGTGTTACAAAATGAAGACGAAGACGCTGGCATCTATTATAAACATATATGTATTCATTTCCCTTATTCTTGTATGTGTATTCACTTCCCCTTTTGTTTGTGTGATGTTTTAGTAATGTTCCTTCTGTTTTGTGTATTGTAAAAAGTGAGAAACAATCGGGGTTTTATGAGAAACAAAGCTACTTCAAATCTACGAGGGTTTTTCCAAATTGAATTGCAAATTGTGTTTGATTTGTGTTCCTTCTGTTTTGTGTATAAATTCAGGGTTCATATTTTGGTGTTTAATTTGGGCTATAATGTTATGTGTTAATTAAGGTTTAATATATACGTATGATTGAATTTGGGGTTCTTTTTGAGTGTACTGGGTTCTTACGGTTTGTGTTTGTTTGTCCGTTCATTGTTATGTTTATGTTGCTTGCAGATTGTGAGTAAAAATAAACACAATCAGAGTGCAAATGTTGGCCTTGCTCCAAACAGTCAGGTCCCTGACCAAGTAAGGCTTATGGTCTCTTTTCATCTTAAACTTTATTTAAGTTTGTTATAAATGTTATACATTATTGGCATAGTGGCTGCAATTCTATAAGTTTTTATATTCACTCTATTTGTTTGCAGCGTATGAGTAAAGCAATATCCCTTCAAGTTGCAAGTCCTGATGATGAGGGTATTGGTGATAAGGCTGCTAGCGTGGCTCAGCTTGCGAGTCTAAAGAAACGCAGCATGGGTGCAAGTGTTGGTATTAATGGCGATGGTCAGGTCAACTTCAAAATAAATAACTTGAGTTTATATTAATACTTTATTTCAAGTTGTTTTATGTATAGCCGTGGATTACTAAGTGTGGTTCATTGTTATTGTTGTATTCCTTGCAGATTTTGAATCAAAAGAAAGATAGTCGGACTGCAAATGTTGGTAAACAGGGTAACTTTGCTCCAAACAGTAAGGTCACTAAGCCGACCCTTGAGAAAGCCGGTTACACCGACCAAGTAAGATGTTTACTATTTTGGTACTTGTATGTGAATGATTTTTATGTATGCAAAGCTTCAAACAAGTTTTCAACAAAAATCTGCTTAATATGATCTTTTTTTTTGCAACCTGCTTAATATGATATGCTACGCACCAACTTGCTAATTTAACTAGCAGCATAAAAGCTTGTATACATTATAAAAAAACAAGATTGTAATGCATGCGTGTAAAATATATGTATTTAGAAGCAGTGAACTGGAACGATGCCTGGAAATCTGAAACCTGAACAAAAATGACCTGATCTAAGATGATATATGACCTCTCAAATCTCCAAGGTTGTCCATCTTATATCAACATTAAAAGTTCAAGCATAAATATTTGTAAGTTTTACATATTTGTTTTTTTGCTGGTTTTTACATGTTCTATGTTGTTTATAGTACATAATTATTTTATTTGTTTAGATACTTTGTGTTCTTCGATAAAATATGGGCCCTCAGCAAAATGAGGCCCTTTGCAACATGGCAGCTAGCACCTGCTAATCACCAGGCCTGGTGTTCATTAATAAGTTATACCAAATAATTTTAAAAAATGAAAGACTTGTCCAATAGCATGTTGGTATATTTCTTTTTGGTTTGTTTCATCATTTAAATTTTGTTGTTGTATGTTTATGAGCATTCTGCAATTTGTTACAGACAATTACAAATTAGTGATAATTATTAAGTTGTTGGCATAGTGGTTGCAATGCTATATGTTTTTATATTCACTCTATTTGCAGCATACGAGTAAATCAAGATACCTTCAAGTTGCAAGTCTTGATGATGAGGGTATTGGTGATAAGGCTGCTGGCTTGGCTCAGCTTGCGAGTCTAAAGTAACGCAGCGGGGGTGCAAGTTTTGGTATTGATGGCGTTGCTCAGGTCAACTTCAAAATAAATAACTTTAATTTAAATTAATACTTTATTTTAAGTTGTTTTATGTATAACCGTGGATTACTAAGTGTGGTGCATTGTTATTCTTGTATTCCTTGCAGATTTTAAATCAAAATAAAGATAGTCGGAGTGCAAATATTGGAAAACTAGATAGCTTTGCTCCAAATAGTAAGATTACTAAGCCAACCATTGAGAAAGCCGGTTACACCGACCAAGTAAGGCTGTTGTTTGATTTTATTATGTAGATTAAAAATGTCTATGTAATATAGTACTACTTTATTAAGTACTACAGTTTTTAATTTCTATTATCTTGTGTATTGCAGGTAAGAATGAGGAGGTTTAGGAGCCATGTTGAAAATGTACCAGCTCTTTCTGAACAAGGCGTACCAGCCCATTCTGGGCAGCACGTTCAAGCTAAATCTGGACAGCAAATTCGTGCTCATTCTGAACAAGGAACTGGACAACGCGTACAAGTTCACACTGGACAGAGTTTTGCTGCTCGATCTCTGTCGAGACCGGATTTGCAAATACATGTACCGTCTCAGTCAATACTTCACTCACCGACGCAATCAGGACAACACACATCACTATCTGCACAGAGCACACCCAATGAATCACTACAACTCAGTGCTCAATCACGCCAACACACACCTGAAGCTCAGTCACATCCAAGCACATTGAATGTGTCCTCTACAGCTGCTAATGATAATGTATGTTGGAATATGGGATCCACACAAAGGGATGGAAGAATTCGAATAGAAGTCATCGAAAAAAGGTAAGTTACAAGTTCTTAAATAAAACTATCTACGTGGTGAATTATTTTATGTTTTGCCCTATCATGTAGTGATATTAAATTGCCTTACGTTAATTATATATGTATTTTAGATTGGAACCTTCATTTGATTGCTCTACAAAGATTCGAGAAATTATGTTTGAGAACCTTGAGCCTACTGGATACAATTGGAAGTCCCTTTCAGAAGAAACCAAAAAAATTTATTTTGAAGAATTCAAGGTAATTATATATTTTCATCTGTTGTAATGTCGTATATGAGTTTTCCGACCCAATTTGCGTATAGTAATTACAACCTAGATTATTAAAGGATCATGTGTTCCCATAATTGGTTATTGATGCTTACATCGAAATCATCATGTTCTGCGTTTTACTCATAGACCAGAAATATTACTAGTGTTCATGTAAAATGGTAAACTCTGTAGTTAAAATTGCTAGTGTGATGTTTCTTATTTTGGATTGGTTCATGCTATTGTAGTTTAGCTTTAAAAATATTATTTAGTCCTAATTGCTTTGCAATTTGTCTCTTTTTTTTATTTATAGAAATATTTTGTGTGGAGGCAATCAGATGCTATTATTTATAAAGCTTGGCTATCAAGTGTAAGGACGAAGTATTCTGAGTTCGTATCTATAGCTCGTTCCAAGTGGGAATATAACAACCGACGAGATAATAGTATTGGCCTGAATGTTTATTTGAGTTGGTTTAAGTTTTGGGAAACTGAGACATTTAAAAAGAAGTCTTTGGTTCAGAAAAATAATCATCGTAGCGGGGTTGATGGTCCTTCGAGACATACAAGTGGTTCCGTTTCTCATAGGCTAGTTGCAGCTCGTTTGGTACTCTTTATGATCTTACTTTGATAGAATTATCATTTAATTTCTTAGAAAGGATATTTTGGTTATCTAATATTTGATATTGATTTTTTTTCTGAAACGGCGGTTTAAGCGTGACCCCACTACCGATGAGGTTTTTTTCGAGGCACACACGAGACATTTGAAACAAAAGGAAGTATCCGATTGGCGAGGCCGGAGAGATTGGCATGGATGACGAGGATGAAGAGGATGAAGTTATATGGATTGACAAAAAAAGCCAACAAAAATATTTAAGTTTTTTTTTTATTTTCTTTACTGACAATAAAATAGAAGTCATGAATGCTGGACTGCTCCTAAATCACTTGTAGATCAGATTTTTTACAATGGGTTTATATTATGTTATTTTGTTTAACTTGCATTGTCGTGACTAATCTGGGTAACTTAACATATATTTGAACAATGTAAAAAATATGTTTAAAATTTGTGAAACTAGGAAAACAGAAAACTGGACTCATTTTATTTTGTATTTTGGAACACATTTTCTCTGTTTTCCTTGATTTTCTTAGAAATGAGTTTAGAAAATTCTGGAAAATTTTGGAAAAGAAAAACGAAAATTTTTACCGCAAGTAACTACTTATTTGGAATGCTGGTTATTTTACATATGGAATGCTGCTTAGCGAAGAGGTTCACTTATTTAGTTTTTTCTAAGCATAAAATTAATTTTAATTTAGAGATCCCCTATATTATAAATTCAAAACCTAACTCTACAGAAACTGTGAAATGTTTATGAATTCAGACATTTACTCAATGATTTTGCCTGTTTTCTAAACAGCACTTGTCTATTTTAGTTCTTGATCTCCTTTGCGGAAACTTTGACTACTTATGATTCAGACCTTTACTCAATGATTCTGTCTATTTTCTAAAGTTTTATATTGGGCTTGTTTTATATATGCTAATTCCTATTATTTAACAGTATTTATGTGATTGACATTAATTATTTATTATGTGATTTACACTGTGTTTCTATGTTAACTTTTCTATATATGATGTTAATAACATATGTTGTTGAGTACAGGAATTTTTTTTGTTGAGTTGATGGAGAAATTTGGGCAGCCTGTGGATATAAACACTTTATTTCTAGAGGCAGTTGGAGGACCTGATAAGAAGAATAGGGTGTATGGAGTTGGCTCATCACAAAGCCTCTTTTACAAGACTAAGATTATGCCTTGCACTTCGTCATTTTCCAGTGAAGAAGAAAATCAGAAGCTAAAATTCCAATTAACTGAGATGAACGATCGAATGAAATTAATGGAAAATCAGTTAACCAAGATTATTGAGGCTACTTCAGTCCAAGTCGAACGTCCTTTGTCCCCTGCCAATTTAGATGGTCAAGATTAAATGTTGTATATTTGTTATGCACTTTGACTTAAATTAGAACTGAATATGTTGGTATGGTTTCCTATTGTTGGTATGTTGGTTTAGTATTATTGGTAGTTGGTGTTGATTTCTGTCCCAGTATTTAAATATAGGGCTATTGTGATGTTGGAACTCTTAGCCCCATTTTGAACTTATATTATGTACTGGGATTTCTCTACTGGTAAAAAAGACTTTTGCTGGTTTGCCTGTATCTTTAACTTTTATAGATATGTAAAAATGTAGGTTTGGAAAATTGTAAAAGCTCATATATATCGTATACTTTGTTGCTAGAACCGTTCCATCCGTTGGCAGAGTGTTGTTATCCCGGAAATTGTCACTGTGATTTAATTCTGGGCATTTGGTTGCTAATAATACCAACAGATTAGGTGTTAGGAATTTGTTACTAACATTAACAACAAAATTTCGTTAGCATTTGATTGTTAATAATAGTAACAGATTATGCTTTAGGAATATGTTACTAAAATTAACAACAACAATTTCATTGGCATTTGGTTTGTAATGGTTGTTTGTGAAAGCGAGTATTCTGTTATTGGGGTGCTGGTCTTCCGTTGTTAAGTTTACTAACGAAAATCAATCCGTTAGTAGAGACTTCCCAACGGCATATATACCTACAGATGCTATATGTGGTCATTCCGTTGGCATGCTGGCTTACTAACGGATTTCCTTAACTTACTAACGGAATTTTTCGTTGTTAGAACTGGATTTTCTTGTAGTGAATGGAACTTAACACATATAACTATTTTAACTAAAAAATATTTTTTAACAGGCTTAATTATATCTACAATTTATTATATCAAAATATTTACAACAAAAATATATTATCTATGAGAGTCGGCCGACCCATCTTCCCCTAAACCTAGCCCCAACATCTTCATCCCCATCCCCTTTCTTCCCATCTCCATCTCCATCCTCATCCCCTTTCTTCCCATCTCTGTCCACACAACACCTCTTCTCTTGTTTTTTCAATTTTCTTTCAATAAAATCGAGATTTGTTCCACAAAACTCGCAAAATCCTTTTGAGTTTCTTCACTTTAGTTTTCAGATCTACTAAGGTTAAGAGCTCGGATTTTATAATAAAATTCAGTTTTGGATTCAAAATCTCTGATCTAACATCATGTTAAAAATTGGTGTATTTCCGAGATATTTGAATTTTTGCGTTTTTTCGTTTCGTTCTGTTTGAGTTATTAGGTGTGTGTTTGATTGTCTCGCTTTGTGCGATGTGTCTCGCTTTGTGCGATGTGTTGGTTGTGTTGAAAATGAATTTTGCGGTGTATTAGGAGATCTGGATATCTCGCATCAACACCACTTTCGGCAGGTAGATAGCTGGGGTGCGTTTGGAACGGTGGTGAAAATCGCATGTGCTCACATCTCACAAAAAATATTTGTTCATAACATGAGGTATATAAGCTTAGTTTTTGCAACTGAGTCCTCTGAAAATTGCACTATCCATGAAGTTAATGTGAAGGTCAATTGTGAAGCTACTGTTTTCAGGGGAGATGCAAGCTGGATTGCTCGGGAAACTGTTATCTTCATTTTTAATTTTAAGAATATTTGTATTCAATTAGTTAAGAAATCCGGAAACAAAACAACTAATTACTTAGTTTGTTTATTTGTTTTTCAACCTGGTTGCATGATCAGTTGGGGGTTTGTCCCGATTGATTCTCTTTCAAAGTATTAATGAAATCTGCTCTATTTTTGGCAAAAAAATAATATATTATCTAAAGATATGTCTAAAATAACTTGTGCATCACAATTATATCCATCTATATATACTATAACGAAACATTAAAAGTTTGGTCAGTACTGTACCTATTTTTTGGTACTTCGTGATTTTACTTAATTACCCTTACTTATTTATAAAAATTACTATTAAAGAATAAGACATATTTATAATCAATTACCTTTTTCAACACATTAGGCTTTATATTTTTTCTAACAAAATCTTCTACTTTTTCAAAAATATCACGGATAATTATCTTTTTTAACCAAAACATGTTAGATTTTCTATTTTTACTTACTAAAACTCCTCCTTTCCAAAAATATCACGAGTTTACCTTAATTTTTTATTTTAAAACCTATATATTTCTATTTTTACTTATGAAAACCCCTCCTTTTCAAAAAATATCATAATTAAACCCTTAATTATTTATTTTAAAACCTATTTTAATATTGCCATTAATTGTTTTAAAAGTTTACCTATTTTAACATGTTTACTAATTTTTTTAACAAACTTAATTAATAAAATATTATAACGTAAATAATCAAATAAAAACTATTAAAAACAATCTGTGCATCGCACGACGGCAGTTTTAAGCTATACTATTTTCGGTTGATACTTAGTGATTTTACTTAATTACCCATACTTATTTTTTAAAAACAATTATTAAATAATAACATTATTTATAACCAATTACCTTTTCGGCTAAAATACATTACTTTTTCTATATTTTCTAACAAAATTCTCTCTTTTTCTAAAAACAATCATCGGCAATTAACTTTTTTTTTAACTAAATATGTTATTTTTTCTATTTTTACTTACTAAAACCCCTCCTTTTTTTTCAAAAATATCACGGACAAACCGTTACTTATTTATTTTAAAACCTATTTTAATAATTTTAAATTATTTAAAAAAGTTTAACACGCCTACTTATTTTTTTAACAAATGCAATTAATAAATATTAGAAACATAAATAATAAGAATAACATTTAATATTATTAAATAATAACATTATTTATAACCAATTACCTTTTCAGCTAAAATACATTATTTTTTCTATCTTTTTTAAAAAAATCCTCTTTTTTCTAAAAAAAATGATTGACTTACCTTTTTCAACTAAAACATGTCACTTTTTCTATTTTCCGTTACTAAAACACCTTTTTTCCAAAAATATCACGGAAAACCATTACTTATTTATTTTAAAACCGATTTTAATACTTTTAATTATGGGCAATTACCCTTTTCAACTCAAACATGTTACTTTTTCTATTTTTCCTTACTAAACCATTCATTTTCCAAAAATATCACGGGGCAAACGGTTAATTTTTTATTTTAAAACCTATTTTAATACTTTTAATTATTTTAAAAAGCTTAACACACCTACTTTTTTTTTTAACAAATGTAATTAATAAAATACTAGCTTATAACATGTGCGAAGCACATGTTTTTTTTTAAATATTACATAATATTTCTTTTATAGTAAAACTTTTTTTTTTATATATTATACTAATTTTTATTTTTAGACTTGTTTATGAAATGTAATATATTTTCATTAAAAGGTAATGAGCTAGTTACTATCTTTTATATTATTTTATTAGTTATTAAATAGAATAAATGACCGAAAACCAAAACTTTCAATGTTTCGGCTATTATATAATAGTATAGATATGATAAATTTGAAAGTGAGAATCTTAAATATTAATAAATAATACAAAGATATTTTTGAAGATTTAATATTAATAATACAAAATTTTGGAAAAATGTTTTTTCTATTAGTAAAGATTTTAAAGACAATTGAAATGTTTTCCAATCTTGGATATTAATATTCAAAATTATATGTGTTAAAAATATTATTTTATAATTAAAAGTATCAAAATAAGTTTTAAAATAAATAAGTAAGGGTTGCTGGAAAATGAGAGATTTTAGTAAGGATAAATAAAAAAGGTAACACTTTGATTGAAAAAGGGAATTGCCCGTCATTTTTTTTGGGAAAAGTGGATTTTGTTAGAAATAAATTAGAAAATTGTGTTTTTAATTATAAATTAGCTTATAACTCGTGCGACCAACAAAGGAGATTAAAAACTGATTGACTAAAAACATTAATGGAAATGGAAAATATTAAATAAAGAATAAAAATCAATATAATAAATTATAAAATTAGAAATTTAAATATTAATTGGAACATAGAATAAATAAATAAATAATACAAATGGGGCTGATGAAGATTATTGGGACATTATTAATTTAATTTTATTATTTATTAAAATAATATTAATAATAATGACATAGAAAAACTAACATGTTTTAATTAAAAAAAGTAATTGGCTGTGATATTTTTAAAAGTGTTTTAATTTTATGAAATGTATTTGTTAAAAAAATACGTTAGCATGTTAAAAAAATACGTTAGCTTTTAAATAATTAAGATCAATAAAATAGGTTTTAAAATAAATAAGTAAGGGTTGCACATGATATTTTTGCAAGATAGATTTTAGTGAGAACAAATGTAAAAGTTAATATGTTTTAATTTAAAGGTAATTGCCGTGATATTTTTGGAAAATGAGTAGATTTTGTTAGAAAAAAGTAAAAAAAAATACGTTGGCAGGAGCTTTTTTTAATAATTAAAAGTATTAAAATAGGTTTTAAAATAAATAAATAAGGTTTGCACGTGATATTTTTGGAAAATAAAGATTTTAGTGAGAACAAATATAAAAGGTAATATTTTTTAATTTAAATAATTGTCCATGATATTTTTGAAAAAGAAGTAGATTTTGTTATAAAAAGTGTTTTAATTGTAAAAAGCAAATAATAAGGGCAAAGATAAAAACTAAAATGTTTTAATTAAAAAAAGTACATGTCCGTGATATTTTTAGAAGTTTTTTAAATATATTAATTTTATGTGATAAAAAAACGTTGGCATTTTAGAATAGGTAAGCTTTTTTAAATAATTAAAAGAATTAAAATAGGTTTTAAAATAAATAAATAAGGTTGTACATGATATTTTTGGAAAATAGAGATTTTAATGAGAACAAATATAAAAGGTAATATATTTTAATTTAAAGGTAATTGCTCGTGATATTTTTTGAAAATGAGTAGATTTTGTTAGAAAAAAGTAAAGAAATACGTTGGCATGGGCTTTTTTAAATAATTAAAAGTATTAACATAGATTTTAAAATAAATAAATAAGGGTAGCACATGATATTTTTGGAAAATAGAGATCTTAGTGAGAACAAATATAAAAGGTAATATGTTTTAATTTAAATAATTGTCCGTGATATTTTTGGAAAAGGAGTAGATATTATTAGAAAAAAGTGTTTCAATTGTAAAAGACAAATAATAAGGACAAATAAAAAAACTAACATGTTTTAATTAAAAAAAGTGACTTTTTGTGATATTTTTAGAAATGTTTTAATTATATTAATTGTATTTGATAAAAAAAACTGTTGGCAATTTAGAATAGGTAAGCTTTTTTAAATAATTAAAAGCATTAAAATAGGTTTTAAAATAAATAAGGGTTGCACGTGATATTTTTGTAAAATAGAGATTTTAGTGAGAACAAATATTACGGGTAAACCCTTAATTATTTATTTTAAAATCTAATTTAATGCTTTTAATTTTTTAAATTTTTTTCATATTTTAACATGCAGACTTATTTTTTTAACAAATGTAATTAATAAAATATTATAAAATCTACTCCCTTTCCAAAAATATCACGGGCAATTACTTTTTTTACATTAAAACATGTTACATTTTCTATTTTTACTTACTAAAACCCGTTCTTTTCCAAAAATATCACGGATAAACCCTTAATTATTTATTTTAAAACCTAATTTGATGATTTTAATTTTTTAAAAAGTTTGCATATTTTAACATGCATACTTATTATTTTAACAGAAACAATTAATAAAAAAATAATTTAAATAATCAAATAACAATTATTAAAAACAGTTTGTGCATCGCACAGATTTTAAGATAGTATATATAATAAGAGTAATGGAGATCTTTTCCAAAACTTTGTTCCTCAATACCGCAATCTCAACCAATGAATCTAAATTTTTTAAATATAAACGATCAAGATTATATCATATAAAAATAAAAATTATTACCTAAAAAGGATATAAGTCAAAAGTGAAAGTATTAGATTTAGATTTGGATTAGAAGTACTTATAACTTAATAAAAAGACCACTTCCATTAATACTATTTAATTCCTATTACGTATTACATATGAAAATAATAAAGATCCTTAGATTTTGAAATAGATAGATGAGAATCGTTGGATCGAATATGAAAAAGCTTTTTTGGTTGTTAGTTGAATTATATTAAAAATACTAAAAAATGCATCTTGATAATTTAAACCAAATACATGAAAATTTTCTAAATCAAATAGAATTCTGAAAGTAAGAATTTACCATGTTCTTCTCTCTTTAATTCTGGTGTAGTTTTAACTGTAAAAAAATGGTTAAACCATCATTAAATTAAAGATTAATTTGTTAGATCTTAAAATATATTTATGAAAATCGTTGAATGCAATATTAAAAAGTTTATTTTGTTGCTAGCAGAACTATATTCAAATACCAAAAAGAGTATTTTGATAATTTAAACCTAATAAAAATAAATTTTCTAAATTCAATAAGAATTCTTAATGTAAAATTCGCCACCTATTTTCCGTCTTTAGTTTCAGGGTATTTATAATTGAAAAATAATTGTTAAACTATCACTAAATTAAAGATTATTTTGTTAATTTCGTGTGTACCATAAAACGTTCAAATCTAATAAATGAAGTCCAAAAATTAATAACATAAAAAAATTAAAAGAAATATAAATTAATGTAATTATAGATATTAGAAATGGAGAAGTGTGTTGCATGGGATCTTATCCAAAATTTTGGTCTTTGTATTGTCAAACTAATAAGGACAGTTTATTTTAAATTAAATAAATAATAACTTAATAACTGTTAGATATAATATTATAAAGTGTATTTCATTGTTATTAGAATTATATTTAAATACTATAAAGTGAATTTTAATAATATAAACAAAAAATGAAGAGATTTTCCAGGTTAAATAGAATTATCAATGTAAACATTCATAACTTTGTCTTTTATTCGAGTTCCTAGGAATTTCAGTTGAATAATAATTATTGAATCATCATAAAGTTAAAAATAATTTCGTTAATTAATATAATTATAATTTTTTTTTAAAAAAATCGTGTGTTGCATGGGTTATAAACTAGTATTATAAATATTAAAAGTTTAATCCGTACGCACTATGCCATAGATTCACTTGCGCAACACATTATTTTAGTGTTGCATTGAACAATGTTGTAGTAGCTTTAAAACGTAGTACTTGGTGTTGCCCTCGGGGCTATGGCGGTAGGGGCACACCAAGGACATAGTGACTTGTATTTCCTTATTCGAGGATGAAGTCTAAAACGTAGTTCTGAGATGAGGGGTCAAACCCTTTATATAGACGTTTAGAAGCCTAGTGGATAAGTATTGATTTCCTTGAAGGATAAATCTTATCCTTGACAGTGGATAAGTATTATCACTTCCTTGAAGGATAAGTCTTATCACTTTCTTGAAGGATAAGTCTTATCGTTGACGGTGGATAAAGATTAATTCTAGATCCTTCCTTGTAGGAGTTGTTTCCATATCATAATGAACTTGTATTGAAACAAGCCCAATTGTATTAGAACAAGCCTGTATTGGACGTCTCCTAATACAGGTTGCATTTCTAGCCCAAATATTAATTACGAAATTAATATTTAATTAGAGTTTCGAGCCTTATTAATGGGCCTTATTTATGGACCAACTAGGTTTAATTAATGCAATATTAATTATGTCTTTAGGGTTATTTTTAACTCATATCATTTGCTCCCCAACTTCTATGATAATGCACTAGGATTTCATAGAAGTTATACCGGTCTTTTTTCGAGACTTGGGGTCTTTTTATTCCTTACCTGGGACTTACTACCCTTTTTTGGGGATTTTAATATACACTAGTGTTTCACGAGTATCGTCTTGGTGTAAAATGTGGAGCGACCTACACATTTACGACGATTTTGCCTTATTCGAGGCTAACTTGACATTTACATAAGCCTTTTAGATCTTATACCGTCTTGTTTTGGCTTCAAGCCTTTAATTGAGCATATCGAATGATGGGGTTTGGACTGAATGTCTTAGGTTTATGGGGTTTCAACCCTTCACCCTTACGAGTTCTTATTGATGGCTCCACTCGTAGTGATTCTTTCTCAAGTCTATCATATCAAACTTCTCTTGACCTTGAAATTTTCGCTAATTAACAATAAGCATCTTAGACTTTCTTTTATATGTTTATTAGCAACATTCACCCTTCGGGGTTCGTTGTATTTAGCTCTATTTGTGCAGTTGACATGCATATTTTGTATGCTTTCCTTTGCATTCATTTGTAGTTTGTCTTGGTAATGCTTTGAGGATGTTTCTACCAATAAAAATGGGTTCAACCCTTCATCTGCTTTCCAGTAACCTCATGATTTCATCGAACCTTATTTCTACTTGTCCTACTAGCGGATCCTTTTAGGATGCACTAAACATAATAAACTTTTAAGTTTGAGGCATGCCAAGTCCTTGGTACCTCATGCCCTTCGAGGATTTCTAGCCTATATGAGCCTCGTCCAAACAAATTCTTGACTTTGTAGGGCCCTTCCTAATTAGGGGCTAATTTTCTTTTTTGTCCAACCCCGGATGCTTCAATCTTTCTGAGAACCAAGTCTCCTTGATAAAAGAACCTTTCTTTAACCCTCAGGTTGTAGTAGAAAGATGCTCGCTTCTGATGTTCCACGATCTTGGCATTTGCCTCATCTCTGACTTCATCAATTAGATCAAGAGCCAACCTCATACCTTCTTCGTTCGATTCAGGCTCAAAGGCCCCTACTCTTGGGGAGGTATGAGTAATCTCCACTGGCACCACGGCTTCTACCCCATAGGCTAACAGGAATGGAGTTGCTTCTGAAGAGTTTCAAGCACATAAACGCAAAGGAAAACGTAAGAATAAATCAAAATTCGAAACCCCTCCGCAGGATCCATGCGAAAACAAAAGATTTAATTCGGAGATTAAGAACAAATACCTTAAAAAACTTTAACAGTTCATTAATGGAAGATTAATGGAGATCCAAAGCTTGTTCAATCACCACGTATCCCGCTCTCGCGATCTACGCTCTACGGTATCCACACGAACGCTTTTCTTGAAGGATTCATGTGTACTAGCACCCGAAAACTGCTTCTTTCTCTCTCTCTTTTCTTGCTCTCATAAGCGGCTAGGGTTTTAATATAAAAACGTTTTTTCACATTAAAATCAGCCCTCTTTTAGAGTTTATATAGAGAGGAAAATAAGTTTTCTAATTATAATCCAATTATAATAAAATACTAATCCGAAATTCCAATTTATTATTTAAAGTCACACTTAATTAATTAATACCTAATTTCAGAATTAGTTTAAGTAATTCCATTTTCTATTTAAATAATTAATCAAGTCATACTTAATTAATATTATAAATCGAATAAATTACTTATTTAAATTTAAATTCATAATTTAAATTATTTCTCCTTCAAGCGTTCTTTGTGTGTGACCCTGTAGGTTATTATTACGTTGGTAACAATTTTAATAACTAATTAAAATTGTAAACAATGAGCGGCATCTAGTAATACATCATTGCCACCCAAGTAATAATAATTAAATCGGTGATTCGATTAAGCCTTTCGTGAATAATGTTCCATGTAATATAATCCATTTAACCTTAATATTATAGATTAAACTTGAGGCATGTAATGTGTCATCCTCTTCATAATTTAATCTTAGTTTTCTTGATCGATGAGTATACTAATAAATCAAATCAACATTTGAGCACGGCCGTGCATTTCTTAGTCTCACTCAAACAAGAGGCCAATAATATCGCTGCTAAAATTAGGAGGGTTAAATCCCATCTAGATCATTCATATTTCTTATACGATTCATAATATACCCAATGTCCACTTTTATCATCACCCGGTCAAAGGTAACTTTTAATGAATCAAAGTATATTAATTCTCGTATAAAAATATAATGATTTCAGGTCTAAGGATCATTACACCATTATCACAGTGAGAATTACTTATGACACTATTAACATGTGTAATCTCACGGCGGGTCAATCCAGTGTCATGTACTCTTACATGCACCTATTTTTTGACTTTAGTATCACCATACCTATGACCAATGAGATGTGGTCATCAGTCAACAAACATACTAGTCTCTGTGTATTATTATTGTCCTTAAATAATAACACTCGACTAGGGATATTTAGGAATAAAGATACTATTCATATAATCTCATTTTTAAGTCACATACTTAAAGATATTGAATACGTATCATAATTCCAAGGACATTTATTATGCTAACATTTATAACGCAGTAAATAAAGACATAATAACAATAATAACAATAATCAATCAAACATAATTTATAATAATAAAATGTTTTCTTTAAAACATAAAAGTATTGTCTCTAGAGCACTAATACTAACAATCTCCCACTTGCACTAGAGCCAATATCCCATGTATCCAATACATTTGGAACTAGTGTGACTTACATGCTTCTGCTGCGACAAAGCCTTAGTGAGTGGTTCTGCAATATTATCAATAGTATAAACTTTACATATAAGTATATCTCCTTGATCATTAATCTCATTAATAAGGTGATATCGCCTTGGTAAATTCCCAAAACATCCTTTTTGGCTACTTCGCTAGTATCAATATACTAAGCCTCGATTGTATAATTATTTACAGTTCTTGCTGTGAACTATTCTAGCTTACAACACATCTTTTTAGACAAAACACAAATCCACACTAAGACACAAAAACCGTCATGTTTGTCTAGAAACTAACATCCGTGTAACATTTTACATCCAGCTTCCCATCTCCTCCATATACCAAGAATGAGTCTTTAGTCCTCTTCAGGCACTTAAGAATATTCTTGATTCCAATCAAGTGACCATCACTTGGATTAGACTGGAACCTGCTCGTCATGCTTAAAGCATATGAGACAACATGACGAGTACATATCATCACATACATTATGAAACCAATTTCCGAAGCATATAGAACTATACTAATGTGGTCCATATCATCCAATGATTTTAGACCATTTATTTTGAGATCACTATCTCATAGACATGTGAATATTTCCCTTTTAGCCTCTTTGCATCCCTAATTGGTGCAATACATTGTCAATGTATGTACTCTGACTTAAGCCGAAAAATCTTCGTGATCTATCTCTATAGATCCTGATCCCTAAGATATATGACACATCTCCTAAGTCTTTCATCAAGAAACTATTTCTCTACCAAGTCTTAACGGTCTGTTGAGAATGAATGTCATTCCTTATTTGTAATATATCATCTACATATGATACTAGGAATGCCACATGGCTCCCACTAACCTTCTTGTAAACACACGGTTCATCTTCATTTTGAATAGAGCCAAACTATTTGACTGTTTCATCAAAACATATATTCCATCTCCTCGAGGCTTACTTTAATCCATAAATGGATCGACTTATCTTATAAACCATTCTAGCAAAACTTGGATCTACAAAACCTTCAGGTTGTGTCATGTACACAACCTCTTCAACGCTCCCATTTAAGAAAGTAGTCTTGACATCCATTTTCCAGATTTCGTAGTCATAGTAAGCAAGCAAAATCCTGATGGACTTGACCATTGCCACTGGTGAGAAAGTTTCAGCATAGTCAATACCATGAATTTACTCGAAACCTTTTGCCACCAGTCGTGCCTTATAGGTCTGTACATTACTATCCATGTCAGTTTTATTCTTGAAAATGCGCTTGCACCTTATAGGTTTTACCCCTTTAAGTGGATCAACCAAAGTCCATACTTGGTTTTTCATACATGGAATCCATCTTAGATTTCATGGCCTCCTGCCAACTTTTAGATCTTGGAATGTTCATAGCGTCTTGGTAGGTAAGAGGCTCATTATCATTATTCACAAGCATTACATCACCATCCCGAGTCAAGAGAAATTCATAATATCTCTCGGACTCATGGTGAATCCTACCAGGCCTAAGGACAACCTGTGTTTCTTTAGCAGTATTGTCATTAACATTTTCTTGTACATTCTGCTCTTGTTCCAACTTCGGTTCAATGTTATCTCGTGGTTCTCGATCCTCATCGAGATCTATTTTCCTCCCACTATTTCTTTTAGAAAGAAATTCTCTCTCAAGAAATACAGTAGTCCGAGCAACAAACACTGTGTTCTCTGAAGGATTAAAGAAGTAATACCCCTTTTTTGTTTTAATTTGGTATCCCACAAAATTACATTTATCAAAAGATATCTATATCCGTCTCTAATGACATCACCGGTGAGCGTTATGAAGTAGTAAAATCTACCTCCTGCCATCGTACGTATATGACCACATACATCACCATGTATAAGTCCTAATCATTCGATGGCCCTTTCACCATTTTCAGTAAAAGGGACTTTTGTCATTTTGCCAAATAAACCAAGATTCACATTCTTCGTATGATTCATAATCAAACTTATCCAATCATCCATCATTATGTAAATTGGAAATGTGTTTCTTATAATATGGCCTTAATTACAGTGCTAAAGGTAATGTTTGATTTGAGTCATTTTAGAACATATAAATTGTTAACTAATTATGCAACATCATTAACCTTTTCATTGAAATGTAATAAACAACAATTGTTATATATCCAATTAAAATGAAAAACCTTTCTTGTCCATACAAGAAACCAATATAATGTCTCTACTCTTAGAGGCAAGTAGTTACAATTATCAAGTTCTAAACTTAGCCTTATAGGCAAAATTAAGTAACAAGTTACTTCAACTAGAGCAACAACTTTTGCTCCAATTCTAACCCGAAACCTGAAGCTTGACCCTCTTCGGTCTTTTTCTTCGATCTTCCAAATAAGCATGCTAGTTTAACTTCTAGTCTTTCGGTTTTCCACAGAAGCGACAATCGTCTTCTTTAATTAGCAACACCTCCTTTAGGCGACAAAACCTCTTTGGGATTGGAGTTTAATATGGCTATAGAATTAGATCAAATCTTCTTCTTTCCATTCCATTTTCCTTTCCCAAAACATTCCTACATTCACCATCATTATGGGAGTAGTCCATGCATTTATCATGTTGCTTACAGCAGTTCTCAACGTGCTTCACAACTTAATGGGTGCTATGTCTATCTCATTTATTTCGTTGTTCACTAACTAATTGAGAATAGTTATTTTTCAAAGATTTGTATAATCAAATCATTCTGAGTCTCTAGACCAATCTTGAAACCCAAAAAATAATAATCAAGGTACTCATTATACCCTATCATCTTTAGAACATCTGGACCAACCGAATCTAACTTTCCCTACTTGTAGGTGTATGGTGTCTTGCTATTGTCAAATCCCTTTTGACGAGCCTTTACCTCAAACATCTTTTAAGGTGCTCAAATATCTCATAAGAATCCATATGTTCATATTGTTTCTTAAGCTCAACACTCATAGTTGTAAGCATGAGACATGAAGCATCATCAGTCGAATCATCAATTTGCTTCCAATAAGCATTATGTTCGGCACATGTTACACTCTCAGCTAAAAGGTAAGGGAAGAATTTGACTAACATCGTGGTGCCTGAGGACGATCCTCAAGCTCCTATATCAGTCGAGAAAATTTGTTCCTGTCAGCTTGTCCTTCTCAAGGACTGATCGCATAGAGAAGTTGTTTGTGTTATTTGTCATTTGATAACTACAATATTAAAGTGCATAAAATTAATCTAGGTTGCAAATTTATTAATTATTATGTTTAAGTGATTATGGTATATCATTATATACCTCCCACTATTTTTATAAAATAAATAGCCCTAACTATTAATTCGGAAAGTATTTCTCTTAAATCTTTCTAGTGAGCCAAGATCCATATTTCGTCATGCTTAAGGTCAGCTTTGGCTTTACTCCCAAAACATGATTTATTTAGGTAGACAACTCTTGTCAATTATATCATATATAACTCTTGGAAAGTTTGGTAGAACAACATTTGTTCACATTTATCTAATAAATCATACCAAGCTCCATGCCTATAAGTTCACAATCCTATTGTGGTAACTTAGTTAAGTCTAACCCAATGGTCTAACAGTTAAGTATCACATTTACTTCATCGCGTCTTACCACGATAGATTGGAGTGCTTCGCTTTGGCGAACCCACTCTTTCTCGATCTAGGTCTTGATGAGTGTTGCCCATTGGAAGGCATCTAATTGAATTAATATTTTAACTTTAGGGATTTGTTATTATTAAAACGACCATGATCCCATCATCAAGAGATTCCCAATTTTTTCCTTGAACTAAGTACTTCAAATCAAAATTCATCAATGGTTTGATTTCCAGTCCGTCGGAGGAGTCACAGTGGTCTCACTTAAAACCCGCCTTTCTTACAAGTGCTGCTTGTATTTTTGTCAAAATCGCCCCATATCAAAATTTGAAATTCATATTTATTTCCGTGTTTAATAAACACATGAATCTCATGTTCGTTTTTGTTCAATTTTAAAATCTTGAATCGTTACAGATTTTATCTTGGTTGGCAAACATGGCATGGGTGATGTATCTAATACATACATGTTTAATCTAATTAAAGCATGCATCATTATAACTACGCATACATATCATCATCACATGCATCATGTATGTAAAGTGCATAAAGTAAACATGTTTGGTTATGGCCCAACCTAAGTGATCTTTCGAAGCTAATGGAAAAATCAAGCTCAATCTATGGTGGTATCAAAATACAATACAATGTTACAAGTCTTCAAGCTTTAACTTGCCTCCTTGCTTGCCTCCTTGTAATGCTTCCTTGGTTCTCCATCTTGGATGTCTTCATATATATTACATAAATAAAACAACCTATCCTACTGAACTTACAAGTAGAACTCGAGTTACATTCGAGATTTAAAAATTACAAGGAATAACGACATGCAAGTCGTATTTAGAAACCAAACCATTAAAACAATACCACTATCTTATGGGTCTTTAGGTCATAACCAATCACCATGCTCATATAACAATTAAGAACATCTCATATTGCATTAACATATCATACCATATCATATTTCTCATGATCCAATCATAGAAATCAAATAAAGTGTAAATCAGAAAATCAAAATCAGAATTCTGAAAACATTAAATCGCTGTTTACAGACAGTAAACGACGTCAAACGCCTTACAGACGAACGAGTGAATATATTAGTTTTGTTCAGACGCCCGTTTCCCTTTCTGAAAAGGTATTTTCGGCGAAAATTTGACACAGTATGCAAATTTCACTAAATCTGTGCAGCGTGTTCAGAAATCGTATCGAATACGATTCTCATAAAAAGAACAAACATATATCATGTATATATCAGTATACATACAGATTATATGATCATCATATGATCATCCCAATCATCATTAATGTAAAGTTTATGCATATACATCAATGTTATCATCAAAACAACACATCAATCATGATAATCGCAAACATGCTTGTATATACATCAAAAATTTAAACATATAACCGAATTAAAACGTTTTCGCAAGTAGCTCTGATGCCATTGAAGGGTTTCAAGCACATAAACGCAACGGAAAACGTAAAAATAAATCAAAATTCGAAACCCCTCCGCAGGATCCATGCGAAAACAAAAGATTTAATTCGGAGATTAAGAACAAATACCTTAAGAAGTTTTAACAGTTCATTAATGGAAGATTAATGGAGATCCAAAGCTTGTTCAATCACCACGTATCCCGCTCTCGCGATCTACGCTCTACGGTATCCACACGAACGCTTTTCTTGAAGGATTGATGTGTACTAGCACCCGAAAACTACTTCTTTCTCTCTATCTTTTCTTGCTCTCATAAGCGGCTAGGGTTTTAATATAAAAACGTTTTTTCACATTAAAATCAACCCTCTTTCAGAGTTTATATAGAGAGGAAAATAAGTTTTCTAATTATAATCCAATTATAATAAAATACTAATCCGAAATTCCAATTTATTATTTAATTAAGTCGCACTTAATTAATTAATAACTAATTTCAGAATTAGTTTAAGTAATTCCATTTTCTATTTAAATAATTAATCAAGTCATACTTAATTAATATTATAAATAGAATAAATTACTTATTTAAATTTAAATTCATAATTTAAATTATTTCTCCTTCAAACGTTCTTTGTGTGTGACCCTGTAGGTTATTATTATGTTGGTAACAATTTTAATAACTAATTAAAATTGTAAACAATGAGCGGCATCTAGTAATACATCATTGCCACCCAAGTAATAATAATTAAATCGGTGATTCGATTAAGCCTTTCGTGAATAATGTTCCATGTAATATAATCCCTTTAACCTTAATATTATAGATTAAACTTGAGGCATGTAATGTTTCATCCTATTCATAATTTAATCTTAGTTTTCTTGATCGATGAGTAGATTAATAAATCAAATCAACATTTGAGCACGACCGTGCATTTCTTAGTCTCACTCAAATAAGAGGCCAATAATATCGCTCCTAAAATTAGGAGGGTTAAATCCCATCTAGATCATTCATGTTTCTCATACGATTCATAATATACCCAATGTCCACTTTTATCATCACCCGGTCAAAGGTAACTTTTAATGTAATCAAAGTATATTAATTCTCGTATAAAAATATAATGATTTCAGGTCTAAGGATCATTACACCATTATCACAGTGTGAATTACTTATGACACTATTAACATGTGTAATCTCACGACGGGTCAATCCAGTGTCATGTACTCTTACATGCACCTATTTTTTGACTTTAGTATCACCATACCTATGACTAATGAGATGTGGTCATTAGTCAACAAACATACTATTCTCTGTGTATTTTTATTGTCCTTAAATAATAACACTCGACTAGGGATATTTAGGAATAAAGATACTGTTCATATAATCTCATTTTTAAGTCGCATACTTAAAGATATTGAATACGTATCATAATTCCAAGGACATTTATTATGCTAACAATTATAACGCAGTAAATAAAGACATAATAAAATAATAACAATAATCAATCAAACATAATTTATAATAATAAAATGTTTTCTTTAAAACATAAAAGTATTGTCTCTAGAGCACTAATACTAACAGCTTCAGTAGTAACCTTGCAAGTGGTACGATATGCCAAAAGTATAGGGAGCAACTCGTCCACCCAAGTGTTCCTTGAGCGTTCAACTCTCTTCTTGAATCCATCTAGGATGATTCGGTTGGCCACCTCGGCTTGTCTGTTTTCTTGAGGATGAGCAACTGATGTGAATCGCAACTCAATGTTGTTCTCCTCACAGTACTTTTTGAAATCTTCATTGTCAAACTGTTTCCCATTGTCCGTGACCAGGATTCGTGGGATGCGATATCGACACATTACACTTTCCCATAGAAATTACAATACTTGTTTGGTGGTTATCTTGGCTAGAGGTTTAACCTCAATCCACTTAGTGAAGTAGTCAATTGCCACTACCAAGAACTTCCTTTGTGCACTTGCCACTGGAAATGACCCAAGTATGTCCATGCCCCACATGGCAAACGGGATTGGTGAGTTAACTGATGTTAACATCTCGGGCGGTTGCCTAACCACATGTGCATGCTTTTGACACCGTTCGCACTTCTTCGCATAATCTTTCGCATTATCAAGCATATCTGGCTAGTAGAAGCCTAGACATGTGATTTTATGAGCAAGGGCCCTGCCCCCCAAGTGCTGCCCACAAATTCCCTCATGAACTTCTTTCAAGGCTAACTCCGCCTCCTGGGGTCGTAGACACTTCAAGTAAGGAATGACAAAAGACTTCTTGTATAAGATCCCTTCGATCAAGGCGTACCATAATGCTCTCACTGTCAACTTTCGTGCCTCCAAGGAATTATTTGGTAACCAACCGGTTTCAATAGGTGCTATTAGTTTTCCATTGATGCTCGGGGTCTTCAAGACTTGGAAGTATACACTTCCCGCATAGTTCTCTATATCAGAAGTAGCAAATTTAGACAAGACATCGACCTTCATGTTTTCTTCTCTAGGGATGTGTTCCGTACAGCATTCATCAAACTAGGTCATGATGACTTTCACAAGCTTCAGATATTTGGTCATGGTTTCATCATTAGCCTCAAATTCTCCATTTACTTGTGAGACTACCAATCTCGAGTCTCCACGGACTTTGAGAGTATTAACTCTCAAGGCCCCAACCAAACCTAAGCCGGCTATCAGGGCTTCATACTCAGATTCATTGTTTGTTGTGGGAAGGTCCAACTTTAGTGCATACTCAATGAGAAATCCATCGGGACTTTGTAGCACTAAACCTGCTCCGCTTGATTTTGCTTTTGATGCCCCATCTCTTCATCTTGTTTTTTAACTTCTCTGCTCTCCAAGGGTACTACTTCCTACCCCAACTTCTTTGTTGTCGATGGTATATTCAACCATGAAGTCAGCAAGTGCCTGTGCTTTAATGGCCGTTCGAGGCTTATACTTGATGTCGAACTCTCCCAACTCAATCGCCCATTTGATCAGTCTTCCGCTGACCTTAGGACTATGCAGGATGTTTCTTAATGGTTAGTTAGTCAAGACTTCTATCTTATATGCCTGAAAGTACGAGCGAAATTTTCATGAGGCCATGATCAAGGCGAAAGCAAACTTTTCTATTAGAGAGTAGTTTACTTCTACTCCGTACAGAATTTTGCTCACATAGTAGATGGGTTTTTGAACCTTTGATTTTTCCTTCACCAAAACAGCTCCCAAGGCGGTGTTTGAAACTGCCAAGTATAGATAGAGCGTTTGTCCAGGTTTTGGTTTTGCCAACAATGGTTCTTCAGTCATGTATTTTTTAAGGCCTCAAAGGCTTCTTGGCTTTCTGCTGTCCACTTAAAATTTTTCATGTTCTTCAATGCTTTGAAGAAGGGTTGACACTTTTCCCCTGACTTGGGGATGAACCTTCCCAATGTTGCCACTCTCCTAGTGAGTTTATGAACATCTTTAACAGAGTGCGGTGGTTCCATATCCACAATTACTTTAATTTTGTCGGGGTTGGCTTCAATTCCTCGTTTAGAGACCATCAGACCCAAAAACTTGCCTGACCCTACGCCAAAGGCGCACTTGGCATGATTCAACATCATTTTATGGTGTCTCAGCACTTCAAATGCCTCTCGGAGGTGCTATATCTGATCGGCCTTATCGAGGCTTTTGACTAACATGTCATCCATGTAAACCTCCATGGTCTTACCAATGAGATGTTTGAAAATTTTGTTCAATAACCTTTGGTATGTGGCACCTGCATTATTGAGTCCAAAGGCCATAACTAAGTAGAAGTAAACACCAAAATCAATAATGAATGATAATTTGCGAATGCCATCCTTATGCATCTTGATTTGGTTGTATCCGCTGAAGCCATCCATGAAGCTTAGAATTTCGTGCCCTACATTGGCATCTATTAAAGTGTCGATCATTGGTAGGGAAAAACAGTCCTTAGGACATGCATCGTTCAAGTTCGTAAAGTCTACACAAATTCTCTACTTTCCATTGACTTTCTTGACCATTACCGAGTTAGCCAACCATTCAGGTAATTGAATCTCTTCGATGAATCCTGCTTCCAAGAGCTTATCTACCTCTTGCTTTATGGCCTCTTGCCTTTTTGAAGCAAAGTTTATCTTCTTTTGCTTCACCGTCTTCCTTTCGGGATCTACGTTCAACTTGTGAGTTATCAATTGGGGATCAATCCCTGGCATATCATTTGTTGTCCAAGCAAAAACATCATTATTTTCTTGAAGAAAGGATATGATCTTGCTCTTCAATGGTTCAGGTAACAATGCTCCAATGTAAGTGACTTTGTCTGGTTCTCCCGGGATTAGTGGAATAGGAATTAGATCCTCAGCGGGCTTTCCCCATCATTCTTCATCGTCTTTTAAATCCATAACCTCGATTGGGAGAACCTGCCCCCGACTCCATCAGGTCTTAACGCGGCTAAATAGCAACTCCTAGCCATCTTTTGATCACCTCGTTCCTCACCAATCCAATTTCTCGTTGGGAACTTGATTTTCAGATGGTAAGACGAGGCTATAGCCTTAAATGCATGAAGACCCGTCCTTCCTAAGATCGCATTGTAGGTTGAGGTTGCCTTTATAACTATGAAGTTCAACATTTGAGTAGACGTTTTCGAACCTTGCCCCATTGTCATAGGGAGTTGGATTGTACCTTCTACCTTTGATTCCACTCCATTGAATCCATATATGGGCATATTAGAAGGTGTCAATTGAGAGTCAGTATAGCCCATCTTGATAAAAGCATATGGAACAAGATGTCTACTGAAGCTCCATTATCAACCAGAACCCTCTTTGTTTCATAGTTGCCTATCACAGGTACGATGACTAGGGGATCATTATGAGGAAATTTCACTCCCTCTAAGTCAGAATCATCAAAACTTATAGTTATTTCAGTCTTGGGCACGCTTTGGTGCTTCTCCTACCACGGTCATTACCTCTCAGGCATAAGATTTCCATGAGTTTCGGGAGGACCCAGTAGCAGTTGGTCCTCCAAATATCATGTTGATGACAGGCCCTCGGGGTTTGGGATCACGATCTTGATCATTGTCCCTTTTATCATAATCCTTCCTTTCATAGTTTCCTCTTTGACTCCCTTGATTCCCATCTTTAGTGAACTTATTAAGTTTTCCTCTTCGAATAAAAAACTCAATCTCATCTTTCAGCCGTCTGCAATCATCCGTGTCATGACCAACTTCTTTGTGGAACCGACAGAATTGATTCTGCTTCCTTTTAGATAAGTCAGTTCTCAGTGGCTTCGGCCATCGAAGATCCTCTTCCTTTGTTATTTCCATCAGAATTTGGCTCTTGGGAGTGTTCAATCTTGCGTATTCTGTGAACCTTGGCACAAAATTGTTCTTCTTAGGTGGAGAATCGGAATCTTTTGATGTTCAAGGAAATTTTTCCTTAACATCATTCCTGGGTCTCCTTTCTTTTCTTTGAATTTCCACTTCCACCAGTAGCGGGCTCATACTTCCTCATGCTTTCTTCAACCTTAATGTACTTTTCGGCTCTATCTTGGAGCTTCAACATGCTTTCGGGTGGATGCTGTGCCAACGACCTCTTGAAGTGATCATCAGTGGTTCCTTGTTGCAGGGCTATCATAGCTACTTTATCCTCCAAGTCCGGGACTTTCAGAGCCTCCCTAGTGAATCGATTTATGTATTCCCTCAAGGATTCATTCTTACCTTGTTGAATGCTCATTAGAGATACTGAAATCTTCTCAAGCACCCTTCCACTGACAAACTGATTGATAAACGCCTTGCTCAGTTCCATAAAAGATCCAATAGAATTGGGAGGAAGACGACTGTACCATCGTTGAGCCATACTTGCCAGGGTTTGCGGAAATGCTCTGCATTTGACTACATCATTGGTAGGCTGCAACAAAAGTGCATTAGAGAAAGTTCTTACATGATTTGCGGGATCTCCTGTTCCATCATAAGCTTTGATTGTTGGCATCTTGAATTTTCTGGATATGTTAGCTTTCATAATATCCTGAGTGAAAGGTGGTGTGGGATCATTAGGATCTCCTAAGGGTAACAACACAGTAGGATCACCCTTTGGGGCTTCAGCCCTCTTGGTTCTTCTCGGTGCAGGATCTAAATTGATCACAGGGACTCTTCCAGTTGCTTGGTTTTGTGCTTTTGCAGCCTCTTCTTCTGCTAGTAATTTCTTGAGTCTTGCAGCCTCTGCCTCATGGGCCGCAATCCTTTCCTTGGTAGTTTGGGGTTGTTCCCGATTCGTTTGGGAAGTACGTCTTCTTCTTGGAGCAACATCTCTCTCTTCTCCAGTTGAGTAATTATCATCCTCGGTATAGGGTCCCGAGTAGTCTTGAATCAAGGGGATCTGCCGAGTTTGAGTTTGTTGATTTTGGGGTCCCAAACCTTGAATGTAAGGGGGGACATATGCTTCATGGTAGTTTGGATTGATACCACTGCTGCCCACCGTGGGTCGAGGTGGCATACCATAAGTTGGCATCCCTAGAGCTTGAGTGTAACAGCCCGACTTTTCGGACTATTAATTCTAAATACAAAACTAAAATAAAATACATCTCCTTACTCAAACACAAAGATTAATAAAATATTATTCACATAACCATGCTGCGTATATGTAAGTAGGAAGAAAAAAATTCTTCTGTAAACTGGAGGGGAAAAGAAAACATACCTGCGAATTGGTAAAGGCTGTGCGACCCCTTTTCGATATTCTAATAGGTTCTTATATATACAAATGTATATAACCCTAAATTCTATTAGGTAATTACAAAACTTGTCATAAAATTTATACGACCTCTCCAAGTAATTTCCAAATTTAACACACACAATAAATTAAAAATAAAAGATATTGATTCTTAAATATATTCACACTTCTTTCCACTAATAACACAATCTTATCCTAAAATAAATAATTTGTACGAAAAAAAAAAAATTCTAACTAAAATAATTATCTTAATAAAAATTACTTTAATATCTAATATCTAATTCTAAAATAAAATAAAAATTACGGGGTTTTACATTCTTCCACCCTTAAAATAATTTGGTCCCCAAATTCTCCAAATAAAATTAAATAAGTCACATAAGAAAAGAAATCATACCTTAGTGACGATAGCTGTCACGACTTCCCGTCAACTGAAACACGTTCGTTACTTGTCTTGTTGCTTGCTTCCTTCATTTGTGGTGAATTACGTGGGCACTCCGAAATCTATCTTGTGTCCTACTTCTCCGTTCATCTTTTCTTAAACCACGACACAAATTCTTATACTTACAAATAAAGAAACTTTAAATATATATATAGTCCATGATCACATAACACGAAAATCATATATGTCAAATAATCACAAAAGAAATGGCCTAAAATCAAAATAATTTACTGACCTATAGGTCAAAATCTACACGAAAACCTACAGGAACGCATCCTAGGAAATGCATTAGTCCCATACCTAGTACACTCCGAAGGAAAACCTGCTCTGATACCAACTGTAACAGCCCGACTTTTCGGACTATTAATTCTAAATACAAAACTAAAATAAAATACATCTCCTTACTCAAACACAAAGATTAATAAAATATTATTCACATAACCATGCTGCGTATATGTAAGTAGGAAGAAAAAAATTCTTCTGTAAACTGGAGGGGAAAAGAAAACATACCTGCGAATTGGTAAAGGCTGTGCGACCCCTTTTCGATATTCTAATAGGTTCTTATATATACAAATGTATATAACCCTAAATTCTATTAGGTAATTACAAAACTTGTCATAAAATTTATACGACCTCTCCAAGTAATTTCCAAATTTAACACACACAATAAATTAAAAATAAAAGATATTGATTCTTAAATATATTCACACTTCTTTCCACTAATAACACAATCTTATCCTAAAATAAATAATTTGTACGGAAAAAAAAATTCTAACTAAAATAATTATCTTAATAAAAATTACTTTAATATCTAATATCTAATTCTAAAATAAAATAAAAATTACGGGGTTTTACATTGAGTTGCGTATTGGGGAAGATCCGTGGTATGAAGTTGAAGACCACGTGGTGCATTCACGAGCAGTGGGGAGGTTGTGATTGGTTGCTGGAGAGTGGCCTCTTTTGGATTAGGTCCATGAACGACCATTTGTAGGGGATTCGTCCTTTCAACCGAAATTGGGATTTCCGGTCCTTGAGTGGTGGTGAGGGGGATATTTGCCCCTTGAGTGCCAGTGGTTGGAGGTGGTTGCCTTCCATGAGTCTCTGTTTCAGAGGTAAGAGGAAGTCCTTCAGAAGTTTGAGTTTCTCGATTCGTTCTTCGCGTGTTTGCCATGGTTGATGTTGTTTTCCCACAGACAGCGCCAAATGTTATGGAATAAAAACTGTGCTTGCGAATTTAATGGTAGGGTTAGAGAGCTTCGAGCTTTAATGGCTGCTCTTGTTGTCGAGGACTAACTCGATCCTAACAAGATGCCTACGTATCCCTAGTATTTAGAGAATCAAGCCAATAAAATGTAGTTCTTGGTGTTGCCCTCGGGGCTATGGCGGCAGGGGCACACCAAGGACGTAGTGACTTGTATGTCCTTATTCGAGGATGAAGTCTAAAACCTAGTTCTGAGATGAGGGGTCAAACCTTTTATATAGGCGTTTAGAAGCCTAGTGGATAAGTATTGATTTCTTTGAAGGATAAATCTTATCCTTGACAGTGGATAAGTATTATCACTTCCTTGAAGGATAAGTCTTATCCTTGACGGTGGATAAGTATTATCACTTCCTTCAATGATAAGTCTTATCCTTGACGGTGGATAAGTATTATCACTTTCATGAAGGATAAGTCTTATCCTTGACGGTGGATAAGGATTAATTCTAGATCCTTCCTTGTAGGAGTTGTTTCCATATCATAAGGGACTTGTATTGAAACAAGCCCAATTGTATTAGAACAAGCCTTTATTGGACGTCTCCTAATACAGGTTGTACTTCTAGCCCAAATATTAATTACGAAATTAATATTTAATTAGAGTTTCGAGCCTTATTAATGGGTCTTATTTATGGACAAACTATGTTTAATTAATGCAATATTAATTATGTCTTTAAGGTTATTTTTAACCCATATCACTAAGAAATGTTGCACGTGTAAATCTGATGATGAAATTTTGCCAAAAATATGATTTAAACAAAACTTCTATAAAAAATTCAAATATATAATTTTTTTATTCAAAAGGAATTAATGTTGAAAAAATTATCTAATTAAATGTTTTAAATTTAATGGTTTGTTATAAGAGTCGATAATGTCATTTTAATGAAAATAAAATATTTTTTAATAATTTAAGAGACTTAAATATTATTAAAAGTAATAATTTGAATAAAAAACTATTTTACAAGAAATGTAAAAATATTTGGAAAAATATTTTAATTTTATTTTTCATAAATTAGAAGGTCATTGTTGGAGTGAATTATAATATCTATACAAAAATAATATTTTGGTACTAAATTTGAAATTGACCAAATTTAAATAAAAAGAATTTAATGAATTTTTTCTATATCTTTTCTATTTGGTGAAAAAGTTAAACAAACACAAAATTAAACAAAACATCACTCATTTCATTCTTAGCCAAACACTCCTCTACAATACAATACAATACAGACATTCTCTAAAATCTAAACACACACACTCAAAATTGCCCCCACTCACTTTCAAACACATCACCGCTGCTCACTCTCAACATCATGACTTTCTCTCACTCTCAAACACATCAATTGGGGTTTCTTCCGATTTGGGTTTTTACTTTTCGATTCAATTAGGGTTTCAGTTACTTCCGATTCAATTGAGGATTTACACATTTGAAGTAAAGGTTCTTTATATCATTAGGTATTGTACTCAATTTCAGCTTGTATATATAATTTTAAGAAAAACGCCCTAGTACATACTTAGGGAGTTATATGAGTACGTAATGTCTTTTAATGACAAAATTGTAAATATTTGATCAACCAAGTCAACAAGTGGGGTTGAATTTTTAGCTAATCAATAAAGCCCCGCAGGGCACTAACTTATACAACTTACTATGCAATCAAATATGATTCCAATTATTAAATTTTTATAAGTTGCATCTATGGTTGATTTTGATTGCAGTTGCAGATATGATTGCATATAGTTGCAGACCGAATTTTTGGAAATATTTTCAAAAAGTTAGTATTTTTGAAAATATGTTGGTATTTTTGCAAAATATTCGAAAAAACATAGTATTTTTACAAAAAGATTTCTAGGGTTGGGTATTTATGAAAAAAGCCCTTAATATAATTATAAATTATAAAAAAAACAACCGTGTGTTGCACGGGTTATAAGCTAGTATATATAATAAGAGTAAAGGAGATCTTTTGCAAAACTCCGGGTAGTCTTGTCATCAATACCGCAAAAACAATGTCAACGAATGTATCTAATTTTTTTAAATATAAACGATCAAGATTATATCATATAAAATTAGAAATTATTATCTAAAACGAATATAAGTCAAAAGTGAAAGTATTAGATTTAGATTTAGATTACAAGTAATTATAACTTAATAAAAAGACCAGTTCCATTAATACTCTTTAATTCTTATTACATATTAAATATCAAAATAATAAAGATCCTTATATTTTAAAATAGATAGATGAGAATCGTTGGATCGAATATGAAAAAGCTTATTTAGTTGTTAGTTAAATTATATTAAAAATATTAAAAAATGCATCTTGATAATTTAAACCAAATACATGAAATTTTTCTAAATCGAATAGAATTCTCAAAGTAAAAATTTGTCACTTTCTTCTATGTTTAATTCTGGTGTAGTTTTAACTGTAAAAAAAATTGTTAAACCATCGTTAAATTAAAGATTAATTTGTTAGATCTTAAAATAGATATATGAAAATCGTTGAATGCAATATTAAAAACTTGATTTTGTTGCTAGTAGAATTATATTCAAATACCAAAAAGAGTATTTTGATAATTTAAACCTAATAAAAATAAATTTTCTAAATTAAATAAGAATTCTTAATGTAAAATTCACCACTTTTTTCCCTCTTTAGTTCTTTAGTTTCAGGGTATTTATAATTGGAAAATAATTGTTAAACCGTCACTAAATTAAAGATTATTTTGTTAGTTTAGTGTGTACCGTAAAACGTTCAAATCTAATAAATGAAGTCCAAAAATTAATAACATAAAAAATTAAAAGAAATACAAATTAATGTAATTATAGATATTAAAAATGGAGAGTGTGTTGCATGAGATCTTATCCAAAATTTTGGTCTTTGTAATGTCAAACTAATAAGGACATTTTATTTTGAATTAAATAAATAATAACTATTAGATATAATATTATAAAGTGTATTTGATTGTTATTAAAATTATATTTAAATACTAAAAAGTGAATTTTAATAATATAAACAAAAATGAAGAGATTTTCCATGTTAAATAGAATTATCAATGTAAAAATTCATAACTTTGTCTTTTATTCGGGTTCCTAGGAATTTCAGTTGAATATTAATTATTGAATCATCATAAAGTTGAAAATAATTTCGTTAATTAATATAATTATAAATTTTAAAAAAAAATCGTGCTTTGCATGAGTTATAAAATAGTATTATAAATATTAAAAGTTTAATCGGTACGCAGTACGCCATAGATTCACTTGCGAAACACATTATTTTAGTGTTGCATTGAAAAATGTTGTAGTAGCTTTAAAATTTATACCGTGTATGGCATTGTAGTAGCTAAGAACTGTTGCACGTTGTAAATCTGATGATGAAATGTTGCCAAAAATATGATTTAAACAAAACTTCGATAAAAATTAAAATAAATAATTTTTTCCTTCAAAAGGAATTGTTTTTGAAAAAATTATCTAATTAAATGTTTTAAATTTAATGGTTTGTTATTAGAGTCGATAATGTCATTTTAATGAAAATAAAATATTTTTTAATAATTTAAAAGACTAAAATATTATTAAAAGTAATAATTGGAATAAAAAAACTATTTTACAAGAAATGTAAAAAATTTTGGAAAAATATTTTAATTTTAATTTTAAAAAATTAGAAGGTCATTGTTGGAGTGAATTAGAATATCTATACAAAAATAATATTTTGGTACTAAATTTGAAATTGACCAAATTTAAATAAAAAGATTTAATGAATTTTCTCTATATCTTTTCTATTTGGTTAAAAAGTTAAACAAACACAAAATTAAACAAAACATCACTCATTTCATTCTTAGCCAAACACTCCTCTACAATACGCACATTCTCTAAAATCTAAACACACACACGCTCAAAATTGCCCCCACTCACTTTCAAACACATCGCCGCTGCTCACTCTCAACATCATGACTTTCTCTCACTCTCAAACACATCAATTTGGGGTTTCTTCCGATTTGGGTTTTTACTTTTCGATTCAATTAGGGTTTCAGTTACTTCCGATTCAATTGAGGATTTACACATTTGAAGTAAAGGTTCTTTATATCATTAGGTATTGTCCTCAATTTCAGCTTGTATATATAATTTTAAGAAAAATGCCCTAAGTACATACTCCCTGAGTTATATGAGTATGTAATGTCTTTTAATGACAAAATTGTAAATATTTGATCAACCAAGTCAACAAGTGGGGTTGAATTTTTAGCTAATCAATAAAGCCCCGCAGGGGCACCAACTTATACAACTTACTATGCAATCAAATATGATTCCAATTATTAAATTTTTATAAGTTGCATCTATGGTTGATTTTGATTGCAGTTGCAGATATGATTGCATATAGTTGCAGACCGTATTTTTGCAAATATTTTCAAAAAGTTAGTATTTTTGGAAATATGTTGGTATTTTTGCAAAATATTCGAAAAAACATAGTATTTTTACAAAAAGATTTCTAGGGTTGGGTATTTATGAAAAAAGCCCTTAATATAATTATAAATTATAAAAAAAAACAACTGTGCGTTGCACGGGTTATAAGCTAGTATATATAATAAGAGTAAAGGAGATCTTTTGCAAAACTCCGGGTAGTCTGGTCATCAATACCGCAAAAACAATGTCAACCAATGGATCTAATATTTTTAAATATAAACGATCAAGATTATATCATATAAAATTAGAAATTATTATCTAAAACGAATATAAGTCAAAAGTGAAAGTATTAGATTTAGATTTAGATTACAAGTAATTATAACTTAATAAAAAGACCAGTTCCATTAATACTATTTAATTCTTATTACATATTACATATCAAAATAATAAAGATCCTTATATTTTAAAATAGATAGATGAGAATCGTTGGATCGAATATGAAAAAGCTTATTTAGTTGTTAGTTAAATTATATTAAAAATATTAAAAAAATGCATCTTGATAATTTAAACCAAATATATGAAATTTTTCTAAATTGAATAGAATTCTCAAAGTAAAAATTTGTCACTTTCTTCTATGTTTAATTCTGGTGTAGTTTTAACTGTAAAAAAAATTGTTAAACCATCGTTAAATTAAAGATTAATTTGTTAGATCTTAAAATAGATATATGAAAATCGTTAAATGCAATATTAAAAACTTGATTTTGTTGCTAGTAGAATTATATTCAAATACCAAAAAGAGTATTTTGATAATTTAAACCTAATAAAAATAATTTTTTTAAATTAAATAAGAATTCTTAATGTAAAATTCACCACTTTTTTCCCTCTTTAGTTCTTTAGTTTCAGGGTATTTATAATTGGAAAATAATTGTTAAACCGTCACTAAATTAAAGATTATTTTGTTAGTGTAGTGTGTACCGTAAAACGTTCAAATCTAATAAATGAAGTCCAAAAATTAATAACATAAAAAATTAAAAGAAATACAAATTAATGTAATTATAGATATTAAAAATGGAGAGTGTGTTGCATGAGATCTTATCCAAAATTTTGGTCTTTGTAATGTCAAACTAATAAGGACATTTTATTTTGAATTAAATAAATAATAACTATTAGATATAATATTATAAAGTGTATTTGATTGTTATTAAAATTATATTTAAATACTAAAAAGTGAATTTTAATAATATAAACAAAAATGAAGAGATTTTCCATGTTAAATAGAATTATCAATGTAAAAATTCATAACTTTGTCTTTTATTCGGGTTCCTAGGAATTTCAGTTGAATATTAATTATTGAATCATCATAAAGTTGAAAATAATTTCGTTAATTAATATAATTATAAATTTTAAAAAAAAATCGTGCTTTGCATGAGTTATAAAATAGTATTATAAATATTAAAAGTTTAATCGGTACGCAGTACGCCATAGATTCACTTGCGAAACACATTATTTTAGTGTTGCATTGAAAAATGTTGTAGTAGCTTTAAAATTTATACCGTGTATGGCATTGTAGTAGCTAAGAACTGTTGCACGTTGTAAATCTGATGATGAAATGTTGCCAAAAATATGATTTAAACAAAACTTCGATAAAAATTAAAATAAATAATTTTTTCCTTCAAAAGGAATTGTTTTTGAAAAAATTATCTAATTAAATGTTTTAAATTTAATGGTTTGTTATTAGAGTCGATAATGTCATTTTAATGAAAATAAAATATTTTTTAATAATTTAAAAGACTAAAATATTATTAAAAGTAATAATTGGAATAAAAAAACTATTTTACAAGAAATGTAAAAAATTTTGGAAAAATATTTTAATTTTAATTTTAAAAAATTAGAAGGTCATTGTTGGAGTGAATTAGAATATCTATACAAAAATAATATTTTGGTACTAAATTTGAAATTGACCAAATTTAAATAAAAAGATTTAATGAATTTTCTCTATATCTTTTCTATTTGGTTAAAAAGTTAAACAAACACAAAATTAAACAAAACATCACTCATTTCATTCTTAGCCAAACACTCCTCTACAATACGCACATTCTCTAAAATCTAAACACACACACGCTCAAAATTGCCCCCACTCACTTTCAAACACATCGCCGCTGCTCACTCTCAACATCATGACTTTCTCTCACTCTCAAACACATCAATTTGGGGTTTCTTCCGATTTGGGTTTTTACTTTTCGATTCAATTAGGGTTTCAGTTACTTCCGATTCAATTGAGGATTTACACATTTGAAGTAAAGGTTCTTTATATCATTAGGTATTGTCCTCAATTTCAGCTTGTATATATAATTTTAAGAAAAATGCCCTAAGTACATACTCCCTGAGTTATATGAGTATGTAATGTCTTTTAATGACAAAATTGTAAATATTTGATCAACCAAGTCAACAAGTGGGGTTGAATTTTTAGCTAATCAATAAAGCCCCGCAGGGCACCAACTTATACAACTTACTATGCAATCAAATATGATTCCAATTATTAAATTTTTATAAGTTGCATCTATGGTTGATTTTGATTGCAGTTGCAGATATGATTGCATATAGTTGCAGACCGTATTTTTGCAAATATTTTCAAAAAGTTAGTATTTTTGGAAATATGTTGGTATTTTTGCAAAATATTCGAAAAAACATAGTATTTTTACAAAAAGATTTCTAGGGTTGGGTATTTATGAAAAAAGCCCTTAATATAATTATAAATTATAAAAAAAAACAACTGTGCGTTGCACGGGTTATAAGCTAGTATATATAATAAGAGTAAAGGAGATCTTTTGCAAAACTCCGGGTAGTCTGGTCATCAATACCGCAAAAACAATGTCAACCAATGGATCTAATATTTTTAAATATAAACGATCAAGATTATATCATATAAAATTAGAAATTATTATCTAAAACGAATATAAGTCAAAAGTGAAAGTATTAGATTTAGATTTAGATTACAAGTAATTATAACTTAATAAAAAGACCAGTTCCATTAATACTATTTAATTCTTATTACATATTACATATCAAAATAATAAAGATCCTTATATTTTAAAATAGATAGATGAGAATCGTTGGATCGAATATGAAAAAGCTTATTTAGTTGTTAGTTAAATTATATTAAAAATATTAAAAAAATGCATCTTGATAATTTAAACCAAATATATGAAATTTTTCTAAATTGAATAGAATTCTCAAAGTAAAAATTTGTCACTTTCTTCTATGTTTAATTCTGGTGTAGTTTTAACTGTAAAAAAAATTGTTAAACCATCGTTAAATTAAAGATTAATTTGTTAGATCTTAAAATAGATATATGAAAATCGTTAAATGCAATATTAAAAACTTGATTTTGTTGCTAGTAGAATTATATTCAAATACCAAAAAGAGTATTTTGATAATTTAAACCTAATAAAAATAATTTTTTTAAATTAAATAAGAATTCTTAATGTAAAATTCACCACTTTTTTCCCTCTTTAGTTCTTTAGTTTCAGGGTATTTATAATTGGAAAATAATTGTTAAACCGTCACTAAATTAAAGATTATTTTGTTAGTGTAGTGTGTACCGTAAAACGTTCAAATCTAATAAATGAAGTCCAAAAATTAATAACATAAAAAATTAAAAGAAATACAAATTAATGTAATTATAGATATTAAAAATGGAGAGTGTGTTGCATGAGATCTTATCCAAAATTTTGGTCTTTGTAATGTCAAACTAATAAGGACATTTTATTTTGAATTAAATAAATAATAACTATTAGATATAATATTATAAAGTGTATTTGATTGTTATTAAAATTATATTTAAATACTAAAAAGTGAATTTTAATAATATAAACAAAAATGAAGAGATTTTCCATGTTAAATAGAATTATCAATGTAAAAATTCATAACTTTGTCTTTTATTCGGGTTCCTAGGAATTTCAGTTGAATATTAATTATTGAATCATCATAAAGTTAAAAATAATTTCGTTAATTAATATAATTATAAATTTTAAAAAAAAATCGTGCTTTGCATGAGTTATAAAATAGTATTATAAATATTAAAAGTTTAATCGGTACGCAGTACGCCATAGATTCACTTGCGCAACACATTATTTTAGTGTTGCATTGAAAAATGTTGTAGTAGCTTTAAAATTTAAACCTACTGCAACATTGTTTTTTTATGTTGCCGTGTCCATTGTAGTAGCTAAGATGTAATAACCCCAAATTTTGGACATAATTAAAACTTTGATGAATAGTAAAATCCTGGTGAATAGTAAATTTCTGAACCGAAAAAGATTTTCACACGACACTATGTACGAGTCCATATTTGAAACTTCTGAAGATGTATTAGTGATCCCGGATGAAAATAAGTGTATGCAAAGATCGTCAGAATCGACATTCGAGGACTTTCGTTTTTCCCCAAAAAATCCGCTGAAGGCTCAGGGGACTGGAATTTGGATGTTTAATTAAAAGAATTGAAAGACAGAACCACACAAGGATGTAAATAGAAGGTTATGATTAAGGATAAAATCCTCGAAGAGAACTAGATACATTGTCTTGATAAAACAGAAGCAGAACCACTGAGAACGTTTAACCGAAATAAGTGATATCTGATCAACGAGACACGAATCGATTTCAATACGAGATTTGATCAATAGTGATCCGACACGAGAACCCTATGAATGTGGATTTTATGAGGGATAATAATATTTAAGGAATTAAGGATTCGTCGGAACAAAAGAATGGTAGATTCTGGATTTAAGATGATTAAAGCGGTCTAAGACGGTCCAAAGTGAATAGTAAAATTTTCGGGCTCTGAATGGAATGAAACTTCAAAGGCAACCTTGTTTAAATAATTAATAAACAAATGTGAAGTCGGAAATTGGATATGAGGTAAAGAACTCGAGAAAGTTAGAGGAAACGAAACAAACGAGTAAACGAAATGCTTATGTCACCAAAGAAGAAGTTTCTTATGAAAGCCACATTAAAGCAAGGGGCAAGCTAGTCTTTTGCACTAAAGGACCAGCCATTAAGTGTGTAGGAGAAGCCAAGACTTTGACTTAAGATATTTTGCAAAGACAAGGAGAAAAGAAGCAAAATTCTCTCCTTGAAGAAGAAAACCCGAGAGGAAATGAGGATGAAAATGGTGGAGAAAGAATTGATCATAACTTGAGTTTTCCTTAGCGGTTTTTGGCGTTCCACCACTCAAATCAAAGCTCTCGAGAAGCCCGACGTAACCATGGTAAGCACTCTCCTCACCCTTGTGATTTAGCCAGTCGATTTTAGTGATTAAGGAAGATGATGAATAGTAACTTCTTGGTTTTTGATTTTTGTTTCCATGAGATTAAGTTTTATAAGGATCATCCAAGCACCCCCAAGCCTAGTTAAGCCATTGTTGACCCTTGTGAAGCTTCAAAGAAGGCATATTACCTCTGCCCTCTTAATATGTATGAGTTTTCATGCTTGGATTTAAAGATATAGTCCTTTTACATGTGTTAATAGTGAATAAATGTATTAAGTGGATTTAATGGTTAATTTTGGATGGATGGTCCATACATATGAGTTTTGATTATGTTGGAGACCTTGAGCTAGCTTAGATGATGAAAATTGTGATCTTGTTGATTGGGAGTTGTTTGGTTTGATGTTGAGGTTGATTATAAATTTTGGAATCGTTAAAACATAGCCGTTATAAAGCCCGATTTTCGTAAACCCTAAAGAAACTAAAGGTCCCCGAGTACTTAACTGCTGAACCACTTCACCACTGCCTAGGTAAAGAAAGATAAGAGTTTGTAGATCGTGTGGGTTCAAGAATCACGTGATTTAGATTTACGGTTTAAGAGATATGCCCGTTTTAGTAAAGGCGATCGTTTTCGTAAAAGTCGTTTAAGTCGCTCGGTTCCATGAGACTAAACCCTTGGTTAAAAGTTGAATAAAATTAAGATATTTGGACCTTACATATCTTTAAGGTTAGTAAAGATCCCTTCCATGTTTCATGAGTAAAATCACATTTTTCGATTTTATAAAAAATCCGACGCCGAGGTATAAAAATGAGAAGTTACTTAAAACGCTAACTTAGAACGAAACTTCGAGACAAGAACGAGGAAACATTGTATGGACTTCGACCATGGATAGAACTTACGAGTAAGTAGTAACCGATAAGTTTGAATTATGAGTTGACTTTGGGTGGTCATTTTATAAGTGATTAAAATTCATTAAGTGACTTATGTTAGAGTTAGGACAGTGTGGAACTGATTTAGTGTATGATCTTTGTTTATAGATTCCCGGACACACTCTGAGCATATCCACACCCTCGGAAACCAAGGCAAGTTCTTTCTGACCCTCACTCCTACTGCATTATTTTGAGGAATATTTATTTCTAAAGTTTGATTTATTTATTCTTTTCTGGAATATTTATTTGATAATTCTATCAGTTGATCTGGAGAAATATTGTACTTTCTGATATTGAGACACACTAAAAATATTCCTCGTCCTTAAAGCGTATTCCATTGAATTTACTGGGCATCTTACTTGTTCAAGATGACCTTAATGGCCATTCAGTTATAGCTACTCTCCTATATCGAGGTAGTTAAAATTTATTTAATTCAGTCGGATTTATTGTTCAGATCCGATAATTGTTTTAAACTTCTAAATTTGATTCATTCTTCGGATCAAATTATTTACAAACAGAATAGTGGAAAAGCTGGATCAAGATTTCATCAGAAACCACTCTTAACTAATTATTCTAGCGTATTGATATATAGTTTGGGTGATTCGAGTCGTTCCCATCATTCGAGACGATTCTAAATCATTTCTTTCATCCAACGAATCTCTTTTGTTTGAGATTTGTTAACCTGTTCGTCTTGGGTTGGCTTATTGTTCATGTCAACATGATAAATCTTTTTAAATATTGGGATGACCTATTGTTCGGGTCGTCATCGCGCAAACAGTAGAATGGCGGTCGTCCAAAGTTAAGTCAAAAGTTTCATATCTAATTATTCACACTTCATTTTCATAACGTTGTTGGAGGAAAATCTTTACTTCAACTGGTCAACGTGGGAGTGGCCCACGGATTTTCTTTCTGATCAACACGAGATATAAACTCGTGGTATCAAGAGAGGAATATATCTATTTTGGCACAATGGATGCCGGGTTGACTTTACAACCCACTAATTCCTAGCAAAACGAAATTGTGATACTTGAGACATAGTAGTGATCGTGCTATGGGGTATCACGGGTGTGCGGTACTTGAGACACGGTAGTTGATCGCGCCGTGGGGTATCGTAAAGGAGACAGACCAGTATCTTCTACTCTTAAATTCCAAATATGATTGTTTTGAGACATATGATTCGGTCAATCATTGGACTTTTAGTCCGTTAGAATAAATTGTAACACTTTGAGTTTTGTTGACACTGTTTTTCTTTTACCTCAATATTAGTGTTGGTAAGAGAGAGCTAGTCAGTGGATTTGCTGAGCACATAGTTGCTCACCCTTGTTGTTAATCATAATTTTACAGCTAGAGAGGAAAGAGGCGACTCATCCAGATACAAGGCTAAAGGGAAAGAAAAGATGCAGCAAGGCACCGACTTTGAGTAGCACCGTTATTTCAGAAAGGCTGCCAGGGGAGCTACACCTGAGATCATTATCTATCAATAAACGCTACATATTTAGCGGGTTGGTGTGTATTATGTAGTAATGATGTATAAGTCAGAGATAGAGTGATGCTTGGACTTGTGGGCTGGAACCACTACTTGATGTATGGATTATAATTACTATGTTATGTATTGTATTTTGGGTGGTACAGATGATTATGGATCGTGGCGTCCTGAGTCTCCTGATAGTGGATTTGGGGTCGTCACAGTTTTGGTATCAGAGCAGTAGTTATATTCTTAGGAAAACGTGAGATCCTAGGGATATAATACGACGATAGAGTTAAGACAGTGAGACGAATTTTCGATTACTTAGAGCTATAGCTCCACATATAGATTTCTATACCTTGATGAGTTTTAAGCTTATATATCTATATACACCTATACATGCTGCTAGATAGAACCTGTTATGATAGAATTTTATGTACTTATTTTTATGTACTTTTGTAGACGTCTTCATCATATTTCCATGCTATTCGAGACAGATCTCCTACTCTTATCGGGGAGATCATGAAGATCCTAGTTCAAAGTTAGACACTAAACCATCGAAAGAGTATATGATCATAAACAATGACCTTGAGGATTTTCCATTGGGATACTTGCACCTCCTTCCTATTAGGTGATAGGTTTAGTAGATTTACCTTCTTTTTGATGTGGGTATAGTGGATTTCCCTCTAGTAATTCATGACTAAGTTACCTTTATGGCAGAAAGCCAGTTTTAAGATGATTCTTTGAATTCTATTAATACATCCCTAGTTGATGTGATCCAGACTTTAAAAATATCATTGTCGGTTACTACTTTGGGATTTTAAAGAGATATGGATGTAGATTTTCGGATGATACCCCTATTGAACTTGTTCCATTCTTTTATAAGATGTCAGGATACCCGTTTTCCAGAATTGGACCAGCTCAAGGTACATGCACCATAGATGGACTCTAAGAGATACAACTATGTGTTCCGAAATTCGAAACTAAGCTATTGAGCGATTTCGTGACCGAAATTTGTAGTCGAAAGATGAAGCTTATAGGAGTTGAGATAGTCCTCCGACAATAAGTCTTTCGTACATATCCTCTTAAAGATTTTTCTTCCCTGATGAGCTGTTAGTGTTTACAAGTGACGTCTTCATTCTAGAATCAACGGTTGCGCTTTATTATCTAAGATGGTCGATAATTTTTATCATTTGAGTTCGCTCAGATGTTTTCATTCTACTTGAAAGGCATCTATATTGTTCAGAGTTCAAATTTATCTACCACTATCTACTTCAAAAATATAAGTTCTTTTCATAACTCTTCTTATATTTGACCCTTTTGTGATACTGAGATGAACAACCCTATAAATAGGGGATGACTGTTTGTCTGTGTGATAAGAAGTCTGGTGGGACGCCACCTATTTGTACTGTTGCTTCTTGTTAGAGTACTAAAGGCTGGCCACCTTGTGTACTATGACGATTGTCCTAATGACACATGCGACGGAACAAATGTTCAATGATCATTTTGATCTCTCAGTTAACCCCTTATAAAAGATTAGTGTTACCAAGAATTGATTATACCTATGTCATTGTTCAACATTTTCCATCTCTGAGTTATTTTGTTCAAGCTTCTTATGGATCATAAAAGGATTAAGTGCTTTAAAGTTGCGACAGTGTATACTGACATTTCAAAGTGATGATACTTCTTTTCCAGAAATGGGGAATTCAACAAATTAAGTTTGAGTAATGATCGTTAAAAAGGCAGAGACCATCCCACTAGCTCGTTTGTCATATCTTCAACACTCATACATAGTGTTTGATAGTTTGGTATTAAGGTCCTCTGAATTTAATTTGGATATGGAGCAATTGTCGGAATAACCCTTTTGAAGTGAGAAAATAAGCTATATTGGATAAACTTGTGATATGTTGCGTGATGATGTAGAGTAATTGTCCTTCATTTGGAAAAGGATAGAGTGCACAATCCATACTTTTCCTATATTCTAATTCTGAATATGGTATTTAAAGAATGGTTTGACTATAGAAGAGTTGAGATTCAATATTTAACATTTAATTTGATTGTGAGCCTTTTCTTATAGAAGTTTCAGGATGATTCCACGAATTAGTCTAGAACGACCTATCCCGAACCTATTAAAAAGACTAGTGCTGTTACGAAGGTTTCCATCTATCTGTTTGATTGATTCGGGAGCTTCAAGGTCTTTTCTATCAGAGAATTTTATGAACAAACTGGATATTCAGTCAGTACCATTAAGGGAAACTTTGGTTATAGAAGTAGCAAATCAGGAAACAGTTCCTATAGATCAGATATGTCCAGATTGTGGTACCGAGATTCAAGGACAACGATTCGACGCATATCTTCTTCCTTTTAAGCTAGGAAAATTTGATGTAATTCTTGGAATGGAATGGGAGATGATACGATTGAGTTATGCAGAGGTAATTAGAGATATGTTCATTGAACTCGTTGAGGGAACCACCGTAAGTAATTTTAAATACTTATCCGAACACCTGGTTAATACCCTCTACCTAACTTCTTTACCAGACTTCCAACTTATTCTTGTAAATAAAACTGTGGTTACAAGTATAGGTGGAAAGGATACCACCCAAGTGAAATATCTGAATGACCCCCCAAGCTTAACTTGAAGAGAACTAAGACAATACTTTGGATTAGCAATCAAAACCAGAAATAAGACCTTAACCATAAACCAAACTAAGGATGATACTTTAAAGTTGTTCTTTGAATATCCTTGGACATAAAAGATCTTTTGAGAAGGAGGTCATCTTATGTTGGGAAAACCCGTCATTATTAAGCTGTAAAATGTTATTGAGTTAAAAAGGACTATTGGTTTCGAGGAAACGTGAGCATTGTTTGGAGAGATGAAGAAAACTTGTGAGAATTTTAAGTTGAGTAAGTTGAGAATACCATCAACGCTACATATTATGTTAAAGAGGAAATCGAAACTGGTATAAGGCAAATGAGAACTATTCAAGGCACGATAATGATCTTGAGTTAGATTAATTGAGTAGCTTCTTGACAAGTCTTTTTCTAAGTATTTTGAAGAATCACATGAGGATCAAGTTTAACTATAGTAGGAGGAAATATTGGTTGTAGTATTCGAAACAAAGTGGATTGAACTCCTAAAATTGTTAATATCATGATGATATCAATGAAGACGGATTTAAATATTTTTACAGGGATCAACACCATAGTTGTAAATCGAGCTACTGTTCTAAAAGATATAAATTATTCAGCTTTGGTTTAGAGGACTGAAATAGAGATAAAGGGGAATATATCCCAAGAATTATAGTGCTGAGAAAAGGAAGCTCGAGAATATTTTGGGACAATTAGAAAAGAGATTCGTAATTAGAATATGACAAAAGAAGCTTTCTGAATAAAGGACAAGGAGAACATGAGAAATTAGAATTGCACAAATAGTTTGACCAAGTCAGATTCGAACACATTGAAAGAAAATAAGGTATACACAATGAAAGCGTCCAAGACCATATGACTATTGTTAATTGTTTAAATTGGGGGTAAGAATGACAATTAACTTGCGAAGAGAAGGAATAGTTTGCTTTACCTAAGGAAAGAATGGTGAGTTTGCAGGGAAAATACTATTATCCACTAAGAGAAACCCAATTATAAGATTAAATGTACCTTTAGAAAATCAATTTAGTGGACACGCTTATAGAATGACCCGGAGAGATGTTATCACGGATCTTAAGGTCGTTATAAGTGATACCCTTATAAAAATTGCGAAGGATTGTGTATATTTGATTTCTCTAAGAATTCTTGTGTCGACAAATTTCAGGAATAAGTTTAAAATGGAACATTTATCTTTCGAAGAGCCTGTTATGATGAAGAAACAAGTTAGACGATGATACATGTTGATAAGAAAAGTCTACATTGCTATATGGAAGTTTAAAGACAACAATTCTACCACGGAAATATTCTTTTAAGATATGAGAATTGGTGTAATATTAGGAATCAGGATGATTACCAAAAGTTTGATACGTAGATCATTCAATGACATATGGGTATAGGTTGAAAACACCAAGAGGTTAGAAGATAATAAACATAGATAGAAATAAGTCATTAAGTTTAAGAGGAGGTTTCAAGCCAATAGATTACTTTTCCAGGAATGTTCAATGAGTATGGCTCACATGGTAGATATAGAAAGGAAACTCCTAAAACCAACAAGGGTCACACTTGTAACTAGACTTGAAGATTGTTTTTCTGAAGAATTACCAAGAAAACCACCTGACGAAAAGATAGTGTACTATTGATCTTACTCCAGGACCCCACATATTTCTAAAATGCATTACAGAATGGCACCGGTTGAGAGACAGAGGAATTGGTAACACAATTGCAAGACTTATTAGATAAAGGCATACTTCGATCAAGTGTATCCCCGTGGGGAGCCCCAGTGTTGTTTGTGAAGAAGAAAGATGGATCTACGCGGTTATGTATTGATTACCGAGAGTTGATACGCTAACTACCAAAGAATTGGATATTTCCTATGAAGTTTAATTGATTCGTTTGATCAGTTAAAGGACTACATTTCAAGGATAAGATTGAGAATAAAGTATTACCAACCTAAGAGTAATCCTAATAATCTGCCAAAAAGGGCGCTTCGCTCTAGGGCGAACATTATGAGACCCTGGCGATGTCATTTGGATTGACTAACGCCCAATGATTTTACGGACTTTAAGAATTGAGTTTCAAAAGTATAGGGATATGTGTGTCATTGTCTTTATCAGAGAATATGTTGACTTACACGAAAACAAGGGAGGAACATGCAGAGTATTTAATGATAGTACCAGAGTTGTTGAGAATTGAAAGGTTGTATGCCGAATTCTCGGAGTGTGAATTATGGCTAAGGGATGTTTAGATTTAAGTCATGCGTTCAACAGTAAGGGAGTAATAGTAGACCCCTCTAATATTGAAGTAGTTTCAAATTGCCAGAGGCCAGATACCCTACCAAGATGAGAAACTGAATGAACTCGAAATTGTGAGAATGAGTTATAAGAGATTAAGAAAAGTATTGGTAGTTGCTCCTATGATAGCACTACCAAATGGAAAAAAGGATACTCTTATAATATATTATAACGAGTTGTATCAAAAATTAGATGGTGTGCCCATGCAACACAGAAAAGGTGATTGTGTGTAGTTCTGGACAATTGAAAGAATATAATATAAGGCACCATGCCACGACTTAAAACTGGGAACAATAGTTTCGCTTTGGAAATCTAGAGACACTATATGTATAATGAATAAGTGCGATATCTACACGGATCATAAGAGCATTGGATACATTTTCCCAGAAAGAGACTATCATGAGACAAAGAAGATAGCTAAAGCTAATAAAGGATTATAACTAGGAGATTCTTTATCACAAAGGAAAGGCCAATATGGTGGCCGACACTTTAAGCAGAAGAGAGAATAAGGATGCAAATTTCTTTGAAATGACTAATAAGAGAAAATGAAAGAATGAAGTTAAAGTTAAGTATATAAGAACAGACTATTTAGAAGTCCTGGCCGAGCTAGGACGAATCACGGAATAAAGACATGTCATAAAACGACACAACCGCGCTGAGAATGCAAAGAGGTAAGAAGTTTATAAGAAAAGTTATTGGCAATCAAATAGATAATTTGATGTAATCGATTTTATGATAAGATTAATAAGAGCCAAGATTTAGATTCAATATTAAGAAAGAGTTTTCAAAGGTGTTTGGCAATGAGTTCGAACGTGAGAGCTATATAGGATCCATAGACTGATAGACCAACCGAAAGAGGTTATTCAGATAATGAGTGTTACGATAAGCCTTGTGCCTGAGATTTGATAAGCTGTTGGATGCCAATGGATGATGAGCGTATAAAAAGTACAACTAGAATCGGATTACACAGAGTGCCTGATAGGGATCATAGACCCTAATGAGTAAGTATCGAGATTGAACCAGAGGGTTGGGAAGTCAACCTGAGAATTTGAGATTTCATTGGAGAAGTTCCAAAAAAAAAAAAAACGTAAGAACCAAACTAAACATGAGTACAATATAGATTTTAAAGGAATATAGATGATAAATTACCCCTTATTAAATTTCATGAGAACAAAGAGATGCACATGCGAAACCCTTGCGAAAGAAGATGTTGCTCATCCCTGTTTAGGGATGAAGTTAGCAAGCGGAAGATGCTTAGACCTGAATTGGTCCAACAGACAAAGTTGATCGTAGAAGGAAAGTTAATGTCCCACCTACTTGGACCATTCAGGAACCTTGAGGCGCATCGGGAAGATAGCTCATAAGCTAGTCTTACCCCAATCATACGTCAAGGACCCAGTGTGTTCCCTATACCAATGATTAAGAAAAACAACATGAACGTCAAACATATGGAAAAAGTTCGAGCGTGTTGATTTACAACCTGTAGAGATTATCGACCAAAATGAGTAAGTACTCCAGAACGAAGCCGTCAAGCTAATGAGAGCCTTGTAGAGACCACAATGTTGGAGAATGAACTTGAGAATTAAAAGATGAAGTTCTAAGAAAGAGTACCCAGTTGTTTTCGAACTGATTCTGGGACGGAATCCTTTTAAGGAGGGGAGGCTGTAATAACCCCAAATTTTGGACATAATTAAAACTTTGATGAATAGTGAAATTTGATGAATAGTAAAATCTTGATGAATAGTAAATTTCTGAACCGAAAAAGATTTTCACACGACACTATGTACGAGTCCATATTTGAAACTTCTGAAGATGTATTAGTGACCCCGGATGAAAATAAGTATATGCAAAGATCGTCGGAATCGACATTCGAGGACTTTCATTTTCCCCCGAAAAATCCGCTGAAGGCTTAGGGGACTGGAATTTGGATGTTTAATTAAAAGAATTGAAAGACAGAGCCACACAAGGATGTAAATAGAAGGTTATGATTAAGGATAAAAGCCTCGAAGAGAACTAGATACATTGTCTTGATAAAACAGAAGCAGAACCATTGAGAACGTTTAACCGAAATAAGTGATATCTGATCAACGAGACACGAATCGATTTAAATACGAGATTTGATGAATAGTGATCCAACATGAGAACCCTATGAATGTGGATTTTATGAGGGATAATAATATTTAAGGAATTAAGGATTCGTCGGAACAAAAGAATGGTAGATTCTGGATTTAAGATGATTAAAGCGGTCTAAGACGGTCCAAAGTGAATAGTAAAATTTTCGGGCTCTGAATGGAATGAAACTTCAAAGGCAACCTTGTTTAAATAATTAATAAACAAATGTGAAGTCGTAAATTGGATACGAGATAAAGAACTCGAGAAAGTTAGAGGAAAACGAAACAAACGAGTAAACGAAATGTTTATGTCACCAAAGAGGAAGCTTCTTGTGAAAGCCACATTAAAGCAAGGGGCAAGCTAGTCTTTTGCACTAAAGGACCAGCCATTAAGTGTGTAGGAGAAGCCAAGACTTTGACTTAAGATATTTTGCAAAGACAAGGAGAAAAGAAGCAAAATTCTCTCCTTGAAGAAGAAAACCCGAGAGGAAATGAGGATGAAAATGGTAGAGAAAGAATTGATCATAACTTGAGTTTCCCTTAGCGGTTTTTGGTGTTCCACCACTCAAATCAAAGCTCTCGAGAAGCCCGACGTAACCATGGTAAGCACTCTCCTCACCCTTGTGATTTAGACAGTCGATTTTAGTGATTAAGGAAGATGATGAATAGTAACTTCTTGATTTTTGATTTTTGTTTCCATGAGATTAAGTTTTATAAGGATCATCCAAGCACCCCCAAGCCTAGTTAAGCCATTGTTGACCCTTGTGAAGCTTCAAAGAAGGTATATTACCTCTGCCCTCTTAATATGTATGAGTTTTCATGCTTGGATTTAAAGATATAGTCCTTTTGCATGTGTTAATGGTGAATAAATGTATTAAGTGGTTAATTTTGGATGGATGGTCCATACATATGAGTTTTGATTATGTTGGAGACCTTGAGCTATCTTAGATGATGAAAATTTTGATCTTGTTGATTGGGAGTTGTTTGGTTTGATGTTGAGGTTGATTATAAATTTTGGAATCGTTAAAACATAGCCGTTATAATGCCCGATTTTCGCAAACCCTAAAGAAACTAAAGGTCCCCGAGTACTTAAATGCTGAACCACTTCACCACTGCCTAGGTAAAGAAAGATAAGAGTTTGTAGATCGTGTGGGTTCAAGAATCACGTGATTTAGATTTACGGTTTAAGAGATATGCACGTTTTAGTAAAGGCGATCGTTTTCGTAAAAGTCGTTTAAGTCGCTCGGTTCCATGAGACTAAACCCTTGGTTAAAAGTTGAATAAAATTAAGATATTTGGACCTTACATATATTTAAGGTTAGTAAAGATCCCTGCCAAGTTTCATGAGTAAAATCACATTTTTCGATTTTATAAAAAATTCGACGCCGAGGTATAAAAATGAGAAGTTACTTAAAACGCTAACTTAGAACGAAACTTCGACACAAGAACGATGAAACATTGTATGGACTTCGACCATGGATAGAACTTACGAGTACGTAGTAACCGATAAGTTTGAATTATGAGTTGACTTTGGGTGGTCATTTTATAAGTGATTAAAATTCATTAAGTGACTTATGTTAGAGTTAGGACAGTGTGGAACTGATTTAATGTATGATCTTTGTTTATAGATTCCCGGACACACTCTGAGCATATCCACACCCTCGGAAACCAAGGCAAGTTCTTTCTGACCCTCACTCCTACTGCATTATTTTGAGGAATATTTATTTCTCAAGTTTGATTTATTTATTCTTTTCTGGAATATTTATTTTGATAATTCTATCAGTTGATCCGGAGAAATATTATACTTTCTGATATTGAGACATACTAAAAATATTCCTCGTCCTTAAAGCGTATTCCATTGAATTTCCTGGGCATCTTACTTGTTCAAGATGACCTTAACGGCCATTCAGTTATAGCTACTCTCCTATATCGAGGTAGTTAAAATTTATTTAATTCAGTCGGATTTATTGTTCAGATCCGATAATTGTTTTAAACTTTTAAATTTGATTCATTCTTCGGATCAAATTATTTACAAACAGAATAGTGGAAAAGCTGGATCAAGATTTCATCAGAAACCACTCTTAACTAATTATTCTAGCGTATTGATATATAGTTTGGGTGATTCGAGTCATTCCCATCATTCGAGACGATTCTAAATCATTTATTTCATCCAACGAATCTCTTTGTTCGAGATTTGTTAACCTGTTCGTCTTGGGTTGGCATATTGTTCATGTCAACATGAGAAATCTTTTTAAATATTGGGATGACCTATTGTTCGGGTCGTCATCGCGCAAACAGTAGAATGGCGGTCGGCCAGAGTTAAGTCAAAAGTTTCATATCTAATTATTCACACTTCATTCTCATAACGTTGTTGGAGGAAAATCTTTACTTCAACTGGTCAATGTGGGAGTGGCCGACAGATTTTCTTTCTGATCAACACGATATATAAACTCGTGGTATCAAGAGAGGAATATATCTATTTTGGCACAATGGATGCCGGGTTGACTTTACAACCCACTAATTGCTAGCAAAACGAAATTGTGATACTTGAGACATAGTAGTGATCGTGCTATGGGGTATCACGGGTGTGCGGTACTTGAGACACGGTAGTTGATCGCGCCGTGGGGTATCGTAAAGGAGACAGACCAGTATCTTCTACTCTCAAATTCCAAATGTGATTGTTTTGAGACATTTGATTCGGTCAATCATTGGACTTTTAGTCCGTTAGAATAAATTGTAACACTTTGAGTTTTGTTGACACTGTTTTTCTTTTACCTCAATATTAGTGTTGGTAAGAGAGAGCTAGTCAGTGGATTTGCTGAGCACATAGTTGCTCACCCTTGTTGCTAATCATATTTTTACAGCTAGAGTGGAAAGAGGCGACTCATCCAGATACAAGGCTAAAGGGAAAGAAAAGATGCAGCAAGGCACCGACTTTGAGTAGCACCGTTATTTCAGAAAGGTTGCCAGGGGAGCTACACCTGAGATCATTATCTATCAATAAACGCTACATATTTAGCGGTTTGGTGTGTATTATGTAGTAATGATGTATAAGTCAGAGATAGAGTGATGCTTGGACTTGTGGGCTAGAACCACTACTTGATGTATGGATTATAATTACTATGTTATGTATTATATTTTGGGTGGTACAGATGATTATGGACCGTGGCGTCCTGAGTCTCCTGATAGTGGATTTGGGGTCGTCACATAAGAACTATTGCACGTTGTAAATCTGATGATGAAATGTTGCCAAAAATATGATTTAAACAAAACTTCGATAAAAAATTAAAATAAATAATTTTTTTCTTCAAAAGGAATTGTTGTTGAAAAAATTATCTAATTAAATATTTTAAATTTAATGGTTTGTTATTAGAGTCGATAATGTCATTTTAATGAAAATAAAATATTTTTTAATAATTTAAAAGACTAAAATATTATTAAAAGTAATAATTTGAATAAAAAAACTATTTTACAAGAAATGTAAAAAAATTTGGAAAAATATTTTAATTTTAATTTTACAAAATTAGAAGGTCATTGTTGGAGTGAATTAGAATATCTATACAAAAATAATATTTTGGTACTAAATTTGAAATTGACCAAATTTAAATAAAAAGAATTTAATGAATTTTTTCTATATTTTTCTATTTGGTGAAAAAGTTAAACAAACACAAAATTAAACAAAACATCACTCATTTCATTCTTACCAAACATTTCTCTATTACATTCTCTAAAATCTAAACACACACGCTCAAAATTGCCCCCACTCACTTTCAAACACATCGTCGGTGCTCACTCTCAACATCACTTTCTCTCACTCTCAAACACATTAATTTGGAGTTTCTTCCGATTTGGGTTTTTATTTTTCGATTCAATTAGGATTTCAGTTGCTTCCGATTTCAATTGAGGATTTACACATTGTCCTCAATTTCAGCTTGTATATATAATTTTGAGAAAAATTCCCTAAGTATATACTTAGGGAGTTATATGAGTACGTAATGTATTTTAATGAGAAAATTGTAAATATTTGATCAAGTTATAAAACAATAATGTAATTACAATACTCTCGTGCATTCACATTAGAAATCTCTTTGTACTCTACTTAGTAAGAGTATTAAGCCCATAATTTTTTTGTTAAACCATTAGTAAATTAAAGATTATTTTGTAAGTTTTGCTTTGATTGTAAAATCATTCAAATAATTTATATAATTTTATTCTCATGTTAATTATATTTTGTATTAACATAGATTTTTATTAGATAAATTTTAAAATTTTATTGGAAAATTAAAGAATTTTTAAATTTAAAAAATTTCGAGAAAAGAAATAATCAAATTTGAGTTAAAGGTAATAAAACAATATTTTTAATTAAATTTGGAGGGACACTTTACAAATTTGACTCTATGTTGATTTCAACATATTTATTGTGGCTTTTCTTAATGTATTTGTTTTCATATTATAACCAACATGTTTGTAACTCTTTTCTTGCTTCTATTTGCTTTGTTTTAGTTTATTTTTTTCATTATTATTTTGTTTAATTCTCAATGTACAGGGTTATGTGTGTGTGCACCACTGGTTTTTTCTGATTTTTTGGTTGGGTTTTAAGTTTTGAATTTACTGAATTAATATTTGCTTTCTTCGTTTTCTTTTTAAAATTATGATTTGGTCATGACTTTAGTTATAATTATGGATTTTTAACTTGGTTGTTCTTTGCTTTGACTTTGTATTTTTTTGTTAGTAATTTGTTGAGAAAAATTATGAGGTCTTTCTTTGTATGCATGCATTATAAGTAAAAGCACTTGAGAAAGACCAAATTATAATTATCAATAAAAGCACTTGAGATGACATTTTTTATTTACAATCGAATTTTCAGGAACACCAATAAATATATAAAAACCAATCTTATTTAAAATTTAATTAAACAAATATTACCTTTTTTCTCCACTAACTTAGATCCTAATTAAGTTTTAATCTATTTTTCTAGAGTTTTTCACTATTTTAATTCAATTTGAATTTTTAGCAAAGACAATAAATATATAAAAGTCAATCATATTTAAAATTAAATTAAACAAAATTAACTTCTATTTTCAACTAAATTAAATCTTATTTAAGTTCCAATCTATTTTTATAGAGTTTCACAATTTTAATTTAATAAAATTAAATTATTTTACTTAGATTCGAATTTATATGAAAGACAATAAATCTTTATGTATATAAAGGAAAACCCCCAAGAGCACTCAGATCGTCCGAAAAATATTTATCTATTTTTCTAGAGCTCCTCAACTTAAATTCTATAAAATTAAATTTCCTTATTTGCATTCAAATTTTTACGGAAGACATTCCTTAATTACACTAAAATTTTCAGGAAAGCCAATAAATATATAAAAGTCAATCCTATTTAAAATCAGAGAATGACATGATTATATATGTTTACATGAAGAACCTTTTATAATATTATAATGATGCAAATGTAGGCACTAAAAAGATTTTTTATAACGTTTAAGAATATTTAAGAAATTATAATTTTGTGATATTACAAATAGTTGAACTTTGAAGTCGTGGTTAATACTTAATTTATTATTGCTTAATTTTAGTATTTTTTTTACTTTATATGTATTCAGTGCAATGGACGTCGGCTCAAGAAAGTATGAGACAAAATCGACAAATAAAGTTTAAGAGTATTTAAGAAATTTGTAATTTTTGTTATGATACTATTAGTTGAAGTTTGAAGCGGTGGTTAATACTTAAATTTTATTATTGCATATATTTTCAGTATTTTTTTATTTATATATATTTATATATACTGGGTTTAAGGGTCGAAAGGTACGAATTTCATACCTCGGGGGCTAAAACGTACACTTTTGAAAGACAGGGGCTGATGGGTATATGGGAGTAAACCTCAGGGGCTAAAAGGTCATTAAGCCTAATTTTTTTGTTAAACCATTAGTAAATTAAAGATTATTTTGTAAGTTTTGTTTTGATTGCAAAATCATTCAAATAATTTATATAATTTTATTCTCATATTAATTATATTTTGTATTAACATAGATTTTTATTTTTAATTAAATTTGGAGGGGCACTTTACAAATTTGACTCTATGTTGAGTTCGAAAAATCAAATTTGGACTCTGAAAATGGTTTTTATTTTAGTTCTGGTTTAACAATTATAATCCAACAGAAAATACTCTAAAACATAAAAATCTTTATGATATGGTGATGCACCAAATGGATAGTATGCGTAGAAGAATAAAGCACTTAATTTCATGAACGGACTAATAAGAAGAAACTGAACTGATAAAAACCATCACTTAAGCAATGTTCCAAAGTTACTGTTGTGCACATTGGACCCTTTGCGCCCCGCCGTGCATATCCTCATCATCCGCCTCCTGCTCTGCCTGAGCCTTCTTTCTGCGCATTTCTTCTTCGATATTGACATCATGTAATGTAGTCTCTTCACACTCGTCCATCTCTTTCGGTGTCATCTTCACCACTGGTCGTGGTGGTAGAATGGCCTCCAGCGCCTTGACTTGCTCTGGATTTAATGAATCCGGGAAGTCAACAGTGAAGTGAACATAAAGAGTTCCCTTCATAAATGGCCTCTGGTGCATTGGCATACCCTCATCACCAATACCTTTATATTGATCAGGCTTGATTACTTCTCCTGGGTTCGATTTAATAAGCAGAGATCTGCCATCTAGATGAGTCAATACAAACTGAAAGCCACACAAAGCTTCTGTAAGCGACAATTTGTGCTCTACAAATAAGTCATCACCCTTTCTCTTAAATTTGGGGTGCTCCTTTTGCTGTATGACAAAAACAGTATCTCCAGTGACCGTGTCAGGCGCTTCATCAGCTTCTCCTGTCAATGTAATCTTCTGCCCATTCTGCATACCCTTTTCCACGACTACGTCCAACACCTTTTTCTCTTGAACAACCTTCTCACCTTTGCACTGAGTGCACCGGTCCCTATTGCTTATGCTCTCTCCTGTTCCTTTGCATTCATTGCAAGGTTGCTGCATTTGCTGAATCATTGAGGGTCCAAGATGTCTAATCGAAATCTTCATGCCAGACCCTTGACAACCAGAACATGTCATTGATGCTCCGGACTTAGATCCCTTGCCTTTGCACTTCTTGCAAAGCACATTGCGGCCTAGTGAGAGTTTCTTCGACGTTCCATTGTACAAATCTTCTAGTGAGACCTTAAGAGGATGAATAACATCTTCTCCTCTCCTTTGCCTATGTACCCTACTGCTACCACCACCAAAGAAAGACTGGAAGATGTCAAACGGGTCATGCCCACCCCCACCACCACTGCCCATTCCTTTCTTGAGTGCATCTTCACCATATTGGTCATATATCTCACGTTTCTCAGGGTCACTCAGAACCTCATAAGCTTGTGCAAGTTCCTTAAATTTTTCAGGATCACCACCCTTATCAGGATGATTCATCATAGCAGCTTTTCTATAAGCCTTCTTGAGATTATCTTGAGAAGCAGTCTTGGGAACGCCCAACACCTCATAGTACTTTGTATTATCACTCTTCTTTGGTGCCCTTCCAAACATCTTTTCTTAAAGCCTCAGATATTTTATTTCAGGATTTCGCAGAAACTCAAGTCAAATTTATTTGCTGAGCGAGGTTCTGCAAAAACTGCGCAATGAAATAAAGTAGATCGGAATTGATTTATATATATAGGCAAGGGGGGTCAAGTGTCTTTGAATAGTAATAGGAAAACAATGTATGTATTTTGAGAATGGGAAAAGGATTTTTTGGTGGACGGCTCATTTTTTTATTTTAATTTTGGGACTACTTATCATAAAAATCTATGTCTGTATGATTTTTTTTTTTTGAAAAAAAAAAGAATCAATTCATTAATCAAAAGTCATACGGCATCTACAAATACAATCGAAATTGGATAGACGCTTAAAGATATCACTGTTGAATCCTTCCTTTCTAGAGAGGCAACCAAATGATTTGAAGATGATTTGAAAGTATGTACTTATTTTCACCCGACTGTTCTGTGCAATCGATCATAGATGTGATCCCATAATAACCTTCATCCCTGAATCAAACCCATGAAAATCTTGTTGATCTATAACCTCGGCCATGGAGAACACCAAAACATAACAAAACAAAAAACCAAACTCTCACAAGGAGAGACTAACAAAACCCAAATAAATTGGGAAAACAAGAAAACAAAAAATAAAGGGATTGGGGCTTCCCACCGGTGAAAAACCGATGAAAGCCCCCTCAAAAATCTTTAACGGAGGCTAGGGTTTGAGAGAGAGAAAAATATGTCTCTATGATTTATTAATTTTAACGAGTTTAATTATTTTACAAACTTATTCTAATTAATAAATTTATCTCAGTTTTAATATAAACTAGTTTACTAAGCCGTGTTTCGCAGTGGTTTTATAATATTTTATAATTTTTAAAATAAATATATTATAAATTACTGTATGTTTTCAAAAAATTAAACAATTATATTTCTAATATAACTCATATTTCTAATATAATATTATGATTCTACGGTTTCTTTGAGATTTTTCTTTCCGTCTTAGTGAAATTCTAAATAAATATAGAAAAAGATAATCGTTTAAGATTTTCATTCTTTTGATATCATCTCAAATATTATTATACTAGCTTATAGCCCATGCGATGCACGGTTACTTAAATTTTATTTATAATTATTTTGTTTATAATTATATTTTTATTACCCATGCAACATACAATTGTTTTTTTAATATTTATAATTATATTTATTTATGAATATTTTAATATTTAAAAGTTATTAAATTATTGTTAAAAAAGATTTAGGCAAAAAAGTTATAGTTAAAAATTTGATATTTATTATATTTTACACCCTCAATTTAATATTTGTTTATATTGAGTTATAAAAATTAGATTTTGCCAATTTTATAGTCCACATGAAATTCACAAAATAATCTTTAATTTAGTTGTGGTTTAATAGTTCTTTTTCAATTAAAAACTATTCTAAAACTAAAAAGAGAATAAAGTGACGAAATTTAATGTTGAGAATTCTATTCGATTTAGCAAATCTACTTATATGTAGTTTAGATTATTAGAATACCCTTTTATTAACCAAATACAGTTTTTAATGTTAAATCTAACGGTTTTCACTTATCTATTTAACATTAAACAATTTTTATTATTTTGGTATTAAATGAATTTCCTTATTTAATTACAACTATTTTTATGTTTTGACTTTTTAGAAAATCCAATCCTAATATAATATTTTTTAACTTATATCATTTTTAGATAATAACTTCTTTTTATATGATATAATCTTGATTATGTACTTTTAAAAGTATCGGATCTAACGGTTGAGAATGTTTTGGCGGTATTTAGGACCAAACTACCATGATAACATCATTAATTTTTCTTAATTTTTTTTTAATTTATAATTTTTTTAAATATTTATTGCTAAAATATAATATACTCATTTTGTAATATGTTAAAGATGCGGAAACTTTGAACTTTTGAGAAAATAAATTATCAATTAAAATATAATTTTTTTGTAATAGTTTTTCTTTTAAAGTAGTACACCGTGATCAAAATTCTGTATAAATTTCATTTTTTATAGTATATCCTGTAAATATCTATGTTATTATATTAAAAGACTAAATAATGAAAGCTTCCTTAAGTTTGGTCGCTTTGTTTGATCACTCAATCTTTGAATCTTTCAAATTAAATTGTTGAAAATATCTAACAGTAAAATTATCATGTAGAATGATCTAAGGTTTGAATCTACCAACAACATATTAAAATTTATAGTTTTTTTTGAAAAATAAGAATTTTTTTTTCATTTTTTCTTGGAGACATATGTTATTTGATAATATTTTTTGTAAAGTACGATTTTTCAGAAAAGTACTATACTAATTGATTTACAAACTTTTAAAATTTCGAATTTAATAATTTACAATGTATATATGTTTAAAAAGTTTGGCCTCTTCTGTAGTTGAGTCTAAAATTTCAAAATAAGGTGTTTTTTAATGTGAATATAGTTCTGCTAACAATGAAATTAGGTCTCTATGAGTTCTTATAAAACAAAATCACCATTTACGTATAATTTATTATTTAATAATATTTGATTAGTTATGATATAAAACTTAATAAAATAGGATTAAAAATATGCACAATTTTATAAAATGTAATCCTCGTATTATTATATTCTTTGTTGATTTGAATTTTTCTTAGATTGATTTTAATTTTTGAACATAGATTTCTAAATTTAAAATAGTTAGAAAAAAGTAATTAAATTGGTGTTAAAATAATGATGACATAATAATTATTATTAGAATTTAAATATTCACTTTATTAATTTGCGCTTTATCTTGTGTTTTAAAAATCAGATTTTGACGATTTTACACCCCACATGAAGATAACTAAATTATATTTAATTAAAAGATCGTTTAACAATTTTTATCTAGGTGGAATTGTTCATGGAAGAGAAAAGAAAGTCACGAATATTTTACATGGAGAATTCTATTCAATATAGAAAACTTATTTATATTTGGTATATTTGGTTTAAATTATCAAAATACACCTTTTAGAATTTAAATATAATCCTATTATTAATAAAATAAACTTTTTTAATATTTGATCTAACGATTTTCATTGATCTAGTTAAGATCTAGTGGTCCTTATTAATTTGGTCGTCTACGACCAAAATTTGGGATAAGATCCCTATTATGATTATTATATATAAGATTTAATATAATAAGGATATCAAGTATATACTGATATAAGTATCTTACTAACTGCTTTTACTTTTAATGTTTCGGTTTTATTTACGGTGTAAATAAAATTTTAAAATACATTATTACTTAAAAATTATTAAATAGAATAAAAATTATGTTATGATTATATAAAATTTTATTCTCATATTATTATATTCTTTATCGATTTGAATTTGTTCTTAATTAATTTTGATACTTTATTGAAAGAAACATAAAATTTCTATATTTAAAAGAATTAGTGGAAAAATAAATAAATTGGTGTTACAATAATAAAAAAAATATTTATTAAAATTTAGATACTCACTTTAATATTTGGGTTCTATCCTGAGTTTTAGAAATTGAATTTTGACGATTTTACAACTCATGCGAAACTAACGAAATTATCTTTAATTTAATAATGGTTTAATAATTATTATCTAACTTGACCAGTTGACCTACCCATAAAATAAACTGAAAAGAAAAGATGGTTAAGAAGTTTTACACAAAGAATTTAATTCAATATAGAAAACCAATTTATAATTGGTTTAAATTATCAAAGCACACTTCTTAGTATTTAAATATAATTCTACCTTTAATCAAATACACATTTTAATATAAGTATTATATTCAAAATTATCGTTTATGAATATGAATACCTCAACATTTTAATAATATTTTGATATTATCCTTTTATGTTTGTTATATGTAAAATAATATAATTATAATTTGGATTAATCGAATTGTTATGTTCCTTTAGAAAAAAAAAGTGTTTAAATTTATTCATGTACATGAGTTCTCCTAAGTCTCTTATAACGTAGGGTATCATTGTAATCGATATGAATTTTTATCTTGATTTTTGGTTTAACAATTATTATCTAACTGGAACTATACATAAAATCAAGAGAAAAGATATTTAAGAATTTTTACATAGAAAAAATTTAAATTATCAAAATACACTTTTTTAGTATTTAAATATAATTCTATTATTAATCGGATACATTTTTTAATATTAGATCTAACAATTTTCATCGATCTATTTAAGATCTAACTATAATTATTAATTTGGTCGTATACTGATCGTACACGGACCATATCGATTTTAATTTTTTCTTAAATTGATTTTAATATTTTATTGAAATAAACATAGAATTTATAAATTTAAAAGAATTAGGAAAAAAAAAATTAAATTGGTGCTACAATAATAAAAAAATATTTATTAAAATTTAGATAATAACTTTACTGTTTGGGCTCTATGTTGAGTTTTAGACAACAGATTTTAACGATTTTACAGCCCACGCAAAGCTTACAAAATTATCTTTAATTTAATGATGGTTTAATAATTATTATCAAACTGGAACTATCCAGAAAATAAAGAGAAAAGATAATTACAAATTTTTACATAAAGATTTCTATTCAATATAGAAAACCCATTTATAATAGGTTTAAATTATCAAAATACACCTTTTAGTATTTAAATACTATCCTATTATTAATCAAATACAATTTTTAATATTATATCTGACGGTCCTCATCGATTTGAATATTTATAGTTTTATAATCCAACGGATCGTATAATTTTGGTAGTACAGAGACCAACCAAAGTTTTGGATAAGATCTCCCTTACGCTTATTATATACTAGCTTAAAACTCGTGCGATGTACGGATTATTATTAATAATTATTATTTATGTTTTAATATTCTATTAATCTGCATTTGCTAAAAAAAATAAGTAGGCGTGTTAAACTTTTTTAAATAATTAAAAGTATTAAAAGAGATTTTAAAATAAATTAATAACTGTTTCCCGTGATATTTTTGGAAAAGAAAAATAGAAAAAGTAACATGTTTTAGCTGAAAAGGTAAGTACCCGTAATTCAAAGTATTTAAATAGGCTTCACAATAAATAAGTAAGGATTTGTCAGGAATATTTTTGGAAAATGAGGGATTTAGTAAAGAAAAATCAGAAATAGTAACATGTTTTAGTTGAAAAAGGTAATTGCCCGTGATTTTTTTAGAAAAAGAGAAGATTTTGTTAGAAAAAATAATGTATTTTAGCTAAAAAGGTAGTTGGTTATAAAAAATGTTATTATTTAATAATTATTATTTTAGAAAATGAAAAAATAGAAAAAGTAACATAATGAAAAGTATTAAAATAGATTTTAAAATAAATAAGTAAGAGTTTGCCCGTGATATTTTTGGAAAATGAGGGGTTTTAGTAAGGAAAAATAGAAATAGTAGCATGTTTTTGTTAAAAAAGATAATCGCCCGTATTTTTTTTAGAAAAAGAGAGGATTTTGTAATGAGGGGTTTTAGTAATGTATTTTAGCTGAAAATGTAATTGGTTATAAATAATGTTATTATTTAGTGATAGTTTTTAAAAAAAAATATATGTAAGGGTAATTTCCCCTGATTTTTTTAGAAAAAAATAGTAATATAATTTAATTGAAAGGATAACTGATTATAATAATTAAATAAACAATTAAATAAGGCAAATATCGTATCAAAAAACAGGTACAAAAAAACAGGTACCAAAACTTTCAATGTTTCGTCTTTGATAATATAATATAGATAGATGGATATATTCATAATATTAGTATTTTATGCTACTAAATGTAATAACCCGTTATATTTTTGAGGTTTTAGTTAAGAGAAATATTAGTTACAAAATATAAAAAAGAATGTACGTTTTGGGAAAAAAAACTAATCGGTTAGTCATTAATAATTATAATATTATAATTTTATTTTATTAAATAGAACTATTCGTGATATTTTTGGAGAATCAGAGGTTTTATTTAGGAAAAATAGAAAGGTAGAAATTTTAGTTAGAAAATATAAAAAAAAAGAATATACACTTTGGCTAAAAATGGTAATGAGTTATTTATTAGCAATTATAACCTTATTATGTTATTTTATTAAATGAAACTGCCGGTGATATTTTTGGAAAATGAGATGTTTTAGTTTGGAAAAATAGAAATGATATTCTATATACTAATTTTAATATTTTATCTAACGGTTCTCAATGATTTCATCAAAAATATCTAACGGCCATGAATGGAGTGACCAGACTACAAAAACTTTCATGACCAGACTACAAAACTTTTAATGTTTCGTCTTTAATATAATAGTATAGATTTATCACTAATGTTATCTTTCTAAAAATTTAATTCTTATTTTAAAATACATAATACAATATCAATATTAAATTCTAGAATAATATACACTCCTCTTATTTGAATACCCTTTTGTTAAATATGTTCACTACCAATAAGCCGCTCTATTATTGCTACCAAATCTAACAAATAACTCATTAAATAATTAATTGTAAAAATTGTAAACTTCAGTTTAATATTTTTAAAGATTAATTTAATTAATGTAAAAAACTTGTATTATTTTATAAATATATTATCTTCTATATAATTTAAAAGGTAAAACATAAAAGACTTGATTTTAAATATATAAAATATATAGATAATTTAAAAGCGGTTTTTTTACAAAAAATTATGAAACATAATTTTTGATAGTTTATATGTATTGTGAGCTGCTCTCTCATTAAACATAAGTTATTATTATTTTTACAAACGGTGAAGTTAGAGTCATGTGTTTAATTTCCCGCTTAGCAAGACTTTAGTTAAAAATAGTATTTTTTATCTTACTGATGCTAGTTAGTTTAAAACATTTTATATGTGTGTATTTAGTTGTGAAAGTATTTTTTTTTGTAGGTAACAAAAAAAATTCAATATGAATAATGATCGAGGTTGGATGTATCAAAGGAAAGTTAAAGGATACTTAAATCCGGCTTTTGTAAAGGGGTTAGAAAATTTTATACAACATGTTATATCTCTACCATCATCCTTCAACAGGACAAACATTCAATGTCCGTGTTCGAAGTGTAGGCATATCGCTGGATTCTGGGATGACGGTAAAACTACACTTATTGAAGAATGGGTTTGTAAGTGATTATTATGTATGGAGTCGACATGGAGAGTCATATATTGGTGGATAAAGTGGTGAAAAGTCCTCCCCTATTACTCTAATACCCAAGATAGAACAGATGAGGACAACCTAATGTACAACATGGTGATGAATGTTGCTAGTCCAAGTTTTGATCCAGAGATTCCAAATGCAGAAACGAAGAAGTTGTATGATATTTTAAAATCATCTGAGAGAAAGTTATATGAAGGATGTGAAACTTCTCAGTTGTTTGCCATGGCTCAGATGTTGAGTTTTAAAGCGGACCATCATTTGTCAGAGGCATGTTATGATCAGACATCTCAATTCATCAACGACATCTTGCCTCAAGATAATACATTCTTGATAGCTTTTCCAGTACGAAGAAGTACACGGAAGATTTGGGACTTCCTTATGAGCAAATTGATTATTGTGTTAATGGATATATGATATATTGGGGTGAAGACATCAACATGGAGTCGTGTAAATTTTGTTCACAGGCAAGATACAAAGAAAGACATAACAGATCCAAGAAGGAGAAAAAGAAAGTGCCTGTTAAAAGGATGATCTATTTTCCATTGGCACCGAGATTGCAAAGGTTGTATGCTTCACCTACAACTACAACCCATATGAGATGGCATGCCGAACATTATCAAGAAGAAGGTCTGATGCGCCACTGTTCAGACTCAGAGGAATGGAAACAATTTGATAGAGCACATCCCTCATTTGCCTCAGAGACGAGAAATGTTAGACTGGGACTTTTTGCACATTTGGTGAAACAGGTAGGCCATATTCTTCTTGGCCAATTATAGTGACTCCATATAATTTGCCTCCGTGGATGTGTTCAAAAGAACAATACTTGTTTCCATCTGTACTTGTGCCTGGCCCAAAAAATCCAAAACAGAGGATAGATGTTTTCCTTCAACCATTGATTGCTGAGTTAAAAATGTTATAGGAAGTTGGTGTGGAGACTTGGGAATATTCTTTAAACAGAATTTTCGTATGCGAGCTGCGTTGATGTGGACTATCAATGACTTCCATGCTTATTCAATGTTGTCTGGACGGAAAACTGCTGGTCATTTAGCTTGTCCTCATTGTGCTCGTGATCATGATGCTTATAATCTTTCACATGGTGGAAAGACTACATGGTTTGATAACCATCGAAAGTTTTTACCTGCTAATCATCCATTTTGAAAGAATAAAAACTGGTTCACCAAGGGAAAGAGATAGTGACTAAATCTCCCCCACCGGTGCGAACAGGTGAAGATGTCTATCATGAAATTGAGTCACTTGGTTTGATGAAAGTTACTGAGTTGGGAAGTGATGAGCACAATGCTAGAGTCATTAAATCTTACAACTGCGGATGGAAAAAAAGAAGCATCTTTTGGGATTTACCATATTGGAGGACATTATCAATTAGACATAATCTTGATGTTATGCATGTCGAGAAAAATGTCTTTGAAAATATCTTCAACACTATCATGGCCATTGAAGGAAAACCCAAAGATAATTCAAAGGCAAGAGAAGATATTGCAATGATTTGTCGAAGACCCGAGTTAGCAAAAGATGAGTCAACACAAAAGTATCCAAAAGCATGTTATAGCTTGGATAAAAAGGAAAAAGAAAAAGTGTGTACATGGTTGAAAGAGCTGAAAAGTCATGATTGTCACGTGTTTATGCAACGACTTCTTCTGATTGCTTTTCTGTAATTTCTTCCGAATAATGTTTGGGAGGCTGTGACAAAATTAAGTCTTTTCTTTAGAGATCTCACTTCCACTACTTTGAAGGTAAGTGATATGCGTAGACTTGAAGAACAAATTCCTGTTATACTTTGCAAGTTAGAGCGCATATTTCCACCGTCATTGTTCGACTTCATGGAACATCTTTCAGTTCATTTGCCATATGAAGCACGTATTGCAGGTCATGTACAGTATCTTTGGATGTACGCTTTCGAAAGGTTTTTGCGTCACTTGAAGAATAATGTGAAAAATAAATCACGGGTTGAAGGATCAATATGCAATGCGTTTTTGGTTGAGGAAGCTTCCACTTTTTGCTCACACTACTTTGGGAAAAATGTTCAGACAAAACATAGAAAAGTTCCCAGAAATGATTCTAGTGGAGGTGGGCAGAGTTTTGGGGGTAACATTTCTATATTTTCTCATCCTGGACGTTCACATGGGAGTGTTAGTACTCGTTATCTTGATGATCGAGAATATATGGCAGCTCACAACTATATCTTGTTTAACTGTCCAGAAGTTGCACCATATATCGAGTAGGTTTATTTTGTCATAATCACGAACTTAATTATCCAATTAATGAATTATAGTCCTGTTAATTGATCATCTCTTTTGTGTTATCAGGATTTTCATAAATCGACTTCGGGAGCACAATCCACACATTACTAGTGTTGAAGTTGATCAGAGCCTAGAAAGTGATTTTGCCATGTGGTTTAAACACTATGTAAGTTGATTGATAATTTTATAATTAAGATTAGATACCAATTAACTGCTTATTTCGTATTCTAATAATCACTACTAATAATTTCAGGCTCAAGATCCATCACTGGTTTCAAATGAATACATTCAGGATATTTCAGTTGGACCTCTTCGTTCGATTAAGTCAGTGCCAATTTACTATGTGAATGGGTACAAATTTCACACTCAAGAATATGGGGCTGATAGGTCAACGTTCAACAGTGGAGTATGTATAAAATGATCAAACTATAACGAGACATCTAATGATTAATTTGGAATAATTGAAGAGATTTTAGTTATCGAGTATCCTCGTTTTCCAATCAAGAAAACAGTTTTGTTTAAGTGTAGATGGTTCGATCCTACACTTAATGTTGGAACAAGAATTCATCCACGCTATAACATAATTGAGGTCAATAAAAAAAAGAGATTGAGCGTGTACGAGCCATTTGTACTAGCAATGCAGGCCATGCAAGTTTACTTTTGTACTTATCCAAGTCTTAAACGAGACAAAGTTGATTGGTTAGTTGTATGTAAAGTGAAAGCTCGGCCACTTGTTGAACTTCCTCAAATCCCGATATCACATCAAGAGTCGTTTCAAGATGATATTCCTACACATCTACATGATATTAGTACAGATGATATTCCCACGCATTTAGATGATGAAAGTGGAGTTGAAATAGATTTAGATGATGATGACAGAACTCCGGAGGAAGAAATTGAATATGAATCTGGAGAAGACGGATCTTCACAAACCGAAGATAGTGATAATTGAGAAGATGACTATAATGATTTCTCCGATTAATTTCTTCTAGCTATCATGTATGCTAAGTTTATATTAGTAAATAAATTTATTAATATACATTAATATTATAATTGTAAGATATATAGTATAAATTGATATATATTTTAATATTAAAAATATAAGGGTGTATTGTGTAACATTATTGTGACTTATAGTTATTTTTTGTTGGTTTTTACATGTTCTATGTTGTTTATAGTACATAATTATTTTATTTGCTTAGATACTTTGTGTTCTTCGATAAAATATGGGGCCCTCGACAAAATGAGGCCCTGTGCAACAGGGTAGCTAGCCCCTGCTAATCACCAGGCCTGGTGTTCTTTAGTAAGTTATACCAAATAATTTTAAAAAATGAAAGACTTGTCCAATAGCATGTTGGTATATTTCTTTTTGGTTTGTTTCATCATTTAAATTTTGTTGTTGTATGTTTATGCGCATTCTGCAATTTGTTACAGACAATTACAAATTAGTGATAATTATTAAGTTGTTGGCATAGTGGTTACAATGCTATATGTTTTTATATTCACTCTATTTGCAGCATACGAGTAAATCAAGATACCTTCAAGCTGCAAGTCCTGATGATGAGGGTATTGGTGATAAGGCTGCTGGCTTGACTCAGCTTGCGAGTCTAAAGAAACTCAGCGGGGGTGCAAGTTTTGGTATTGATGGCGTTGCTAAGTTCAACTTCAAAATAAATAACTTGAATTTAAATTAATACTTTATTTTAAGTTGTTTTATGTATAACCGTGGATTACTAAGTGCGGTGCATTGTTATTCTTGTATTCCTTGCAGATTGTGAATCAAAAGAAACACAGTCGGAGTGCAAATATTGGAAAACTGGATAGCTTTGAGAAAGCCGGTTACACCGACCAAGTAAGGCTGTTGTTTGATTTTATTATGTAGATTGAAAATGTCTATGTAATATAGTACTACTTTATTAAGTACTACAATTTTTAATTTCTGTTATCTTATGTATTGCAGGTAAGAATGAGGAGGCTTAGGAGTCATGTTGAAAATGTACCAGCTCTTTCTGAACAAGACGTACCAGCCCATTCTGGGCAGCACGTTCAAGCTAAATCTGGACAGCACATTCGTGCTCATTCTGAACAGGGTACTGGACAACGCGTACAAGTTCACACTGGACAGAGTTTTGCTGCTCGATCTCCGTCGAGACCGGATTTGCAAATACATGTACCATCGCAGTCAATACTTCACTCACCGACACAATCAGGACAACGCACATCACTATCTGCACAGAGCACACCTAATGAATCACTACAACTCAGTGCTCAATCACGCCAACACACACCTGAATCTCAGTCACATCCAAGTACACTGAATGTGTCCTCTACAGCTGCTAATGATAATGTATGTTGGAATATGGGCTCCACACAAAGGGATTGAAGAATTCGAAAAAAGGTAAGTTACGAGTTCTTAAATAAAACTATCTACGTGGTGAATTATTTTATGTTTTGCCCTATCATGTAGTGATATTAAATCGCCTTACGTTAATTATATATGTATTTTAGATTGGAACATTCATTTGATTGCTCTACAAAGATTTGAGAAATTATGTTTGAGAACCTTGAGCCTACTGGATACAACTGGAAGTCCCTTTCAGAAGAAACCAAAAATTTTTATTTTGAAGAATTCAAGGTAATTATATATTTTCATCTGTTGTAATGTCGTATATGAGTTTTCCGACCCAATTTGCGTATAGTAATTACAACCTAGATTATTAAAGGATCATGTGTTCCCTTAACTGGTTATTGATGCTTACATCGAAATCATCATGTTCTGCGTTTTACTCATAGACAAGAAATATTACTAGTGTGCATGTAAAATGGTAAATTCTGCAGTTAAAATTGCTAGTGTGTTGTTGCTTATTTTGGATTGGTTCATGCTATTGCAGTTTAGCTTTAAAAATATTATTTAGTCCTAACTGTTTTGCTCAATGATTTTGCCTGTTTTTTAAACAACACTTGTCTATTTTAGTTCTTGATCTCCTTTGCGGAAACATTGACTGCTTATGATTCAGACCTTTACTCAATGATTCTGTCTGTTTTCTAAAGTTTTATATTGGGCTTGTTTTATATATGCTAATTCCTATTAGTTAACAGTGATTGACATTAATTCTTTATTATGTGATTTACAATGTGCTTCTATGTTAACTTTTCTATATATGATGTTAATAGCATATGTTGTTGAGTACATGAATTTTTTTTAGAACTTGTTGAGTTGATGGAGAAATCTGGGCAGCCTGTGGATAGAAAGAAACACTTTATTTCTAGAGGCAGTTGGAGGGCCTGATAAGAAGAATAGAGTGTATGAAGTTGGCTCATCACAAAGCCTCTTTTACAAGATTAAGATTATGCCTTGCACTTCGTCATTTTCCAGCGAGGAAGAAAATCAGAAGCTAAAACGCCAATTAACTGAGATGAACGATCGGATGAAATTAATGGAAATTCAGTTAGCCAAGATTATTGAGGCTGCTTTAATCCAAGTCAAACGTCCTTTGTCCCCTGCCAATTTAGATGGTCAAGATTAAATGTAGTATATTTGCTATGCACTTTGACTTAAATTAGAACTGAATATGTTGGTATGGTTTAGGATTGTTGGTATGTTGGTTTAGTATTATTGGTATGTTTGTGTTGATTTCTGTCCCAGTATTTAAATATAGGGCTATTGTGATGTTGGAACTCTTAGCCCCATTTTGAACTTATATTATGTACTGGGATTTCTCTACTGGTATTATCCTAATGTAAGTGCCACATCTTTTAAAAAAGACTTTTGTTGGTTTGCCCGTATCTTTAACTTTTATAGATATGTAAAAATGTAGGTTTGGAAAATTGTAAAAGCTCATATATATCGTATACTTTGTTGCTAGAACTGTTCCATCCGTTGGCAGAGTGTTTCTATCCCGGAAATTGTCACTGTGATTTAATTCTTGGCATTTGGTTGCTAATAATACCAACAGATTAGGTGTTAGGAATTTGTTACTAACATTAACAACAAAATTTCGTTGGCATTTGATTTTTAATAATAGTAACATATTATGCTTTAGGAATATGTTACTAAAATTAACAGCAACAATTTCATTGGCATTTGGTTGGTAATGTTGCCAACAGAATATCCGTTACCAAAGTAGTTGGGACATGGTTGTTTGTGAAAGCGAGTATTCTGTTCTTGGGGTGCTGGTATTCCGTTGTTAAGTTTATTAACGAAAATCAATCCGTTAGTAGAGACTTCCCAACGGCGTATATACCCACAGATGCTATCCGTGGTCATTCCGTTGGCATGCTGGTTTACTAACGGATTTCCTTAACTTACTAACAGAATTTTTCGTTGTTAGAACTGTATTTTCTTGTAGTGTAATGGAACTTAACACATATAACTATTTTAACTTAAAAATATTTTTTAACAGGCTTAATTATATCTACAATTTATTATATCAAAATATTTACAACAAAAATATATTATCTAAAGATATGTCTAAAATAACTTGTGCATCACAATTATATCCATCTATCTATATTATAACGAAACATTAAAAGTTTGGTCGATATTGTACCTGTTTTTTGGTACTTCGTGATTTTACTTAATTACCCTTACTTATATATAAAAATTACTATTAAATAATAAGACATATTTATAATCGATTACCTTTTTCAACACATCAGGCTTTCTATTTTTTCTAACAAAATCTCCTGTTTTTTCAAAAATATCACGGATATTTATCTTTTTAACCAAAACATGTTAGATTTTCTATTTTTACTTAATAAACTCCTCATTTTCCAAAAATATCACGAGTTTACCTTAATTTTTTATTTTAAAACCTATTTAATTCTATTTTTACTTATTAAAACCCCTCTTTTTCGAAAAATATCATAACTAAACCCTTAATTATTTATTTTAAAACCTATTTTAATATTGCCATTAATTTTTTTAAAAGTTTACCTATTTTAACATGTTTACTAATTTTTTTTAACAAACGTATTTAATAAAATATTATAACGTAAATAATCAAATAACAACTATTAAAAACAATCTGTGCATCGCACGACGCGAGTTTTAAGCTATACTATTTTCGGTTGATACTTAGTGATTTTACTTAATTACTTTTACTTATTTTTTTTTAAAAATTATTAAATAATAACTTTATTTATAACCAATTACCTTTTCAGCTAAAATACATTACTTTTTCTATTTTTTTAACAAAATTCTCTCTTTTTCTAAAAACATCATGGGCAATTAACTTTTAAAACTAAATATGTTATTTTTTCTAATTGTTTTTACTAAAACCTCTCCTTTTTTTTCAAAAATATCACGGGCAAACCGTTACTTATTTATTTTAAAATTTATTTTAATAATTTTAAATTATTTAAAAAAGTTTAACACGCCTACTTATTTTTTTAACAAATGCAATTAATAAAATACTAGCCTATAACCCGTGCAAGGCACGGGCCTTAAAAAATAATAAACTAAAAAATTTAGTAGTAAAATAAAAGTAAAAATTAATATGATAAATTATAAAATGAAAACTTAAATATTAATTGGAACATAAAAAAATATTAAAAAATACAGATGGGGCTGAGGAAGATAAATGAGGTATTATTAATTTTATTTTATAATAAAATAATATTAATAATAATGACAGATATAAAATCTAACATGTTTTAATTAAAAGAAAGTAATTATCCGTGATATTTTTAGAAGTGTTTTAATTATATTAATTGTATTTATTAAAAAAATACGTTGACATGTTAAAATAACAAATATAAAAGGTAATATATTTTAATTTAAAGGTAATTGCCCGTGATATTTTTGGAAAAGAAGTAGATTTTGTTAGGAAAAAAAATATTTTAATTATAAAAGGCCATCAGCTAGTTACTATTTTTATATTATTTTATTATTTATTAAATATAGTATTAAAATAGATTTTAAAATAAATAAGTAAGGATTGCACCTCATAATTTTGGAAAATAGAGATTTTAGTGATAACAAATATAAAAGATATTATGTTTTAATTTAAAAGTAATTGTCATGATATTTTTGGAAAAGGAGTAGATTTTGTTTGAATTTTTTTTAATTATAAAGTCAATCAGCTAGTTACTATTTTTATATTATTTTATTATTTATTAAATAGAGTATTAAAATAGGTTTTAAAATAAATAAGTAAGGATTGCACTTCATATTTTTGGAAAACAAAGATTTTAGTGATAACAAATATAAAAGGTAATATGTTTTAATTTAAAGATAATTGTCATGATATTTTTGGAAAAAGAGTAAATTTTGTTACAAAAAAGCTTTCGTTATCCTAAAAAGAAAAAAGTATATTTGTAGCAGTATATCCTAAATTTAGACAAATTATATCCCACATTTCCATTTTTTTGATTAGATTTCAATATTATTTGATTTTTATGTAGTAAAATATAGTGAAATATTAATGTAGAATAAAACTTTCCTGAATTTTAATTATACCCGTGCAAGGCACCGACCTTAAAAAATAATAAACTAAAAAATTTAATGTGAACGGAAAATATTAAAATAAAAATAAAAATTAATATGATAAATTATAAAATGAGAAACTTAAATATTAATTGTAACGTAAAAAATATTAAAAAAATACAGATGGGGATGATGAAGATAAATGAGGTATTATTCATATTATATTATAATAAAATAATATTAATAATAAGGATATAGAAAATCTAACATGTTTTAATTACAAAAAGTGATTGCCCGTGATATTTTTAGAAGTGTTTTAATTATATTACTTGTATTTATTAAAAAAATAAGTTGACATGTTAAAATAAGTAAGTTTTTTTAATAAGAACAAATAGGAAAGCTAACCTGTTTTAATTAAAAAAAAGTAACTACTTATAATATTTTTAGATGTGTTTTAATTATATTAATTGTATTTGTTAAAGAAATACGTTCACTTGTTAAAATAGGTAAGTTTTTTTAAATAATTAAAAGTATTAAAATAAGTTTTAAAATATATAAGTAAGTGTTGCACTTGATATTTTTGAAAAAGAGAGATTTTAGTGATAACAAATATAAAATGTAATATATTTTAATTTAAAGATAACTGTCCGTGATATTTTTGAAAAATAAATAGAATTTGTTAGAAAAAAAATGTTTTAATTATAAAAGACAATCAGCTAGTTAATATTTTTATATTATTTTATTATTTATTAAATAGAGTATTAAAATAGATTTTAAAATAAATAAGTAAGGATTGCACCTCATATTTTTGAAAAATAGAGATTTTAGTGATAGCAAATATAAAAGATATTATGTTTTAATTTATGGGCGTACGAGAAGCTCTGAGTTGGGTTAAAGAAAAAGGGTGGAATGAAGCAGTGGTGGAGACTGATTGTCTTGCCGTCGTACCAGCAATTCGGTGCTCAAGTATCACTATGTCATACTTTGGTCGTGTACTGGAAGAGTGCAAGGTGCTCTTGAGTCAATTAAAGGAGAGGAATATAGTCTTAAATTTTGTGAAACGATCCGCGAACCAGGTGGCTCACTTCTTAGCGAGACAATCTAGTTCTATAGCTGATTGTAGATGGAAAAGGGGAGACACATACCCTGAATTGATTAGTGTACTTATGGATGATTTGAAAGTTCAATAAATTGCTTCCTATTTGTGACAAAAAAAAAAAAAAAAAAGAGTTAATTGTCATGATATTTTTGGAAAAGGAGTAGATTTTGTTAGATTTTTTTTAATTATAAAAGGCAATTAGTTAGTTACTATTTTTATATTATTTGATTATTTATTAAATAGAGTATTAAAATAGGTTTTAAAATAAATAAGTAAGGATTGCACCTCATATTTTTGGAAAACATAGATTTTAGTAATAACAAATATAAAAGGTTATATGTTTTAATTTAAAGATAATTGTAATGATATTTTTGGAAAAGGAGTAGATTTTGTTAGAAAAAAAATATTTTAATTATAAAAGTCAATCATCTAGTTACTATTTTGGTAACTTGACAATAATACAATTTCATAAAAAATTGATTTATAGAAAGAAGTATATTTGTAGGAGTGCATCCTAAATTTAAACAAATTACATCCCACATTTCCATTTTTTTTATTAGATTTCAATATTATTTGATTTTTATGTAGTGAAATATTAATGTAGAATAAAACTTTCCCGAATTTAGATTATATTATTAATTTATTAATTAGAAAAAGTACCGAAAACCAAAAACTAACCGAAAACCAAAACTTTCAATGTTTTGGCTTTAATAATATAGTATAGATTAGAAACGTAAATAATAAGAATAACATTTAAAATTATTAAATAATAGTATTATTTATAACCAATTACCTTTTCAGCTAAAATACATTATTTTCTATCTTTTTTAACAAAATCCTCTTGTTTTCTAAAACAAATCATTGACTTACCTTTTTCAACTAAAAAATGTCACTTTTTCTATTTTCCCTAACTAAAACACTTCTTTCCAAAAATATCACGGAAAACCATTACTTGTTTATTTTAAAACCGATTTTAATACTTTTAATTACGGGTAATTACCTTTTCAACTCAAACATATTACCCTTTCTATTTTTCCTTACTAAACCATTTATTTTCCAAAAATATCACGGGCAAACGGTTAATTGTTTATTTTAAAACCTATTTTAATACTTCTAATTATTTAAAAAAGCTTAACACACCTACTTTTTTTTAACAAATGTAATTAATAAAATATTAAAAAATAAATAATAAAAATAGTAATTATTAAATCTGTACTATAATATAATAGACATTGAAAATTTTAGTTTTCGATTTTCGGTCCTTAATTCTAATTATTAAATAATAAAATAATTTTATTTAATTGATTGCCTTTTCCGATTTAAACACATTATCTTTTAATTAACACATATTATGTTTTATAAACACACCTAAAAATACCAATGGGAGTATGTTATATTTTTCAATAATTAATATTGAATTATTGCATTTTCAAATTAAAACACATTACATTTTAATTAAATTATCTTACCTTTTATAAACACACCTAAAAATATCAATTATAGTATATCTTTTAATCTAATACACCCCCAAATATATCATACATTACATATTTTAATTATTATTTATCAATACACACCCCGAATTACCATACACTATATTTTTCGATTATTACTAATTAAAACACATTACCTTTTAATTAAACTATTTTACCTTTTAAAAACACACCTAAAAATATTAATTATAGTATATTTTTTAATCATGAATACACCCCCAAAAATATAATATATTATATATTTTAATCATTATTCATTAATATACACCCCGAATTACCATACACTATATTTTTCAATTATTTAAAATATATTTATAAAAAAACCTGTACATTGTACGGGCTATAAGCTAGTATTATTAAAGGTGAAACATTAAAAGTTTGGTCGGTACGGTATCTATTTTTTGGTACTTCGTGATTTTACTTAATTACCCATACTTATTTATAAACAATTATTATTAAATAATAACATAAATTATTTATAATCATTTACCTTTTTCAGCTAAGCCAAATTATCCCCTCTTTTTCCAAAAATATCACGAAAAAATAATAATTAAATAGTAAGACATTTTATAACCAAATACCTTTTTTAGCTAAAACACATTATCTTTTCTGTTATTCCTTACAAAATCTACTCCTTTTCCAAAAATATTACGGACAATCACCCTTTTTTAATTAAAACATGTTACATTTTTCTATTTTTATTTAAGAAAACTCATCCTTTTCCAAAAATATTACGGGTAAACCCTTAATTATTTATTTTAAAATCTAATTTAATGCTTTTAATTTTTTAAAATATTTTCATATTTTGACATGCAGACTTATTTTTTTAACAAATGTAATTAATAAACTATTATAAAATCTACACCCTTTCCAAAAATATCACGGGCAATTACCTTCTTTAAATTAAAACATGTTACATTTTCTATTTTTACTTACTAAAACCCGTTTTTCCAAAAATATCACGGATAAACCCTTAATTATTTATTTTAAAACCTAATTTAATGATTTTAATTTTTAAAAAAGTTTGCATATTTTAACATGCATAATTATTTTTTTAACAGAAACAATTAAAAAAATATATAATTTAAATAATCAAATAACAATTATTAAAAATAGTTTGTGCATCGCATAGATTTTAAGATAGTATGTATAATAAGAGTAATGGAGATCTTTTACAAAAATTTGTTCCTGGTAGTATATATAATAAGAGTGTGGTCTCAACCAATGAATCTAAATTTTTTAAATATAAACAATCAAGATTATATCATATAAAAATAGAAATTATTACCTAAAAAGATATAAGTCAAAAGTGAAAGTATTAGATTTAGATTTTGATTAGAAGTAATTATAACTTAATAAAAAGACCAGTTCCATTATTACTATTTAATTCCGATTACATATTACATTTGAAAATAATAAAGATCCTTAGATTTTAAAATAGATAGATAAGAATCGTTGCATCGAATATGAAAAAGCTTATTTGGTTGTTAGTTGAATTATATTAAAAATACTAAAAAATGCATCTTGATAATTTAAACCAAATACATGAAAATTTTCTAAATCAAATAGAATTCTGAAAGTAAGAATTTGTCACTTTCTTCTTTAATCCTGGTGTAGTTTTAACTGTAAAAAATGGTTAAACCATCATTAAATTAAAAATTAATTTGTTAGATCTTAAAATATATTTATGAAAATCATTGAATGCAATATTAAAAAGTTTATTTTGTTGCTAGAAGAACTATATTCAAATACCAAAAAGAGTATTTTGATCATTTAAACCTAATAAAAATAAATTTTCTAAATTCAATAAGAATTGTTAATGTAAAATTCACCACTTTTTTCCGTCTTTAGTTTCAGGGTATTTATAATTGAAAAATAATTGTTAAACCGCTACTAAATTAAAGATTATTTTGTTAGTTTCGTGTATACCATAAACGTTCAAATCTAATAAATGAAGTCTAAAAATTAATAACATAAAAAAAATTAAAAGAAATATAAATTAATGTAATTATAGATATTAAAAATGGAGAAGTGTGTTGCATGGATCTTATCCAAAATTTTGGTCTTTGTACTGTCAAACTAATAAGGACAGTTTATTTTAAATTAAATAAATAATAACTGTTAGATATAATATTATAAAGTATATTTTATTGTTATTAGAATTATATTTAAATACTAAAAAGTGAATTTTAATAATATAAACAAAAAATGAAGAGATTTTCCACGTTAAATAGAATTATCAATGTAAAAATTCATAACTTTGTCTTTTATTCGGGTTCTGGAAATTTCAGTTGAATAATAATTATTGAATCAATATAAAGTTAAAAATAATTTCGTTAATTAATATAATTATATAATTTTTTTTTTAAAAATCGTGTGTTACATGGGTTATAAACTAGTATTATATGTATTAAAAGTTTAATATGTACGCCATATATTCACTTACGCAACACATTATTTTAGTGTTGCATTGAACAATGTTGTAGTAGCTTTAAAATTTAAACATACTGCAACATTGTTTTTTTATGTTGTAGTGCATATAAACATGTCATTGGAGCTAAGAAATGTTGCACTCTGATAATGAAATTTTGCCAAAAATATGATTTAAACAAAACTTCTATAAAAAATTAAAATAAATAATTTTTTTATTCAAAAGGAATTAATGTTGAAACAATTATCTAATTAAATGTTTTAAATTTAATGGTTTGTATTAGAGTCGATAATGTCATTTTAATGAAAATAAAATATTTTTTAATAATTAAAAGACTAAAATATTATTAAAAGTATTAATTTGAATAAAAAAACTATTTTACAAGAAATGTAAAAAAATTTGGGAAAATATTTTAATTTTAAATTTAAAAAATTAGAAGGTCATTGTTGGAGTGAATTAGAATATCTATAAAAAAAAATAATATTTTGGTACTAAATTTGAAATTGACCGAATTTAAATAAAAATAATTTAATGAATTTTTTCTATATCTTTTCTATTTGGTGAAAAAGTTAAACAAACACAATATTAAACAAAACATCACTCATTTCATTCTTACCGAAACATTCTGCACATTCTCTAAAATCTAAACACACACGCTCAAAACACATCGTCAGTGCTCACTCTCAACATCACTTTCTCACACTCTCAACCACATTAATTTGGGGTTTTTCAGATTTGGGTTTTTATTTTTCGATTCAATTAGGATTTCAGTTGCTTCCGATTTCAATTGAGGATTTACACATTTGAAATAGAGTTCTTTATATCATTTGGTATTGTCCTCAATTTCAGCTTGTATATATAATTTTGAGAAAAATGCCCTAAGTACATACTTAGGGAGTTATATGAGTACGTAATGTATTTTAATGACAAAATTGTAAATATTTGATCAAGTTATAAAACATTAATGTAATTACAATACTCTCGTGCATTCACATTAGAAATCTCTTTGTATTCTACTTAGTAGGAGTATTAAGCCCATAATTTTTTTGTTAAACCATTAGTAAATTAAAGATTATTTTGTAAGTTTTGCTTTGATTGTAAAATCATTCAAATAATCAATATACTTATATAAAGGAGAAGACGGAGTTTTTTTTTCAACTAACTTATATCCTATTTAATTGAATAAAATTAAATTTACTTATTTGTATTAGAATTTTTAGGAAAAAGTAATAAATATATAAAAGTCAGTCATATTTAGAATATAAATATATAAAAGTCAGTTAATCTTTATATTATATTATATTAGATAAAGGAGAATCCCCTAAAGTCAAATTTCGTTATGATAAAGATTTAATTTAATTGCTTTTTATAAAATAGTTGCCATATATCTTATTCTCATCATCAATATATACTATTAAAAAAAATTACTCCTATTATCGTACCTTTTTTGCAGCCCGTAGTTTTTACTAATGGTTTGGTTGTACTTGTATGTGCCTTGTCTTTCAATTTATTTACAATACTCCGTACATGTTATCAAATGTGTAATGACATGTGCTTCATGCTCTGTTTAGTATATAAATATATGTAATTGCCAACTAACTTTATAGTTTATAGTTTAGTTCATGAATTTTTCTCAGGTATTTGACAAAATATGTTAAGGTTTTTCAGAGTACAATACAGTTAAAGTTGGAGTGGAAGGTATGAGGTACTATTTTTTACGTCTAAAATTTATATTAATGAAAATTTAGTGTAGGATCTTGCCTCAAATTCAGTGGTTTGAATTTAAATTATATCTTTTATCGCCAATTCATGTGCTTCCGGCTCTTTTTTGTACAAGAAATTAGGTGGGGGTTTTAATAACCAGATTTAATGAATACAAATTCTCAAAAGTATTTCAATGTAGATGATCTTATTTTATAACAGATGTCATAGTTGTCTTTACATAAATAATCCAATTATTATCTTTTATGCATTGATTTTGTAGGAGATGATAATGGAGACCTAACTACAGTTAGTACCAGAAAATTTTCTATAAATAATGATTTATTATCGTGCATGATTTTTAAAAATTTCTACGTGTTTTGTTTTTTATTTATGTTTTTTTATATTTTTGTTATAATAGATCTGTGTACCTTTGAAGGTTATGTTTTAATCTTTATTATTAATAATCATTTATTATTTTTGTTTCAAAAAAAAATAAAATGATTTATTATTTTTATAATTTTTTCCTGTTTTTCAGCTTTCAATTTTTAAGTTCCCAAATTTTTTTGATAGGTAAGATCTGTGCTGCAGTGAAGCCTACAATCATAGGCGTATAATCATACAATTGTTCTTTTTTGTTTTCTGAATGTATAACCTAACCAATTGTATTTTATTGCAACGGACAAACTTTATGTTCTTGATAATTATTAATATTTATTGATCCTTTTTTTATATTTTATATTTTTCTTATTTTCTTATTTTATGTTTATATTTTCTTATGTTGTATCTTTGGTCATTCCTAAAGTGGCAGGTTAGCAATTTTTGGTGTATTTTCCTTTTTCATGCTATTATTTTTGTCATTTTTGATCTGAAACAATGATTAGTTTTAAAACTTCTCTGAAGTTAAAAAAAATTAAAATTTCTTATTTAAATTTGAATTATAAAAAAACAATAAATATATATAATTCAATCCTATTTAGAATTTAATTATAAAAAATTTTAATTCAATTAAAATTAAATCTCCGTATTTATATTTGAATTTATAGGAAAAACAATAAATTTATAAAAGTTAATCCTATTTATAATATAACTATATAAAAATCAATCCAATGTAAAATTTAATTAAACATATGTTAACTTCTTCAAGTCAAATTACAATCTTACTTTTCTCCTAAATATCTCTTAAAAACAAACTAAATATTCGAAATAGAAAATACAATTTCCTTAATTAATTAGTCAAGCTAATTAATCGCGTCAATGGCAAAAAATCTGAATTTAAAAACATAATTGATTTTATCATATAACTCAAAATCAATGATTTTATCACATAACTCAAAATCATATATATATATATATATCGCAACGGGTGTCGGCCTAAAAAAACGTAACACAAAATTAATATAAAAATTAAATTATATTTTCTGACTGTGTATATTGAATCTGTATAACATTATGTTCAATAATTTATATTACATTATAGATATTTTTTATCGATTTTTTCTTGAATAATCTTTATTTGAATTTTTTATTTAAAAAGAATTTGAATTTACATAGAAGAATATTTGAATTTATTAAAAATGAAACATAATTAACTTTTTTAACTTATTTAAGGTAAAATAGTATTCAAAATTATAACAACAATTTCACGAAAATGGGTCCTTCATGTTATAATGACATACATGTACGTAATTAAACTTTTCTATTATCATATTTAAGGATATTCAAGTAATTAGTAATTTTTGTGATAATATAAAAGGTAGAAGTTTACCGTGGTTTATATTTATATTTTTATTATTACATATTGTTAGTAATCTATTAATATGTATTCATTACAATGGTTGTCGGCCATGAAAATATGGCACAAAATTGGCAAAAAAAATGTAAATTATGGAAATAATTTAATTTGTTTTTTATTTATATTTATTTTGTACAATTTTGTGTTCATTATTTATATGATACTATAAATATTTGTTTCCTAGATTTTTTCTTAAATAGTTGATATTTGAATTTTTTTTTAGAAAAATATTATAAGGTCGTTTCCTTATTTAAATTCGAATTTATAGGTTAGAATAAATAACAATTGCCTTTTAAATGTTTACTAATGGAGGAACTAAATATACAATTTTAATATTCTTTCTTTTCTCAATTTTAATTCAAAAAAATTAAAGTTTCTTATTTAAATTTGAATTTATATGATAAAAAAAAATCTCAATTGTCTTTTAAATCTTTACTAATAGAGGAAACTAAATATACAATTTTAATATTCTTTTCTTTAAAATCATTAATAATGGAGGAAAGTAAATATATTATTTTAATATTAAACATCTTCATCTTTTTATCTTATCAATCTTTATCTTATTTCTCCTTTTATTTATCTTTACTCTATTTATATTCATCTAATTTTCTAAAACTCCTATATTTTAAATACTTAAATTTAAAACTTTCTTATGTAAGTCCTATTTTTTAGAAAAAAAATTAAAACTTTCTTAGAAAAGAAAAGAAAAAAAACTAAACGAGGAAAGCATAAATTCAGTCCCATTACAAATAAAGTAATTGTTTTTTTGGACCTATATATACCATTAGCAAAATCTCAGCTAATTATCAATATATTTATCCGTATATAATTTGATTGATGCGGTGAGAATGCAATATTGTTTAGATTGTTAAACTCTATTTTCTTCACTATACTTTTGCCTGATAGGATCTATCAGGTTCATGTGTATTTATTTTTTTGTTACTTGCTTTTTTTACATTAATGGATTTACAACGTTTTTTTTTGATTTTGTAGAGATGATTACAAGTTACAACCAATTTGTTCATACACTTTCATATCACTTATCATTGTTATTTAATTCTCTTTCATATATTCTTACCGCTTGAATATATTTATTCTTTTTACTATTCCTTTTACTTTGGTTTGAATAATATTTAAATTGTTCAAGAATTTTCTCGATGCTAATTTCAACATATTTATTGTGGCTTTTCTTAATGTATTTGTTTTCATATTATAACCACCATGTTTGTAACTCACTGGTTTTTTCTGATTTTTTGGTTGGTTTTTAAGTTTTGAATTTACTGAATTAATATTTGCTTTCTTCGTTTTCTTTTTAAAATTAAGATTTGGTCATGACTTTAGTTATAATTATGGATTTTTAACTTGGTTGTTCTTTGCTTTGACTTTGTATTTTTTTGTTAGTAATTTGTTGAGAAAAATTATGAGGTCTTTCTTTGTATGCATGCATTATAAGTAAAAGCACTTGAGAAAGACCAAATTATAATTATCAATAAAAGCACTTGAGATGACATTTTTTATTTACAATCGAATTTTCAGGAACACCAATAAATATATAAAAACCAATCTTATTTAAAATTTAATTAAACAAATATTACCTTTTTTCTCCACTAACTTAAGTTTTCTCCACTAACTTAGATCCTAATTAAACAAATTTAATTAAACAAATATTACCTTTTGTTTTAATCTTATTCAATTTGAATTTTTAGCAAAGACAATAAATATATAAAAGTCAATCATATTTAAAATTAAATTAAACAAAATTAACTTCTATTTTCAACTAAATTAAATCTTATTTAAGTTCCAATCTATTTTTATAGAGTTTCACAATTTTAATTTAATAAAATTAAATTATTTTACTTAGATTCGAATTTATATGAAAGACAATAAATCTTTAATCAATGCATGTGACGGTTGTGGTAACTAATCGGATAACACGAAATCAGTACACGCTACCTTTCAATATACGTATACCAAACCACTCAAACATCCACAAAAGAGATAGAAGTTAAGCAGACACCAATTATGCTTAGACCCTATATGTCTATAAGATTTGAAAACATAACGGTTCAGCGAGCAAGTTATCCATTCAGATTACATAGGGCAAGTAAGATGGTAAAATCACCTACGAATCATGCATGACAAACATACATAAACCTATGATAGCATGGCAAGTTCTAAACCTCTATATCCACTTTCGCATTCAATAGAGATTAACAAACAATCTTAGATGTTAGCTACGCATCCAAGAAGAATAAGCACAACCAAACTAGGATATCAATTAGCCATCACACACACATCTTTAAAACAATTAACTACTAAAATCCATAAATAAATCCGTTAGAATCCCACGACAACGATTAGTTCATAATCGAACCGTTCATCATCGTGGGTTCTGATGAAAACATGATAATAATAAATCTAGAATACTGAATAAAAGTGCTAGGGTTTAAGAAAGAACAAACGAGAATCCAAAGTATCGCCTAATTAGAAGAATACAGAGAAAAGATGAAAAGTAGATCTTCGTAATCAACCGTCTTCTTGTTCTCCTCACCGGTGGATGAATATGTATGATTGTATATGGTTGTCTTGTTCAGAATTCGTCCACCAATGGTTTATATAAGCCTTCTGCTGATTGGACTTTGGCAGGTTTCCTTTTCTGACTTGAAATTGCCTTTTTCCAGGATTTTGCAGGGGTGGGCGCGCCTGATAGGGCGCGGGCGCGCTTGAAATGAATTCCCTAGGGCGCGGGCGCGCCTGGACGGGGGAAGGGACCCCTGACATTCTGGCAGAATTCTTCAAAATCCATTTTCTTGAGCTTTTCTTCTCGTTCTCAAGTCCCGCAACTTCACGGCTTCCACAATAAAGCTCAATAACCACCACCAAGTCAAGATAACTCCCATTCTCAACCAACAATACGACTCTGCACTTATTAACTCAAAACACATTAAAAACGACAAGTACTTGAGTACAAACATCCAATTTAAGCCGATTTAGAACGATCCAAGTGGATATGAAATCCACTTATCAGTGCCCGTAATATGTCTGTACTTGCGAGATAGACAACATGCGAGATATGAGAAGAACATATGTACGAGTAGCTTTGTAAGTGTAGGAGAATGAGAATTAGATAATTACCTCGCCTTCTTATACACTCATGCAAAGCAGAGTTTAAGAAAAGGGAAGAGTAACCTCGCCTTCTTATACACTCTATGCAAAACCGAGTTTAAGAAAAGGGAAGAGTAACCTCGCCTTCTTATACACTCTATGCAAAACAGAGTTTAAGAAAAGGGAAGACTAACTTCTCCTTCTTATACACTCTATGCAAAGCAGAGTTTAAGAAAAGGGAAGTGCAACCTCGCCTTCTTATACACTCTATGCAAAGCAGAGTTTAAGAAAAGGGAAGTGTAACCTCACCTTCTTATACACTCTATGCAAAGCAGATTTTAAGAAAAGGGAAGAGTAACCTCACCTTCTTATACACTCTATGCAAAGCAGAGTTTAAGAAAAGGGAAGAGGAACCTTGCCTTCTTATACACTCTATGCTAAGCAGAGTTTAAGAAAAGGGAAGTGTAACCTCGCCTTCTTATACACTCTATGCAAAATAGAGTTTAAGAAAAGGGAAGAGTAACCTCGCCTTCTTATACACTCTATGCAAAGCAGAGTTTAAGAAAAGGGAAGAGTAACCTTATACACTCTATGCTAAGCAGAGTTTAAGAAAAGGGAAGTGTAACCTCGCCTTCTTATACACTCTATGCAAAGCAGAGTTTAAGAAAAGGGAAGAGGAACCTTGCCTTCTTATACACTCTATGCTAAGCAGAGTTTAAGAAAAGGGAAGTGTAACCTCGCCTTCTTATACACTCTATGCAAAATAGAGTTTAAGAAAAGGGAAGAGTAACCTCGCCTTCTTATACACTCTATGCAAAGCAGAGTTTAAGAAAAGGGAAGAGTAACCTTATACACTCTATGCTAAGCAGAGTTTAAGAAAAGGGAAGTGTAACCTCGCCTTCTTATACACTCTATGCAAAGCAGAGTTTAAGAAAAAGGGAAGAACTCTCTTCTTGGTGAGCTTTCCGGAAGTACGGATAAGCAGAGACAACCACAGAATCTAAGAATGTCCAATGTTTACGAGTAAATGTATGATGCACATGGTGATATGAATGAATTCATGATGCGAATGATGCACATGATGATATTAATGAATGCATGATGCGAATGATGCACATGATGATTAATGAATGCATGTGAATGATGCAGGGTCTTCAAAACAAGATTATCCCGAAGGGCCTTCACAAGACGATCACCCCGTAGGGACTTCAAACAAGATTATCATCTTCAAAAGAGGGTCTTCAAAAATATTATCCTACTCGAAATAGGGTCATCAAAAATATTATCCTTCTTCGAAAGAGGGTCTTCAAAAATATTATCCTACTCGAAATAGGTTCTTCAAAAATATTATCCTCCTTGGAAAAGAGAGCTTTCAAAAACATTACCCTTATCAGATAAGGATCTTCCACACTTATTTTTGTCCATGCACGAGCTAGTGAAGTAATCAAATTATGTGCTACGAATATTGCATCACAATTCTTTAACATCTCCATTATTCAGATTCTGTCCAGATCCGTTTTTTACCTTTTTGGCCCTGTAAACGATATTTTCTTGGAAAACACAAAACATGAAAGCTGCAGGAAACGAAAAGAGGTTTCCGATGATATATGGACCGTCAGAAACGGACTTATAACGAATCGGGAATCAAATAAAATGTCTGCTGATTAACTTCTCAATACTGAAAAACGGGATCTGATTATGTTTTGTGATTTCGAGAATAGATCGAAACATAATCTCATAAAACACCAAGAACTAAAGTTGTAGGAAATCACAAAAGCTTTCCGGATCATAAAAAATCATCAAAATCTAACTTGTAATAACTTTACTACGAATTTTATAAGATAGCTTATTTGTATGGACAAAATCATAAGAAAACTTATCTTAATTTTGAACATAACCACGAACGAACGCCTCCACCGTTCTGCTCCTCCATTAAAGCCGCTCCAGATCCATAATAACCCCCCATGCGTATTGTATAGATTGATTGTCCTCCACAATCAAAAAGTATCCCCTCCTTCTAGCGCCAATTGTTAACGGAGGAATTTGGTGATAACAAATTTCGGGGATTGATGGAATAACGAATTTTTAATAATAGGGGGATTTGGGAATTTTGGATGTTTGGGGCTGGACTTGAAAGGTGTCTCGACTTGTTAGATGTGTCGGATCCTATTCCAAGATGCTTGCGTACCCTGTTTATATATAGGGATCAAGCCAACGCAGTTCTGTGATAGGATAGTATTTTTAATCCCTGTGATTGTTAAGGGATATGTTGAGATAAGTTGATTTTATCTTTTTAGAGTTAAATTAGCGTTGTGATTCTTTCCTGATTTGAAAGAATCTTTTGGAGATATTTTTTAGTAATTGATTGATTTAGATTGATTGTTTCCTCGTTTCAGAGAGAGGATATTACTTAGTGGTTAAGCAATAATTATTATTAGATCAATATTGGGAAATTAGGAGATAATTGAGACAACCGAAATTATGTCGTAACAATGTTATATCTCTACCATCATCCTTCAACGGGACAAACATTCAATGTCCGTGTTCGAAGTGTAGGCATATCGGTGGATTCTGGGATGTAGAGACGGTAAAACTACACTTATTGAAGAATGGGTTTGTAAGTGATTATTATGTATGGAGTCGACATGGAGAGTCATATATTGGTGGATAAAGTGGTGAACAGTCCTCCCCTATTACTCCAATACCCAAGATTGAACATAAGAGGACAACCTAATGTACAACATGGTGATGAATGTTGCTAGTCCAAGTTTTGATCCAGAGATTCCAAATGCAGAAACGAAGAAGTTGTATGATATTTTAAAATCATCTAAGAGAAAGTTATATGAAGGATATGAAACTTCTCAGTTGTTTGCCATGGCTCAGATGTTGAGTTTTAAAGCGGACCATCATTTGTCAGAGGCATGTTATGATCAGACATCTCAATTCATCAAAGGCATATTGCCTCAAGATAATACATTCTTGATAGCTTTTCCAGTACGAAGAAGTACACGGAAGATTTGGGACTTCCTTATGAGCAAATTGATTATTGTGTTAATGGATGTATGATATATTGGGGTGAAGACATCAATATGGAGTCGTGTAAATTTTGTTCACATGCAAGATACAAAGAAAGACATAAGAGATCCAAGAAGGAGAAAAAGAAAGTGCCTGTTAAAAGGATGATCTATTTTCCATTGGCACCGAGATTGCAAAGGTTGTATGCTTTACCTACAACTACAACCCATATGAGATGGCATGCCGAACATTATCAAGAAGAAGGTCTGATGCGCCACTGTTCATACTCAGAGGAGTGGAAACAATTTGATAGAGAACATCCCTCATTTGCCTCAGAGACGAGAAATGTTAGACTGGGACTTTTTGCTGATGGATTTAAACCATTTGGTGAAACAGGTAGGCCATATTCTTCTTGTCCAATTATAGTGACTCCATATAATTTGCCTCCGTGGATGTGTTCAAAAGAACAATACTTGTTTCTATCTATACTTGTGCCTGGCCCAAAAAATCCAAAACAGAGGATAGATGTTTTCCTTCAACCATTGATTGCTGAGTGAAAAATGTTATAGGAAGTTGGTGTGGAGACTTGGGAATATTCTTTAAACAGAATTTTCGTATGCGAGCTGCGTTGATGTGGACTATCAGTGACTTCCCTGCTTATTCAATGTTGTCTGGACGGAAAACTGCTGGTCATTTAGCTTGTCCTCATTGTGCTCGTGATCATGATGCTTATAATCTTTCACATGGTGGAAAGACTACATGGTTTGATAACCATCGAAAGTTTTTACCCGCTAATCATCCATTTTGAAAGAATAAAAACTGGTTCACCAAGGGAAAGAGACAGTGACCGAATCTCCCCCGCCGGTGCGAACAGGTGAAGATGTCTATCATGAAATCGAGTCACTTGGTTTGATGAAAGTTACTGAGTTGGGAAGTGATGAGCACAATGCTAGAGTCATTAAATCTTACAACTGCGGATGGAAAAAAAGAAGCATCTTTTGGGATTTACCATATTGGAGGACATTATCAATTAGACATAATCTTGATGGTATGCATGTCGAGAAAAATGTCTTTGAAAATATCTTCAACACTATCATGGCCATTGAAGGAAAAACCAAAGATAATTCAAAGGCAATAGTAGATATTGCAATGATTTGTCGAAGACCCGAGTTAGCAAAAGATGAGTCAACACAAAAGTATCCAAAAGCATGTTATAGCTTGGATAAAAAGGAAAAAGAAAAAGTGTGTACATGGTTGAAAGAGCTGAAATTTCCAGATGGATATGTGTCAAATATGGGTAGTTGCATCAACATGAAGAAATACAAGTTATTTGGAATGAAAAGTCATGATTGTCACGTGTTTATGCAACGACTTCTTCCGATTGCTTTTCTGGAATTTCTTCCGAATAATGTTTGGGAGGCTGTGACAAAATTAAGTCTTTTTTTTAGAGATCTCACTTCAACTACTTTGAAGGTAAGTGATATGCGTAGACTTGAAGAACAAATTCCTGTTATACTTTGCAAGTTAGAGCGCATATTTCCACCGTCATTGTTCGACTCCATGGAACATCTTTTAGTTCATTTGCCATATGAAGCACGTATTACAGGTCATGTATAGTATCGTTGGATGTACCCTTTCGAAAGGTTTTGGCGTCACTTGAAGAATAATTTGAAAAATAAATCACGGGTTGAAGGATCAATATGCAATGCGTTTTTGGTTGAGGAAGCTTCCACTTTTTTCTCACACTACTTTGGGCAAAATGTTCAGACAAAACATAGAAAAGTTCCCATAAATGATTCTAGTGGAGGTGGGTAGAGTTTTGGGGGTAACATTTCTATATTTTCTCATCCTGGACGTTCACATGGGAGTGTTAGTACTCGTTATCTTGATGATCGAGAATATATGGCAGCTCACAACTATATCTTGTTTAACTGTCCAGAAGTTGCACCATATATCGAGTAGGTTTATTTTGTCATAATCACGAACTTAATTATCCAATTAATGAATTGTAGTCATGTTAATTGATCATCTCTTTTGTGTTATCAGGATTTTCATAAATCGACTTCGGGAGCACAATCCACACATTACTAGTGTTGAAGTTGATCAGAGCCTAGAAAGTGATTTTGCCATGTGGTTTAAACACTATGTAAGTTGATTGATAATTTTATAATTAAGATTAGATAACTATTAACTGCTTATTTCGTATTCTAATAATCACTACTAATAATTTCAGGCTCAAGATCCATCACTGGTTCCAAATGAATACATTCAGGATATTTCAGTTGGACCTCTTCGTTCGGTTAAGTCAGTGCCAATTTACTATGTGAATGGGTACAAATTTCACACTCAAGAATATGGGGCTGATAGGTCAACGTTCAACAGTGGAGTATGTATAAAAGGATCAAACTATAACGAGACATCTAATGATTAATTTGGAATAATTGAAGAGATTTTAGTTGTCGAGTATCCTCGTTTTCCAATCAAGAAAACAGTTTTATTTAAGTGTAGATGTTTCGATCCTACACTTAATGTTGGAACAAGAATTCAGCCACGCTATAACATAATTGAGGTCAATAAAAAAAAGAGATTGAGCGTGTACGAGCCATTTGTACTAGCAATGCAGGCCATGCAAGTTTACTTTTGTACTTATCCAAGTCTTAAACGAGACAAAGTTGATTGGTTAGTTGTATGTAAAGTGAAAGCTCGGCCACTTGTTGAACTTCCTCAAATCCCGATATCACATCAAGAGTCGTTTCAAGATGATATTCCTACACATCTACATGATATTAGTACGGATGATATTCCCACGCATTTAGATGATGAAAGTGGAGTTGAAATAGATTTAGACGATGATGACGGAACTCCGGAGGAAGAAATTGAATATGAATCTGGAGAAGACGGATCTTCACAAACCGAAGATAGTGATAATTGAGAAGATGACTATAATGATTTCTCCGATTAATTTCTTCTAGCTATCATGTATGCTAAGTTTATATTAGTACATAAATTTATTAATATACATTAATATTATAATTGTAAGATATATAGTATAAATTGATATATATTTTAATATTAAAAATATAAGGGTGTATTGTGTAACATTATTGTGACTTATAGTTATTTCTTTTGTTGAAAATTATCTGATACTATTTTCTTATTATTTTTCTGAAAAATATAAATACAAAGACACAACTAGCGGGTTGGGGTCAAAGACAGAAATTAGGGTTTCTCTTCCCCTTATGAAGCAGCAGCGACGAATTGAAGTCTAAATCAACCAGCGACGGCTAATTGAAGTTATTTCTTGTGTTACAAAATGAAGACGAAGACGCTGACATCTATTATAAACGTATGTGTATTCATTTCCCCTATTCTTGTATGTGTATTCACTTCCCCTTTTGTTTGTGTGATGTTTTAGTAATGTTCCTTCTGTTTTGTGTATTGCAAAAAGTGAGAAATAGTCGGGGTTTTATGAGAAACAAAGCTACTTCAAATCTATGAGGGTTTTTCCAAATTGAATTGCAAATTGTGTTTGATTTGTGTTCCTTCTGTTTGGTGTATATTTATTTTGGGTTCATATTTTGGTGTTTGATTCGGGCTATAATTTTATGTGTTAATTATGGTTTAATATATAAGTATGATTGAATTTGGGGTTCTTTTTGAGTGTACTGGGTTCTTACAGTTTGTGTTTGTTTGTCCATTGAAAACTTTGTGACTATATTGAAACCCTGGTGTTTTGATGATAACACTGTAGCAGCAAGCTGGGTTGATTGTGTGTACTAACATGGTTTTGCAGGAGATAAATACTGTGTATTTTCTAACAAAACATGTTGTAGCAGCTAGCTGGCAGACTTATTTTCTTTGCAGGCAGAAAGCTGGCAGAGTAATTTTGTACGCAGGCAGCAAGCTGACAACACTTCCAGCAGATAGAGTTTCAGTCCTATTTTATAGGAAATCTTCTAGGAACTGAATTGTAAGGACTCTATCAGTTATATAAGTCGTATATATATATGAGCTCAAATAATTTCGAATTTATTTTCATATATATATAATTCCTATATTATAGGAAGTTGTTTATAAACGTTTTATCTTTTAACAACTTCTATTTTATTGGGCTTTACAAACCAGTTGAACATGTTTTCTAAACGTTCTTATTCTCTCTATTCTTCTGGTTTCTAAACGTTATGATTCATGAACGTTGGGCTTGAATTAATGAAGGAACAAAAACGTGAGACTTGGTAGTCAAGACCGTTGGTTGTTAGATTAATTCAAAATCATTTGTTCATTATATAAATACTTGTGTGTTTTTCATTCTCAGTTGTTGGACAACGTTTTAAAGAAAACACAAGTACTATCAAAGGCTGATTTGCAAAATCTTTACATACTTGAGCTCTTATATATTATACGATATATATTCTTGATTAGAGTTCATAGTTTCGGTTGTAATTCATTATATCTTTGTATTGTTCAACTTGTAAGTTGGTAGTTGCTGGTTTTGTGAGCTTGGGAAACAAGGGTTCAAGGAACTTGATAGCTAGAGGAGTTTATACTTGGATTAGTATAGTACTTAGAGAGCTGCGTTCAAGGAACAAGGTGTTTCAGCAAGCTGCAAACAGTAACAGGGAGATCAGGGAGATATATTATTGTATTGTGTAATTGTAATTCACTTTGATCAATAATATATTCCTTTGCCGTGTTGGTAAAGGACCAGGACGTAGACCTATAGGAGATAGGGGTCGAACCTGGCTAAAATTGCTGTGTGTTCTTTATTTTTTGCACATTTTATATACTGCATTGAACAACGTAGCTAGCTGCCACTTTACATTCTGTGAACTCAGTAAGCTGCCAGACAGCAAAACAGACTGATTTTTCCTTTTTCAGTCACATAACTTGGTAATAATTAAAATCGGTCATTGTTAGTCATAACACCTATTCACCCCTCCCCTCTAGGTGTTGATTCTCAATTGGTATCAGAGCTTTGGTGTACTAACATTTCTGTAACAGGAAAGTACAGATCCTATGGCACACTTTTATGTAGAGGGAGAATCATTAAACACACCACCACTTCTCAATGGGGCAGAAAATTATGATTTATGGAGACTAAAGATGAAGGTGTTCTTGAGCAGAAATCCATTTGAGTGGAGAGTCGTTAAGGACGGTCCATTCACTTTTTTGGATAATAATGGCAAGCCAAAAGATGTTGATGATCTTACCGAGGCGGAATTGATAAAATCAAGTTATGATGGAAGAGCAAAGTACACACTAATATGTGGTCTTTCAGATTCAGATTTTGACAAGGTTTCTTCATGTAGCACATCAAAGGATATATGGGATACATTAAAAATACATTATCAAGCAGCTACATCAAAATCAGAAGATGTATGTTTCAAGTCAAACCAGCAAGCTGCCTCAAGAGACGAAAACAAAGCAAAGGCTCAAATCACTTGGAGTGAAGAGGAATTTAATTCCAATGAAGCCTCAAGCGAAGATATGCTAAATATTGCATTGGTTGGCATTGATGATGATATGGTTCGAGGAAACACCGAAGAAGTCCTTGTAAATAGTGATGTATCACATTCGGACTCCGATGTTGAATCTAGTGCGGTAAACTCATTTCACTTTAACATATCTTCTGAAAATATTATATTAGAATCACTAACCATGCAGGAACATAATAATATATCTATTGTGGAGTTCATGGAATTGAAGAATGAAAATAATAAGCTTGAGAAGAAAAATGCTTCTCTTCGAAAGATCATTTCTGAGCTTATGGTTGAAAAGACTCCATCAAACAATCATGAAGATCTCATTTCTGATCTAAAGGGAAAGCTAACACAACTTGAAGGGTTTAACAAGCTGCTCCTCAAAAGAAATGACACGTTGATGAAGGAACTCAGCGAGCTACGTGAAGAAATTGAAGCAAGAGATGTATGTCTTGAAACTTTCAAAATCAGAGAATCCATCTCAATTGAAGCTACTCAACAAGCTGAGAAGATAAAGAAATTGGAAGCTGAAGTTGCAAAGCTTGAGAAAGGCATGGGAAAATTTGTTCAAGGAGAAGAAGTATTAAAGACTATTATGAAACAAACAAAGGTTCCTATGGATAAAGAAGGACTTGGAATGGCTTCTACATCAAAGACCAAGGCTTTTCAATATGAAGGCAAACAGGGTATACCATATAATTATGCTATGCCGTGGAAAATTTGCTACAAATGTGGAAAGAAAGGTCATTTGTCACACCACTGCCCGACAGAGAACACTAAGCCAGCAAGCTGGAACAGACAGACTACTTCTGGGCAGCAAGCTACCAGAACAAGGAGAACAGGAAACCAAGCATCTAAAGTGGTCCAAATGTGGATCAAGAAATCTGAATTGAATGTTCTTTATGTTTTATCAACTAACCATGCTGGACCCAACAAAATTTGGGTACCAAAACGTTGAGTTGTTTGTTCTTTGTTTTTGTAGGTATGTCTTGTGGTCAAAGTCAATGCAAATCAATGGATATTGGATAGTGGATGTACAAGACATATGTGTGGTGACAAATCTCAGTTCCTTAGCCTCAAGATGAAAAAGGGTGGTAGTGTTACAATTGGTGATAGCAAAACACTCCGCATTCTTGGCAAAGGAACAATTGGTAATAGCAACATTTCTATTGATAAAGTACAATATGTTCAAGGTCTTAAATATAATTTGCTTAGTATAAGTCAGTTATATGATGATGGACATACTGTTGTTTTTGATAAAGAGAAATGTACTATTAATGTTGGCACTAACAAAGTCCCCCTAGTTGCTAGAAGGGAAGGAAATATATATATGTTGGACTTTGAGATGCAGGAAGTAGGCTGCTGTTTAGCTACTGTGGATACAAACCCAGATCTTTGGCATAGAAGGCTAGGACATGCTCATATGGACTTACTCAGTAAGCTGTCTACAAAGAAGCTAGTTAGAGGACTACCCAAATTGAAGTATGTCAAGACGGGAACCTGTTCGGCTTGTCAATTAGGCAAACAAATCAGGACTCCACATAAGTCAAAGACAATGGTATCATCTTCTAAACCTTTAGAGCTTCTCCATTTGGATTTATTTGGTCCGGAAGCATATAAAAGCATTGGAGGTAAACAATATGCATTTGTTATTGTTGATGATTATTCTAGATATACATGGGTATTGTTTCTTCGTACTAAAGATTGTGCTTTTATTGAATTTGAGAAGCTAATCACTTTACTTGAGAACAAGTTGAATACAAGACTTATAGGTATAAGAAGTGATAGAGGAGGTGAATTCATCTCAAAAGGTTTCATTGATTATTGTGAAGAAAGAGGTATTTCACATGAATTCTCTGCTCCAAGAACCCCACAGCAAAACGGAGTTGTGGAGAGAAAGAACAGATCTTTGCAAGAAACTGCGAGGACTTTGCTGCAAGAGAGCAAGCTGCCAAGGAGTTTCTGGGCAGAAGCAGTCAACACAGCAAGCTATATTCTGAACAGAGTGCTTATCAGGCCTATTCTCAATAAAACTCCCTATGAATTGCTGAGGAATAAGAAGCCAAACATTGGATATTTCAAAGTTTTTGGCTCCAGGTGCTTTGTACTCAAAACTATTGATAGAGATGGTAAATTCGATGCTAAATCTTATGAAGCAATATTTTTGGGTTATTCTTTAACAAGTCGTGCTTATAGAGTGTATAATACATCTAAACGTATTGTTGAAGAGTCTATAGATGTTTCATTTCAAGAGGCTAATGTTGATCTGTCAAGAGATGAGGAAGATATTGCAGGTGCAGGTGATGACAGCCAGCTGCCAGTGACAAATACTGTATCGCAGCAAGCTGCCAACCAGTCTAAGACCACTAAAGAAGCTGAAAAGCAAACTGAAACCTCTTCTCCAGTAGATGAAACTATTGCTAAGTTGTCAAAGCTCACCTTGGAAGGTCCAAGAGGTCAAAGATCACAAGAAAAGATGCCTATATATGAAGGTGGTGAAGTTTCTCCTCCATCCAAGCGAATTCGAGTACATGAGGAAGTCATAGCTCAACATTCTTTGCCAAAGTCAACAAGAACAGTGAAGAACCATCCTCCAGAGTTGATCATTGGTGATAAATCAGAAGGAATCAAGACAAGGAAGGGTCAAGCCAACTTTTGTGCATTTGCGGCCTTTCTAGCTCAAGAGGAACCAAAGAATATTAAAGAAGCACTTCAAGATGAGAATTGGATCATGGCAATGCAAGAAGAACTCAATCAATTTGAAAGATGTGATGTTTGGGAACTTGTGGAGCCACCTAAAGATGCTTCAATCATTGGTACTAAATGGGTCTTCAAGAACAAAGTTGATGAATTTGGTACGGTTACTCGAAACAAAGCAAGACTAGTTGCACAAGGATACAATCAACAAGAAGGAATAGATTTTGAGGAAACTTATGCCCCGGTTGCAAGGCTTGAATCAATACGGATGCTACTTTCATTTGCGTGCTTCAAGAAGATCAAGCTACATCAAATGGACGTGAAAAGTGCATTTCTTAATGGCTTCTTAAAGGAAGAAGTTTATGTCAAGCAACCCCCTGGTTTTGAGCATGAGCAATTTCCAAATCATGTTTTCAAGTTGAAGAAGGCATTATATGGATTGCGGCAAGCTCCTAGATCATGGTACGAAAGGTTAAGTAAGTTTTTGATCAAAAATGGATTCATTCGAGGTAAAATCGATCCCACATTATTTACTAAACATAATGGTACTGATATTTTAGTTGTACAAATATATGTGAATAACCTTTTTGATGAATAAGGGGGAGAAAATTCAGGATCATAGTATGTGTGATTTAGGGGGAGTTTTTTTAGTTACTTTTTGGGTCACATGTTTTTAATATGAATTTACGCTAATGCTAAATTTTAATGTGATGGCATGAAAATATGCTTAGCTGCTTGGATAGAATGCTAATCTTTTTGCAGAGGAAGCATAATTTTAGGGGGAGTATTTTGCTCCTGAATATATGTTGTGTAATCATCAAAAAGGGGGAGATTGAAACCCTGGTGTTTTGATGATAACACTGTAGCAGCAAGCTGGGTTGATTGTGTGTACTAACATGGTTTTGCAGGAGATAAATACTGTGTATTTTCTAACAAAACATGTTGTAGCAGCTAGCTGGCAGACTTATTTTCTTTGCAGGCAGAAAGCTGACAGAGTAATTTTGTACGCAGGCAGCAAGCTGACAACACTTCCAGCAGATAGAGTTTCAGTCCTATTTTATAGGAAATCTTCTAGGAACTGAATTGTAAGGACTCTATCAGTTATATAAGTCATATATATATATGAGCTCAAATAATTTCGAATTTATTTTCATATATATATAATTCATATATTATAGGAAGTTGTTTATAAACGTTTTATCTTTTAACAACTTCTATTTTATTGGGCTTTACAAACCAGTTGAACATGTTTTCTAAACGTTCTTATTCTCTCTATTCTTCTGGTTTCTAAACGTTATGATTCATGAACGTTGGGCTTGAATTAATCAAGGAACAAAAACGTGAGACTTGGTAGTCAAGACCGTTGGTTGTTAGATTAATTCAAAATCATTTGTTCATTATATAAATACTTGTGTGTTTTTCATTCTCAGTTGTTGGACAACGTTTTAAAGAAAACACAAGTACTATCAAAGGCTGATTTGCAAAATCTTTACATACTTGAGCTCTTATATATTATACGATATATATTCTTGATTAGAGTTCATAGTTTCGGTTGTAATTCATTATATCTTTGTATTGTTCAATTTGTAAGTTGGTAGTTGCTGGTTTTGTGAGCTTGGGAAACAAGGGTTCAAGGAACTTGATATCTAGAGGAGTTTATACTTGGATTAGTATAGTACTTAGAGAGCTGCGTTCAAGGAACAAGGTGTTTCAGCAAGCTGCAAACAGTAACAGGGAGATCAGGGAGATATATTATTGTATTGTGTAATTGTAATTCACTTTGATCAATAATATATTCCTTTGCCGTGTTGGTAAAGGACCAGGACGTAGACCTATAGGAGATAGGGGTCGAACCTGGCTAAAATTGCTGTGTGTTCTTTATTTTCTGCACATTTTCTATACTGCATTGAACAACGTAGCTAGCTGCCACTTTATATTCTGTGAACTCAGTAAGCCGCCAGACAGCAAAACAGACCGATTTTTCCTTTTTCAGTCACATAACTTGGTAATAATTAAAATCGGTCATTGTTAGTCATAACACCTATTCACCCCTCCCCTCTAGGTGTTGATTCTCATATATTAGAGTGTTGCTTTTATGTATGAGGATATTGTTATAAATGTAGCATACCAAAACTGATAAGTTTATACTCACTCTATTTTTAGCCTATGAGTGAAGCAAAATCCCTTCAACCTGCAAGTCATGATAATAAGGGTATTGGTGAAAAGGCTGTCGGCTTTGCTCAATTTGCGAGTCCAAAGAAAAACAACGGGGGTGCAAGTGTTGATATTAATGGCTTTGCTAAGGTGAACTTTAAAACTTATAATTTGGTTTTAAATTAATATTTTATTTCAAGTTATTTCTATGTGTAGCCGTAAATTACTAAGTATGGTGCATTTTTGTTATGTTTATGTTGCTTGCAGATTGTGAGTAAAAAGAAACATAGTCAGAGTGCAAATGTTGGCCTTGCTCCAAACAGTCAGGTCTCTGACCAAGTAAGGCTTATGGTATCTTTTCATCTTAAACTTTATTTAAGTTTGTTATAAATGTTATACATTATTGGCATAGTGGTTGCAATGCTATAAGTTTTTATATTCACTCTATTTGTTTGCAGCGTATGAGTAAAGCAATATCCCTTCAAGTTGCAAGTCCTGATGATGAGGGTATTGGTGATAAGGCTGCTAGCGTGGCTCAACTTGCGAGTCTAAAGAAACGCAACAGGGGTGCAAGTGTTGGTATTGATGGCGTTGGTTAGGTCAACTTCAAAATAAATAACTTGAGTTTATATTAATACTTTATTTCAAGTTGTTTTATGTATAGCCATGGATTACTAAGTGCGGTTCATTGTTATTCTTGTATTCCTTGCAGATTTTGGATCAAAAGAAAGATAGTCAGACTACAAATGTTGGCAAACATGGTAACTTTGCTCCAAACAGTAAGGTCACTAAGCCGACCATTGAGAAAGCCGGTTACACCGACCAAGTAAGATGTTTACTGTTTTGCTACTTGTATGTGAATGATTTTTATGTATGCAAAGCTTCAAACAAGTTTTCAACAAAAATCTGCTTAATATGATCTTTTTTTTGGCAACCTGCTTAATATGATATGCTACGCACCAACTTGCTAATTCAACTAGCAGCATAAAAGCTTGTATACATTATAAAAAAACAAGATTGTAATGCAAGCGGGTAAAATATATGTATTTAGAAGCAGTGAACTGGAACGACGCCTGTAAATCTGAAACCTGAACAAAAATGACCTGATCTAAGATGATATATGACCTCTCAAATCTCCAAGGTTGTCCATCTTATATCAACATTAAAAGTTTAAGCAGAAATATTTGTAAGTTTTACATATTTGTTTTTTTGTTGATTTTTACATGTTCTATGTTGTTTATAGTACATAATAATTTTATTTGCTTAGATACTTTGTGTTCTTCGATAAAATATGGGGCCCTCGACAAAATGAGGCCCTGTGCAACAGGGCAGCTAGCACCTAATAATCACTAGGCCTGGTGTTCATTAATAAGTTATACCAAATAATTTTAAAAAATGAAAGACTTGTCCAATAGCATGTTGGTATATTTCTTTTTGGTTTGTTTCATCATTTAAATTTTGTTGTTGTATATTTATGCGCATTCTGCAATTTGTTACAGACAAATACAAATTAGTGATAATTATTAAGTTGTTGGCATAGTGGTTACAATGCTATATGTTTTTATATTCACTCTATTTGCAGCATACGAGTAAATCAAGATACCTTCAAGCTGTAAGTCCTGATGATGAGGGTATTGGTGATAAGGCTGCTGGCTTGGCTCAGCTTGCGAGTCTAAAGAAACGCAGCGCGGGAGCAAGTTTTGGTATTGATGGCGTTGTTAAGTTCAACTTCAAAATAAATAACTTGAATTTAAATTAATACTTTATTTTAAGTTGTTTAATGTATAACCGTGGATTACTAAGTGTGGTGCATTGTTATTCTTGTATTTCTTGCAGATTGTGAATCAAAAGAAAGACAGTCGGAGTGCAAATATTGGAAAACTGGATAGCTTTGCTCCAAACAGTAAGGTTACTAAGCCAACCATTGAGAAATCCGGTTACACCGACCAAGTAAGGCTGTTGTTTGATTTTATTATGTAGATTGAAAATGCCTATGTAATATAGTACTACTTTATTAAGTACTACAATTTTTAATTTCTGTTATCTTATGTATTGCAGGTAAGAATGAGGAGGCTTAGGAGTCATGTTGAAAATGTACCAGCTCTTTCTGAACAAGGCGTACCAGCCCATTCTGGGCAGCACGTTCAAGCTAAATCTGGACAACACATTCGTGCTCATTCTGAACAGGGTACTGGACAACGCGTACAAGTTCACACTGGACAGAGTTTTGCTGCTCGATCTCCGTCGAGACCGGATTTGAAAATACATGTACCGTCTCAGTCAATACTTCACTCACCGACACAATCAGGACAACGCACATCACTATCTGCACAGAGCACACCTAATGAATCACTACAACTCAGTGCTTAATCACGCCAACACACACCTGAATCTCAGTCACATCCAAGCACACTGAATGTGTCCTCTACAGCTGCTAATGATAATGTATGTTGGAATATGGGCTCCACACAAAGGGATGGAAGAATTCGAAAAAAGGTAAGTTACGAGTTCTTAAATAAAACTATCTACGTGGTGAATTATTTTATGTTTTGTCCTATCATGTAGTGATATTAAATTGCCTTACGTTAATTATATATGTATTTTAGATTGGAACCTTCATTTGATTTCTCTACAAAGATTCGAGAAATTATGTTTGAGAACCTTGAGCCTACTGGATACAACTGGAAGTCCCTTTCAGAAGAAACCAAAAATTTTTATTTTGAAGAATTCAAGGTAATTATATATTTTCATCTGTTGTAATGTCGTATATGAGTTTTCCGACCCAATTTGCGTATAGTAATTACAACCTAGATTATTAAAGGATCATGTGTTCCCATAACTGGTTATTGATGCTTACATCGAAATCATCATGTTCTGCGTTTTACTCATAGACAAGAAATATTACTAGTGTGCATGTAAAATGGTAAACTCTGCAGTTAAAATTGCTAGTGTGTTGTTGCTTATTTTGGATTGGTTCATGCTATTGCAGTTTAGCTTTAAAAATATTATTTAGTCCTAACTGTTTTGCTCAATGATTTTGCCTATTTTCTAAACAACACTTGTCTATTTTAGTACTTGATCTCCTTTGCGGAAACTTTGACTGCTTATGATTCAGACCTTTACTCAATGATTCTGTCTGTTTTCTAAAGTTTTATATTGGGCTTGTTTTATATATGCTAATTCCTATTATTTAACAGTGATTGACATTAATTCTTTATTATGTGATTTACAATGTGCTTCTATGTTAACTTTTCTATATATGCTGTTAATAGCATATGTTGTTGAGTACAGGAATTTTTTTTAGAACTTGTTGAGTTGATGGAGAAATCTGGGCACCCTGTGGATAGAAAGAAACACTTTATTTCTAGAGGTAGTTGGAGGGCCTGATAAGAAGAATAGAGTGCATGAAGTTGGCTCATCACAAAGCCTCTTTTACAAGACTAAGATTATGCCTTGCACTTCGTCATTTTCCAGTGAGGAAGAAAATCAGAAGCTAAAACGCCAATTAACTGAGATGAACGATCGGATGAAATTAATGGAAAATCAGTTAGCCAAGATTATTGAGGCTACTTTAGTCCAAGTCGAACGTCCTTTGTCCCCTGCCAATTTAGATGGTCAAGATTAAATGTAATATATTTTCTATGCACTTTGACTTAAATTAGAACTGAATATGTTGGTATGGTTTAGGATTGTTGGTACGTTGGTTTAGTATTATTGGTATGTTGGTGTTGATTTCTGTCCCAGTATTTAAATATAGGGCTATTGTGATGTTGGAACTCTTAGCCCCATTTTGAACTTATATTATGTACTGGGATTTCTCTACTGGTATTATCCTAATGTAAGTGCCACTTCTTTTAAAAAAGACTTTTGCTGGTTTACCTGTATCTTTAACGTTTATAGATATGTAAAAATGTAGGTTTGGAAAATTGTAAAAGCTCATTTATATCGTATACTTTGTTGCTAGAACTGTTCCATCCGTTGGCAGAGTGTTGCTATCCCGGAAATTGTCACTGTTATTTAATTCTGGGCATTTGGTTGCTAATAATACCAACAGATTAGGTGTTAGGAATTGTTAGGTCCTGATAAGTTTGTAGAAGGGGGGTTGAATACAAACTATACCGTTTTATCGAATTTGTTCTTTAAATGATTTAACTGTTTAGGAACAAATTGATGCGGAATAAAAATGAAACAAGATTCAAGTTAAATATAACTTATATTAAACTTGAAGGGTGTTACAAATGATACTTAGTACAAGATTGAATCTCAAATAACTTAAAACAAATCTAGAATAAATTCGACATGAATTTATCTATTTTTGTAATAAAATGATTTAACAATATTTGATAATTTGAGATTCGTTCTAGGGATAAAAATCCGCTAGATAGTCAAAGCAATACAAGTAATCAAATTCTAGTGGTTTGGATTTAACAATACAAACTAGAATTAATTGCTTGAGAAGAAATGAAATTTAAAGCTTGAGCTGTTCTTCAGTAAATGCTTCTGTATGCTTTTCTTTCTGTTTGTTCAACACTGCCTTCTTTTAGCTTTTCTGTCTTCAATTAATACATATCAATTAAGCCTGTATGACCTCCAACAGAAAGCTCGGTAGAACCTTGAATGCTAGTATGACCTGCCAACATAAATTCTAATTTTCGGTATGACCAAAAAAGAGAATTGTATGACCTATAAAAAGCACCTAGTATGACCTGTAAAAAAGAACTTAGTATGACCTGATAAATAATTCAGTAGAACCTAGAAAATAGGTCATACCGAATTATCTACTAAGGTCATACCGAGTTTTTGATAATAATAAACATAGGTCATACTAGTTCATTTTCAGAAAATCCTTTTAATTTAAATAGTTAGATTAAATTATAGATTAAATTAATTCTTTTTAAATAGAATTAAGTTAATAAATAATTTAAACTACTAACCTAATTAATTTAATAAATAAATTAATTCTGATAGAATTAATTTAACTTAGTAAATTAAATAAGATATCTTTAAAGCCTTGCATCTCTCTCTCTTCTGAAAACCACTGAATAGATAAGATTTAATTCCACTGATGATGTCGTCATTCGATGCACTGTCTGGTTTCATGAATAACTGACTTCAATGATAATTCTTCATCTTTAAAACATTTAAAGCTGTGGTTTATTTTCTTTAGCTCTGACAATACTCTGTGTCCTGTACTTCTTCCGTCACCACTGGAAATCTCTGTCACTGCAGTAAATCCACTAACTTGAATACTTCACTGAGGCTTGAACAATAAATTGAACTTCTTTCAATGTAGAATAACTTCAAGTCTGTAGATGACTTTAATTCTCCATTCTCTTGACAGATAAAACTATCTGAGATTCCTGTGACATATAACCTTATTATTTACTTATTACATACTTGTTTAAATTAAGTTGTTTCCTCGGAATATTAATAGGCCTAAACATATGCCTTTCAATCTCCCCCTATTTGTTTGTTAGAGAATAACAATCAAATACCTAGAGGATAACTCAACTAACTTAAACAAGAAATAGAAATGACTTTTAAGAGCCAAGTAAATAACAAGAAAAGTTCTGGATTTCATATAACATTTTCCAGATTCAAACATTATAGATAAATACAAGATAGATGTTCCTCTAGACTGAACATGTGTTTACATTTATCCTATCTTGAAATACCTAAGCTCTATACATATAACATTTACAGACTGGAGCTTCTTCAGATCTCAGACTCCATCATCTCTCCTTCTTCAAGTGCTTCCAGCAAATCCTTGTCCAGAATACGATCAGATTCAGAAGTAATACCACTAGGTCTGACAGGTTGAGCTGTGACTTTCTTCAGCCTATTCTTCATTAGATGATATCTCTTTATATTGGCAATGCAATAGTCTTGAATCAAATCAGCAACTTCTGTCTTCTCTTGTGTAGCAAACCCTGTTGTCCTCAACATATTCTCCATATAGACAAGATGCCTGGCAGGATAGTCTTTCAAAGAGATGGGGTCCATACCACAAGTTTGAAGTGCCCTTCCTTTGTAAAATTTAACTTCATAAGGCACATCCACAACTTGAGGACTCGCTTTCATTGCAAAGTCTCTTAACTGATCATGCAGCAGCTCAGCTAATGGAGACGTTCTTTTTACTTTGCACATGAATACCCATAGTTCAGAGAGAGTTCTGCTTTCCAGAAGATTGAGAGACACCAAGAACGTTCCCTCATTATGAGTGTAAACATATATCTTCAACTCCTCTCTAACTCTGTCAAATCCAGTTGTTATCCTTGAAATCTCTGCATGAAGAGCTTTCATATATACCGTGTTGTCTGGATTGACCTGTCTGTACCTTTCCAACATCCCAAGAAACTTTGCATCATTATTAATTCCTTCTTGATGTGCAAACATTTCTCTAGCTTTGTCCCATTCTACTCCTTGCTTGAGCCTTACATATAACTTTCTATCACTGACCTTCAGATTGTGAAGTCTTTGCTTTTCTTGTTGCTCAGCTTTTTGAATGACAAAATGCTTGGAAATGATGTCAGATACTTTTGCATTTTCCTCCTCTCTCCTCTTCAAATCAGCCTTTTGCCTTACCAACTCAGCTTCAAAGGCAGGATCGACTACAGGTTCATCTTCCCAGTCAGCATAGTCCGCCTCTCCTTCAACTTCTACCTCACCAAAGATATCTTCAGGGGCTTCAGATTCAACATCATCAAATACACCCTCATCACCTTGATAGTAGTCAGCATCAGAAAAAGTTAACTTCTGCTTCCCTTTGTCCTTTGCAGAATCAGAACCTCCAGCTTCTCCTCCTTGTAACTCCTTCTCCTTATTCTCCCCCTTAGTTGAGGAATCCTCTAAAGATTTAACTTTATCAGTTTTAGGATCCTCCTTTGTACCTTCTCTTTCTCCTTCACCATCCCTGTCACCATTGTCCCCTGCATCATCATCACCCTCAAAGAATTTCTTTTGTTCAGCATTGGGTTGATGTGTGACCTTGATCATATTATACAAATGTTTCATGCCCTCGTTCAGATGTTGCATCCCTCCTTCAATCTTGGTAAACCTCTCATCATTGAAGTACTGATTTTCATCAATAGTATCTTGAAATGAGTCTACTTTGGTTGAAATCATAGGAATCTGTTTGATAGCCTCCCTGATCTCAGCATTAGAAACCAGTAGTTCTGACATATCTGAAGCCATTAACACTTGTGATTCTTGAATAGCATTCATCTTTGGGACCAATGTGACCTTCACTCCTTCCAATTCATCTCTCATGGAACCCAGCTGATTAGTTACAGAGGTGGAAGAAGTAGATCGTTCAACCACTTGTGCTTTGAGAATTTCCTTTTCAGCCTGGGACTCTTGTAGTTGTTTCTGAAGATTAGCTATTTGAGCCAACAAAGAAGCAGTGTATGTGTCATTGTGTGCACTCATCTCAATTTCTTTCGATGGTGTTTCACTCACCTCACGTGCTTGTGTTTCGCTCTGTGTTTGTCTCTCAGAACTAACCACTAGCTGTTTATCCATTGTTGGAGTTGAAGTACCTGCAGAAAAAATCACCATAGCCCCTTCTTGAGAGGTCACTGGTGGTGCAATGGGAGTTCGCGAATCCCAATCCATGGTAAAGTCTAAAAATTCATCAGAAATTGAAAGCTGAATTGCTTCAGATATAGACTTACCATGTTGCCCTTCACTTTCTCCAGTTGAAACTGCGAGTGAAGAATCCCTTAGGGGAGCCAGAGATGTTCCCTCTGGGAGGGGAGAAAATGATTCTATTATTGGGGGCGAAGAACCAGATTTTCCCTCTGAAGCCTGTGAAGGCTCTTCTACCGTGACAATGGTAGGCACTGTTTCACCAATCATTCCTATGTGCTCTCCTTCCAGAGTGTCCTGTGTAAGAGTCTCTACAAATTGTTCAGGAATGTTTTCTCCCATTGTGAGTAAAGGGAGAGTGCTTGACTCTTTACAGATTGCCATGGCCTGATGGCGAATTTCAATAGATTCATCCTGTTGAGAGGATGTCTCTAGTAACTGTTCATTGGCCTTTTGAGAATCTATATCCTTTTGGGAGGATACAGACTGGCTAACAGATGCCTCAAGTAGTGTTCTTCTCTTCTTTAGTGGTGGAGGCAGAGCTGTGGGATCACTCATATTAAACTCTACTTCAAGTTGCTCTCTTGATCTTGTTATAGCTGATAGTTGTAGGGGAGCGGTCAATGGATTTGACTCTGTGTGTGGCTCTATGACCGGGGACAGAGATTGTGGTTCTACAATCCCTTGGTCAATCCTAAGAACCTCTTGGGTTAGTGGAGCAGTTGAGAGAGGATATATTACCTGAAGTGCCATGGTGTTAGGAGGCGCCATTGAAGTTCCTGCTGACGAGGATCCAACCACTGGATGTTCAATAAAGAGTAAAGGTAACTGTGGTTGCAAAATCTCTCGCAGATAAGATTGTGGAACTAGGGGTCTCCTTCCAGACTTGGAGCTTGTGGACAAAGATGAATAAATGAGAGGATTAGTATGTGCGGGGACTTGAAAAGGAGTGTTTTGAAAAAGGGTTTTATGTTCATCAGAAAGAACATGATTCAACACTAGAGAAAGGAAACGAGAATAAAAGCATCTAACTTTCTTTCCAGTTTCAATATCTCTAGGGTAATTGAAAATCCTCCTTATCAAGAGATCCCACACAAGAGTTCCTATGTCCACTCTTAGGTTAAAAACAGCAGCAAAGGCAATGTTTTGTAGTAGAGAAGTGATGACTTGAAAGTTGTTTTTGGTAGAATTACTAAAAACTTTGGCTAGACAGTCAAAGAACAAATCCCACTCACAAGCTAGATTACCCTTATTCAACCGAGGAAGAACAATATTTCCCTGGTAGTCAATACTAGAGAAAAATTGAACTAACTCAGCATCAGTAGGGAATCTAACAAAGTTATCAAGTGGAAAATGAAGCACTTGACAAAAGATCTCCTTAGTTACTGTGTACTGACGATCAGAAATAATGAATGTGAAAGATCGCATATCTTCAGCAACAACAGCAGTTAAGCATAATAGACGAAGGGGTTCAATCTTTAAATCAACAGAAGCAGTGATAGCATAGCTAACAATTGATTGTTCATTTAAAAAATGAATCCACGGCCTAAAACGTTCAACAGAACACTTAAGGGGATCACAATAGCCAACGTAATTATTAAAACGTTCAACAACAAACTCCGCAGCCATTTGAAAATAAATAATAAAATTTAAAAAAAAATTATTAGAATAACACAGCAATTAATAATAATAATTATTAGAAAAGAAATAAAATCCCAAGTAATGCACAAGAAAAATTTGCAATAGTTCGTTGTTCTAAGAATAAAACACAAACCAGAGCAAAGTTAACTAAGTAAAAACTTGAGTTAGAAAGGTATGAAAAGCAAAAGAACCTGAAAAGCATTAGTATTTATAGGCAAGGGTTCTGCTGAGCTCGGTATGACCTAAAGGGAGGTCATACCGAGTTTTTGCTTGAGGTCATACCGAGAAAACAAGAGAAAAAAGATTAATTACAAGAAAAAAACATCAATATGACCTCTAATATAGGTCATACCGTGTTTTTGAAGTAAATTACCAAAATAAAAACCAATATGACCACAGCAGAGGGTCATACCGAGTTTTTAAAGTTTAAATAAACAAAATAAAACCAATATGACCTGTCTAGAGGGTCATACCGAGTTTTATTACTAATTAAACTAATAACCTTATTTTTTAAAAAAAAAAACTAATATGACCTCAAGAGGGTCATACCGAGTTCTATATACACATAAATAACAGCAAACCAATCAAACAATTCACAGAAACTGCTAACAGTTGAAAAACCTACTGCATAAAAATTAACCAAAACACAAAATTACAATAAACCTGCATAAAAATCTGAACAAAAAATTTTATAATCTGAAAATAACTTAAATGATTCTAAATAACTAAAATTTCAATAAAAATACATTTCTCCATGGAAAATGAGAAAAATATTTTTTAAAGAAATTAAATTATTCAGAATATCTAAATTAACAAGCTTTATACAAAAAAACATGGATTGGCAATATTTAACATCTTAAAATCAACAAGAGAAAATGATTTAGTTAAGAACAAACCTGGAGATATTATCAATCACTAAGACTGTTCAACATACCCAATTTACCAACTAACCTGATAAATGTGGATTCGTCAACAGATTTAGTGAAAATATCTGCAGTCTGTTCTTCAGTGGGTACAAAGTGCAACTCCACTATTCCATTCATAACATGCTCTCTGATAAAATGATACCTGATATCAATGTGCTTTGTTCTCGAGTGCTGTACAGGGTTGTTGGAGATTGCTATGGCACTTGTATTATCACAAAATATGGGAATTTTGTCTAAGGCAAAGCCATAGTCCTTTAATTGATTCCGTATCCATAAGATCTGAGCACAACAGCTTCCAGCAGCAATATATTCAGCTTCTGCTGTAGAATTGGAAACTGTTTGCTGTTTCTTGCTATACCAGGAAATCAACCTACCTCCAAGGAATTGACAACTCCCAGAGGTACTCTTTCTATCCACAACACTACCTGCATAATCAGAATCTGTATATCCAACAAGATTAAAACCAGAATCTTTAGGGTACCAAATACCTAGATTAGGTGTACCCTTAAGATATCTCAAGATTCTTTTTACAGCAACGAGATGAACATCTCTAGGGTCCACTTGGAACCTTGCACACAAGCATGTAGCATACATAATATCTGGTCTACTAGCAGTAAGATAGAGTAAGGAGCCAATCATACCTCTGTAGCTTGTAACATCTACCTTGATAGATTTGTCAGAAGCTCCAAGTTTGATTCCTGTTGAAGATGGAGTCCTTGCTGATGCTGAATCCTCCATATGATACTTCTTGAGGAGTTCTTTGAGATACTTGGATTGACAAATAAATATACCATTTGACCTTTGACTTACTTGCAATCCAAGAAAGAACTTCAGCTCACCCATCATACTCATTTCAAACTTACTCTGCATTAGCTCAGCAAATCTCTTACAGAGATTATCATTAGTAGACCCAAATATGATGTCATCCACATAGACTTGGACTAATATCATATCATTTTTATGTTTCTTTGAAAAAAGAGTTTTGTCTATGATACCTCTAACAAAACCATTTTCTAAAAGGAAACCAGAGAGAGTGTCATACCATTTTCTTGGGGCTTGTTTGAGACCATAGATAGCCTTGAAGAGAAAGTACACAAAGTCCAGCAACTCCTGATTTTCAAAGCCAGGGGGCTGTTCCACATACACTTCTTCATCAAGTTCACCATTCAGGAATGCACTCTTAACATCCATTTGATAGACTTTAAAATTGGAATAAGCAGCAAATGCTAAGAACATCCTGATGGCCTCAAGTCTAGCCACTGGTGCATAGGTTTCATCATAGTCAATGCCTTCAGCTTGAGAATACCCTTGTGCAACCAGTCTTGCCTTGTTCCTTGTAACAATGCCATCCTCATCTAGCTTGTTCCTGTATACCCATCTTGTGCCCACTACTTTCTTGTTCTTTGGCCTGGGTACCAGCTTCCAGACTTGCTGTTGTTCAAATTGATTGAGTTCATCTTGCATAGCAATCACCCAATCTGGATCAGTCAGTGCTTCCTCAGTTTTCTTTGGCTCCATTTTAGATAGAAATGCTGAGAAAAGACATTCATTCTGAGAAGCTCTTCTAGTTTTAACTCCAACATCTGGATCACCAATGATCAGCTCAAAAGGATGAGCTCTATTCCAAACAGTCTGTCTTGGAAGATTTGATCTTGATGATTCGCCTTGAAATTCACTTTGATGTTGTGAGTGACTAGTTGATCCTTCATTTGCTCCCCCTGAGTTGTTGCCTGTTTGCCTTGATGATCCTTCTCCAGTGCTGGTGGTATCTCCATTGTTACCAGTGTTTCCACCACCATCACCATGATCATTATCATCATTGTTATTATCATCACCAGCAATAACTTCAGGTGGGGCTTCATCATCTGATTCTGAGTCTGGCAAGTTATCAAACTTCAGCTTTTCAGATGAGTCTTCTTTTTGGATACTGGGGAACTTAGTGTCATCAAAAGTAACATTGACACTTTCCTTTACTGTGTGACTGCCAACCACATAGACCCTGTAAGATCTTCTGGAATATCCAACAAAAATAGCTTCTTGTGCCTTTGCATCAAACTTGCCACGTTTAACATTGTCATCTAAAAGCACAAAGCATTTTGCTCCAAATACATGAAAGTACTTGACAGTTGGTTTCTTGTTGTTCATGATCTCATACGGAGTCTTCATTAAGTCCTTGTTGATTAACGTTCGATTCTGAGTATAACAAGCTGTATTCGCTGCTTCAGCCCAAAAGTAAGTTGGAAGTTTGGACTCACTTAGCATAGTCCTAGCAGCTTCAATCAACGTACGATTCTTTCTTTCCACTACTCCATTTTGTTGAGGAGTTCTAGGGGCAGAATACTGTCTTGTTATTCCTTTATCAGCACAAAAGTCATTTAGAATGGCATTCTTGAATTCTGTACCATTATCTGACCTTATGGCTCTAACAGGGAATCTAGAATCCAGCTCAATCAACTTTACATGGCCAATCACCAGGAATGGGGTCTCATCCTTGGAATGTAGGAATAAAACCCATGTATATTTTGAATAGTCATCAACAATCACAAGTGCATATTGTTTCTTTGACATGGACATCACATTAACTGGACCAAACAAATCCATGTGCAGTAGCTGAAGAGGTTCAGTTATTGATGATGTATCAGTGCCCTTGTGAGAAGCCTTCTTTGACTTTCCTTTCTGACATGCCTCACACAGTCCTTCCTGTGTAAATTCCATTTGAGGCAAATCTCTAACTAATTCCCTCTTGACTAAAGAGTTCATAGTTTTGAAGTTAAGGTGAGACATCTTCTTGTGCCATAGCCAACTATCATCTGATGAAGCTTTAGCATAAAAACAATTAACTTCATCTTTGAATCCCGAGTTCAGATCAGCTATGAACAAGTCACCTTTCCTTACTCCTTGAAGAGCAGGCTTTCCATTCTTCTTGTGAACAATCTGACACTTCTCTCTTTCAAAGGAAACAGCATATCCTCTGTCACAGAACTGACTGATGCTGAGAAGATTGAACGTCAGACCTTCCACAAATGAAACATCTTCAATGATAACATTTCCGTACTTCAAACAGCCATATCCTTTCGTAATACCCTTGCTGTTATCTCCAAAGGTAACTACTGGGCCAGCTTTCACAATCACATCTGATAGCAGGGCTCTATCTCCGGTCATATGCCTTGAACAGCCACTGTCCAGAATCCACATAACTCGGTTTACCTGTTTAACTCCCTGCAATATCAGATTGATTAGTCCTTCTTCGGAGCCCAAAATTGATTGGGTCCGGCATACTTAAAGAACTGGCCTTTGTCAGGCAAAACAACATTTCTAACTAAAACTACTTCATCCTCTTTCACATAAGAGCGTTTCCATTTATAACTAGCCTTAACACATTTCTGAGTAGGCTTAGGGATAAATGAATCCACTCTAGTCTGAGGAGGACTAGTAGTCTTTGTTTTAACATGCTTCTTATTATTAACATGTTGACGTGGAGCAGTCTTATCACTAGATACATGCTTTTTATTAAAGAAAGCATACATAACATTAAAAGCACAAGACATGCAATTACTCACACCACATGCTTTATGAGAAGAATTAATAGCAGGCATGTTAGTTCTACAGTTGTTTTGATCCAACTTATGGATATCTGATTTAGTCTTTTCAGTTGTAGCAACTTTGACTGGAATATCAGATACACACTTTTTGGATTGCTCAGCTTCTAAGGCAACATCTTCTTCATGAATCTCCTCAGCAATAATGATAGAAGATTCATTCAGAGGCTCTGCCTCAGACTCCTTACAGAAGGGTGTTTTAATACCCTTAAGAATATAAGGAACAACCTTTCCTTCTTCTCTGACTCTACAAGGTGTATTAATACCAAGCAATCCTATAGCCTCATTATAATCATAACCTATACTGACATGATTACCAATAGCTTGTTTATTGAAAATTTCTTTAGCCGTCTTACAAGAGTTGTAATAGGCATTAGCTTTGGTTTTGAGCTCACTAATCTGCTCTTTGAGAATGGTTTCCAGTTGAATATAACATTTAACCCTATTCTCCAGAAAAGCAATTTTCTCATTAAGTTCATCCTGATTAACATGCACAAGTTTCAAATCTTTTAATTCCTTTTCAAGATTTGTGTTTAAAAGATTTATTCTATCATTTTCAGTGCGTGCACAACTTATGGTGCCACCAAGATGATAAATCATTTCAGCATCAGTAAAGGTTACCTCTGACATGTATCTGGATGAAGTGCTTTCCTCTTTAGCCATTAAAGCAAGGTTCCCAATCTCACCTGCTTCTTCATCACTGTCAGTGTCATCCCAACTCTTTCCCTCAGCAACATAGGCCTTCCCAATCTTGTTCTTCTTGCTAGAATCAAATGTGTTTCTAGTCACTTGCTTTGGCTTTCTGCACTCAGTAGCAAAGTGACCCAACTCATTGCAATTGTAGCATCTGATTATACTCCTTTCCACAGTTCCAGTTTTGTAGCCACCCCTTGTGCCACTTGAAGATGAAGATCCACCTCTCTGAAATCTGGGTCTGAACTTAAGATTGGGATTCCTCTTGAATCTAAACTTCCCAAACTTTCTGACTATCAAAGCCAAATCACCATCCTCCAGCTGATCAAGTTCTTCCAAAGAATAGAAGTCACCACCAGATTGATCAATGGATGTTAATCCATATTCAGCATCAATAACATTCATGTGAGAACTGGAAGGTTGAACAGCCTTCACTTCCAGTTTCTGTGGGACTTCAGCAGCCAATGCAGTGGAGGTACCAACAATCCTTCCAGTTCCATACAGCTCCTTCTGTTGAATCTGCTCCAGCTCATAGGTCTTCAAGACACCATACAATCTTTCCAAAGCAAGCTCATTCATGTCTCTTGCTTCTCTAATAGCAGATATCTTGTGCTCCAAATGAGGTGGAAGTGTAAGAAGGAACTTCTTGTTAATCTCCTTGTTGGTGTAGTGCTTCCCATTGAGATTCAGATCATTAATTAATTTGTTGTATCTTTCAAAAACCTGAGAGATACCTTCACCAGGGTTTGATCTGAAATGCTCATATTGTGAAGTGAGAATTTCCAGCATATTCTCCCTAACTTCTTCTGTCCCCTCATTGATTATCTCTATGGTTCCCCAAATATGTTTGGCAGTTTCACAATTTAGGACATGATTATGCATGATAGGATCAAGACTCTCAATAAGGATCAACTGAAGACAGGAATCCAAGGTAACATCCTCTTTCTCATCAGGAGTGTATTCCTTGGGATCTTTAGGGTACATCCTAGCAGCCCTAGTCACAACATTATCCTCAACAACTTCAGGATCAATAATCATAGGGAGTTTGGGACCACTCTTCAGCACATCCAAGTATTTAGGATTTGCAACCTTAAGAAATAGGAGCATTTTCTTCTTCCACATTGGATAATGCTCCTTGCTGAATATTGGGATTTTAACTGTCCCCACTTTCTGTGTAGTAGACATCTTTTGAGATTTTTAGAATTCAAATAAAAAATCAGAGTTTAAAAGAAAAATCTCAAAACAATTGGATCTTTGATTTGTATATCAATCAAAAGGCTCTGATGCCAATTGTTAGGTCCTGATAAGTTTGTAGAAGGGGGGTTGAATACAAACTATACCGTTTTATCGAATTTGTTCTTTAAATGATTTAACTGTTTAGGAACAAATTGATGCGGAATAAAAATGAAACAAGATTCAAGTTAAATATAACTTATATTAAACTTGAAGGGTGTTACAAATGATACTTAGTACAAGATTGAATCTCAAATAACTTAAAACAAATCTAGAATAAATTCGACATGAATTTATCTATTTTTGTAATAAAATGATTTAACAATATTTGATAATTTGAGATTCGTTCTAGGGATAAAAATCCGCTAGATAGTCAAAGCAATACAAGTAATCAAATTCTAGTGGTTTGGATTTAACAATACAAACTAGAATTAATTGCTTGAGAAGAAATGAAATTTAAAGCTTGAGCTGTTCTTCAGTAAATGCTTCTGTATGCTTTTCTTTCTGTTTGTTCAACACTGCCTTCTTTTAGCTTTTCTGTCTTCAATTAATACATATCAATTAAGCCTGTATGACCTCCAACAGAAAGCTCGGTAGAACCTTGAATGCTAGTATGACCTGCCAACATAAATTCTAATTTTCGGTATGACCAAAAAAGAGAATTGTATGACCTATAAAAAGCACCTAGTATGACCTGTAAAAAAGAACTTAGTATGACCTGATAAATAATTCAGTAGAACCTAGAAAATAGGTCATACCGAATTATCTACTAAGGTCATACCGAGTTTTTGATAATAATAAACATAGGTCATACTAGTTCATTTTCAGAAAATCCTTTTAATTTAAATAGTTAGATTAAATTATAGATTAAATTAATTCTTCTTAAATAGAATTAAGTTAATAAATAATTTAAACTACTAACCTAATTAATTTAATAAATAAATTAATTCTGATAGAATTAATTTAACTTAGTAAATTAAATAAGATATCTTTAAAGCCTTGCATCTCTCTCTCTTCTGAAAACCACTGAATAGATAAGATTTAATTCCACTGATGATGTCGTCATTCGATGCACTGACTGGTTTCATGAATAACTGACTTCAATGATAATTCTTCATCTTTAAAACATTTAAAGCTGTGGTTTATTTTCTTTAGCTCTGACAATACTCTGTATCCTGTACTTCTTCCGTCACCACTGGAAATCTCTGTCACTGCAGTAAATCCACTAACTTGAATACTTCACTGAGGCTTGAACAATAAATTGAACTTCTTTCAATGTAGAATAACTTCAAGTCTGTAGATGACTTTAATTCTCCATTCTCTTGACAGATAAAACTATCTGAGATTCCTGTGACATATAACCTTATTATTTACTTATTACATACTTGTTTAAATTAAGTTGTTTCCTCGGAATATTAATAGGCCTAAACATATGCCTTTCAGGAATTTGTTACTAACATTAACAAAAACATTTCGTTGGCATTTGATTTTTAATAATAGTAACAGATTATGCTTTAGGAATATGTTACTAAAATTAACAGAAACTGTTAGGAATATGTTGTTCTTGATGATAAACATAAAACACTTAGTAGAATTTGTGTAAAGTCATTTTTGTAACTGTCAACGAAATGGCATGCTTTGCAGCATTCCGTTGACAGGAAGCTCATCAACGAAATGAGTGTTGTAGCAATTGCATTGTACAATACTTCACAGTATGATAGGCATTCTGTTATATGTTTTAGATAGGTTTTCTAAGTCATGTTGACTAAGTACTAGATAGGCAAAATAGGTTGGTTAATTGTAAATATGTTATGCCTTGTAATTTTGACTAAGTGAAGACATGTCAACGGTATGAAGATTACTCTGTCAACGGTATGGAGTTTACCCATCAACGAAACGAGGGAAACACCATCAACGGAATGAAGAATGAAGCTATCAACGAAACACATCTCCTTGCTATCAACGAATCAATGTTGCTTTTTGAACAGTTGACAAAGTGATAGTGACAGTTTACTGAACAGATCTAAAAGGAGATATGGAAGTGTACTTTGCATTGGAAGCCATCAAAGTGGTTACTGGAAATAAGGAAACATTCCAATTTCCAATAAGGCTCTTGGAAATGATTATAATGAGCATGAAGACAAAAGCAAAGATCTCCAAGGACCATTGGACAAAAGGAATGAAAAGCAAGCTACTGATGGTTACTACTATTATTCTTTAGTTTAACCAAACGTAGAATTGTAAACTTGGGATTATATAACCAAGTGTAGCAGTTACTTTAGATAGTAGAGAAGAAAAACAAATAGATTGTATTAGCTATTTTTGAGAGCAATTCTTCTCTACAACCTTGTAACTGAGCAGCTGTGTACTTTTGTATCACAGATTATTTCCGCAATAAAAACACTTCAGTTGGATCATCAAACAATCCAACTGAATTATTTATATCTTGTGTTTTTATTTATTCAGTTCAGTTTTATTTTAAAAAGTGTTTAGTTTCAAGAAAATATCAAAAATTGTATTCAACCCCCCCTTCTACAATTCTATTAGGTCATTTGGGAATAACAATTGGTATCAGAGCGAGCTTCTAACATACAAGAAGTTTAAAGATCAAGACCAAAAACAGAAACCATGGTGAAGAAGGATGCAGGTGTGAAGATACCAGTTCTTGATAAAGACAATTACTTTCACTGGAAAGTAAAGATGCATTTACATCTCATGTCTATGGATGAGAGGTATGTAGACTGCATTGAGAAAGGTCCACACGTTCCCATGAAGCTTGATTCTAGAGTTGGACTGCCAGATGATGCACCTGATGTAGAGATTCCAAAAACTGTCTCAGAATGGACTGTTGAAGATATTGCAGAAGTCCATAAAGACAAAAGGACCATGAACATTCTGTTTAATGGTTTGGAGCAAGAGATGTTTGACAATGTTATCAACTGTACAACCTCTAAGGAAGTATGGGATACTGTTAGAACTCTCTGTGAAGGAACTGAGCAAGTCAGGGAAAATAAAATGCAACTCCTTATACAACAATATGAGCATTTTCATTTTAAAGTTGGTGAAACCCTAAATGACACGTTTAGTAGGTTTCAAAAGCTTTTGAATGGATTAAAGTTGTATGGGAGGATCTATCAAACCAAGGATTCAAACCTTAAATTTCTTAGAGCTCTTCCAAAAGAATGGAAGCCTATGACTGTTTCTCTCAGAAACACTCAAGAGTACAAAGACTACACTCTTGAAAGGCTTTATGGAACCTTGAAGACTTATGAGCTGGAAATGGAGCAAGATGAGGAAATTGAAAAGGTACAAAAGAAGGGTGGATCTATTGCATTGATTGCATCTGTGAACCAACTTGAAGATGACAATAAAGAAGCTGCAAAGGTCACAACTAGTCGATCTAGTTGTAGGAGTGATGTTAGCAAGGGTAAAGACAAGATGACAGAAGAAGAAGAATCAGAACCAGCCAACTTGGATGACTTAGATGAGATTGATGAACACATTGCTTTTCTGTCTAGAAAATTCTCTAAGTTCAAGTTCAAAAGAAACTCAGAAGCAAGGCCACCAAGAAGAGACTTTCAACCTAGCAAAACAAACTGGATTGAAAAGTCTAAGTCAAAATGTTTCAATTGTGGAATGCTTGGTCACTTTGCTGGAGACTGCAGAAAGCCCAAGGTTGAGAAGGGCAACAGGAAATTTGAGCCTGTTGATTATAAAAAGAAATACTTTGAACTTCTCAAACAAAAAGAAAAGGCTTTCATGTCTCAGGAGTATGATTGGGCTGGTAATGGTGAAGATTCTGATGATGATGTTGAGTATGTCAACTTGGCTCTTATGGCTGACAATCATGAGCAGGAAGCAAGTTCCTCAAGCAACCAGGTAACAATTACTAATCTTTCTGAGCTTTCTAAAGAGGAATGCGACAGTGCAGTAAATGAAATGTCTACTGTATTATATAATTTGCGTGTTACTCTTAAATCACTTACTAAAGAGAATTCTAGAATAAAAGAGACCAATCTGCTCTTAAGTGATAGGAATGCAATGTTAGAAGCACGGCTCATTGAATTTGAGAAAATGAGATGTGTTAGTAGGGATGCTAAGAAGGAACTTGAGAACGTGTTACAAAGGGAAGAAATTCTTAAAACACAACTTGAGATAGAACAAGGTGTGATTGCAAAATGGAAGGATGCCAGGAATGTTGCTGCCAACATAATTAATGTTCAAGGCGTGGAATCCTTCTGTGAGCAATCATGGAAAAGGAACAAAGAGAAGCTAGGGTATGTTGGTGAAACCTTAGAATCAGAAACTGAGTCAACAAACAACAAGGATCATTTGTTGAAGGTTGATATGTCAACGGAATGCAATGTTTCGTTGACAGATGAACCATCAACCGATCAGGCTGTTTCGTTGACAGAGAAAAGAAAGGATGAACTCACTAGACTTAATAACAAGTATGGTCCTGTCACCAAGAACTTTGTTCAAGGTGAGTCTAGTAAATCAAAGAAAGTTGAGAAGCCTGTTGAGAGAGCTAATGTAGGTAACTTGTCTAACAAGCAATTGAAAGACAAGTTAGAGAAAGTTCAGGTTGAGGCTAAGGGAAATAAAAAGAATAACAGAAATGGCAAGGTAGGGATTAACAAACACAACAATTACACACCTGATAAAAATGCACCTAGAAAGACATGTGTCAATTGTGGAAGTGTTAATCATTTATCTACTAACTGCAAATCTGTTAAGAAATCTGCTAATGTGAAAATGCCCAAGCCTGCAATGAACAGTTCCATGCCTAAAATGCCTGTTATGCCTAACATGTTTGCTCCATATGAACAATTTCAGAATCCATATGCTAGCATGCCATTTGTGCCTAATCCTTACATGAATATGTTTAACATGCCACAAATGCCATGGAACATGAATAACATGATTGTTCCTCCAACTATGCATGCTATGAATGAAAATATGAGCAACCCTCAGAAATCAACACCAAGGGTAAAGATTGATTTGAATCAATCTGAGCCCAAAGTGAAAAATGGTACAAAAGGGAATGCAAAGGCTAACAAGACAGGACCCAAGGAAACTTGGGTACCAAAATCAACTTGATTTGGTTTTATTGTGTGCAGGGAGACAAAAGGAATCTTTGGTACTTGGATAGTGGTTGTTCAAGACACATGACTGGTGATTCTACCCTGCTCACAGAGTTTCAGGAAAGAGCTGGCCCTTGTATTGCTTTTGGAGATGACAGCAAAGGCTACACAAAGGGATATGGCTTGATTTCAAAAGAGAATGTCATCATAGATGAGGTTGCATTGGTGGATGGTCTTAAGCACAACTTGCTTAGTATCAGCCAACTTTGTGACAAAGGATTTTTAGTTACTTTTTCGAAAGAAGCCTGTGTTGTTTCTAAAGGAGGAAACAACAATGTGGTAATGACTGGATTCAGAAGAGGGAATGTGTACATTGCTGACTTTAGTAGCACAAGTTCAGAAACCATCACATGTCTTTTCAGCAAGGCAAGCAAAGATGAAAGTTGGTTATGGCACAAGAAATTATCCCATCTGAATTTCAAAGTTATGAATGATTTGGTGAGAAAGGATCTTGCTAGAGGAATTCCACAAGTGGAATTTTCCAAGGATGGTTTGTGTGATGCCTGTCAAAAAGGGAAACAGAAGAAGGCATCATTCAAAAGCAAGACAGAGTCATCAATTGTCCAGCAGCTTGAACTACTTCATATGGACCTATTTGGCCCTGTAAATGTTATGTCCATCTCAAAGAAGAAATACTGTCTTGTGATTGTTGATGATTTTTCTAGATTTACATGGACTTTCTTTTTGCACTCTAAAGATGAGGCAAGTGAAATCATTATCAATCACATCAAGATGGTAAGCAATCATCCTGATTTCAAAGTAAGAAGGATTAGGAGTGACAATGGGACAAAATTCAAGAATTCGAGCATGAAGGTGTTCTGTGAAGAAAATGGTATTTTGCATGAGTTTTCAGCAGCAAGAACACCACAGCAAAATGGTGTAGTTGAAAGGAAAAACAGAACACTTATTGAAGCTGCAAGGACAATGCTAGATGAATCAAAGTTACCTACATATTTTTGGGCTGAGGCAGTTAACACAGCTTGCTTTACTCAAAATATTTCTTTGATTAATCAGGCCAAGGGAATGACCCCTTATCATCTACTCAAAAGAAAGAAGCCACTATTAGATTTTCTTCATGTCTTTGGATGCAAGTGCTTTGTTCTGAGAAATCAAGCTGAGCATTTGGGGAAATTTGAAGCAAAGGCAGATGAAGCAATATTTGTGGGATATGCAGCAGGGAAAGCTTACAGAGTCTATAATCTCAGAATCAACATTGTTATGGAATCTGTACATGTTGTTTTTGATGATCTCAAAATACAAGGTCTCTGTGATGAAGGTTTCCATGAAAGTCTCTCTTTTGAGAATGAGGAAGGAGAACAAGTGAATCATGATAAGGCTACTGAGAAACAGCCTAAAGTTGTTGTATCTAGCACAGATGAAAGCAGCAGTGAAGATGAAATTGCTGCATTAAGGTTAAAAAGGATAGCAGCTAGCAGACCAAATGGTCATTTCGTTGACAGTCATGATGGTGGATTCGTTGACAGTCAGAATGAGCGTTTCGTTGACAGCCAAAACGGTCATACCGTTGATAGTCATAGGAATGCTTCTAGAAGTGATCAATTAGGGACAACAAACTCAGGGGGAGTTTCTCAAGGACAAATATCCAATCAAGGCAATCATGATCATGAAGCTACGTCTTCAAGAGCAAATCTACCTCCCTCAAGGAAATGGACTAAAGATCATCCCTTTGAACTTATTATAGGTGATGTTTCTTCAAAAGTCCAAACTAGAAGAGCAACTCAAGAAGAATGTCTATATAGTAGCTTTCTGTCTCAAGATGAGCCAAAGAAAGTTGAGGATGCACTTCTAGATCCAGATTGGGTTTTAGCCATGCAAGAAGAGCTAAACCAATTTGAGAGAAACAATGTTTGGAAGCTGGTGCCCAGGCCTAATGACAGGAGTGTTATAGGCACAAAGTGGGTGTTCAGAAACAAGATGGATGAAAATGGCATAGTCACAAGGAACAAAGCTAGACTGGTTGCAAAAGGCTACTCACAGGAAGAGGGAATTGATTTTGATGAAACCTTTGCTCCTGTTGCAAGACTAGAAGCAATAAGGATTTTCCTAGCCTATGCAGCCCATGCCAATTTCAAAGTCTATCAAATGGATGTGAAGAGTGCTTTTCTGAATGGGGAATTGGAAGAGGAGGTGTATGTAAGTCAACCTCCTGGTTTTGAAGATGATGATTTTCCAGACTATGTGTACTTCCTTCTCAAAGCACTCTATGGTTTTAAACAAGCACCTAGAGCCTGGTATGACACTCTCTCATAGTTCCTCCTTGAGAATCATTTCACTAGAGGTACTGTAGATAAAACTCTTTTTCACAGGGTTGTAAATGGCTCTACTTTACTTGTTCAAATTTATGTAGATGATATAATCTTTGGGTCTACAGATGTGAAACTTTGTCAAAAGTTTGCCAAGCTTATGCAAAGTAAATATGAAATGAGCATGATGGGAGAATTAACTTACTTTCTTGGTCTTCAAGTAAAGCAAGTTAATGAAGGCATTTTCATTAGTCAAACAAAATACATTCATGATTTATTAAAGAAATTTAACCTAATGGAATGCTCTACTGCCAAAACTCCCATGCCTACTGCCACCAAACTTGAATTGAATACTAAGGAAAAATCTGTGGACATTTCAAGTTACAGAGGCATGGTAGGCTCACTTTTATATTTAACAGCTAGTAGACCTGATATTATGTTTGCTACATGTCTGTGTGCTAGATTTCAGGCTGATCCTAGAGAATCCCATTTAGTTGCTATTAAAAGAATTTTCAGATATCTCAAAGGAACACCAAACCTTGGCATTTGGTATCCTAGAGAATCTGGTTTTGAACTAATTGGTTATTCAGATGCAGATTTTGCAGGATGTAAAATTGACAGGAAAAGTACAACTGGAACCTGTCAATTCCTAGGAAACAAGCTTGTGTCATGGTTCAGCAAGAAACAAAACTCAGTTTCTACCTCCACAGCTGAGGCTGAGTATATTGCAGCTGGAAGTTGTTGTGCACAGATTTTATGGATGAAAAATCAACTTCTTGATTATGGATTAAGAGTTGAGAAAATTCCTATTTTCTGTGACAACACTAGTGCCATTGCCATTACTGAAAATCCAGTGCAGCATTCAAGGACCAAGCACATTGACATCAAGTACCATTTCATTAGAGAACATGTTATGAATGGTACTGTGGAGTTACATTTTGTTCCAAGTGAACAACAACTTGCAGACATCTTTACCAAGCCACTTGATGAATCAACATTCTCAAGATTAGTAAGTGAGCTAGGTATGCTAAATTTCTCTTAATTATTTTTGAGATATTTGCAAGTTAAAATGCAGCCAGAAATTTGCTATGTTTTTCTGTGAATTAATTTTCTCAGGAAAAGGTAAAATTTTGTCTAAGTCAAGATTACTATGCCAACGGAATGCACCATTTCGTTGACAGTCTTAGCACTTTTTCTGGGTGTTTCGTTGATAGTTCTTTTGTATCAACGAAACGCAGCTTTATCAACGAAATAGACGGGACCTTAAACGCCCAATTCTGATTCGTTGATATAAAGCGCTTTTAATCTGAACCGTTGAAATTTTGACACGTCTTTTACCACGATCTATGCATACACCCCTGTAAGTATAAATCATGGTAATACTTTAAAAGTAACGGTTATATTTTTTTTAAGCCAATCCAGTAATTTACATTTATTATTGGATTCATTTTCTGAGAATTTTTGGGGGAGTATTTAAGAAATTTTATTTTCATTATTTCTTTTTACCTGTTCTCAAAAATTCCAAAGGATTTTTCTCTCTTCTTCTCTCTAACAAGCAATTCAGTTCGAAGCTTTCCTTTAATCAACAATGGCACCTATAGTCAAGCTTATGTCTGCTGGAGGGTTCATCTATGAGAAGAACAACTCCATCCCTTTTGTTGTCAAGGAAAACCCGAACAGACTGTTCTTCAAAATGATGGATTTCATGAAGAATTGCAAGTTGAGCTATGCAATGTTTCACTCTACACCACTCTACAATGAGATAATCGAGGAAATTTGGACCTCATGTGAGTATAGTGGAACAAACTGCACACTACAATTCACTCTTCAAGGTAATGAGTACATAGTTAATTCTGATGTTTTGCAAGCATGTTTACATATTCCTGATAATAACTGTGATGTTTTGCCTACTAACACTGAAATAACTACCATGCTAAATTCTATAAACTACTCTTTGCCTACTGATAATCTGGGTAGAATAATTAGGAGAGGTTTGGTTAGGGAATACAGTTATTTAGCTGATGCATTCATTAAGGTCTTTTCTGGAAAGATTAGTAATTTTGATGCATTAACTAACTCTATGTTAATTCTCCTAACCATGCTTCTAAATGATAGATATCACAACTTTAGCACCCAACTTATGTATGAAATTGGTGCTAAGTTGGGTGACAAAGCAAATAGGAAGAAAAATATCTATTATGCTAGGTTTCTGATGATGTTGGCTAACCATGTTAGTCCAGCACCATTAGTTATCTCTAACCCTAATGCCAGGTTTGAGTGCTTTGTGCAAGAAAAGAGAGTATTGACAGACATACTGAGGCTGAACCACAATGGTGATGTTCCAGTGGTGTATCTGCCAATCATTGAGGTAACTACTACTATCCCTGTTAGTGTAGCTAACACCTCTACTGTTTTACCTTCCAATGTTGCTATGGAGTCTGTAGCTGTGACCCAACAGGCTCCTGCCCTAGCAACAAAACCAAAATCAAAGAAATCCTCCAAGCCAACCTCAGGTGCTTCTCAAAAGGCACCTGTTGTAAAAACTACCACACAACCTAAGGGGAGTGAGTCTGGAGTTGTGAGAGGTGAGGGAAGGGGTGAACATCAAAGAAACCCCAAGGATAAGGAAGGACAGGTTAGTGTGTACCAGCCAAGCCCCATTGTGTCTTCCCAACAAGGCACAATGAGTAACATGGATTTAAACACAAGTCTAATTGCATCCTCCCAAAAGGATGTGATTATTGAAACAAGCTCTCCTCCTAGAGCACAGTCCAAAAGGGTAAGGGACACTTCAAGCCCACAGTCTACATTTTCCCAATACCAAAGGAGAGTGAAGCAAAAGTCCAAGGGTACACAGGGTGCACACACACTGGAAGCAACACTTCCAGCTTCTCAAATTCAGTTTGATGTAACCCCTATCATTACTCTGGGGTTACAGTCCCATTCTCTAAACATCAATCTTGAATTATCTCCATCAAATTCACCAACTCAATCTTTAGATGTGGACATGATCCATACATCTATTCCTGATTCTCCAACTCTAATCTTGGAGAAGCCCCACTCTGAAGCTGGTGGCCATCACTTGTTAAGTGATTTGTTGGGCCATCAACCAATTTTTCCTGAAGTTGCAAGGGGATCTGTGGACCAATCTTTAAAATCAATCACCACAGACTCTACTGTAATTTCTCATTCTCAAAGTGCTTTCTTGACTTCATCAACGAAACAGTCTATTTCGTTGACAAGTGTTTCTCCATCAACGGTATCCATACCGTTGACAGTTCAAACTACCATTCCGTTGATAGTTCACTCTGCACCTTTAATTGAAAATCAAGTTGTTCCCACAACTAGTGCAGATGATCTAGTGGTAGTTGAGACACTTCTAGGACTGAGAGGGAGTGAAACTGAGAGGCTGGCTTGCAGCCAGGCAAAAGGAGAGAATGTGAGTGAGAGGCTGACTATTTCTTCCAGCCAGGCAAAAGGAGAGATTGAGAGTTCCACCTTAGAAGGTGAAGGTGAGGGTGTGAGAGGTGTGATCCATGGGGAGCCCATGATGCAAGAACAGAGTGGAGAGAGAGAAGGGACTACAGGAGTAATAAGGATGGAAGCAGTCATTGCTAGTGAGTTAATGGAGGTCAGTGAGGGAGAAAGGGAACTTACTTTCCAAGAGGTTTATCAACAAACTCTGGATAGTATTTCCCTGGATCCTGAGACCTTTACTCATCCTGTGTCAGCCTATCAAGTTTTGACTCAACAGGGCAATGTGGAGGCAGAGAGGTCACTACAACTAATTCACACAACTGCATCAATGCAAAGAGCAAAGGATGCCTTGACCAATCTACCTCCAGGGGCTGAAGTAAGTGGAGAATTTGATTTTTCTGATAATGAGGATAGCTTTGGTGACATTCTACAGGTGGCCACTACTGCACAGACTGGGACTTCTGTGGTGCCTCCTACACCAAACTGGCTTTCTCAAGATATGCATGGTAGATGCAATTTGGATGCTGCTATCACAAGGCAGTACAATGAAGCATATCTAGCTCATGAGTCTGCAGGAGCAAGGGACAAGAAATTCTACAAAGCCATCATGGATTCTCTGGAAATTCAAAGGCTACAAATGTTGCAGACAAGGATTGAGGCTACAGAAATCAAGGACTCAATTAGCAACCTTAGGGCTGCTACTGACAGGAGGCTAGATGAAAAGCTTCCTCTTTACACTGTCTCCAGGATGTCAAGGTTTTTCACCAAGGAACCTGAAGTGTCTTCATCTTTGAAAACTCTTTCCTCTAGAGTGGACAAAGTTGAGGCTACACTTAGTCACATGCAAAAGGAGCAGGAGAAGCAAACTCAGCTACTCACCCAGCTTTTGGCAGCTCAAGGGCTCCCTATCATCTCACTTGATGCTAACAAAAAGGGGGAGAAATCTAAGGAGCTAGACATTCAGATCACAAAGGTTATGGTCCCAGCCATCTCCTTACCAGAAGAGCCATTAGCAATGGGGGAGTTTGCAAAGAAGAAAAAGGACAGTATTGACCTGATCCAGGAAGCCTCTTTGAGGATGAAACTTGCAGAACAAATCAAGGATCACTGGTCAAATATTGAAGCAAAGGTCAAGAAGCTAGCTGACACTAAAAAGGTATCATCTGTACAAGCTACTTCAATACCACCATCAACAAATGCAATGGTGACAGTGCAAATGGAGCCACAATTCAGGAGTTCCTATGTCATGGAACCCCTTCAGCATGGAGTCCTTCAAGATTCAAGGAATGAGAAAGGACAAGCTTCATGTTTGAGGAATGTGGATGCAAGAGGGATATCTCCATTATCTCCCATAAAACCCAAAGGCAAGAACATAGCAAGGATAGCTTATCCTCCACCAAGGCCAGATGAGTTCAAAGTCTTAGGGAAGCTGATCAAGGAGAGCAAAGAAAGCAATCATCCAAGCATAAGGAACAAGAGGGAACTCATCTACAGGGATAGCAAGGAAATCTACATTTGGGTTGGTCACCCAAATTTTGCTAAGGCCAAAGCTGAAGAAAGTGAAAGGGCAGCAATGCAAGCTCTTGCAGTTGCTCAATCACTTGAAGATGAAGAAGCCCTACAGGAAGAAAAGGCCAAGGATAAAGCTAAGGAAGCTGGAAAGAAGAAGAGAACAAGTCAGCCAAAGGCTAGAGCTAAGAGGAATCTGAACTTTGATGAAGATGATTCTCAAGAAACTGCTCAAGACTCTTCCACAACAAGTGCACATCAAATTCCTGGTGATCTACCTATTGAGGGAAAGTTGGCTTGTGATCCTGCACATCCTGTCAACTTTCATGATCATCCAATCATGCCAAAAGAGGAACCTTTTGAATTTGATGAAGCCTACTTTCCAAAGTTCCTGTTAGAGAAGGACCAACCAATGAAGACAAAGAAGAGGTCTGTCAAAGCAAAGCCTGTTCTTGTGAGAAAGCCACAATCTCAAAAACCCCCTGCAAACCCAGAGGACTGCATGTACATTGCTGACATCAGGGAAGAATCCAGTCTACATCTTGACTTAGACAACCTGGTGGAAGTAAGGGGAATTGCAGCTTCTCAAAAGTTGCCTGAAAGACTAGTGTTCATATTCAAGGGAGGTAGAGAACAAGTGTGGCCTCTCTACAGAATTTTAGGAGAAGACTATCAAACACTACTCTCAGTGTTTAGATGCTTGAAAAAGGACTTTGGTTTCACCAAAACAGCCAAGTCTGAGGTGGTCTCCAAAATCTGTCAGTTAAAGGCTAGTTGGAACAAGCCTGAGGCTCTTCCCAGGATACTTAGAGTTCCCTCAACAGGAAAGAAAATCCATCTTCAACCTTATTGGATGATGGAGTTTAAGGACAAGGACAATTGCAGAAGATTCTTCAGAATGGAAGACCAGCTGGAGAAGGCATCTAATCAAACTCTAAAGCTGATGCAATCCAAGCTTGGTGATCAAGATGAAGAGGAGAAAATCTTCTACAGAAGGCTACAGGTCCAGATTGAGGAAAACAACTCCAAGAAAGGGAAGAAGACTATGCCACAAAGAAATCACAGATGAAACATTTGCTCAGACTAGAGGAGCATTTGTGGGCATTAGTCTTGTAAGTCTTATATTTTGTCTATAAAATTTTGAAGCTTAATACATATTCTACTTTTGTAATTTATGATGTATCTGAGTGTTTTTGTTATCATCAAGTCTCTTGATTTATGGCTGTTATTCTATCAGTCATAAATTGGGGGAGATTGTTAGGAATATGTTGTTCTTGATGATAAACATAAAACACTTAGTAGAATTTGTGTAAAGTCATTTTTGTAACTGTCAACGAAATGGCATGCTTTGCAGCATTCCGTTGACAGGAAGCTCATCAACGAAATGAGTGTTGTAGCAATTGCATTGTACAATACTTCACAGTATGATAGGCATTCTGTTATATGTTTTAGATAGGTTTTCTAAGTCATGTTGACTAAGTACTAGATAGGCAAAATAGGTTGGTTAATTGTAAATATGTTATGCCTTGTAATTTTGACTAAGTGAAGACATGTCAACGGTATGAAGATTACTCTGTCAACGGTATGGAGTTTACCCATCAACGAAACGAGGGAAACACCATCAACGGAATGAAGAATGAAGCTATCAACGAAACACATCTCCTTGCTATCAACGAATCAATGTTGCTTTTTGAACAGTTGACAAAGTGATAGTGACAGTTTACTGAACAGATCTAAAAGGAGATATGGAAGTGTACTTTGCATTGGAAGCCATCAAAGTGGTTACTGGAAATAAGGAAACATTCCAATTTCCAATAAGGCTCTTGGAAATGATTATAATGAGCATGAAGACAAAAGCAAAGATCTCCAAGGACCATTGGACAAAAGGAATGAAAAGCAAGCTACTGATGGTTACTACTATTATTCTTTAGTTTAACCAAACGTAGAATTGTAAACTTGGGATTATATAACCAAGTGTAGCAGTTACTTTAGAAAGTAGAGAAGAAAAACAAATAGATTGTATTAGCTATTTTTTAGAGCAATTCTTCTCTACAACCTTGTAACTGAGCAGCTGTGTACTTTTGTATCACAGATTATTTCCGCAATAAAAACACTTCAGTTGGATCATCAAACAATCCAACTGAATTATTTATATCTTGTGTTTTTATTTATTCAGTTCAGTTTTATTTTAAAAAGTGTTTAGTTTCAAGAAAATATCAAAAATTGTATTCAACCCCCCCTTCTACAATTCTGTTAGGTCATTTGGGAATAACAGAAACAATTTCATTGGCATTTGGTTGGTAATGTTGCCAACAGAATATCCGTTACCAAAGTAGTTGGGACATGGTTGTTTGTGAAAGCGAGTATTCTGTTATTGGGGTGCTGGTATTCCGTTGTTAAGTTTACTAACGAAAATCAATCCGTTAGTAGAGACTTCCCAACGGCGTATATACCCACGGATGCTATCCGTGGTCATTCCGTTGGCATGCTGGCTTACTAAAGGATTTCTTTAAGTTACTAACGGAATTTTTCGTTGTTAGAACTGGATTTTCTTGTAGTGTAATGGAACTTAACACATATAACTATTTTAACTTAAAAATATTTTTTAACAGGCTTAATTATATCTACAATTTATTATATCAAAATATTTACAACAAAAATATATTATCTAAAGATATGTCTAAAATAACTTGTGCATCACAATTATATCCATCTATCTATACTATAACGAAACATTAAAAGTTTGGTCGATACTGTACCTGTTTTTAGGTACTTCGTGATTTTACTTAATTACCCTTACTTATATATAAAATTACTATTAAATAATAAGACATATTTATAATCGATTACCTTTTTCAACACATCAGGCTTTCTATTTTTTCTAACAAAATCTCCTGCTTTTTCAAAAATATCACGGATATTTATCTTTTTTAACCAAAACATGTTAGATTTTCTATTTTTACTTAATAAACTCCTCATTTTCCAAAAATATCACGAGTTTACCTTAATTTTTTATTTTAAAACTTATTTAATTCTATTTTTACTTATTAAAACCCATCTTTTTTGAAAAATATCATAATTAAAAGCTTAATTATTTATTTTAAAACCTATTTTAATATTGCCATTAATTTTTTTAAAAGTTTACCTATTTTAACATGTTTACTAATATTTTTTAACAAATGTAATTAATAAAATATTATAACGTAAATAATCAAATAAAAACTATTAAAAACAATCTGTGCATCGCACGACGCGAGTTTTAAGCTATACTATTTTCGGTTGATACTTAGTGATTTTACTTAATTACTTTTACTTATTTTTTAAAAAAAATTATTAAATAATAACTTTATTTATAACCAATTACCTTTTCAGCTAAAATACATTACTTTTTCTATTTTTTTAACAAAATTCTTTATTTTTCTAAAAACATCACGGGCAATTAACTTTTAAAACTAAATATGTTATTTTTTCTAATTGTTTTTATTAAAACCTCTCCTTTTTTTCAAAAATATCACGGGCAAACCGTTACTTATTTATTTTAAAACTTATTTTAATAATTTTAAATTATTTAAAAAATTTTAACACGCCTACTTATTTTTTTTAACAAATGCAATTAATAAAATACTAGCCTATAACCCGTGCAAGGCAAGGACCTTAAAAAATAATAAACTAAAAAAATTAATATTAAAATAAAAGTAAAAATTAATATGATAAATTATAAAATGAAAAATTAAATATTAATTGGAACATAAAAAAATATTTAAAAATACAGATGGGGCTGAGGAAGATAATTGAGGTATTATTAATTTTATTTTATAATAAAATAATATTAATAATAATGACAGATATAAAATCTAACATGTTTTAATTAAAAAAAGTAATTATCCGTGATATTTTTAGAAGCGTTTTAATTATATTTATTAAAAAAATACGTTGACATGTTAAAATAAGTAAGTTTTTTTAATAAGGATAAAGAGGAAAGCTAACATGTTTTAATTAAAAAAAATAACTACCTACAATATTTTTAGATGTGTTTTGATTATATTAATTGTATTTGTTAAACAAATACGTTCATTTGTTAAAATATGTAAGTTTTTTTAAATAATGAAAAGTATTAAAATACGTTTTAAAATATATAAGTAAGGGTTGCACTTGATATTTTTGGAAAAGAGAGATTTTAGTGATAACAAATATAAAAGGTAATATATTTTAATTTAAAGGTAATTGCCCGTGGTATTTTTTGAAAAAAAGTAGATTTTGTTAGGGAAAAAAATATTTTAATTATAAAAGGCCATCAGCTAGTTACTATTTTTATATTATTTTATTATTTATTAAATATAGTATTAAAATAGATTTTAAAATAAATAAGTAAGGATTGCACCTCATAATTTTGGAAAATGGAGATTTTAGTGATAACAAATATAAAAGATATTATGTTTTAATTTAAAGGTAATTATCATGATATTTTTGGAAAATGAGTAGATTTTGTTTGAATTTTTTTTAATTATAAAGGCAATCAGCTAGTTACTATTTTTATATATTATTTTATTATTTATTAAATAGATTATTAAAATAGGTTTTAAAATAAATAAGTAAGGATTGCACTTCATATTTTTGGAAAACAGAGATTTTAGTGATAACAAATATAAAAGGTAATATGTTTTAATTTAAAGATAATTGTCATGATATTTTTGGAAAAGGAGTAAATTTTGTTAGAGAAAAGCTTTCGTTATCCTAAAAAGAAAGAAGTATATTTGTAGCAGTATATCCTAAATTTAAACAAATTATATCCCACATTTCCATTTTTTTGATTAGATTGCAATATTATTTGATTTTTATGTAGTAAAATATAGTGAAATATTAATGTAGAATAAAACTTTCCCGAATTTTGATTATACCCGTGCAAGGCACCGGCCTTAAAAAATAATAAACTAAAAAATTTAATGTGAACGGAAAATATTAAAATAAAAATAAAAATTAATATGATAAATTATAAAATGAGAAACTTAAATATTAATTGTAACGTAAAAAAATATTAAAAAAATACAGATGGGGCTGATGAAGATAAATGAGGTATTATTCATATTATTTTATAATAAAATAATATTAATAATAAGGATATAGAAAATCTAACATGTTTTAATTACAAAAATTAATTGCCCGTGATATTTTTAGAAGTGTTTTAATTATATTACTTGTATTTATTAAAAAAATAAGTTGACATGTTAAAATAAGTAAGTTTTTTTAATAAGAACAAATAGGAAAGCTAACATGTTTTAATTAAAAAAAAGTAACTACTTATAATATTTTTAGATGTGTTTTAATTATATTAATTGTATTTGTTAAAAAAATATGTTCACTTATTAAAATAGGTAAGTTTTTTTAAATAATTAAAAGTATTAAAATAAGTTTTAAAATATATAAGTAAGGGTTGCACTTGATATTTTTGAAAAAGAGAGATTTTAGTGATAACAAATATAAAAGGTAATATATTTGTTAGTTCAGAATTCAATGATCGTCAGGAGCTAGACTCAACTGATCAAGGATTGCTGACGTCATCAGGATTACATGGTCGTCAGGATTGAGATACATATCAGGACTGGGATCATGATTGATCATCAGGACTGGAAGCTGATCATGATTCCTACTTCGAGTTATATTTGGAGTCTAGTTAAACATGGAAGTTTATTCTGTCGGTTCCTGGTTTGTAGAATGTAGCTATCAATTATGGATATGTTTCAATCTTTGTAATTGATTAGGACTTATCATTGATAGAGAAGATGTGTAGTATATAAACACAGTTTTGGTTTTGATTTATGTATAACACAGACGTGAACATAATCGAATAGAAGCTCTTAAGAACATAGAATTTCTTGAGAGAGTTTTTGTAAGCTAGCAGCTCTCAAGAACATCAGAATTTCTTGAGAGAGTTTGTAACAGTTTTATATCAGATTTAATAAAGCTGTTATCTTTCTTTCATATTTGTGATATATACATTAAGAAGTCGATTATCTTATACTATTGTATTCAACCCCCCTTCTACAATAGATTATTACTGGGCAACAATTGGTATCAGAGCAAACTGATTTAATTCTGAATCAGATACGATCTAAAGATGTCAACAACCAAGTATGAAAGCATGAAGATTCCCATCTTGAAGAAATCAGAATATCCAACATGGAGGGTAAAGATGCTGATGTACCTGGAGGCTATGGATCCTGACTATTTGGACAAGATTCGTGATGGACCATATATTACTACACGGATTGTAGAACGAACAGATACAGTACCTGAACATTATGTGGTCAAGGCTAAAAGTGAATGGACTCCAGAAGAAAAAGCTCATGTACTCAGGGAACCAAAGATAAAGAATATCTTACACAGTAGTCTTGATGCTGTCATGTCAAACAGAGTGATTGCATGCAAGTCTTCAAAAGGAATTGATGCAAGACCCGATGAGAGCCTAACTGATCTATATGATAGATTTCTGACACTATTGAACAGTTTATCTCTAGTTGACAAGGAATATGAAACTGAAGATTCAAACACCAAGTTTCTAAGAGCTTTACCTGAAGAATGGGACACTCAGACCTCGATCATTAGACATCAGTATGATCTTAACACTGTGTCTCTTGATGAAGTCTATGGGATGCTAAGAACTCATGATCTTGAAGTTCAACAGAGAAAGAAAAAGAAAAGCAGCAAGGCAAAATCAATTGCTTTGAAAGCAGAGGCTAAATCAAAAGGAAAAGCTATGGAGGTCTCTAGAAGTAAAACAAGAATAGTTGAGTCAGATCCTGATGACTCTTCATCAGATACTGATGGCAATGCTGATGCTAATACTGATGATGATTCTTCTGACTCAGACATGGAAGAGATGGTTGCTATGATTGTCAGAAACTTCAGAAGGATGAAGTTCAGGAAGAATAGAAGACAAGGAAACTTTCAGAAAAAGGCTTTCAATCCAAACAAAGATAAGTATATCAAAAAGGACAGCAAGGGTAGCAAATTTGACAAGTCAAAGGTTAGATGCTACAAGTGCAATGGTATGGGTCACTTTGCTTCTGAGTGCAAGAAGACAAAGGCACTTATCACATCAAGCAAGGATTGGATGGACTCTTCCTCAGAATCTGATACTGAGGTGGTCAACTATGCTCTAATGGCCAATGCTGATGTAACTGCTGCTCCTGATGATAAGGTACTATATACTATCTTTGATTTTGATACTGATAATGCTTCTGAGTTAAGACGTTTTCTAAAGTCATTACATATTAGCTTTAGAAGTCAAACTGCTGAAAATACTAGGATCTTATCTGAGATGTTTGAACTTAGAAAAAGGAATGATATATTAGAAGCTGAATTTTCTCGTATGCAAGAAGTACAAAAAGAATGTGATAATGTGAATCACATGTATGTAGAGATGAAATCCAAATGTACTGCTCTTGAAAAGGAACTTGAAAATGCTAATGAGAAAATCATAACCTGGACAGACTCTGGTAGGAAATTTCATGAGATTAATACCTCTAAGAATTGGAAAGAGTGTCTAGGATATAAGTCAGATGAGGATAAGAAATTGAAAGAGAAAATTGTCATTGATGAGACAGTCAGTCCAAAGACCTATAGACATGTTATAGATGCAACCAAATCTAAGATTACTCCTGTTAATTTTGTTTTTGGTAAGGATTCCAATTCTACTTTTGAAAAGGGATCTACTTCTACTCAAGGAATTAAAATCATAAAGTCTAAACCTGTCTTGAATAAAGTCATTAAGAATGTAGGTTTATTGTCTCAGAAACAGCTTAAGGATAAAATCTGTGAGGTGACATATAAGAAAAAGGAATCTACTGTTAAGAGAAACAGGAATGGTAAAGTTGGGATCAACAAAGAGAATGGTTACAAATATATCCCAAATGCACCTAGAAAGTGTTGTTTTAACTGTGGTAACTCTAATCATCTTGCTATTGATTGTAAGAAGAGTAAGAAGAAGATTGCTGATATTTCTAAGTCCGATGTTAGGAATAGATCAGTATTTTATAAACCACAGAAGTCCTGTTTTCATTGTGGTAGTATATGGCATTCTATTTATACTTGTAAAGATTATCATGAGTTGTACTATAACTTTTATGAACCATTGCCTAAAGTTGATAAAAATAGTGCAAACTCTGGTAGCATTAAGAATGTCAAGTTGGAACATGCTTTTGTTAATACTGATACTGACAAAGCAAATCCTGATGGAGTAAATCCTGTCAGGACTGCTAAAGTCAGAAAGTCTTCTGCTGTGAAATTTAATAAATTGCATGGAAAAGGAACCCAACAAGTATGGGTTCCTAAATGTTCTAACTAGTGTGTTTCTATTCTGATTGTAGGGTAAAAAGAAAAATGTGTTAGTCATGGATAGTGGTTGTTCTGTGCACATGACTGGAAACAAAGCCCTGTTATCAGAATATGAGGAAAAATCTGGCCCAACTATGTCTTATGGAGATGGCAACATTGGACAAACCTTGGGATATGGCAATATAATCATTGGAAATGTCATCATTGAAAAAGTAGCTCTAGTGAAGGGACTAAAACACAACCTGTTGAGTATTAGTCAAATCACTGACAGAGGTTATCATGTCAACTTCTATTCCACTCATTGTGAAGTAGTCAGTAAGGCAACAAGCAAGATAGCACTGACTGGCTACAGGCATGGTAACATATATGAAGCCAACATTCAATCAAATACTGATGACTCCCCTACCTGTCTGATCAGTAAAGCTTCAGTAGATGAAAGTTGGAATTGGCATAAGAAGCTTTCTCATCTCAACTTCAGCAATATCAATGAGTTGGTTAAGAAAGATTTAGTGAGAGGATTACCAAAAGTGTTATATACTCCTGATGGACTCTGTGATGCATGTCAGAAAGCAAAACAAAGAAGGACATCATTCCAGAGTAAATCAGAATCCTCTATTGGAGAACCATATCACATGCTACATCTTGATCTATTTGGTCCAATCAACATCATGACCATCAGTAAGAAAAGATACACTCTTGTAATTGTTGATGAATATTCTAGATTCACCTGGGTGTATTTTCTGCACAGAAAATATGAGACTCCTGAAGTTCTGTTGGATCATGTAAGAATGATTGAGACAACCACAAAGTACAAAGTCAAGATACTGAGAAGTGATAATGGTACTGAATTTAAGAATTCAAAGATGGAAGAGTTCTACAAATACAAAGGAATCATTCAACAATTCTCTGCTCCTGGCACACCTCAGCAAAATGGAGTAGTTGAAAGGAAAAATAGAACTCTTATTGAAGCTGGCAGAACTATGTTGGAAGAAGCAAAATTACCTACATATTTCTGGGCAGAAGCAGTCAACACAGCATGCTACACTCAAAATCTCACATTAATAAACAGACATGGTGTTACTCCTTATCAGTCACTCAAGGAAAAGAAACCAAGTCTGAAGCATCTGCATGTGTTTGGCTGTAAATGTTTTGTTCTCAAAACTCATCCTGAACAACTAGGGAAATTTGAAACAAAGGCTGATGAAGGAATTTTCATAGGCTATCCTGCATCAAGAGCCTTCAGAGTTTTTAATTTGAGGACAAGGACTGTCATGGAGTCAATACATGTATCTTTTGATGACAAGAAGATAGCTGGAATCAATGAAGACTCTCATGATAGATTGATTTTTGAAAATGAAGCTACCAAGGAACCTGAAGAAAGTGAATCAGATCCTGTCCATACATCAGATCCTGATGGGTCACCAAATCCTGATGACACACCAGATGCTGATGGTGTAAATACTGATGATGCAATCAATAGTAATACTTCTAGTAGTGCTAATGTTGAGGGGGAGCAACATCATTCTACTACAAGTTCAGAGTCAACACAATCATCAGGACAGAATTCTTCAGATACTGATTCAAGTGATGATCCTGATAACTTATCAGGAGGAAATAAAAATTATTCAGGGGGAGCTTCAAGACAAGCAAGTTCTTCAAATCAAGATAACACCAATCCAGGAAGAGCATCTACTTCAAGAAACAATTTAACACCAGCAAGGAAATGGACTGCAAGTCATACTCCTGATTTGATCATTGGGGATCCTGATGCAGGTGTTCAAACAAGAAGTGCAACTCAGAATGAATGTCTATACAATAACTTTCTATCCAAGGAGGAGCCAAAGAAAGTTAAAGATGCACTTAAAGATGCTGATTGGGTTACTGCAATGCAAGAGGAACTGAATGAATTTGAAAGAAATGAAGTCTGGAAACTGGTACCAAGACCAAAGAATAGATCAATTGTTGGTACAAAGTGGATTTTCAAGAACAAGACTGATTCTGATGGAGTTATAATCAGAAACAAAGCAAGACTAGTTGCAAAGGGGTATTCTCAACAAGAGGGAATTGATTATGATGAAACTTTTGCTCCTGTTGCAAGACTAGAAGCCATCAGGATATTTCTTGCTTATGCAACACATAAGAAATTCAAGGTTTTCCAGATGGATGTTAAAAGTGCTTTCTTAAATGGAGAACTGGAGGAAGAAGTCTATGTTGAGAAACCTCCTGGTTTCATTGATCCTAACTATCCAGATCATGTCTACAGATTGGATAAGGCACTTTATGGACTAAAGCAAGCTCCAAGAGCATGGTATGAAACTTTAGCTCTATTCTTACTGGAAAGTGGATTCAAAAGAGGTGCTATTGATAAAACTCTATTTTATTTGAATCATGGGAAGGACTTGTTGTTAGTTCAGATTTATGTTGATGATATCATTTTTGGGTCAACAAACAATAAGCTTTGTGAAAAGTTTTCCAAGCTTATGCAGTCAAGATATCAAATGAGCATGATGGGAGAAATGAGTTACTTTCTTGGTCTCCAAGTTAAACAGACTGATGAAGGGATTTTTATCAATCAGTCTAAATATACAAGGAATTTATTGACAAGGTTTAACATGCAAGATAGTTCTCCTGCTACAACTCCCATAACTACAGCTACCAAACTTGATCCTGATCAAGGTGCTGAGGTAGATGTAACTCACTACAGAGGAATGATTGGCTCTTTATTGTATCTCACTGCAAGTCGACCAGATATCATGTTTGCAACCTGTCTGTGTGCAAGATTTCAAGCAAAACCTAGAGAACCCCATCTGATTGCAGTCAAAAGAATTTTCAGATATCTCAAAGGCACTTCTTCACTTGGCCTTTGGTATGCAAGGGAATCAGATTTTGGGTTGTGTGGTTATTCAGATGCTGATTTTGCAGGATGCAAAATAGACAGGAAAAGTACTTCAGGAAGCTGTCAGTTTTTGGGTGGAAGACTAGTTTCATGGTTCAGTAAAAAGCAAAAATCCATTTCCACTTCAACTGCAGAAGCTGAGTACATTGATGCAGGAAGTTGTTGTGCTCAGATAATGTGGATGAGAAATCAGTTGTTAGATTATGGCCTATCATACCCAAAGATCCCTATTTATTGTGATAATCAAAGTGCAATTGCAATGACAGGAAATCCAGTTCAACATTCTCTTACTAAACACATCAGTATTCGATATCACTTCATAAGAGAACAAGTTCTGGAAGGAACAATTGAACTTCACTTTGTTCCTACTGATCAACAACTAGCTGATATATTCACCAATCCACTACCTGAAGCTACTTTCAATAAATTGGTGAATGAACTTGGAATGTTGAACTTTGAGAATTTCTGAGGAAAGCTACAGAGAGGAAATCCTGATAACTGTCAAATCCTGATGGTTATTCAGAAAGGTATGTTTTCTTTGATCAAATCCTGATAGGATGTTATCCTGACAGGAAGTCAACTGGTCAAATCCTGATGCTCAGAAACTGAAGCTGGTATGAAAACCAGAGGTTCTATGCTAATTTGTCATCAACACTTCTGGTAAACTCTGGAAAATAAGATTTTTACTTAGTCTTTGATTAAGTTTTCAGTCTTAATTCTCAATTTCAATTATGTTTTTATCAGAGTTTTCTATTCGTCATTTTATATGTCAAATATCAGTGTTACTAACAAATTGTGCAGGAAAAGTAAGAAGGACAAGAACAATTGAGCAAATTGATAGTTTTCATTAAATCTTGAAGATTCTTTACAAATGAAAATGGAAATTACATATTCTTTTCCTAGTCTACTTTTCTACTCAGGAACTCGTGCCCTTCAAATAAGCATGAACGCTCCTGAGCAGCTTCACAGTCCATCAGGATTGGAAGATCTCTTGTTCCATCCTTAAAGGACAAGGAGGGGAGCAGATGCACTTGAAGGTGGCTCGTCCCCATGATCACCGGGACTCTTCCAAGCCTCCAACTTGCAAGACCTGCGAGCATCCAAGATCTTCTTTTTCCTCCTCTCAAGCTCTCGTACGAGCTCTTCATCCTCATCCTCTTCATCATCCTCATCCTCTTCATAGATGAGGTTATCAAGCGGATTCCAGTCAGGATTGGCCTGCTGGAAATTGTGCCAAAGCACATCGGCCATTGCGTTAACAAAGGATTCGTGTTCCTGAGGGTCAGGAACTGGTTGAGGCTCTTCATCTTCTGCAATTTCTGCAAGCACCTGATCCAACTCCTACCAGATTATTTCTAATTCATCGAGTTCTTGATCAGGTAAGTTGTTTTGTTGTTGGTTGGCAGCCATTGAAAAACAAAGAAGGTGAAAGGTTTTTCGTAAGTTTTTCTCTGGAGAGGGTTTGTGTTTTAATAGATATATGATGTTTATGCTTAACAGTTCTATTTTATAGAGAATGTGTGTTAAGGATGCAGGTCATTTTTTTTATCGAGGCGCCTGTTCAGTTTCTCATAATTACTTTGCCTCGGTAATTGGTAAGAATGGTTACATGGGTATTATGCTATTTGTTTTTGTAATCATTTAAAAAAAACAGCACTTATCAGGATTATCAAAATAAATTTTGTTTTCTCAAATAAAATTTTATTTTACTTCAATTTTTTTTCCTGATAAGGCAAATGGTTTCATAGGAAATGCTTTTATTCCTGATGAGGTTAGGTTTTTCTTACATAGGAAAATGCCTACTCGTTATGGTTTAATTTCTAATGCTATGGGGCAAGGCCAATCACACCTTGTTCCTAACCCAAGCATTCATCCTAAACAGTCTAAACAGTCATCTGCCACCTCTAATGTCTCTCAAAAGACTTTAGTTGTAAAAGCAAAGAAGTCAGCTAGAACTGATGTGTCAGGAAGGCAATCAGGTTCAAAGGACTTTTCCTCTACACCTATCTCTAAAAAGAAGTTACAAGGGGGTGTACAAGGGGTCCTGGTGAAGAAAGCTGCAAAGAGAGGTGAGGCTGTTTCTGTTAAAAGAAAGTTAGTGCTCAGGGATGAGACTGACTCAGAGGATGATTTACCTATATCCTCTGTGATGAATGTGAATAAGGAAGTTGCTGATACTGCTACTGCAGCTGTGGTTCCATTGTCTACACCACAGAAGAAAAGGAAGTTATCAAAAAGCAGGTATCATATTCCTTTAGAAAAGAAGCAGGATACTGATATACAGGACACTTCTATTCTGAATGAGCAATCAGTTTCTACTGCTAAAGCAAATCCTGATGTTAGTATTCCTGATACTGCACCAAGTCAAGTGGTTAATATTTCAGACTCTCCAGCACAGGACTCTCCAACAAAAAGACATGTTGATATTTCATGGGAGAAGTATGGTGCTGGTGCTTCCAATCTTGGGATAAAACATCCAATGGAAAAGCTAAGGAAGGCAGAAGAGTTAGTCTATCAGAGACAGAAGAAACTGAAAGGATCAAGCCCACAAGAACCTGAACCTCAAAGTGGTTCAGCAGCTCTTTCTGATGATCCAGCCACACAAGAACCACTCAATCAAAGTTTGAGTGAAGGCTTAGCTCGTGGAATGGTCCCACAAGAACCATTTTCTCAAAGGGAGAATGCAGACATCGACATTCCAGCTACACAAGAACCATCTTCTCAAAGTGAAGATGCAGGCCAAGCTACAGTTTCTGAGAAATTTCCTGACAATGCTCAAGGGATTTCTGGTGCAGATGAAGTTCAAAGATTGGTCGAGGACACTGTCAATGAGGGAAGCACACAAGAACCTTTGACTCAAAGTGTTGAAGAAGCTTCTGAACCTCAAGCTCTACAAGAACCATTGGTAGCAAATACTGATGCAATCATATCAAATCCTGACGGTATTCATCCTGACGCTAGTGGTGCTCCTGATGTTGAACCTATCCTGATACAGCCACTTCGTTCAAGACCAATGGATCATCCTATCACAGATTCACAGGATAAAATGAAAGGTATAGCTATTCCTGATCCTGATGATACTCATAGTACTGATGATAATGACTCCGATGATAGTGATGATGATGAGAATCGAAAAGAGAAGGAACAGCTTGCTACAGCACTCAAAATTAGTCTTGGAACTACTTTTGGTTCATCAAGTACATATATGGCTGGCAAAGCTTCCACTGGGAAAGATCAGAGACAAGATTTTTCTATTCCTTCCTTTAATCCTGCTGAGGCACTTAGACAGAATGAATGGAACAATTCATGGCACAGATCTGCTGAATCTGTAAGTTATTCTTCTGCTTTGGAACATGCCTATGATGCAGTGAAATCTATAGAGAATCAAGACTTGAAGAATCATCTGAAGGCTACAACTTTGTTATCCAAAAGTCTAAAAAGTGAGATTGATTCTATCAAGAACTCAACTGAGTTGGTGAGGAATGATATTTCTCAAAATTTTACAAAGGTGCCTACTGCTTTTCAGCTAAGGGTAGTAGAATCCCAAGTGAAATCTGTTATTTCTGAAGAAACCTCTATTAACAGAAGGATTGATTCTCTGGATACCAAGGTAACTGACATTCAAGCCTCTCTTTCCTTAATTTTGAATTTATTGTCAAATCCTGATGTCAAAAAAGGGGGAGAAGGTTAGTCAGACAAAATGCACACCTGATCTAGTATTAAGGAATAATGATGATGATACTGGAGATGATGGTTGTGACAAAGTGATACAAGGAGAAACCTCTGATGCTGCTGTTATGAAGTCTACAATTCAAACTTCACAAAGTCAAACAACGCAGTCAACTCATGTTTCTGATTCTGGAGTTAAGACAGTAAGAACGTTGGTGCAATCTCAGATCCTAACGGAAGAACAAATCCTGACACCTGGTCATGGACATATTCTTGCTACAATTCCTGAAGGTGATGAAGATGTGATTATTGATAATCCTGAAGATGCATCAAATTTATTCCAGAAGTTTTCTACAAATGATGGCAGAATTGTTACTCTATATCACACTGATAAAAGAGTTCAACAATTATATGCAAGAAAAGCACTCTCTACAGCAAGTGAAGAATATCTTGATCTCTCACATGAAGAATTCTTAAGACAACATAGAGAAATGATGGAAAGATTTAATAATCCTGCTCCTGCTAGATGTAGAGGAGGCAGAGGTAGGAGAGGAGCTAGAAGAAGTAGAAGAGGTTCTTCAACTCAAACAATATCTAGACAGACAAGGTCTCGAGGGTTAAGAATTGAAGAAATTCCTGAACCTATTCAAACTCTAGTAGTTCCTGATAGATCTACTTTTGGTGATGATGGAAATATTGAAGAAGAACCTGAATTGAGAAGAAAATCAAGAAAATCAACTCTCTGCAATACAAATCAAATTGAAGAATCTAATCCTGATGTTGTTCCTGATGATATTCAAGATCCTGATGATTCTGAAATTCTGCAAGAGATTGACTTGATAATTTTATCTATTGTTGTTGATTCTCACAACAAGGAAGTAGATGAAGAAGAAGAAGCCAGAAGAAGTGAAATTACAAGATCAACAAATAGAGATTTCAATCTCTATGTACAAAGGCTTAAACTCTCAAACAGAAGAGTGTGGAGGAACCCAAGCAGACAAGAATCTTCACTGGAAAGAAGCTATGCCTTTGAAAAGGAAAAGGATAAGAAGTGGAAACATATTAGCACATTAAGTTGTGATACACTTATCAATTTTCAGTCTGGAGGAATTATTACAAGCGCTTCAAGTGTTGTTGATTTATCTGGGATGGTTAGATCAAAAGCACTCTGGTTAAAGATGTTTTCAAATCTGAAGCAATTGACAAGTAATTCAAGAGGAGGTATTGGACACAGGGATGTTGAATATCTGAATATGTCATATGTTGATCCTTACTCCTTAACTGAAATTGGAGGTACTTTAACTTCTGAAAACCTGAACAATTTACTAGCTGTTGATATAGTTATAGATTGTCATGATGGTTTTGACAAGAAAGAAAAGCTTCTGTACTTCATGAAAGATGGTAGTATGAAGATTTTATCTATTCAAGATCTGCTGATGAAAACTACACAGGAACTGAAATATGTTCATTATCTTTTGAGATCGAAGAATCAAATATGCAAAGAATGGAGTGACATGATTTTGTCAACAATAAGAAGAAGACTAGATGGAAACAGTAATTTCAATGGTAATTATACTCCCATGTACTTAAATCAAAGAGGTCAGGATGTGGAAATGCAAAGGGGTACTGCTGTTAAAGAAGTAAATTTTGGCATGACTCGTCTTACTCTCAATCCTGATGGGAAGGAAATTACTTATCTTTTGCTTGAAGAGCATAGTCTTCAGAGAAACTCCATATTGAATCTCAGAGCAGCTATCTACCAGATTAATGAGAAAGATGAAGAACTCAGAAATCTTAAGGAAAGACTGATTCAAATTCTTGAAGAAAAAGAAGAAAATTTGTTATCCAACTTCTTGAAGATGAATTTGTTCTATCAAAGAATTTAAACAGATAAGTTGTTGCTGCAGATTCTGTACATTTTGTATATATGTTTTTGACATCATTGAATCTTAGGAATCTATACTTTATTTCACAAAGTATGAGATTGGGGGAGATTGTTAATTCAGAATTCAATGATCGTCAGGAGCTAGACTCAACTGATCAAGATTGCTGACGTCATCAGGATTACATGGTCATCAGGATTGAGATACATATCAGGACTGGGATCAGGATTGATCATCAGGACTGGAAGCTGATCAGGATTCTTACTTCGAGTTATATTTGGAGTCTAGTTAAACATGGAAGTTTATTCTGTCGGTTCCTGGTTTGTAGAATGTAGCTATCAATTATGGATAGGTTTCAATCTTTGTAATTGATTAGGACTTTTCATTGATAGAGAAGCTGTGTAGTATATAAACACAGTTTTGGTTTCGATTTATGTATAACACAGACGTGAACATAATCGAATAGAAGCTCTTAAGAACATAGAATTTCTTGAGAGAGTTTTTGTAAGCTAGCAGCTCTCAAGAACATCAGAATTTCTTGAGAGAGTTTGTAATAGTTTTATATCAGATTTAATAAAGCTGTTATCTTTCTTTCATATTTGTGATATATACATTAAGAAGTCGATTATCTTATACTATTGTATTCAACCCCCCTTCTACAATAGATTATTACTGGGCAACAATATTTTAATTTAAAGATAACTGTCCGTGATATTTTTGAAAAAGAAATAGAATTTGTTAGAAAAAATATGTTTTAATTTTAAAAGACAATCAGCTAGTTAATATTTTTATATTATTTTATTATTTATTAAATAGAGTATTAAAATAGATTTTAAAATAAATAAGTAAGGATTGCACCTCATATTTTTGGAAAATAGAGATTTTAGTGATAACAAATATAAAAGATATTATGTTTTAATTTAAAGGTAATTGTCATGATATTTATGGAAAAGGAGTAGATTTTGTTATATTTTTTTTAATTATAAAAGGCAATCAGTTAGTTACTATTTTTATATTTTTATATTATTTTATTATTTATTAAATAGAGTATTAAAATAGGTTTTAAATAAATAATTAAGGATTGCACCTCATATTTTTGGAAAACATAGATTTTAGTAATAACAAATATAAAAGGTAATATGTTTTAATTTAAAGATAATTGTAATGATATTTTTGGAAAAGGAGTAGATTTTGTTAGAAAAAAAATATTTTAATTATAAATGTCAATCATCTGGTTACTATTTTTGTAACTTGACAATAATACAATTCCATAAAAGATTTGATTTGTAGTAGCTTTCTTTATCCTAAAAAAGAGAAAAGTATATTTGTAGGAGTGCATCTAAATTTAAACAAATTAGATCCCACATTTCCATTTTTTTGATTAGATTTCAATATTATTTGATTTTTATGTAGTAAAATATAGTGAAATATTAATGTAGAATAAAACTTTCCCGAATTTTGATTATATTATTAATTTATTAATTAAAAAAAGTACCGAAAACCAAAAACTAACCGAAAACCGAAAACCAAAACTTTCAATGTTTTGGCATTAATAATATAGTATAGATTAGAAACGTAAATAATAAGAATAACATTTAAAATTATTATATAATAACATTATTTATAACCAATTACCTTTTCAGCTAAAATACATTATTTTTTCTATCTTTTTAACATCATTGACTTACCTTTTTCAACTAAAAATGTCACTTTTTCTATTTTTCCTAACTAAAACACCTTCTTTAAAACCGATTTTAATACTTTTAATTACGGGCAATTACCCTTTTCAACTCAAACATATTACCCTTTCTATTCTTCCTTACTAAACCATTTATTTTCCAAAAATATCACGGGGCAAACGGTTAATTGTTTATTTTAAAACCTATTTTAATACTTTTAATTATTTAAAAAAGCTTAACACGCCTACTTTTTTTTAACAAATGTAATTAATAAATTATTAAAAAATAAATAATAAAAATAGTAATTATTAAATCTGTACTATAATATAATAGTCGAAACATTGAAAATTTTAGTTTTCGGTTTTCGGTCCTTAATTCTAATTATTAAATAATAAAATAATTGTAATTAATTGATTGCCTTTTCCAATTTAAACACATTATCTTTTAATTAACACATATTATGTTTTATAAACACACCTAAAAATACCAAAGGGAGTATGTTATATTTTTCAATAATTAATATTGAATTATTGCATTTTCGAATTAAAACACATTACATTTTAATTAAACCATCTTACCTTTTATAAACACACCTAAAAATATCAATTAGAGTATATCTTTTAATCTAATACACCCCCAAATATATCATACATTTTATATTTTAATTATTATTTATCAATACACACCCCGAATTACCATACACTATATTTTTCGATTATTACTAATTAAAACACATTACCTTTTAATTAAACCATTTTACCTTTTAAAAACACACCTAAAAATATTAATTATAGTATATTTTTTAATCATGAATACACCCCCAAAAATATCGTATATTATATATTTTAATCATTATTCATTAATACACACCCCGAATTACCATAAAATATAATTTTCAATTATTTAAAATATATTTATAAAAAAACCCGTACATCGTACGGGCTATAAGCTAGTATTATTAAAGGTGAAACATTAAAAGTTTGGTCGGTACGATATCTATTTTTTGGTACTTCGTGATTTTACTTAATTACCCATATACTTATTTATAAATTTAAACCTACTTCAACATTGTTTTTTTATGTTGTCGTGCATAGAAACATGTCATTGCAGCTAAGAAATGTTGCACGTTGTAAATCTCATAATGAAATTTTACCAAAAATATGATTTAAACAAAACTTCTATAAAAAAATTAAATAAATAATTTTTTTATTCAAAAGCAATTAATGTTGAAAAAATTATCTAATTAAACGTTTTAAATTTAATGGTTTGTTATTAGAGTCGATAATGTCATTTTAATGAAAATAAAATATTTTTTAATAATTGAAAAGACTAAAATATAATTAAAAGTAATAATTTGAATAAAAAAACTATTTTACAAGAAATGTAAAAAATTTTGGAAAAATATTTTAATTTTAAAAAATTAGAAGGTCATTGTTTGAGTGAATTAGAATATCTATACAAAAATAATATTTTGGTACTAAATTTGAAATTGACCGAATTTAAATAAAAATAATTTCATGAATTTTTTCTATATCTTTTCCATTTGGTGAAAAAGTTAAACAAACACAATATTAAACAAAACATCGGTCATTTCATTCTTACCGAAACATTCCTCTATAATAGGCACATTCTCTAAAATCTAAATACACACGCTCAAAATTGCCCCCACTCACTTTCAAACACATGGTTAGTGCTCACTCTCAACTTCACTTTCTCTCACTCTCAAACACATTAATTTGGGATTTCTTCAGATTTGGGTTTTTATTTTTCGATTCAATTAGGATTTCAGTTGCTTCCGATTTCAATTGAGGATGTACACATTTGAAGTAGAGGTTCTTTATATCATTAGGTATTTCAGTTGCTTCCGATTTCAATTGCTTGTATATATAATTTTGAGAAAAATGCCCTAAGTACATACTTAGGGAGTTATATGAGTACATAATTTATTTTAATGACAAAATTGTAAATATTTGATCAAGTTATAAAACAGTAATGTAATTACAATACTCTCGTGCATTAACATTAGAAATCTCTTTGTACTCTACCTAGTAGGAGTATTAAGCCCATAATTTTTTGGCTTAATGATCTTTTAGCCCCTGAGGTTTACTCCCATATACCCATCAGCCCCTGTCTTTCAAAAGTGTACCTTTTAGCCCCCGAGGTATGAAATTCGTACCTTTCGACCCTTAAACCCAGTTCAGTTAAAAAAGTCGGGTTTTAACTGAGGGGCAAAACTGTCTTCAGGGGCTAAAAGGTACACTTTTAAAAGACAGGACTAAAAGATACACTTTTAAAATTGATCACAATTGTAGTGCTTATGCCTTGTGCAGCTCATCCTGCTCAATCTTAATTTTCGAAGCACTAAAATTGATATTTGAGTACCTATACAACTTATTAATGCAGTCAATATGACAAGAAAGATCACATACACTGCAATGATAGAACCAGTATCTAGTCGTGTCTATGTCAGCAGAGCAATGTTCACAATTGAAATCATGAGGATGATTTCAGTTGCTTCCGATTTCAATTGAGGATTTACACATTGTCCTCAATTTCAGCTTGTATATATAATTTTGAGAAAAAATCCCTAAGTATATACTTAGGGAGTTATATGAGTACGTAATGTATTTTAATGACAAAACTGTAAATATTTGATCAAGTTATAAAACAATAATGTAATTACAATACTCTCGTGCATTCACATTAGAAATCTCTTTGTACTCTACTTAGTAAGAGTATTAAGCCCATAATTTTTTTGTTAAACCATTAGTAAATTAAAAATTATTTTGTAAGTTTTGCTTTGATTGTAAAATCATTCAAATAATTTATATAATTTTATTCTCGTGTTAATTATATTTTGTATTAACATAGATTTTTATTAGATAAATTTTAAAATTTTATTGGAAAATTAAAGAATTTTTAAATTTAAAAAATTTCGAGAAAAGAAATAATCAAATTTGAGTTAAAAGTAATAAAACAATATTTTTAATTAAATTTGGAGGGGCACTTTACAAATTTGACTCTATGTTGAGTTCGAAAAATCAAATTTGGACTCTGAAAATGGTTTTTATTTTAGTTCTGGTTTAACAATTATAATCCAACAGAAAATACTCTAAAACATAAAAATCTTTATGATATGGTGATGCACCAAATGGATAGTATGCGTAGAAGAATAAAGCACTTAATTTCATGAACGGACTAATAAGAAGAAACTGAACTGATAAAAATCATCACTTAAGCAATGTTCCAAAGTTACTGTTGTGCACATTGGACCCTTTGCGCCCCGCCGTGCATATCCTCATCATCCGCCTCCTGCTCTGCCTGAGCCTTCTTTCTGCGCATTTCTTCTTCGATATTGACATCATGTAATGTAGTCTCTTCACACTCGTCCATCTCTTTCGGTGTCATCTTCACCACTGGTCGTGGTGGTAGAATGGCCTCCAGCGCCTTGACTTGCTCTGGATTTAATGAATCCGGGAAGTCAACAGTGAAGTGAACATAAAGAGTTCCCTTCATAAATGGCCTCTGGTGCATTGGCATACCCTCATCACCAATACCTTTATATTGATCAGGCTTGATTACTTCTCCTGGGTTCGATTTAATAACCAGAGATCTGCCATCTAGATGAGTCAATACAAACTGAAAGCCACACAAAGCTTCTGTAAGCGACAATTTGTGCTCTACAAATAAGTCATCACCCTTTCTCTTAAATTTGGGGTGCTCCTTTTGCTGTATGACAAAAACAGTATCTCCAGTGACGGTGTCAGGCGCTTCATCAGCTTCTCCTGTCAATGTAATCTTCTGCCCATTCTGCATACCCTTTTCCACGACTACGTCCAACACCTTTTTCTCTTGAACAACCTTCTCACCTTTGCACTGAGTGCACCGGTCCCTATTGCTTATGCTCTCTCCTGTTCCTTTGCATTCATTGCAAGGTTGCTGCATTTGCTGAATCATTGAGGGTCCAAGATGTCTAATCGAAATCTTCATGCCAGACCCTTGACAACCAGAACATGTCATTGATGCTCCGGACTTAGATCCCTTGCCTTTGCACTTCTTGCAAAGCACATTGCGGCCTAGTGAGAGTTTCTTCGACGTTCCATTGTACAAATCTTCTAGTGAGACCTTAAGAGGATGAATAACATCTTCTCCTCTCCTTTGCCTATGTACCCTACTGCTACCACCACCAAAGAAAGACTGGAAGATGTCAAACGGGTCATGCCCACCCCCACCACCACTGCCCATTCCTTTCTTGAGTGCATCTTCACCATATTGGTCATATATCTCACGTTTCTCAGGGTCACTCAGAACCTCATAAGCTTGTGCAAGTTCCTTAAATTTTTCAGGATCACCACCCTTATCAGGATGATTCATCATAGCAGCTTTTCTATAAGCCTTCTTGAGATTATCTTGAGAAGCAGTCTTGGGAACGCCCAACACCTCATAGTACTTTGTATTATCACTCTTCTTTGGTGCCCTTCCAAACATCTTTTCTTAAAGCCTCAGATATTTTATTTCAGGATTTCGCAGAAACTCAAGTCAAATTTATTTGCTGAGCGAGGTTCTGCAAAAACTGCGCAATGAAATAAAGTAGATCGGAATTGATTTATATATATAGGCAAGGGGGGTCAAGTGTCTTTGAATAGTAATAGGAAAACAATGTATGTATTTTGAGAATGGGAAAAGGATTTTTTGGTGGACGACTCATTTTTTTATTTTAATTTTGGGACTACTTATCATAAAAATCTATGTCCGTATGATTTATTAATTTTAACGAGTTTAATTATTTTACAAACTTATTCTAATTAATAAATTTATCTCAGTTTTAATATAAACTAGTTTACTAAGCCGCGTTTCGCAGTGGTCTTACAATATTTTATAATTTTTAAAATAAATATATTATAAATTACTGTATGTTTTCAATAAATTAAACAATTATATTTCTAATATAACTCATATTTCTAATATAATATTATAATTCTACGGTTTCTTTGAGATTTTTCTTTCCGTCTTAGTGAAATTCTAAATAAATATAGAAAAAGATAATCGTTTAAGATTTTCATTCTTTTGATATCATCTCAAATATTATTATATTTATCACTAATGTTATCTTTCTCAAAATTTAATTCTTATTTTAAAATACATAATACAATATCAATATTAAATTCTAGAATAATATACACTCCTCCTATTTGAATACCCTTTTGTTAAATATGTTCACTACCAATAAGCCACTCTATTATTGCTACCAAATCTAACAAATAACTCATTAAATAATTAATTGTAAAAATTGTAAACTTCAGTTTAATATTTTTAAAGATTAATTTAATTAATGTAAAAAACTTGTATTTTTTTATAAATATATTATCTTCTATATAATTTAAAAGGTAAAACATAAAAGACTTGATTTTAAATATATAAAATATATAGATAATTTAAAAGAGGTTTTTTTACAAAAAAATATGAAACATAATTTTTGATAGTTTATATGTATTGTGAGCCGCTCTCTCATTAAACATAAGTTATTATTATTTTTACAAACTGTGAAGTTAGAGTCATGTGTTTAATTTCCCGCTTAGCAAGACTTTAGTTAAAAATAGTATTTTTTATCTTATTGATGCTAGTTAGTTTAAAACATTTTATATGTGTGTATTTTAGTTGTGAAAGTATTTTTTTTTTGTAGGTAACAAAAAAAATTCAATATGAATAATGATCGAGGTTGGATGTATCAAAGGAAAGTTAAAGGATACTTAAATCCGGCTTTTGTAAAGGGGTTAGAAAATTTTATGCAACATGTTATATCTCTACCATCATCCTTCAACAGGACAAACATTCAATGTCCGTGTTCGAAGTGTAGGCATATCGTTGGATTCTGGGATGACGGTAAAACTACACTTATTGAAGAATGGGTTTGTAAGTGATTATTATGTATGGAGTCGACATGGAGAGTCATATATTGGTGGATAAAGTGGTGAAAAGTCCTCCCCTATTACTCCAATACCCAAGATAGAACAGATGAGGACAACCTAATGTACAACATGGTGATGAATGTTGCTAGTCCAAGTTTTGATCCAGAGATTCCAAATGCAGAAACGAAGAAGTTGTATGATATTTTAAAATCATCTGAGAGAAAGTTATATGAAGGATGTGAAACTTCTCAGTTGTTTGCCATGGCTTAGATGTTGAGTTTTAAAGCGGACCATCATTTGTCAGAGGCATGTTATGATCAGACATCTCAATTCATCAACGACATCTTGCCTCAAGATAATACATTCTTGATAGCTTTTACAGTACGAAGAAGTACACGGAAGATTTGGGACTTCCTTATGAGCAAATTGATTATTGTGTTAATGGATGTATGATATATTGGGGTGAAGACATCAACATGGAGTCGTGTAAATTTTGTTCACAGGAAAGATACAAAGAAAGACATAACAGATCCAAGAAGGAGAAAAAGAAAGTGCCTGCTAAAAGGATGATCTATTTTCCATTGGCACCGAGATTGCAAAGGTTGTATGCTTCACCTACAACTACAACCCATATGAGATGGCATGCCGAACATTATCAAGAAGAAGGTCTGATGCGCCACTGTTCAGACTCAGAGGAATGGAAACAATTTGATAGAGCACATCCCTCATTTGCCTCAGAGACGAGAAATGTTAGACTGGGACTTTTTGCTGATGGATTTCAACCATTTGGTGAAACAGGTAGGCCATATTCTTCTTGGCCAATTATAGTGACTCCATATAATTTGCCTCCGTGGATGTGTTCAAAAGAACAATACTTGTTTCTATCTGTACTTGTGCCTGGCCCAAAAAATCCAAAACAGAGGATAGATGTTTTCCTTCAACCATTGATTGCTGAGTTAAAAATGTTATAGGAAGTTGGTGTGGAGACTTGGGAATATTCTTTAAACAGAATTTTCTTATGTGAGCTGCGTTGATGTGGACTATCAGTGACTTCCCTGCTTATTCAATGTTGTCTGGACGGAAAACTGCTGGTCATTTAGCTTGTCCTCATTGTGCTCGTGATCATGATGCTTATAATCTTTCACATGGTGGAAAGACTACATGGTTTGATAACCATCGAAAGTTTTTACCTGCTAATCATCCATTTTGAAAGAATAAAAACTGGTTCACCAAGGGAAAGAGACAGTGACTAAATCTCCCCCACCGGTGCGAACAGGTGAAGATGTCTATCATGAAATTGAGTCACTTGGTTTGATGAAAGTTACTGAGTTGGGAAGTGATGAGCACAATGCTAGAGTCATTAAATCTTACAACTGCGGATGGAAAAAAAGAAGCATCTTTTGGGATTTACCATATTGGAGGACATTATCAATTAGACATAATCTTGATGTTATGCATGTCGAGAAAAATGTCTTTGAAAATATCTTCAACACTATCATGGCCATTGAAGGAAAAACCAAAGATAATTCAAAGGCAAGAGAAGATATTGCAATGATTTGTCGAAGACCCGAGTTAGCAAAAGATGAGTCAACACAAAAGTATCCAAAAGCATGTTATAGCTTGGATAAAAAGGAAAAAGAAAAAGTGTGTACATGGTTGAAAGAGCTGAAATTTCCAGATGGATATGTGTCAAATATGGGTAGTTGCATCAACATGAAGAAATAAAAGTTATTTGGAATGAAAAGTCATGATTGTCACGTGTTTATGCAACGACTTCTTCCGATTTCTTTTCTGGAATTTCTTCCGAATAATGTTTGGGAGGTTGTGACAAAATTAAGTCTTTTCTTTAGAGATCTCACTTCAACTACTTTGAAGGTAAGTGATATGCGTAGACTTGAAGAACAAATTCCTGTTATACTTTGCAAGTTAGAGCGCATATTTCCACCGTCATTGTTCGACTCCATGGAACATCTTTTAGTTCATTTGCCATATGAAGCACGTATTGCAGGTCCTGTACAATATCGTTGGATGTACCCTTTCGAAAGGTTTTTGCGTCACTTGAAGAATAATGTGAAAAATAAATCACGGGTTGAAGGATCAATATGCAATGCGTTTTTGGTTGAGGAAGCTTCCACTTTTTGCTCACACTACTTTGGGAAAAATGTTCAGACAAAACATAGAAAAGTTCCCAGAAATGATTCTAGTGGAGGTGGGCAGAGTTTTGGGGGTAACATTTCTATATTTTCTCATCCTGGACGTTCACATGGGAGTGTTAGTACTCGTTATCTTGATGATCGAGAATATATGGCAGCTCAAACCTATATCTTGTTTAACTGTCCAGAAGTTGCACCATATATCGAGTAGGTTTATTTTGTCATAATCACGAACTTAATTATCCAATTAATGAATTATAGTCCTGTTAATTGATCATCTCTTTTGTGTTATCAAGATTTTCATAAATCGACTTCGGGAGCACAATCCACACATTACTAGTGTTGAAGTTGATCAGAGCCTAGAAAGTGATTTTGCCATGTGGTTTAAACACTATGTAAGTTGATTGATAATTTTATAATTAAGATTAGATAACTATTAACTGCTTATTTCGTATTCTAATAATCACTACTAATAATTTCAGGCTCAAGATCCATCACTGGTTCCAAATGAATACATTCAGGATATTTCAGTTGGACCTCTTCGTTCGGTTAAGTCAGTGCCAATTTACTATGTGAATGGGTACAAATTTCACACTCAAGAATATGGGGCTGATAGGTCAACGTTCAACAGTGGAGTATGTATAAAATGATCAAACTATAACGAGACATCTAATGATTAATTTGGAATAATTGAAGAGATTTTAGTTGTCGTGTATCCTCGTTTTCCAATCAAGAAAACAGTTTTGTTTAAGTGTAGATGGTTCGATCCTACACTTAATGTTGGAACAAGAATTCATCCACGCTATAACATAATTGAGGTCAATAAAAAAAAGAGATTGAGCGTGTATGAGCCATTTGTACTAGCAATGCAGGCCATGCAAGTTTACTTTTGTACTTATCCAAGTCTTAAACGAGACAAAGTTGATTGGTTAGTTGTACGTAAAGTGAAAGCTCGGCCACTTGTTGAACTTCCTCAAATCCCGATATCACATCAAGAGTCGTTTCAAGATGATATTCCTACACATCTACATGATATTAGTACGGATGATATTCCCACGCATTTAGATGATGAAAGTGGAGTTGAAACAGATTTAGATGATGATGACGGAACTCCGGAGGAAGAAATTGAATATGAATCTGGAGAAGACGGATCTTCACAAACCGAAGATAGTGATAATTGAGAAGATGACTATAATGATTTCTCTGATTAATTTCTTCTTGCTATCATGTATGCTAAGTTTATATTAGTAAATAAATTTATTAATATACATTAATATTATAATTGTAAGATATATAGTATAAATTGATATATATTTTAATATTAAAAATATAAGGGTGTATTGTGTAACATTATTGTGACTTATAGTTATTTCTTTTGTTGAAAATTATTTGATACTATTTTCTTATTATTTTTCTAAAAAATATAAATACAAAGACACAACTAGCGGGTTGGGGTCAAAGACAGAAATTAGGGTTTCTCTTCCCCTTATGAAGCAGCGGCGACGAATTGAAGTCTAAATCAACCAGCGACGGCTAATTGAAGTTATTTCTTGTGTTACAAAATGAAGACGAAGACGCTGGCATCTATTATAAACGTATGTGTATTCATTTCCCCTATTCTTGTATGTGTATTCACTTCCCCTTTTGTTTGTGTGATGTTTTAGTAATGTTCCTTCTGTTTTGTGTATTGTAAAAAGTGAGAAATAGTCGGGGTTTTATGAGAAACAAAGCTACTTCAAATCTATGAGGGTTTTTCCAAATTGAATTGCAAATTGTGTTTGATTTGTGTTCCTTCTATTTTGTGTATATTTATTTTGGGTTCATATTTTGGTGTTTGATTTGGGCTATAATTTTATGTGTTAATTATGGTTTAATATATACATATGATTGAATTTGGGGTTCTTTTTGAGTGTACTGGGTTCTTACAGTTTGTGTTTGTTTGTCCATTGAAAACTTTGTGACTATATTAGAGTGTTGCTTTTATGTATGAGGATATTGTTATAAATGTAGCATAACAAAACTGATAAGTTTATACTCACTTTTTTTTTAGCCTATGAGTGAAGCAAAATCCCTTCAACCTGCAAGTCCTGATAATAAGGGTATTGGTGAAAAGGCTGTCGGCTTTGCTCAATTTGCGAGTCCAAAGAAACACAACGGGGGTGCAAGTGTTGATATTAATGGCTTTGCTAAGGTGAACTTTAAAACTTATAATTTGATTTTAAATTAATATTTTATTTCAAGTTATTTCTATGTGTAGCCGTAAATTACTAAGTATGGTGCATTGTTGTTATGTTTATGTTGCTTGCAGATTGTGAGTAAAAAGAGACACAGTCAGAGTGCAAATGTTGGCCTTGCTCCAAACAGTCAGGTCCCTGACCAAGTAAGGTTTATGGTCTCTTTTCATCTTAAACTTTATTTAAGTTTCATATAAATGTTATACATTATTGGCATAGTGGTTGCAATGCTATAAGTTTTTATATTCACTCTATTTGTTTGCAACGTATGAGTAAAGCAATATCCCTTCAAGTTTCAAGTCCTGATGATGAGGGTATTGGTGATAAGGCTGCTAGCCTGGCTCAACTTGCGAGTCTAAAGAAACGCAGCAGGGGTGCAAGTGTTGGTATTGATGGCGTTGGTTAGGTCAACTTCAAAATAAATAACTTGAGTTTATATTAATACTTTATTTCAAGTTGTTTTATGTATAGCCATGGATTACTAAGTGCGGTTCATTGTTATTCTTGTATTCCTTGCAGATTTTGGATCAAAAGAAAGATAGTCAGACTACAAATGTTGGCAAACAGGGTAACTTTGCTCCAAACAGTAAGGTCACTAAGCCGACCATTGAGAAAGCCGGTTACACCGACCAAGTAAGATGTTTACTATTTTGCTACTTGTATGTGAATGATTTTTATGTATGCAAAGCTTCAAACAAGTTTTCAACAAAAATCTGCTTAATATGATCTTTTTTTTGGCAACCTGCTTAATATGATATGCTACGCACCAACTTGCTAATTCAACTAGCAGCATAAAAGCTTGTATACATTATAAAAAAACAAGATTGTAATGCAAGAGGGTAACATATATGTATTTAGAAGCAGTGAACTGGAACGACGCCTGGAAATCTGAAACCTGAACAAAAATGACCTGATCTAAGATGATATATGACCTCTCAAATCTCCAAGGTTGTCCATCTTATATCAATATTAATAGTTTAAGCAGAAATATTTGTAAGTTTTACATATTTGTTTTTTGTTGGTTTTTACATGTTCTATGTTGTTTATAATACATAATTATTTTATTTTCTTAGATACTTTGTGTTCTTTGATAAAATATGGGGCCCTCGACAAAATGAGGCCCTGTGCAACAGGGCAGCTAGCACCTTCTAATCACCAGTCCTGGTGTTCATTAATAAGTTATACCAAATAATTTTAAAAAATGAAAGACTTGTCCAATAGCATGTTGGTATATTTCTTTTTGGTTTGTTTCATCATCTAAATTTTGTTGTTGTATGTTTATGCGCATTCTGCAATTTGTTACATACAATTACAAATTAGTGATAATTATTAAGTTGTTGGCATAGTGGTTACAATGCTATATGTTTTTATATTCACTCTATCTGCAGCATACGAGTAAATCAAGATACCTTCAAGCTGCAAGTCCTGATGATGAGGGTATTGGTGATAAGGCTGCTGGCTTGACTCAGCTTGCGAGTCTAAAGAAACGCAGCGGGGGTGCAAGTTTTGGTATTGATGGCATTGCTAAGTTCAACTTCAAAATAAATAACTTGAATTTAAATTAATACTTTATTTTAAGTTGTTTTATGTATAACCGTGGATTACTAAGTGCGGTGCATTGTTATTCTTGTATTCCTTGCAGATTGTGAATCAAAAGAAAGACAGCCGGAGTGCAAATATTGGAAAACTGGATAGCTTTGAGAAAGCCGGTTACACCGACCAAGTAAGGCTGTTGTTTGATTTTATTATGTAGATTGAAAATGTCTATGTAATATAGTACTACTTTATTAAGTACTACAATTTTTAATTTCTGTTATCTTATGTATTGCAGGTAAGAATGAGGAGGCTTAGGAGTCATGTTGAAAATGTACCAGCTCTTTCTGAACAAGGCGTACCATCCCATTCTGGGCAGCACGTTCAAGCTAAATCTGGACAGCACATTCGTGCTCATTCTGAACAGGGTAATGGACAACGCGTACAAGTTCACACTGGACAGAGTTTTGATGCTCGATCTCCGTCGAGACCGGATTTGCAAATACATGTACCGTCTCAATCAATACTTCACTCACCGACACAATCAGGACAACGCACATCACTATCTGCACAGAGCACACCTAATGAATCACTACAACTCAGTGCTCAATCACGCCAACACACACCTGAATCTCAGTCACATCCAAGTACACTGAATGTGTCCTGTACAGCTGCTAATGATAATGTATGTTGGAATATGGGATCCACACAAAGGGATTGAAGAATTCAAAAAAAGGTAAGTTATGAGTTCTTAAATAAAACTATCTACGTGGTGAATTATTTTATGTTTTGCCCTATCATGTAGTGATATTAAATTGCCTTACGTTAATTATATATGTATTTTAGATTGGAACCTTCATTTGATTGCTCTACAAAGATTCGAGAAATTATGTTTGAGAACCTTGAGCCTACTGGATACAACTGGAAGTCCCTTTCAGAAGAAACCAAAAATTTTTATTTTGAAGAATTCAAGGTAATTATATATTTTCATCTGTTGTAATGTCGTATATGAGTTTTCCGACCCAATTTGCGTATAGTAATTACAACCTAGATTATTAAAGGATCATGTGTTCCCATAACTGGTTATTGATGCTTACATCGAAATCATCATGTTCTGCGTTTTACTCATAGACAAGAAATATTACTAGTGTGCATGTAAAATGGTAAACTCTGTAGTTAGAATTGCTAGTGTGTTGTTGCTTATTTTGGATTGGTTCATGCTATTGCAGTTTAGCTTTAAAAATATTATTTAGTCCTAACTGTTTTGCTTAATGATTTTGCCTGTTTTTTAAACAACACTTGTCTATTTTAGTTCTTGATCTCCTTTGCGGAAACTTTGACTGCTTATGATTCAGACCTTTACTCAATGATTCTGTCTGTTTTCTAAAGTTTTATATTGGGCTTGTTTTATATATGCTAATTCCTATTATTTAACAGTGATTGACATTAATTCTTTATTATGTGATTTACAATGTGCTTCTATGTTAACTTTTCTATATATGATGTTAATAGCATATGTTGTTGAGTACAGGAAATTTTTTTAGAACTTGTTGAGTTGATGGAGAAATCTGGGCAGCCTGTGGATAGAAAGAAACACTTTATTTCTAGAAGCAGTTGGAGGGCCTGATAAGAAGAATAGAGTGTATGAAGTTGGCTCATCACAAAGCCTCTTTTACAAGACTAAGATTATGCCTTGCACTTCGTCATTTTCCAGCGAGGAAGAAAATCAGAAGCTAAAACGCCAATTAACCGAGATGAACGATCGGATGAAATTAATGGAAAATCAGTTAGCCAAGATTATTGAGGCTACTTTAGTCCAAGTCGAACGTCCTTTGTCCCCTTCCAATTTAGATGGTCAAGATTAAATGTAGTATATTTGCTATGCACTTTGACTTAAATTAGAACTGAATATGTTGGATGGTTTAGGATTGTTGGTATTTTGGTTTAGTATTATTGGTATGTTGGTGTTGATTTCTGTCCCAGTATTTAAATATAGGGCTATTGTGATGTTGGAACTCTTAGCCCCATTTTGAACTTAAATTATGTACTGGGATTTCTCTACTGGTACTATCCTAATGTAAGTGCCACTTCTTTTAAAAAAGACTTTTGCTGGTTTGCATATATCTTTAACTTTTATAGATATGTAAAAATGTAGGTTTGGAAAATTGTAAAAGCTCATATATATCGTATACTTTGTTGCTAGAACTGTTCCATCCGTTGGCAGAGTGTTGCTATCCCGGAAATTGTCACTGTGATTTAATTCTGGGCATTTGGTTGCTAATAATACCAACATATTAGGTGTTAGGAATTTGTTACTAACATTAACAACAAAATTTCGTTGGCATTTGATTTTTAATAATAGTAACAGATTATGCTTTAGGAATATGTTACTAAAATTAACAGCAACAATTTTATTGGCATTTGGTTGGTAATGTTGCCAACAGAATATCCGTTACCAAAGTAGTTGGGACATGGTTGTTTATGAAAGCGAGTATTCTGTTATTGGGGTGCTGGTATTCCGTTGTTAAGTTTATTAACGAAAATCAATACGTTAGTAGAGACTTCCCAACGACGTATATACCCAGAGATGCTATCCGTGGTCATTCCGTTGGCATGCTGGCTTACTAACGGATTTCCTTAACTTACTAACGGAATGTTTCGTTGTTAGAATTGGATTTTCTTGTAATGTAATGGAACTTAACACATATAACTATTTTAACTTAAAAATATTTTTTAACAGGCTTAATTATATCTACAATTTATTATATCAAAATATTTACAACAAAAATATATTATCTAAAGATATGTTTAAAATAACTTGTGCATCACAATTATATCCATCTATCTATACTATAACGAAACATTAAAAGTTTGGTCGATATTGTACCTGTTTTTTGGTACTTCGTGATTTTACTTAATTACCCTTACTTATATATAAATATTACTATTAAATAATAAGACATATTTATAATCGATTACCTTTTTCAACACATCAGGCTTTCTATTTTTTCTAACAAAATCTCCTGCTTTTTCAAAAATATCACGGATATTTATCTTTTTTAACCAAAACATGTTAGATTTTCTATTTTTACTTAATAAATCCTCATTTTCCAAAAATATCACGAGTTTACCTTAATTTTTTATTTTAAAACCTATTTAATTCTATTTTTACTTATTAATACCCCTCTTTTTCGAAAAATATCATAATTAAACCATTAATTATTTATTTTAAAACCTATTTTAATATTGCCATTAATTTTTTTAAAAGTTTACCTATTTTAACATGTTTACTAATTTTTTTTAACAAACGTAATTAATAAAATACTATAACATAAATAATCAAATAACAACTATTAAAAACAATCTGTGCATCGCACGACGCGAGTTTTAAGCTATACTATTTTCGGTTGATACTTAGTGATTTTACTTAATTACTTTTACTTATTTTTTTTTAAAAATTATTAAATAATAACTTTATTTATAACCAATTACCTTTTCAGCTAAAATACATTACTTTTTCTATTTTTTTAACAAAATTCTCTCTTTTTCTAAAAACATCATGGGCAATTAACTTTTAAAACTAAATATGTTATTTTTTCTAATTGTTTTTACTAAAACCTCTCCTTTTTTTCAAAAATATCACGGGCAAACCGTTACTTATTTATTTTAAAACTTATTTGAATAATTTTAAATTATTTAAAAAAGTTTAACACGCCTACTTATTTTTTTAACAAATGCAATTAATAAAATACTAGCCTATAACCCGTGCAAGGCACGACCCTTAAAAAATAATAAACTAAAAAATTTAGTAGTAAAATAAAAGTAAAAATTAATAAGATAAATTATAAAATGAAAACTTAAATATTAATTGAAACATAAAAAAATATAGATGGGGCTGAGGAAGATAAATGAGGTATTATTAATTTTATTTTATAATAAAATAATATTAATAATAATGACAGATATAAAATCTAACATGTTTTAATTAAAAGAAAGTAATTATCCGTGATATTTTTAGAAGTGTTTTAATTATATTAATTGTATTTATTAAAAAAATACGTTGACATGTTAAAATAACAAATATAAAAGGTAATATATTTTAATTTAAAGGTAATTGCCCATGATATTTTTGGAAAAGAAGTAGATTTTGTTAAGAAAAAAATATTTTAATTATAAAAGCTCATCAGCTAGTTACTATTTTTATATTATTTTATTATTTATTAAATATAGTATTAAAATAGATTTTAAAATAAATAAGTAAGGATTGCACCTCATAATTTTGGAAAATAGAGATTTTAGTGATAACAAATATAAAAGATATTATGTTTTAATTTAAAGGTAATTGTCATGATATTTTTGGAAAAGAAGTAGATTTTGTTTGATTTTTTTTTTTAATTATAAAGGCAATCAGCTAGTTACTATTTTTATATTATTTTATTATTTATTAAATAGAGTATTAAAATAGGTTTTAAAATCAATAAGTAAGGATTGCACTTCATATTTTTGGAAAACAGAGATTTTAGTGATAACAAATATAAAAGGTAATATGTTTTAATTTAAAGATAATTGTCATGATATTTTTGGAAAAGGAGTAAATTTTGTTAGAAAAAAGCTTTCGTTATCCTAAAAAGAAAGAAGTATATTTGTAGCGGTATATCCTAAATGTAAACAAATTATATCCCACATTTCCATTTTTTTGATTAGATTTCAATATTATTTGATTTTTATGTAGTAAAATATATTGAAATATTAATGTAGAATAAAACTTTCCCGAATTTTGATTATACCCGTGCAAGGCACCGACCTTAAAAAATAATAAACTAAAAAATTTAATGTGAACGAAAAATATTAAAAAAAAAATTAATATGATAAATTATAAAATGAGAAACTTAAATATTAATTGTAATGTAAAAAATATTAAAAAAATACAGATGGGGCTGATGAAGATAAATGAGGTATTATTCATATTATTTTATAATAAAATAATATTAATAATAAAGATATAGAAAATCTAACCTATTTTAATTATAAAAAGTAATTGCCCGTGATATTTTTAGAAGTGTTTTAATTATATTACTTGTATTTATTAAAAAAATAAGTTGAGATGTTAAAATAAGTAAGTTTTTTTAATAAGAACAAATAGGAAAGCTAACATGTTTTTAATTAAAAAAAGTAAATACTTATAATATTTTAGATGTGTTTTAATTATACTAGCTTAAAACCCGTGCGATGCACAGATTGTTAATTGTTATTTTATTATTATATTTTTAATATTTTATTAATTGTATTTGTTAAAAAAAATAAATAGACATGTTAAAATAGCTAAATAATTTTAATTAATTAAAAACATTAAAAGATATTTCAAAATAAATAAGTAAGGGTTTGCCCGTTATATTTTTGGAAAATGAGGGGTTTTAGTAAGAAAAAATAAAAAATGTAATATATATTTAGTTTAAAAAGGTAAATGTCCGTGATATTTTTGGAAAATGAGGTTTTAAAATTTAATACTTAAGAGTATTTAAATTCGTTTTAAAATAAATAAGTAAAGGGTTTCCTATGATATTTTTGGGAAAAAATGAATTTTAGTGAGAAAAATAGAAAAAGTAAATTGAGAAAGACAATTTCCCGAGATATATTTAGAAAAGAATGGACTTTGTTAGAAAAAATCTATAATGTGTTTTAGAGTAATTGGTTATAAATAAGTATTTGATTATTTATATTTTAATATTCTTAGTGATTGCATTTGTTAAGAAAAATAAGTAGACATGTTAAAATAGGTAAACTTTTAAAAAATAATTATAATATTATAGGTTTAAAAATAAATAACTAAAGGTTTGTCTGTGATATTTTTGGAAAATGAGGGATTTTAGTAAGGAAAAATAGAAAAAATAACATGTTTTAGTTAAAAAAGGTAATTGCCATGTTTGAAAAAGTAGGGAAATTTGTTAGAAAAAATAATGTATTTTAGGGAAAAAAGATAATTGGTTATAAATAGGTAATATTATTATTTAATAATATATTTCTATAAATAAGTAAGGTTAATTAAGTAAAAACACGAAATACAGTTAAGGGCAATTAAGTAAAATCACAATGTACCATACCGACCAACCAAAGTTAAGGGCAATTAAGTAAAATCACAACGTACCATACCGACCAACCAAACTTTTAATGTTTCGTCTATTATATAATAGTATTGATTAATTGTATTTGTTAAAAAAATACGTTCACTTGTTAAAATAGGTAAGTTTTTTTAAATAATTAAAAGTATTAAAATAAGTTTTAAAATATATAAGTAAGTGTTGCACTTGATATTTTTGAAAAAGAGAGATTTTAGTGATAACAAATATAAAATGTAATATATTTTAATTTAAAGATAAGTGTCCGTGATATTTTTGAAAAATAAATAGAATTTGTTAGAAAAAAAATGTTTTAATTATAAAAGACAATCAGCTAGTTAATATTTTTATATTATTTTATTATTTATTAAATAGAGTATTAAAATAGATTTTAAAATAAATAAGTAAGGATTGCACCTCATATTTTTGGAAAATAGAGATTTTAGTGATAACAAATATAAAAGATATTATGTTTTAATTTAAAGTTAATTGTCATGATATTTTTGGAAAATGAGTAGATTTTGTTAGATTTTTTTTAATTATAAAAGGCAATCAGTTAGTTACTATTTTTATATTATTTTATTATTTATTAAATAGAGTATTAAAATAGGTTTTAAAATAAATAAGTAAGGATTGCACCTCATATTTTTGGAAAACATATATTTTAGTAATAACAAATATAAAAGGTAATATGTTTTAATTTAAAGATAATTGTAATGATATTTTTGGAAAAGGAGTAGATTTTGTTAGAAAAAAATATATTTTAATTATAAAAGTCAATCATCTAGTTACTATTTTGGTAACTTGACAATAATACAATTTCATAAAAAATTGATTTATAGAAAGAAGTATATTTGTAGGAGTGCATCCTAAATTTAAACAAATTAGATCCCACATTTCCATTTTTTTGATTAGATTTCAATATTATTTGATTTTTATGTAGTAAAATATAGTGAAATATTAATGTAGAATAAAAATTTCCCGAATTTTGATTATATTATTAATTTATTAATTAGAAAAAGTACTGAAAACCAAAAACTAACCGAAAACCGAAAAACAAAATTTTCAATGTTTTGGCTTTAATAATATAGTATAGATTAGAAACGTAAATAATAAGAATAACATTTAAAATTATTAAATAATAATATTATTTATAACCAATTACCTTTTCAGCTAAAATACATTATTTTCTATCTTTTTTAACAAAATCCTCTTGTTTTCTAAAACAAATCATTGACTTACCTTTTTCAACTAAAAAATGTCACTTTTTCTATTGGGAAATTCTAAATGGTACACTTCTATTTTTGACTTTTCCAAATGGTATGCCAAAAGTTATTGGCTTCTCAGTGGTACTCCCGAAATATTGGTACATTATCAGTTGTAACCCTCCCGTTAACAACACTTAAACAAACGTTAAGTCAACTAATTTGACTTTAAAATAAAAAGGAAAATTCTATTTGGTACACTTGTACTTTTGATTTGACTTTTCCAAATGATACACCAAAAGTTATTGACTTCTTAGTGATACCCTCGAAGTATTGGTTTTCATTAAAAAAAAGTTTAAGACAACTAATTTGACCCCCACAATTAATTTATCTATATATTTTACATATATATTAAAAAGCATTTTTTTAAGTTTTACTTTCTAACAAGCTTCTATAAAATAAAATATAGACGTCTTTATTTTCTTTCATTTATTTTCTCGAGTATCTATATTTTAAACAATAAAAATTAGAATTTTTAAAAATATTTTAACTTATAAACAACATTACACATATACACACACATAAAAATTAAATGTACAATTCATGTTGTTTATAAGTCAAAAAATTTTATGTGTGTATATGTGTAATGTTGTTTATAAGTTAAAATATTTTTAAAAATTCTAATTTTTATTGTTTAAAATATAGATACTCGAGAAAATAAATGAAAGAAAATAAGATTTCTATATTTTATTTTATAGAAACTTGCGTTTTCTATAAGTATTTTCTTCTATATAAATTAGAAGGTAAAACTTAAAAAAATGTTTTTTTTAATATATATGTAAAATATATAGATAAATTAATTGTGGGGGTCAAATTAGTTGTCTTAAACTTTTTTTTAATGAAAACCAATACTTCGAGGATATCACTAAGAAGTCAATAACTTTTGGTGTATCATTTGAAAAAGTCAAAAGTACATGTGTACCAAATAGAATTGTTTTTTAATTTTAAAGTCAAATTAGTTGACTTAACGTTTGTTTAACTGTTGTTAACGGGAGGGTTACAACTGGTAATGTACCAAGGGAGTACCATTGAGAAGCCAATAACTTTTGGCGTACCATTTGGAAAAGTCAAAATAGAGGTGTACCATTTAGAATTTCCCTTTTCTATTTTCCCTAACTAAAACACCTTCTTTCCAAAAATATCACGGAAAACCATTACTTGTTTATTTTAAAACCGATTTTAATACTTTTAATTACAGGCAATTATCTTTTCAACTCAAACATATTACCCTTTCTATTTTCCTTACTAAACCATTTATTTTCCAAAAATATCACGGGCAAACGGTTAATTGTTTATTTTAAAACCTATTTTAATACTTTTAATTATTTAAAAAAGCCTAACACGCCTACTTTTTTTTTTAACAAATGTAATTAATAAAATATTAAAAAATAAATAATAAAAATAGTAATTATTAAACACATTATCTTTTAATTAACACATATTATGTTTTATAAACACACCTAAAAATACCAATGGAAGTATGTTATATTTTTCAATAATTAATATTGAATTATTGCATTTTCGAATTAAAACACATTACATTTTAATTAAACTATCTTACCTTTTATAAACACACCTAAAAATATCAATTATAGTATATCTTTTAATCTAATACACCCCCAAATATATCATACATTATATATTTTAATTAATATTTATCAATACACACCCCGAATTACCATACACTATATTTTTCGATTATTACTAATTAAAACACATTACCTTTTAATTAAACTATTTTACCTTTTAAAAACACACCTAAAAATATTAATTATAGTATATTTTTGAATCATGAATCCACCCCCAAAAATATAGTATATTATATATTTTAATCATTATTCATTAATATACACCCCGAATTACCATACACTATATTTTTCAATTATTTAAAATATATTTATAAAAAAACCTATACATCGTACGGGCTATAAGCTAGTATTATTAAAGGTGAAATATTAAAAGTTTGGTCGGTACGTTATCTATTTTTTGGTACTTCGTGATTTTACTTAATTACCCATACTTATTTATAAAAAATTATTATTAAATAATAACATAAATTATTTATAATCATTTACCTTTTTCAGCTAAGCCAAATTATCCCCTCTTTTTCCAAAAATATCACGAAAAAATAATAATTAAATAGTAAGACATTTTATAACCAAATACTTTTTTAGCTAAAACACATTATCTTTTCTGTTATTCCTTACAAAATCTACTCCTTTTCCAAAAATATTACGGACAATCACCCTTTTTTAATTAAAACATGTTACATTTTTCTATTTTTATTTAAGAAAACTCATCCTTTTCCAAAAATATTACAGGTAAACCCTTAATTATTTATTTTAAAATCTAATTTAATGCTTTTAATTTTTTAAAATATTTTCATATTTTGACATGCAGACTTATTTTTTTAACAAATGTAATTAATAAAATATTATAAAATCTACTCCCTTTCCAAAAATATCACGGGCAATTACCTTCTTTAAATTAAAACATGTTACATTTACTATTTTTACTTACTAAAACCCGTTTTTCCAAAAATATCACGGATAAACCCTTAATTATTTATTTTAAAACCTAATTTAATGATTTTAATTTTTAAAAAAGTTTGCATATTTTAACATGCATAATTATTTTTTTAACAGAAACAATTAAAAATATATATAATTTAAATAATCAAATAACAATTATTAAAAACAGTCTGTGCATCGCATAGATTTTAAGATAGTATGTATAATAAGAGTAATGGAGATCTTTTCCAAAAATTTGTTCCTGGTAGTATATCAATACTATTATATAATAGACGAAACATTAAAAGTTTGGTTGGTCGGTATGGTACGTTGTGATTTTACTTAATTGCCCTTAATTTGGTTGGTCGGTATGGTACGTTGTGATTTTACTTAATTGTCCTTAATTAGTTTTTACTTAATTAACCTTACTTATTTATAGAAATATATTATTAAATAATAATATTACCTATTTATAATCAATTACCTTTTTCACTTAAAATACATTATTTTTTCTATTTTTCTAACAAATTCCCCTACTTTTTCAAATATATCACGGGCAATTACCTTTTTTAACTAAAATATGTTAGTTTTTCTATTTTTCCTTACTAAAATCCCTCCTTTTTCCAAAAATATCATGGACAAACATTTAGTTATTTATTTTTAAACCTATTTTAATATTATAATTATTTTTAAAATTTTACCTATTTTAATATATCTACTTATTTTTCTTAACAAATGCAATTACTAAAAATATTAAAATATAAATAATCAAATACCTATTTATAACCAATTACTTTTTCAGCTAAAACACATTATATATTTTTTCGAACAAAGTCACTCCTTTTCTAAATATATCACGGGAAATTGCCTTTTACAATTTACTTTTTTCTATTTTTCTCACTAAAATCCATTCTTTTTCCAAAAATATCACAGGAAACCTTTTACTTATTTATTTTAAAACGTATTTAAATACTTTTAATTATTAAATTTTAAAATCTCATTTTCCAAAAATATCACCGACATTAACCTTTTTAAACTAAATATATGTTTTATTTTTTCTTACTAAAACCCCTCATTTCCAAAAATATAATGGGCAAACCCATACTTATTTATTTTAAAATCTGTTTTAATGTTTTTAATTAATTAAAAATGTTTAGCTATATTAACATGCCTACTTATTTTTTGCACAATTACACTTAATAAAATATTAAAATAATAATAAAATAACAATTAACAATCCATGCATAGGGTTTTAAGCTAGTATAATAAGAGTGTGGTCCTCAATACCGCAATCTCAACCAATGAATCTAAATTTTTTAAATATAAACAATCAAGATTATATCATATAAAAATAGAAATTATTACCTAAAAAGGATATAAGTCAAAAGTGAAAGTATTAGATTTAGATTTTGGTTAGAAGTAATTATAACTTAATAAAAAGACCAGTTCCATTAATACTATTTAATTCCGATTACATATTACATTTGAAAATAATAAAGATCCTTAGATTTTAAAATAGATAGATAAGAATCGTTGGATCGAATATGAAAAGAAAAAGCTTATTTGGTTGTTAGTTGAATTATATTAAAAATACTAAAAAATGCATCTTGATAATTTAAACCAAATACATGAAAATTTTCTAAATCAAATAGAATTCTGAAAGTAAGAATTTGTCGCTTTCTTCTTTAATTATGGTGTAGTTTTAACCGTAAAAAATGGTTAAACCATCATTAAATTAAAGATTAATTTGTTAGATCTTAAAATATATTTATGAAAATCGTTGAATGCAATATTAAAAAGTTTATTTTGTTGCTAGCAGAACTATATTCAAATACCAAAAAGAGTATTTTGATCATTTAAACCTAATAAAAATAAATTTTCTAAATTCAATAAGAATTGTTAATGTAAAATTCGCCACTTTTTTCCGTCTTTAGTTTCAGGGTATTTATAATTGAAAAATAATTGTTAAACCGCCACTAAATTAAAGATTATTTTGTTAGTTTCGTGTGTACCATAAACGTTCAAATCTAATAAATGAAGTCTAAAAATTAATAACATAAAAAAAAAAAATATAAATTAATGTAATTATAGATATTAAAAATGGAGAAGTGTGTTGCATGGATCTTATCCAAAATTTTGGTCTTTGTACTGTCAAACTAATAAGGACAGTTTATTTTAAATTAAATAAATAATGACTGTTAGATATAATATTATAAAGTATATTTTATTGTTATTATAATTATATTTAAATACTAAAAAGTGAATTTTAATAATATAAACAAAAAATGAAGAGATTTTCCACGTTAAATAGAATTATCAATGTAAAAATTCATAACTTTGTCTTTTATTCGGGTTCTGGAAATTTCAGTTGAATAATAATTATTGAATCAATATAAAGTTAAAAATAATTTCGTTAATTAATATAATTATATAATTTTTTTAAAAAAAATCGTGTGTTACATGGGTTATAAACTAGTATTATATATATTAAAAGTTTAATATGTACGCCATATATTCACTTAAGCAACACATTATTTTAGTGTTGCATTGAACAATGTTGTAGTAGCTTTAAAATTTAAACCTACTACAACATTGTTTTTTATGTTGTCGTGCATATAAACATGTCATTGCAGCTAAGAAATGTTGCACTCTGATAATGAAATTTTGCCAAAAATATGATTTAAACAAAACTTCTATAAAAAAAATTAAAAAAAATAATTTTTTTATTCAAAAGGAATTAATGTTGAAACAATTATCTAATTAAATGTTTTAAATTTAATGGTTTTTTATTAGAGTCGATAATGTCATTTTAATGAAAATAAAATATTTTTTAATAATTTAAAAGACTAAAATATTATTAAAAGTAATAATTTGAATAAAAAAACTATTTTACAGGAAATGTAAAAACATTTGGAAAAATATTTTAATTTTAATTTTACAAAATTAGAAGGTCATTGTTGGAGTGAATTAGAATATCTATACAAAAATAATATTTTGGTACTAAATTTGAAATTGACAAAATTTAAATAAAAAGAATTTAATGAATTTTTTCTATATCTTTTCTATTTGGTGAAAAAGTTAAACAAACACAAAATTAAACAAAACATCACTCATTTCATTCTTACCGAAACATTCCTCTATAATAGGCACATTCTCTAAAATCTAAACACACACGCTCAAAATTGCCCCCATTCACTTTCAAACACATCGTCGGTGCTCACTCTCAACATCACTTTCTCTCACTCTCAAACACATTAATTTGGAGTTTCTTCCAATTTGGGTTTTTATTTTTTGATTCAATTAGGATTTCAGTTGCTTCCGATTTCAATTGAGGATTTACACATTGTCCTCAATTTCAGCTTGTATATATAATTTTGAGAAAAATGCCCTAAGTATATACTTAGGGAGTTATATGAGTACGTAATGTATTTTAATGACAAAATTTTAAATATTTGATCAAGTTATAAAATAATAATGTAATTATAATACTCTCGTGCATTCACATTAGAAATCTCTTTGTACTCTACTTAAAGGAGTATTAAGCCCATAATTTTTTTGTTAAACCATTAGTAAATTAAAGATTATTTTGTAAGTTTTGTTTTGATTGTAAAATCATTCAAATAATTTATATAATTTTATTCTCATATTAATTATATTTTGTATTAACATAGATTTTTATTAAAAAATTTTAATATTAATAATAAGGATATAGAAAATCTAACATGTTTTAATTACAAAAATTAATTGCCCATGATATTTTTAGAAGTGTTTTAATTATATTACTTGTATTTATTAAAAAAATAAGTTGACATGTTAAAATAAGTAAGTTTTTTTTAATAAGAACATACAGGAAAGCTAACATGTTTTAATTAAAAAAAAGTAACTACTTATAATATTTTTAGATGTGTTTTAATTATATTAATTGTATTTGTTAAAAAAATACGCTCACTTGTTAAAATAGGTAAGTTTTTTTAAATAATTAAAAGTATTAAAATAAGTTTTAAAATATATAAGTAAGGGTTGCACTTGATATTTTTGAAAAAGAGAGATTTTAGTGATAACAAATATAAAAGGTAATATATTTTAATTTAAAGATAACTGTCCGTGATATTTTTGAAAAAGAAATAGAATTTGTTAGAAAAAATATGTTTTAATTTTAAAAGACAATCAGCTAGTTAATATTTTTATATTATTTTATTATTTATTAAATAGAGTATTAAAATATATTTTAAAATAAATAAGTAAGGATTGCACCTCATATTTTTGGAAAATAGAGATTTTAGTGATAACAAATATAAAAGATATTATGTTTTAATTTAAAGTTAATTGTCATGATATTTTTGGAAAAGGAGTAGATTTTGTTAGATTTTTTTTAATTATAAAAGAGTTACTATTTTTATATTTTTATATTATTTTATTATTTATTAAATAGAGAATTAAAATAGGTTTTAAATAAATAATTAAGGATTGCACCTCATATTTTTGGAAAACATAGATTTTAGTAATAACAAATATAAAAGGTAATATGTTTTAATTTAAAGATAATTGTAATGATATTTTTGGAAAAGGAGTAGATTTTGTTAGAAAAAAATATATTTTAATTATAAAAGTCAATCATCTAGTTACTATTTTTGTAACTTGACAATAATACAATTCCATAAAAGATTTGATTTGTAGTAGCTTTCGTTATCCTAAAAAATAAAGAAGTATATTTGTAGGAGTGCATCTAAATTTAAACAAATTAGATCCCACATTTCCATTTTTTTTATTAGATTTCAATAATATTTGATTTTTTTTGTAGTAAAATATAGTGAAATATTAATGTAGAATAAAATTTTCCCGAATTTTGATTATATTATTAATTTATTAATTAAAAAAAGTACCGAAAACCAAAAACTAACCGAAAACTGAAAACCAAAACTTTCAATGTTTCGGCATTAATAATAAAGTATAGATTAGAAATGTAAATAATAAGAATAACTTTTAAAATTATTAAATAATAACATTATTTATAACCAATTACCTTTTCAGCTAAAATACATTATTTTTTCTATCTTTTTAACAAAATCCTCTTGTTTTCTAAAACAAATCATTGACTTACCTTTTTCAACTAAAAATGTCACTTTTTCTATTTTCCCTAACTAAAACACCTTCTTTCCAAAAATATCGGGAAAACCATTACTTATTTATTTTAAAACCGATTTTAATACTTTTAATTACGGACAATTATCCTTTTCAACTCAAACATATTACCCTTTCTATTTTTCCTTACTAAACCATTTATTTTCCAAAAATATCACGGGGCAAACGGTTAATTGTTTATTTTAAAACCTATTTTAATACTTTTAATTATTTAAAAAAGCTTAACACGCCTACTTTTTTTAACAAATGTAATTTATAAAATATTTAAAAATAAATAATAAAAATAGTAATTATTAAATCTGTACTATAATATAATAGTCGAAACATTGAAAATTTTAGTTTTCGGTTTTCGGTCCTTAATTCTAATTATTAAATAATAAAATAATTGTAATTAATTGATTGCCATTTCTAATTTAAACACATTATCTTTTAATTAACACATATTATGTTTTATAAACACACCTAAAAATACCAAAGAGAGTATGTTATATTTTTCAATAATTAATATTGAATTATTGCATTTTCGAATTAAAACACATTACATTTTAATTAAACCATCTTACCTTTTATAAACACACCTAAAAATATCAATTATAGTATATCTTTTAATCTAATACACCCCCAAATATATCATACATTTTATATTTTAATTATTATTTATCAATACACACCCCGAATTACCATACACTATATTTTTCGATTATTATTAATTAAAACACATTACCTTTTAATTAAACCATTTTACCTTTTAAAAACACACCTAAAAATATTAATTATAGTATATTTTTTAATCATGAATACACCCCCAAAAATATCGTATATTATATATTTTAATCATTATTCATTAATACACACCCCGAATTACCATACAATATATTTTTCAATTATTTAAAATATATTTATAAAAAAATTAAAGGTGAAACATTAAAAGTTTGGTCGGTACGGTATCTATTTTTTAATAATTTAAAAGACTAAAATATAATTAAAAGTAATAATTTGAATAAAAAAACTATTTTACAGGAAATGTAAAAAAATTTGGAAAAATATTTTAATTTTAATTTTAAAAAATTAGAAGGTCATTGTTGGAGTGAATTAGAATATCTATACAAAAATAATATTTTGGTACTAAATTTGAAATTGACCGAATTTAAATAAAAATAATTTCATGAATTTTTTTCTATATCTTTTCTATTTGGTGAAAAAGTTAAACAAACACAATATTAAACAAAACATCACTCATTTCATTCTTACCTAAACATTCCTCTATAATAGGCACATTCTCTAAAATCTAAACACACACGCTCAAAATTGCCCCCACTCACTTTTAAACACAGTGCTCACTCTCAACATCACTTTCTCTCACTCTCAAACACACACATTAATTTGGGGTTTCTTTCCATTTGGGTTTTTATTTTTCGATTCAATTAGGATTTCAGTTGCTTCCGATTTCAATTGAGGATTTAGACATTTGAAATAGAGTTCTTTATATCATTTGGTATTGTCCTCAATTTCAGCTTGTATATATAATTTTGAGAAAAATGCCCTAAGTACATATTTAGGGAGTTATATGAGTACGTAATGTATTTTAATGACAAAATTGTAAATATTTGATCAAAATTAAATAATTAAATTTTTTATTCAAAAGGAATTAATGTTGAAAAAATTATCTAATTAAATGTTTTAAATTTAATGGTTTGTTATTAGAGTCGATAATGTCATTTTAATGAAAATAAAATATTTTTAATAATTTAAAAGACTAAAATATTATTAAAAGTAATAATTTGAATAAAAAAACTATTTTACAAGAAATGTAAAAAATTTTGGAAAAATATTTTAATTTTAATTTTAAAAAATTAGAAGGTCATTGTTGGAGTGAATTAGAATATCTATACAAAAATAATATTTTGGTACTAAATTTGAAATTGACCGAATTTAAATAAAAATAATTTAATGAATTTTTTCTATATCTTTTCTATTTGGTGAAAAAGTTAAACAAACAAAATATTAAACAAAACATAACTCATTTCATTCTTACACAAACATTCCTCTATAATAGGCACATTCTCTAAAATCTAAACACGCACGCTCAAAATTGCCCCCACTCACTTTCAAACACATCGTCAGTGCTCACTCTCAACGTCACTTTCTCTCACTCTAAAACACATTAATTTGGGATTTCTTCCGATTTGGGTTTTTATTTTTCGATTCAATTAGGATTTCAGTTGTTTCCGATTTCAGAGGATTTACACATTTGAAGTAGAGGTTCTTTATATCATTTGGTATTGTCCTCAATTTCAGCTTGTATATATAATTTTGAGAAAAATGCCCTAAGTACATACTTAGGGAGTTATATGAGTACTAATGTATTTTAATGACAAAATTGTAAATATTTGATCAATTTATAAAACAATAATGTAATTACAATACTCTCGTGCATTCACATTAGAAATCTCATTGTACTCTACTTAGTAGGAGTATTAAGCCCATAATTTTTTTGTTAAACCATTAGTAAATTAAAGATTATTTTGTAAGTTTTGCTTTGATTGTAAAATCATTCAAATAATTTATATAATTTTATTCTCATATTAATTATATTTTGTATTAACATAGATTTTTATTTTTAATTAAATTTGGAGGGGCACTTTACAAATTTTACTCTATGTTGAGTTCTAAAAATCAGATTTGGACTCTGAAAATGATTTTTATTTTAGTTATGGTTTAACAATTATAATCCAACAGAAAATACTCTAAAACATAAAAATCTTTATGATATGGTGATGCACCAAATGGATAGTATGCGTAGAAGAATAAAGCACTTAATTTCATGAACGGACTAATAAGAAGAAACTGAACTGATAAAAATCATCACTTAAGCAATGTTCCAAAGTTACTGTTGTGCACATTGGACCCTTTGCGCCCCGCCGTGCATATCCTCATCATCCGCCTCCTGCTCTGCCTGAGCCTTCTTTCTGCGCATTTCTTCTTCGATATTGACATCATGTAATGTAGTCTCTTCACACTCGTCCATCTCTTTCGGTGTCATCTTCACCACTGGTCGTGGTGGTAGAATGGCCTCCAGCGCCTTGACTTGCTCTGGATTTAATGAATCCGGGAAGTCAACAGTGAAGTGAACATAAAGAGTTCCCTTCATAAATGGCCTCTGGTGCATTGGCATACCCTCATCACCAATACCTTTATATTGATCAGGCTTGATTACTTCTCCTGGGTTCGATTTAATAACCAGAGATCTGCCATCTAGATGAGTCAATACAAACTGAAAGCCACACAAAGCTTCTGTAAGCGACAATTTGTGCTCTACAAATAAGTCATCACCCTTTCTCTTAAATTTGGGGTGCTCCTTTTGCTGTATGACAAAAACAGTATCTCCAGTGACGGTGTCAGGCGCTTCATCAGCTTCTCCTGTCAATGTAATCTTCTGCCCATTCTGCATACCCTTTTCCACGACTACGTCCAACACCTTTTTCTCTTGAACAACCTTCTCACCTTTGCACTGAGTGCACCGGTCCCTATTGCTTATGCTCTCTCCTGTTCCTTTGCATTCATTGCAAGGTTGCTGCATTTGCTGAATCATTGAGGGTCCAAGATGTCTAATCGAAATCTTCATGCCAGACCCTTGACAACCAGAACATGTCATTGATGCTCCGGACTTAGATCCCTTGCCTTTGCACTTCTTGCAAAGCACATTGCGGCCTAGTGAGAGTTTCTTCGACGTTCCATTGTACAAATCTTCTAGTGAGACCTTAAGAGGATGAATAACATCTTCTCCTCTCCTTTGCCTATGTACCCTACTGCTACCACCACCAAAGAAAGACTGGAAGATGTCAAACGGGTCATGCCCACCCCCACCACCACTGCCCATTCCTTTCTTGAGTGCATCTTCACCATATTGGTCATATATCTCACGTTTCTCAGGGTCACTCAGAACCTCATAAGCTTGTGCAAGTTCCTTAAATTTTTCAGGATCACCACCCTTATCAGGATGATTCATCATAGCAGCTTTTCTATAAGCCTTCTTGAGATTATCTTGAGAAGCAGTCTTGGGAACGCCCAACACCTCATAGTACTTTGTATTATCACTCTTCTTTGGTGCCCTTCCAAACATCTTTTCTTAAAGCCTCAGATATTTTATTTCAGGATTTCGCAGAAACTCAAGTCAAATTTATTTGCTCAGCGAGGTTCTGCAAAAACTGCTCAATGAAATAAAGTAGATCGGAATTGATTTATATATATAGGCAAGGGGGGTCAAGTGTCTTTGAATAGTAATAGGAAAACAATGTATGTATTTTGAGAATGGGAAAAGGATTTTTTGGTGGATGGCTCATTTTTTTATTTTAATTTTGGGACTACTTATCATAAAAATCTATGTCTGTATGATTTAGTAATTTTAACGAGTTTAATTATTTTACAAACTTATTCTAATTAATAAATTTATCTCAGTTTTAATATAAACTAGTTTACTAAGCCGCGTTTCGCAGTGGTCTTATAATATGTTATAATTTTTAAAATAAATATATTATAAATTACTGTATGTTTTCAATAAATTAAACAATTATATTTCTAATATAACTCATATTTCTAATATAATATTATAATTCTACGGTTTCTTTGAGATTTTTCTTTCCGTCTTAGTGAAATTCTAAATAAATATAGAAAAAGATAATCGTTTAAGATTTTCATTCTTTTGATATCATCTTAAATATTATTATACTAGCTTATATCCCGTGCGATGCACGGTCTTCTTTAATATTTTCTTATTTTTTATTTAGATTTTAGTTATTATATATAATTTGATAAAATTTTAATATATATATATTGGATTTATAAATTTAACAATATAATATTTAAATTTAATATATTATTGACGTAATCAATAGTAGTATTTTAGATATTAAAATATAAAATATTTTAAAATAACATATCTAATGATTCGTATTTTTTTACTCTTAAAAATATAAAAAGGGACTCAAGTGCAAATATCAAAATATGTGTTTGTTCAATATACCGAGTTTATTTGAATATACTATTACTTTTATTTTAATTAATTATCTCGTATAAATTGAATGTTAAAAAAATTATAATAAACGTGAATTTCATAAGTTCAATATAATAATATTACCAATATATCTATCTTTTGCCCGTGTTATTTTTAATTTGAACATGAGTTGTTTCAGTTAAAAAATATAAACAGGTAATATCCTTAAAAAGACAATTAGTTACTTATTAACAATTATATAACATTATATTAATTTTTTTATATATACGTCTGCATTACTTTTAGAAAATTAGTTGTTTAAGTTAGAAAATATAAAAGAGGTAATTTGTTTTAGCTGAAAAGAATAACTTGTTATTTATTAATATTTATATAAAACAATATTACCATTGTATATTTATTTTGCATGTATTATATTTAGAAGATAAGTTGTTTTAGTTAGAAAATATAAAACACATAATGTGTTTTAGCTATCGGTTATAAATATATAATAATATTACCATTTTATATATATATTGCCCGTCTTATTTTTAGAAAATGATTTGTTTTAGTTAAATAGATATATGAAATAGGTAATATAATTTAGCTGAAAAAGGTAATTGGTTATCAATAACTTGGTTTTCATATATGTGTCATATTTATAAGATGAGTTGTTTTAGGTAAAAAATATAAAAATAATGTGTTTTAGCTGAAAAAGGTAATCAATTATAAATATATATAATAATATTACCATATTATATATATGTTGCCCGTTTTATTTTTAGAAGATGAGTTGGTTTGGTTTAAAAAATAAATATAAAATAGGTAATGTAGTGAAAAAAGGTAATTGGTTATTAATAAATTGATTATAGACAGGCCTGTGAATCGGCCCAAATACCGACCGACCGACCGACCAAAACTTTTAATGTTTCGTCTTTAATAATATAGTATAGATTTATCACTAATGTTATCTTTCTCAAAATTTAATTCTTATTTTAAAATACATAATATAATATCAATATTAAATTCTAGAATAATATACACTCCTCCTATTTGAATACCCTTTTGTTAAATATGTTCACTACCAATAAGCCGCTCTCTTATTGCTACCAAATCTAACAAATAACTCATTAAATAATTAATTGTAAAAATTGTAAACTTCAGTTTAATATTTTTAAAGATTAATTTAATTAATGTAAAAAACTTGTATTTTTTTATAAATATATTATCTTCTATATAATTTAAAAGGTAAAACATAAAAGACTTGATTTTAAATATATAAAATATATAGATAATTTAAAAGCGGTTTTTTTACAAAAAATTATGAAACATAATTTTTGATAGTTTATATGTATTGTGAGCCGCTCTCTCATTAAACATAAGTTATTATTATTTTTACAAACTGTGAAGTTAGAGTCATGTGTTTAATTTCCCGCTTAGCAAGACTTTAGTTGAAAATAGTATTTTTTATCTTACTGATGCTAGTTAGTTTAAAACATTTTATATGTGTGTATTTTAGTTGTGAAAGTATTTTTTTTTGTAGGTAACAAAAAAAATTCAATATGAATAATGATCGAGGTTGGATGTATCAAAGGAAAGTTAAAGGATACTTAAATCCGGCTTTTGTAAAGGGGTTAGAAAATTTTATGCAACATGTTATATCTCTACCATCATCCTTCAACAGGACAAACATTCAATGTCCGTGGATTCTGGGATGCAGAGACGGTAAAACTACACTTATTGAAGAATAGATTTGTAAGTGATTATTATGAATGGAGTCGACATGGAGAGTCATATATTGGTGGATAAAGTGGTGAACAGTCCTCCCCTATTACTCCAATACCCAAGATAGAACAGATGAGGACAACCTAATGTACAACATGGTGATGAATGTTGCTAGTCCAAGTTTTGATGCAGAGATTCCAAATGCAGAAACGAAGAAGTTGTATGATATTTTAAAATCATCTGAGAGAAAGTTATATGAAGGATGTGAAACTTCTCAGTTGTTTGCCATGGCTCAGATGTTGAGTTTTAAAGCGGACCATAATTTGTCAGAGGCATGTTATGATCAGACATCTCGATTCATCAAAGGCATCTTGCCTCAAGATAATACATTCTTGATAGATTTTCCAGTACGAAGAAGTACACGGAAGATTTGGGACTTCCTTATGAGCAAATTGATTATTGTGTTAATGGATGTATGATATATTGGGGTGAAGACATCAACATGGAGTCGTGTAAATTTTGTTCACAGGCAAGATACAAAGAAAGACATAACAGATCCAAGAAGGAGAAAAAGAAAGTACATGTTAAAAGGATGATCTATTTTCCATTGGCACCGAGATTGCAAAGGTTGTATGCTTCACCTACAACTACAACCCATATGAGATGGCATGCCGAACATTATCAAGAAGAAGGTCTGATGCGCCACTGTTCAGACTCAGAGGAATGGAAACAATTTGATAGAGCACATCCCTCATTTGCCTCAGAGACGAGAAATGTTAGACTCGGACTTTTTGCTGATGGATTTCAACCATTTGGTGAAACAGGTAGGCCATATTCTTCTTGTCCAATTATAGTGACTCCATATAATTTGCCTCCGTGGATGTGTTCAAAAGAACAATACTTGTTTCTATTTGTACTTGTGCCTGGCCCAAAAAATCCAAAACAGAGGATAGATGTTTTCCTTCAACCATTGATTGCTGAGTTAAAAATGTTATAGGAAGTTGGTGTGGAGACTTGGGAATATTCTTTAAACAGAATTTTCGTATGCGAGCTGCGTTGATGTGGACTATCAGTGACTTCCCTGCTTATTCAATGTTGTCTGGACAGAAAACTGCTGGTCATTTAGCTTGTTCTCATTGTGCTCGTGATCATGATGCTTATAATCTTTCACATGGTGGAAAGACTACATGGTTTGATAACCATCGAAATTTTTTACCTGCTAATCATCCATTTTGAAAGAATAAAAACTGGTTCACCAAGGGAAAGAGACAGTGACCGAATCTCCCCCACCGGTGCGAACAGGTGAAGATGTCTATCATGAAATCGAGTCACTTGGTTTGATGAAAGTTACTGAGTTGGGAAGTGATGAGCACAATGCTAGAGTCATTAAATCTTACAACTACGGATGGAAAAAAAGAAGCATCTTTTGGGATTTATCATATTGGAGGACATTATCAATTAGACATAATCTTGATGTTATGCATGTCGAGAAAAATGTCTTTGAAAATATCTTCAACACTATCATGGCCATTGAAGGAAAAACCAAAGATAATTCAAAGGCAAGAGAAGATATTGCAATGATTTGTCGAAGACCCGAGTTAGCAAAAGACGAGTCAACACAAAAGTATCCAAAAGCATGTTATAGCTTGGATACAAGTTATTTGGAATGAAAAGTCATGATTGTCACGTGTTTATGCAACGACTTCTTCCGATTGCTTTTATGGAATTTCTTCCGAATAATGTTTGGGAGGTTGTGACAAAATTAAGTCTTTTCTTTAGAGATCTCACTTCAAGTACTTTGAAGGTAAGTGATATGCGTAGACTTGAAGAACAAATTCCTGTTATACTTTGCAAGTTAGAGCGCATATTTCCACCGTCATTGTTCGACTCCATGGAACATCTTTTAGTTCATTTGCCATATGAAGCACGTATTACAGGTCCTGTATAGTATCGTTGGATGTACCCTTTCGAAAGGTTTTTGCGTCACTTGAAGAATAATGTGAAAAATAAATCACGGGTTGAAGGATCAATATGCAATGCGTTTTTGGTTGAGGAAGCTTCCACTTTTTGCTCACACTACTTTGGGCAAAATGTTCAGACAAAACATAGAAAAGTTCCCATAAATGATTCTAGTGGAGGTGGGCAGAGTTTTGGGGGTAACATTTCTATATTTTCTCATCCTGGACGTTCACATGGGAGTGTTAGTACTCGTTATCTTGATGATCGAGAATATATGGCAGCTCACAACTATATCTTGTTTAACTGTCCAGAAGTTGCACCATATATCGAGTAGGTTTATTTTGTCATAATCACGAACTTAATTATCCAATTAATGAATTATAGTCATGTTAATTGATCATCTCTTTTGTGTTATCAGGATTTTCATAAATGGACTTCGGGAGCACAATCCACACATTACTAGTGTTGAAGTTGATCAGAGCCTAGAAAGTGATTTTGCCATGTGGTTTAAACACTATGTAAGTTGATTGATAATTTTATAATTAAGATTAGATAACTATTAACTGCTTATTTCGTATTCTAATAATCACTACTAATAATTTCAGGCTCAAGATCCATCACTGGTTCCAAATGAATACATTCAGGATATTTCAGTTGGACCTTTTCGTTCGGTTAAGTCAGTGCAAATTTACTATGTGAATGGGTACAACTTTCACAGTCAGGAATATGGGGCTGATAGGTCAACGTTCAACAATGGAGTATGTATAAAAGGATCAAACTATAACGAGACATCTAATGATTAATTTGGAATAATTGAAGAGATTTTAGTTGTCGAGTATCCTCGTTTTCCAATCAAGAAAATAGTTTTGTTTAAGTGTAGATGGTTCGATCCTACACTTAATGTTGGAACAAGAATTCATCCACGCTATAACATAATTGAGGTCAATAAAAAAAAGAGATAGAGCGTGTACGAGCCATTTGTACTAGCAATGCAGGCCATGCAAGTTTACTTTTGTACTTATCCAAGTCTTAAACGAGACAAAGTTGATTGGTTAGTTGTATGTAAAGTGAAAGCTCGGCCACTTGTTGAACTTCCTCAAATCCCGATATCACATCAAGATTCGTTTCAAGATGATATTCCTACACATCTACATGATATTAGTACGAATGATATTCCCACGCATTTAGATGATGAAAGTGGAGTTGAAATAGATTTAGATGATGATGACGGAACTCCGGAGGAAGAAATTGAATATGAATCTGGAGAAGACGGATCTTCACAAACCGAAGATAGTGATAATTGAGAAGATGACTATAATGATTTCTCCGATTAATTTCTTCTAGCTATCATGTATGCTAAGTTTATATTAGTAAATAAATTTATTAATACACATTAATATTATAATTGTAAGATATATAGTATAAATTGATATATATTTTAATATTAAAAATATAAGGGTGTATTGTGTAACATTATTGTGACTTATAGTTATTTCTTTTGTTGAAAATTATCTGATACTATTTTCTTATTATTTTTCTGAAAAATATAAATACAAAGACACAACTAGCGGGTTGGGGTCAAAGACAGAAATTAGGGTTTCTCTTCCCCTTATGAAGCAGCGGCGACGAATTGAAGTCTAAATCAACCAGCGACGGCTAATTGAAGTTATTTCTTGTGTTACAAAATGAAGACGAAGACGCTGGCATCTATTATAAACGTATGTGTATTCATTTCCCCTATTCTTGTATGTGTATTCACTTCCCCTTTTGTTTGTGTGATGTTTTAGTAATGTTCCTTCTGTTTTGTGTATTGTAAAAAGTGAGAAATAGTCGGGGTTTTATGAGAAACAAAGCTACTTCAAATCTATGAGGGTTTTTCCAAATTGAATTGCAAATTGTGTTTGATTTGTGTTCCTTCTGTTTGGTGTATATTTATTTTGGGTTCATATTTTGGTGTTTGATTCGGGCTATAATTTTATGTGTTAATTATGGTTTAATATATACGTATGATTGAATTTGGGGTTCTTTTTGAGTGTACTGGGTTCTTACAGTTTGTGTTTGTTTGTCCATTGAAAACTTTGTGACTATATTAGAGTGTTGCTTTTATGTATGAGGATATTGTTATAAATGTAGCATAACAAAACTGATAAGTTTATACTCACTCTGTTTTTAGCCTATGAGTGAAGCAAAATCCCTTCAACCTGCAAGTCCTGATAATAAGGGTATTGGTGAAAAGGCTGTCGGCTTTGCTCAATTTGCGAGTCCAAAGAAAAACAACGGGGGTGCAAGTGTTGATATTAATGGATTTGCTAAGGTGAACTTTAAAACTTATAATTTGATTTTAAATTAATATTTTATTTCAAGTTATTTCTATGTGTAGCCGTAAATTACTAAGTATGGTGCATTGTTGTTATGTTTATGTTGCTTGCAGATTGTGAGTAAAAAGAAAAACAGTCAGAGTGCAAATGTTGGCCTTGCTCCAAACAGTCAGGTCCCTGACCAAGTAAGGCTTATGGTATCTTTTCATCTTAAACTTTATTTAAGTTTGTTATAAATGTTATACATTATTGGCATAGTGGTTGCAATGTTATAAGTTTTTATATTCACTCTATTTGTTTGCAGCGTATGAGTAAAGCAATATCCCTTCAAGTTGCAAGTCCTGATGATGAGGGTATTGGTGATAAGGCTGCTAGCGTGGCTCAACTTGCGAGTCTAAAGAAACGCAGCAGGGGTGCAAGTGTTGGTATTGATGGCGTTGGTTAGGTCAACTTCAAAATAAATAACTTGAGTTTATATTAATACTTTATTTCAAGTTGTTTTATGTATAGCCATGGATTACTAAGTGCGGTTCATTGTTATTCTTGTATTCCTTGCAGATTTTGGATCAAAAGAAAGATAGTCAGACTACAAATGTTGGCAAATAGGGTAACTTTGCTCCAAACAGTAAGGTCACTAAGCCGACCATTGAGAAAGCCGGTTACACCGACCAAGTAAGATGTTTACTGTTTTGCTACTTGTATGTGAATGATTTTTATGTATGCAAAGCTTCAAACAAGTTTTCAACAAAAATCTGCTTAATATGATCTTTTTTTTGGCAACCTGCTTAATATGATATGCTACGCACCAACTTGCTAATTCAACTAGCAGCATAAAAGCTTGTATACATTATAAAAAAACAAGATTATAATGCAAGCGGGTTAAATATATGTATTTAGAAGCAGTGAACTGGAACGACGCCTGTAAATCTGAAACCTGAACAAAAATGACCTGATCTAAGATGATATATGACCTCTCAAATCTCTAAGGTTATCCATCTTATATCAACATTAAAAGTTTAAGCAGAAATATTTGTAAGTTTTACATATTTGTTTTTTTGTTGATTTTTACATGTTCTATGTTGTTTATAGTACATAATTATTTTATTTGCTTAGATACTTTGTGTTCTTCGATAAAATATGGGGCCCTCGGCAAAATGAGGCCCTGTGCAGCAGGGCAACTAGAACCTACTAAACACCAGGCCTGGTGTTCATTAATAAGTTATACCAAATAATTTTAAAAAATGAAAGACTTGTCCAATAACATGTTGGTATATTTCTTTTTGGTTTGTTTCATCATTTAAATTTTGTTGTTGTATGTTTATGCGCATTCTGCAATTTGTTACAGACAATTACAAATTAGTGATAATTATTAAGTTGTTGGCATAGTGGTTACAATGCTATATGTTTTTATATTCACTCTATTTGCAGCATACGAGTAAATCAAGATACCTTCAAGCTGCAAGTCCTGATGATGAGGGTATTGGTGATAAGGCTGCTGGCTTGGCTCAGCTTGCGAGTCTAAAGAAACGCAGCGCGGGTGCAAATTTTGGTATTGATGGCGTTGCTAAGTTCAACTTCAAAATAAATAACTTGAATTTAAATTAATACTTTATTTTAAGTTGTTTTATGTATAACCGTGGATTACTAAGTGTGGTGCATTGTTATTCTTGTATTTCTTGCAGATTGTGAATCAAAAGAAAGACAGTCGGAGTGCAAATATTGGAAAACTGGATAGCTTTGCTCCAAACAGTAAGGTTACTAAGCCAACCATTGAGAAAGCCGCTTACACCGACCAAGTAAGGCCGTTGTTTGATTTTATTATGTAGATTGAAAATGTCTATGTAATATAGTACTACTTTATTAAGTACTACAATTTTTAATTTCTATTATCTTATGTATTGCAGGTAAGAATGAGGAGGCTTAGGAGTCATGTTGAAAATGTACCAGCTCTTTCTGAACAAGGCGTACCAGCCCATTCTGGGCAGCACGTTCAAGCTAAATCTGGACAGCACATTCGTGCTCATTCTGAACAGGGTACTGGACAACGCGTACAAGTTCACACTGGATAGAGTTTTGCTGCTCGATCTCCGTCGAGACCGGATTTGCAAATACATGTACCGTCTCAGTCAATACTTCACTCACCGACACAATCAGGACAACGCACATCACTATCTACACAGAGCACACCTAATGAATCACTACAACTCAGTGCTCAATCACGCCAACACACACCTGAATCTCAGTCACATCCAAGCACACTGAATGTGTCCTCTACAGTTGCTAATGATAATGTATGTTGGAATATGGGCTCCACACAAAGGGATGGAAGAATTCGAAAAAAGGTAAGTTACGAGTTCTTAAATAAAACTATCTACGTGGTGAATTATTTTATGTTTTGCCCTATCATGTAGTGATATTAAATTGCCTTGCGTTAATTATATATGTATTTTAGATTGGAACCTTCATTTGATTTCTCTACAAAGATTCGAGAAATTATGTTTGAGAACCTTGAGCCTACTGGATACAACTGGAAGTCCCTTTCAGAAGAAACCAAAAATTTGTATTTTGAAGAATTCAAGGTAATTATATATTTTCATCTGTTGTAATGTCGTATATGAGTTTTCCGACCCAATTTGCGTATAGTAATTACAACCTAGATTATTAAAGGATCATGTGTTCCCATAACTGGTTATTGATGCTTACATCGAAATCATCATGTTCTGCGTTTTACTCATAGACAAGAAATATTACTAGTGTGCATGTAAAATGGTAAACTCTGTAGTTAAAATTGCTAGTGTTTTGTTGCTTATTTTGGATTGGTTCATGCTATTGCAGTTTAGCTTTAAAAATATTATTTAGTCCTAACTGTTTTGCTCAATGATTTTGCCTGTTTTCTAAACAACAATTGTCTATTGTAGTTCTTGATCTCCTTTGCGGAAACTTTGACTACTTATGATTCAGACCTTTACTCAATGATTCTGTCTGTTTTCTAAAGTTTTATATTGGGCTTGTTTTATATATGCTAATTCCTATTATTTAACAGTGATTGACATTAATTCTTTATTATGTGATTTACAATGTGCTTCTATGTTAACTTTCCTATATATGATTTTAATAGCATATGTTGTTGAGTACAGGAATTTTTTTTAGAACTTGTTGAGTTGATGGAGAAATCTGGGCAGCCTGTGGATAGAAAGAAACACTTTATTTCTAGAGGCAGTTGGAGGGCCTGATAAGAAGAATAGAGTGCATGAAGTTGGCTCATCACAAAGCCTCTTTTACAAGACTAAGATTATGCCTTGCACTTCGTCATTTTCCAGTGAGGAAGAAAATCAGAAGCTAAAACGCCAATTAACTGAGATGAACGATCGGATGAAATTAATGGAAAATCAGTTAGCCAAGATTATTGAGGCTACTTTAGTCCAAGTCGAACGTCCTTTGTCCCCTGCCAATTTAGATGGTCAAGATTAAATGTAGTATATTTGCTATGCACTTTGACTTAAATTAGAACAGAATATGTTGGTATGGTTTAGGATTGTTGGTACGTTGGTTTAGTATTATTGGTATGTTGGTGTTGATTTCTGTCCCAGTATTTAAATATAGGGCTATTGTGATGTTGGAACTCTTAGCCCCATTTTGAACTTATATTATGTACTGGGATTTCTCTACTGGTATTATCCTAATGTAAGTGCCACTTCTTTTAAAAAAGACTTTTGCTGGTTTGCCTGTATCTTTAACTTTTATAGATATGTAAAAATGTAGGTTTGTAAAATTGTAAAAGCTCATATATATCGTATACTTTGTTGCTAGAACTGTTCCATCCGTTGGCAGAGTGTTGCTATCCCGAAAATTGTCACTGTGATTTAATTCTGGGCATTTGGTTGCTAATAATACCAACAGATTAGGTGTTAGGAATTTGTTATTAACATTAACAACAAAATTTCGTTGGCATTTGATTTTTAATAATAGTAACAGATTATTCTTTAGGAATATGTTACTAAAATTAACAGCAACAATTTCATTGGCATTTGGTTGGTAATGTTGCCAACAGAATATCCATTACCAAAGTAGTTGGGACATGGTTGTTTGTGAAAGCGAGTATTCTGTTATTGGGGTGCTGGTATTCCGTTGTTAAGTTTACTAACGAAAATCAATCCGTTAGTAGAGACTTCCCAACGGCGTATATACCCACATATGCTATCCGTGGTCATTCTATTGGCATGCTGGCTTACTAATGGATTTCTTTAACTTACTGACGGAATTTTTCGTTGTTAGAACTGGATTTTCTTGTAGTGTAATGGAACTTAACACATATAACTATTTTAACTTAAAAATACTTTTTAACAGGCTTAATTATATCTACAATTTATTATATCAAAATATTTACAACAAAAATATATTATCTAAAGATATGTCTAAAATAACTTGTGCATCACAATTATATCCATCTATCTATACTATAACAAAACATTAAAAGTTTGGTCGATACTGTACCTATTTTTTGGTACTTCGTGATTTTACTTAATTACCCTTACTTATATATATAAATTACTATTAAATAATAAGACATATTTATAATCGATTACCTTTTTCAACACATCAGGCTTTCTATTTTTTCTAACAAAATCTCCTGCTTTTTCAAAAATATCACGGATATTTATCTTTTTTAACCAAAACATGTTAGATTTTCTATTTTTACTTAATAAACTCCTCATTTTCCAAAAATATCACGAGTTTACCTTAATGTTTTTATTTTAAAACCTATTTAATTCTATTTTTACTTATTAAAACCTCTCTTTTTCGAAAAATATCATAATTAAAAGCTTAATTATTTATTTTAAAACCTATTTTAATATTACCATTAATTTTTTTAAAAGTTTACCTATTTTAACATGTTTACTATTTTTTTTTAACAAATGTAATTAATAAAATACTATAACGTAAACAATCAAATAACAACTATTAAAAACAATCCATGTAACATCCAGGAAATTAGATGCCAATTTCCTATTTGTTTAAATAATAGAAGTGCTAATATTTAATTTTTATAAAAATTTGCTGCATTATGTGTTTAAATGTTTAATAATATTATGTGAAGATGTGGGGTGATTAATTTTTTTTTCCGGTAATTATAAGTAAATTTGAGCCCGATAAAATTGTTTTAAGTAAATTAGTTCGAAATTCATTTAATTATGAATTTTGAGCATTTAAATATTTTGAGAATAATTTTGGGAATATAAATAAATTTCATTCGTTGGATTTAATTATTTTAGAAACATTTCATTTAAATTTTATTTTTACAATATCATATTAGTTCCGCTAAATTTCAGTTAGTGGACTAATAAAAGAGTAATAGTTGTTATCCTAATCTATTATATTCAAGAAAAGTATAGAAGGATCCAGAACCCCCCTCAGCATATACACTCACGCACACACCCAGTACATAACACACACACATACCCGTAATACAACACATACACACAATCGGCAAAATCACAAAAGAAACCCCCCGATAAAAAAAACGCTGGCCACCCCTCTTCTTCGATTCCTTCTGCGCGCAACTCTCCGCGTCGCCACTGCCGCTTGTCGCCGTTTTACGGCCTCCTTCTCCGCGCAGCAGTCACCGCGCGATTCCGGCAGCGCCGCCGCCGCCGCCGCCTTCCGGCTTCTTCCAGTTTTCCGGTCGGGCTTTCCACCACAACCGCGCCAACGCCACCCCCCTCCCTTCTGTTCCAATTCAGAAATCGTGGGTAAGAAAAATCCAAGCTATTGTTAATTAGTAAATTTCTGAGTCGAGAAAAGAAAGAAAAAGAGGAGAAATTTCCCTGGCCCGTAATTGAAAGCGGACACGCGGGTAGAGTATAATAATTAATTGATTTTGTGCATAGCGCTATCGAGGCAAGTTCCTTCTGACCCTTCCTCTTGCTAGTTATTTGAGAAATGATGATGTTTTTATATATATTGATGAATTATTTTATGGAAGATATGTTTCAGAATGTTTATGAAATTTATTATGCTAGTTTTCCACTATAAATACTCCTTGTCCTTAAAGCGTATTCCATCGAACTTCCTCAGGCATCTTAATTGTTCAAGATGACCCTCTAAAAATTTATTCAGCTATGACTACTCTCATTTTTTTTGAGGTAGTTAAACAATTGTTGACTTCAATCGGATTTATTGTTCAAATCCGATAAATTTTATTTGAGATTCTCAGATTTGATTCATTGTTCGGATCAAAGTAGATATGTGCAGAATAGTGGATAGATGAATAGAAATTCCTCAAAACTTCCTCCTAAACAATCATCCTAGCGCATTTGTATAGTGTCTTGATGAGTTCGAGTTGTTCTTATCTTTCAAGACGACTCAAAATATTTTATGCTACTCAATAAACCTCCTTGTTCGAGGTTTGTTATCTTATTGTCTGGTGTGACATATTGTTCGTGTCCACATAATCATTTTGTCAAAGGTTGCAACGGCCCATTGTTTGGGTCGATGTCGTATAAATAGTAACTGGCAGTCGGCCAGAATAGACGAGATTGTATGATAAATCACTCACACTCAATTATTGTTCATTTATATTCTGGAGAAGAATCTTTACTCCACTGGTCAACATGGGAGTGGCCCATGGGATTTTCTTTCTGATCAACACGAGGCACAAACTCGTGGTATCAAGAGAAGATTATATTTTATTTTGGCACAAATGTTGCCGGGTCGATTATTCGACCGCCTTTTTGCTAGCAAAACGATTTGGTGATACTTGAGACATAGTAGTGATCGTGCTATGGGGTATCACGGGTGTACGGTACTTGAGACACGGTAGTTGATCGAGCCGTGGGGTATCGTAGAGGAGATAAGACCAGTATCTACATCATTCAAAGTTTAGTGTCCACATCGTTCAAAGTTTAGTATCTGCAGCATTCAAAGTTCGAATGCAATTGTGTTGACTTAAACGATTCGGTAAATCATTGGACTTCTAGTCCGTCAGAATAATTGCTATAATGTGAGTCATGTGGACATCATTCCTATTATACCTCAAAGGTAGTGTATTCAAGTGCAAATGTGTTGAGATTAATGATTCGGTCAGTTCATTGACCACCTTTCTATCAGAGTAAATTGTTAATTGATTTGAGTTCCTTTGTATGACAAGTATTTTCCTTCACATTTCTTTTATGATTAGTATGAGTAAGCGAGTTGATGGAATTTGCTGAGCACCTAGTTGCTCACCCTTGTTGTTAATCATATTTTACAGCTAAAGAGGAAAAAGTCGATTCATCCCGATACAGAGCTAAAGGGTAGATTGACAGTAGTTAATTGCATAGCTGTGGAACGAGAAGATTCAAGACGACGTTGAGAAGACGAGTTGATGCAGAGCATTTGGATCTAGCGACAGGTTATTGTATAAAGATGATTTCTAGTAGACATTATATTGTATAAGTAGTTTTGCCTGGTATACTTCACATCGAAGTTATGCCAGTGTTAGAAATGTATGTAAAGAGATTGTTGTAAAAGAAAGATAAAGTTTGAATAAAATTTTGGACTCTTGTTTCTAGCCCTATAACCTAAAAGATCTGAGGTAGAGTTGGGGTCGTAGAGGTTATATTTGTATTGGATTTATATTAAGCAGGTTGTTTTAAATTGAGATTTGAGTGTGGCGACCAAATCTGCTGACCCCAGATTTGGGGGCGTCACAGTTTTGGTATCAGAGCAAGGTTATAGTAAATTAGAAACGAGAGTGTGTAGGAGTGTGTATAGTTATGCGAGAAACGTCAGAACTCATATAGAGTTCGTGTTGGACTATTGGATATAGTACCGACGAGTAATTTAAGATATGGTATTCGTTTGAGATAGTTGAGATGAGCTGGATAGAAACCCTTGCGACTACAGACGTAGCTGGTTGAATCTTTAGAGACTATTGCGGGTCGACGATGACGTTTGATATCGATAACCGTAGGTCGTGTAGCAGAAGAACTTAGAATTGAATGACGAGTCGTCAGAGGAGCTGATAAAGAAGACATACCTGAAAATCTTGGCAATACTTCCCTTCTTATTGAATTATGAGATATTCCTTAAAGTTTCTACAACCTTTTCAGGTTGTGATATTCGAGCTTCTCCTTTTCTTCAAGTGTGAATAACTCTATTATTGATAAATCATCATTTCCTCATATTGTGCCAGTAAATTCTTTTCCGATTATTCCTTCTCCGGAAGTAGTACCTTTGGAATCTATTCGGTTGTAATCCATTCAGTTGTAATCTAGGGGTGTATTTGAGAATTCGTCATCAAAAAGGTCAAAATTGTTGATGTGAATTTTTGGTATTTTTGGAAGATGACTTCATTAGAGTCCTCAGATTTCCATGCTATTCGAGTCAGATCTCCGACTCCTACCGAAGAGATCATGAAAATCCTGGTTCAAAGTTAGACACTAAATCATCGAAAGAGTATATGATCGTAAAGAAAGACATTGAGGATTTTTCATTGGGATACTTACACCTCCTTCCTATTGGGTGATGGGTTTAGTAGATTTACCTTCTTTTGATATGGATATAGTAGATTTCCCTCCAGTCATTCCTGACTAAGATACCTATATGGTAAAAAGCTAAGTTTTAAGATGATCCTTTGACTTCTGTTAATGCATCCCTAGCTGATGTAAACCGGACTTTAAAAATATCATTGTCAATTACTACCTTGGGATTTGGAAGAGATATGGATGGAGATCTTCAGATGATACTCCTATTGAACTTTTTCTATTCTTTTGTAAAATATCGTGATACTCATTTTCCAGAGTCGGACCAACTCAAGGCACATGCACCATAGATGGACTCTAAGAGATACAACTATGTGTTCTGAAATTCGAAACTAAGCTATGGAACGATTTCGTGACCGAAAATTTGTAGTTCGAAAGATGAAGCTTATAAGAATTGAGATAGTGCCCTCCGACAATAAGTTTTTCGTGCATATCCTCTTAAAGATTTTCTTCCCTGATGAGCTGTTGATATTTACAAGTGACGTTTTCATTCTAGAATCAACGGTTGCGCTTTATTAACTGCGATTGTCGGTAATTTTTATAAATTGCGTCGCTCAGACGTTTTCATTTTTGCTTGAAAGGTGTCCATATTATTCAGAGGTCAATTTATCTATCACTATCTACTTCAAAAATATACATTCTTTTCATAACTCTTCCAATATCGGACCCTTTTGTGATACTGAGATGAACAACCCTATAAATAGGGGATGACTGTCTGTCTGTGTGATAGAAGTCTGGTGGGACGCCACCTACTTGTACTGTTGCTTTTCGTTAGAGTACTGAAGGCTGGCCACCTTGGGTACTATGACGGTTGTCCTAATGACATACGTGACGGAACAAATGTTCAGTGATCATTTTGATCTCTCAGTTAACCCCTTATAAAAGATTAGCATTATCAAGAATTGATTATACACATGTTATGGTTTAACATTTTCCATCTCTGAGTTATTTTGTTCAAGGATCTTATGGATCATAAAAGGAACAGTGTTTTAAAGTTGCGACGGTGTATGCTGACATTTCAGAGTGATGATACTTCTTTTCCAGAAATGGGGAACTCAACAAATTAAGTTTGAGTAATGATCGTTAGAAAGGAAGAGACCATCCTACTAGTTCGTTTGTCATATCTTCAAAACCCATACACAGTGTTTTATGGTTTGGTATTAAGGTCCTATGAACTTAATTTGGATATGGAGCAATTATCGAAAGAAAATGAATTTATGTTGGATAAACTGGTGATACGTTGCGTGATGACGCAGAGTAATTGTCCTTCATTTGGGAAAGGATAGAGTGCACAATCCATGATTTCCTTATATTCTAATTCTAAATATGATACTTAAAGGATGGTTTGACTATAAAAGAGTTGAGATTCAATGTTTAAGACATTTAATTCGGTTGTGAGCCTTTCTTATAGAAGTTCCAGGATAATTCCACGAATTAGTCTAAAACGAACTATCTCGAACCTATTAAAAAGACTAGTGTTGTCACGAAGGTTTCTATCTATCTGTTTGATTGATTCGGGAATTGCAAGATCTTTTATATCAGAGAATTTTATGAACAAACTGGATGTTCAGTCATTACCATTAGGGGAAACTTTGGTTATAGAAGTGGCAAATCAGGAAAACAGTTCCTATCGATCAGATATGTCCAGATAATGGTACCGAGATTCAAGAACAACGATTCGACGCAGATCTTCTTCCTTGTAAGCTAGGAGAATTTGATGTAATGCTTGGAATGGAATAAGAGATGATACAATTAAGGTATGCAGAGGTAATTAGGGATATGTCCATTAAACCCGTTGAGGAACCACCGTAAGTAATTTTAAATGCTTATCCGAACACCTGGTTAATACCCTCTATCTAACTTCTCTACAAGACTTCCAACTAATTCTTTGTAAATAAAACCGTGGTTACAAGTATAGGTGGAAAGGATATCACCCAAGTGAAATATTTGAATGACCACCCAAGCTTAACTTGAAGAGAATTGAGGCAATACTTTGGGTTAGAAATCAAAACCAGAAACAAAATCTTAACCATAAACTGAACTAAGGATGATACTTTAAAATTGTTCTTTGAATATCCTTGGACAGAAAGAATCCTTTGAGAAGGAGGTCATCTTATGTTGGGAAACCTGTCATTATTAAACTATAAAAATGTTGTTGAGTTAAAAAGAACTATTGATGTCGAGGTTGCAAGACAGCAGATTACTTTGCCAAGAATGTTCAATAAGTATGGCCCACATGGTAGATACAGAAAGGAAACTCCTGAAACCAGCAAGGGTCGCACTTGTAACTAGACTTGAAAATTGTTTCCCTGACTACTTACCAAGAGAAACCCACCTGACAAAAGATAGTGTACTATTGATCTTACTCCAGGACCACACCTATTTCTAAAATGCATTACAGAATGGCACCGGTTGAGAGACAAAAGAATTGGCAACTCAATTGCAAGAATTACTTAATAAAGGTGTAAGTTGACCCAACCTATTGGGGAACACCAGTTTTGTTCGTAAAGATGAAAGATGGATCCATAAATTTACGTATAGATTAATGAGAACTGAATCATATGACAATCAAGAGTAAATACCTTTTGTCCATAATTGATAACTTGTTTGACCAGCTAAAAGGAGCCGCTTAAATTTGTGAGGATTGACTTAAGATTTTAATTACCACCAGCTGAAGGTTTAAGATGATAATGCTTTTAAGACAGCTTTTGGGACACGTTACAGACACTATGAATGTCTACCGATGTCGTTTGGATTGAATGCCCCGCCTGCTTTTATGGAATGAATAAACTATGTATTAAGAAGTACTTGGATAAGTTCATGATTGAATTTATTGATGACATCTTAGCAAGCTCAAAACTTCAAGAAGAATACTCAGAACACCTTCGTATAGTCTTGGAGACCTTAAAAAAAATGAAGGTTATATATAAGTTTTCAAAGTGAAATTTTCTATTGAAAAAGATTCAATTTCAGGATATATTGCGAGTAGTAAAGGATTAAGGTGGAGGACATGAGGGACTTAGGTATGTTGAGATACTAAGGACCCTAACAATAAGAGATATAAAAAATATGGGACTATAGTGATGATGTTGTGTTGGCTCGTAATGCGAAAGTTAGTGAAAGCATAAGTTATATGTAGATTATATCCCTTCAAGTTAGGAGAACCCGATGGTATTTTGGAAATAGACTGGTTGATCGGTTACGAGACACAAGTATGTTGAGGGATAAGAAAGTAGGAATTTAGATTAGTGATGAAGAGAAAGAGAGTTTGATTTCCAAGGATGAGAAACTTATTTGGCGCATGTGACTCGACACTGTTAGGGAGATACCGAGTAGAAAGGAAAGGAGAAGATACAGCAAGGCACCGACTTGGATAGCATTGTTGATTCAGAGATGATGTCAGGAAAGCTACACCAGGAAGCAATATCTACCAAATAAACTTTATGTATGTAGCGACTTGGTGTGTATTAAGTAGTAATTATGTAATAAGTCAGAGATAGGTCGTTGCCTGGACTTGTGGGCTGGAACTATCACTTGTTGTAAGAATTATACTCACTATGATATGTGGCATATTTTGAGCATTAAAGATGATCATGGATCGTGGCGTCCTGAGTCTACTGATAGTGGATTTGGGGTCGACGCCATCATTTGTGTGTTGTGTAATGCAAGAAGGCTAACTACCTTTAGTAATGTCTTAGCAAGGGCACGCAACAGTAGGTCATTGACCATATTGATCTCTCAGTTATTCTTTTATTTCCAAAGATAATTGCTTTGAAATCTGTCACTCGATGACCACAATTGTGGGACACTCATTATGACATGACGTCTTTTCACTTCAAGATATCATGAATCTGATTATCTCAAATAATCTGGGAAGTATGCCAAGCAGGTTGGAATTAGATAACCTTTGCGGTGAGATTGCCAAGAGTCAAAGCGGACCAGGATGCGAATAGAATACTAGTAACGCGTAACGTGTAGTGATACAACTGGGATTGTCCTATCCAGAAGAACTGGTAGAACACCAGATTAGAAAGAACAAGTGTCAAGAGTGAAGGATTAGTATTATTACGGATGCATCAAGAGTTGGAAGTTGTTAAAAGAACCTTAGTGACTTCTTAAGCTGATTCTGAGGACATAATCCTTTTAAGAGGGAAAGGATGTAACATCCAGGAAATTAGATGCCAATTTCCTATTTGTTTAAATAATAGAAGTGGTAATATTTAATTTTTATAAAAATTTGTTGCATTATGTGTTTAAATGTTTAATAATATTATGTGAAGATGTGGGGTGATTAATTTTTTTTTCCGGTAATTATAAGTAAATTTGAGCCCGATAAAATTGTTTTAAGTAAATTAGTTCGAAATTCATTTAATTATGAATTTTGAGCATTTAAATATTTTGAGAATAATTTTGGGAATATAAATAAATTTCATTCGTTGGATTTAATTATTTTAGAAACATTTCATTTAAATTTTATTTTTACAATATCATATTAGTTCCGCTAAATTTCAGTTAGTGGACTAATAAAAGAGTAATAGTTGTTATCCTAATCTATTATATTCAAGAAAAGTATAGAAGGATCCAGAACCCCCCTCAGCATATACACTCACGCACACACCCAGTACATAACACACACACATACCCGTAATACAACACATACACACAATCGGCAAAATCACAAAAGAAACCCCCCGATAAAAAAAACGCTGGCCACCCCTCTTCTTCGATTCCTTCTGCGCGCAACTCTCCGCGTCGCCACTGCCGCTTGTCGCCGTTTTCTGGCCTCCTTCTCCGCGCAGCAGTCACCGCGCGATTCCGGCAGCGCCGCCGCCTTCCGGCTTCTTCCAGTTTTCCGGCCGGGCTTTTCCACCACAACCGCGCCAACACCACCCCCCTCCCTTCTGTTCCAATTCAGAAATCGTGGGTAAGAAAAATCCAAGCTATTGTTAATTAGTAAATTTCTGAGTTAATTAATTAATAGCTATACTACAATGTTTCAATTGTTTTATTTATTTATTTATTTTCTGTATATATATGCATATTCGTTTCATGAAATATTATAAATTCGTTTTTTTTTATATACGTATGTGATGTTAAACTCAATTGATAAGTGTAAAATTTCGTTTATATTTATATAAGCGTATATTGCTTAGTTAATTTGTGTTGTTTATAAATACGTTTTTGGTATTAACTAGTTAATAATTTGATTTGTTGTTATGAAATTGATATTAAAGGGTTGTGCAGATTTATTTTGAGGATGAATTGTTATTCAGGAATTTTAAACTGATTTAGTTGGCATATATATATATATATATATATATAAATGTTAATGTTTAATTGAATTGGTCTATTTCATATTTTATTGGTTGTGCAGGTTTGTTTTAATAAAGGAGAGAGTGATGCGGAGTTTTATATATTTTATATAATTTCATTGGTTATTGAATGGATTTAGGTTGTTAGTAGTGTATTCTTTTTAAATAATTCATTTTGTATGTCGAGCATGATTTTGGGTTATGTTTTCCTAGCTCGTGAATAATTCGAGTAATTGCAGTCGTATATTGTAAATTGTAATAGTTAAAGCTTAGTTGTAATTTGAAGTTAGTTTGAGTTGTAAATTAGCTGGGTTAGTAATTTTGATATTTGGTTTAATTCCCAGTTGAGGAATTATGATGGTGGATTCCCAGCTTGGGGAATTATTATAATTGGTTGAAGTGATAGTGTGGTTCTTTTCTATTAATTATACAGGTTATTGTTGTGCTGTACTATATGATCCGTCCTGTGATTGGGGACGCAGCATAGTACATGCAAAATTTATGGGTAGTCCTGTTTACGAACGGGTCATGCCGAAATTTCGTAAAATCTGAATATTTATTTTATTGTTTGTTTTAAAGTCATTAGAGTTTAAAGAGTAATTGAATTTGATTATTTTAATCAATTTTAGATAATAATGAAATTAATTTAATTGACCAATTAAGTTAAAAGTTAATTGGTGAATTTTATTGATTGGTTATTATTTAACTTTGATTATTTATAAATCAAGTTTGATTATTACTTTCAAACTATTTTACTATTTGAGTATTTATTTATTCATTATCTGTTGGACTTGATTGATTTGGCCAAGTCAAGAAGTTGTTTGATTATAATTGATTATTCTGACTCTATGATATATATATAAATATATACACACACACATATATGTGATTAAATGCTACGTGCTATTATGGATGTTAACAAGTTAAATGGTTAATCAGCATGCTAATGTGGAGTAAATGCATGAGTACTTGCTATCTGCTATGTGTATCTATTGTTGAAACTAGTCATAATTGATTGCGATGAATATGCTACTTGATTAACCAAGTTATAAATGCTATGAAAAGGTGGGTACTTGGAGTCGAACTATCAATTGGTTTTAATAATTGTCTCAGGTGTTAAGTGTTTATGTTCTAATAATAAGTTGGATATTGTTTAGTGGCATATGAGTTGACAAGCTCTATGTGCTTGGAAGATATACTGAGTTGAGTATGCTGTTTATAATTCTGAGTTCAGTAGGTTATATGAATATGTTAATTTGCAAATTGATTCTTGGTTATTGATATTAGTTTAAAACAGGTGGTTTGCTATATAAACAGAGGAAGTGCTGCCGAATTTTCTGCAGGACTATTAAAGAAATATTATTTGAAAATGGTATAGGTTATGATATGCCAGTTTAAATGCATACGTGAATGAAATGTGTTTATGTGTTAAATGTAAGCTATTAAGTTTGTATAATTATAAGAGTTTCAACTTTATTACGTGAAGTATAGAAAGCATGTGAAATTAGTGAATTGTCGTGCGATGTGATAAATGTTGAAGGTGATTGCTTATTGTTGGATAAGTAACTGCAAGTCAATGCAGAGTTGATTTCTTATAGATTTACTGCAAGTTGAGGCAGGTTATTTTCTTATGTGTTTACTGCAAGTCGAGGCAGATTATTTGAGTATTAGATAAATTATGGATTAAATTGAGAATTATTGAGTTAGAAAGTTTTAGTGTTTTGAAAACAGGGCAAACGTCCACTTTACGAATAGGTCATGCCCGATTTTCTGTAGGAAATACATGTGCTTAAGTTATAAACATTTATATTATGTGGAAGTTATAGTACGAAGGCTAATCTAATCTTATCCCAATCCCCCGGCAGTTTCATTCCCACAGCCGGTCGAGAAAAGAAAGAAAAAGAGGAGAAATTTCCCTGGCCCGTAATTGAAAGCGGACACGCGGGTAGAGTATAATAATTAATTGATTTTGTGCATAGCGCTATCGAGGCAAGTTCCTTCTGACCCTTCCTCTTGCTAGTTATTTGAGAAATGATGATGTTTTTTATATATATTGATGAATTATTTTATGGAAGATATGTTTCAGAATGTTTATGAAATTTATTATGCTAGTTTTCCACTATAAATACTCCTTGTCCTTAAAGCGTATTCCATCGAATTTCCTCGGGCATCTTAATTGTTCAAGATGACCCTCTAAAAATTTATTCAGCTATGACTACTCTCATTTTTTTTGAGGTAGTTAAACAATTGTTGACTTCAATCGGATTTATTGTTCAAATCCGATAAATTTTATTTGAGATTCTCAGATTTGATTCATTGTTCGGATCAAAGTAGATATGTGCAGAATAGTGGATAGATGAATAGAAATTCCTCGAAACTTCCTCCTAAACAATCATCCTAGCGCATTTGTATAGTGTCTTGATGAGTTCGAGTTGTTCTTATCTTTCAAGACGACTCAAAATATTTTATGCTACTCAATAAACCTCCTTGTTCGAGGTTTGTTATCTTATTGTCTGGTGTGACATATTGTTCGTGTCCACATAATCATTTTGTCAAAGGTTGCAACGGCCCATTGTTCGGGTCGATGTCTTATAAATAGTAACTGGCAGTCGGCCAGAATAGACGAGATTGTATGATAAATCACTCACACTCAATTATTGTTCATTTATATTCTGGAGAAGAATCTTTACTCCACTGGTCAACATGGGAGTGGCCCATGGGATTTTCTTTCTGATCAACACGAGGCACAAACTCGTGGTATCAAGAGAAGATTATATTTTATTTTGGCACAAATGTTGCCGGGTCGATTATTCGACCGACTTTTTGCTAGCAAAACGATTTGGTGATACTTGAGACATAGTAGTGATCGTGCTATGGGGTATCACGGGTGTACGGTACTTGAGACACGGTAGTTGATCGAGCCGTGGGGTATCGTAGAGGAGATAAGACCAGTATCTACATCATTCAAAGTTTAGTGTCCACATCGTTCAAAGTTTAGTATCTGCAGCATTCAAAGTTCGAATGCAATTGTGTTGACTTAAACGATTCGGTAAATCATTGGACTTCTAGTCCGTCAGAATAATTGCTATAATGTGAGTCATGTGGACATCATTCCTATTATACCTCAAAGGTAGTGTATTCAAGTGCAAATGTGTTGAGATTAATGATTCGGTCAGTTCATTGACCACCTTTCTATCAGAGTAAATTGTTAATTGATTTGAGTTCCTTTGTATGACAAGTATTTTCCTTCACATTTCTTTTATGATTAGTATGAGTAAGCGAGTTGATGGAATTTGCTGAGCACCTAGTTGCTCACCCTTGTTGTTAATCATATTTTACAGCTAAAGAGGAAAAAGTCGATTCATCCCGATACAGAGCTAAAGGGTAGATTGACAGTAGTTAATTGCATAGCTGTGGAACGAGAAGATTCAAGACGACGTTGAGAAGACGAGTTGATGCAGAGCATTTGGATCTAGCGACAGGTTATTGTATAAAGATGATTTCTAGTAGACATTATATTGTATAAGTAGTTTTGCCTGGTATACTTCACATCGAAGTTATGCCAGTGTTAGAAATGTATGTAAAGAGATTGTTGTAAAAGAAAGATAAAGTTTGAATAAAATTTTGGACTCTTGTTTCTAGCCCTATAACCTAAAAGATCTGAGGTAGAGTTAGGGTCGTAGAGGTTATATTTGTATTGGATTTATATTAAGCAGGTTGTTTTAAATTGAGATTTGAGTGTGGCGACCAAATCTGCTGACCCCAGATTTGGGGGCGTCACAGTTTTGGTATCAGAGCAAGGTTATAGTAAATTAGAAACGAGAGTGTGTAGGAGTGTGTATAGTTATACGAGAAACGTCAGAACTCATATAGAGTTCGTGTTGGACTATTGGATATAGTACCGACGAGTAATTTAAGATATGGTATTCGTTTGAGATAGTTGAGATGAGCTGGATAGAAACCCTTGCGACTGCAGACGTAGCTGGTGGAATCTTTAGAGACTATTGCGGGTCGACGATGACGTTTGATATCGATAACCGTAGGTCGTGTAGCAGAAGAACTTAGAATTGAATGACGAGTCGTCAGAGGAGCTGATAAAGAAGACATACCTGAAAATCTTGGCAATACTTCCCTTCTTATTGAATTATGAGATATTCCTTAAAGTTTCTACAACCTTTTCAGGTTGTGATATTCGAGCTTCTCCTTTTCTTCAAGTGTGAATAACTCTATTATTGATAAATCATCATTTCCTCATATTGTGCCAGTAAATTCTTTTCCGATTATTCCTTCTCCGGAAGTAGTACCTTTGGAATCTATTCGGTTGTAATCCATTCAGTTGTAATCTAGGGGTGTATTTGAGAATTCGTCATCAAAAAGGTCAAAATTGTTGATGTGAATTTTTGGTATTTTTGGAAGATGACTTCATTAGAGTCCTCAGATTTCCATGCTATTCGAGTCAGATCTCCGACTCCTACCGAAGAGATCATGAAAATCCTGGTTCAAAGTTAGACACTAAATCATCGAAAGAGTATATGATCGTAAAGAAAGACATTGAGGATTTTTCATTGGGATACTTACACCTCCTTCCTATTGGGTGATGGGTTTTGTAATATCCGTGAATTTTATTATTTGATTAAATGATATATTTAATCTAAAATATTTATGTTGGAATATTGGAATATTATTATATGATATTTAGTGTGTGATTATGTGCTAAATGGTGAGTCGGAAGCCCCTTTCAAAAATTTCGTCATTTGGAATTTTCTTCAAATTTGAGCCGTTTTGATAATTCAAGAGCCCCGTTGAAATTTCGTACATTCATTTTTAATTCTTCGTCTTTCGTATTCGAATCGTCATCGAAAGGGTTATGGGATTCTATTTAACCCTACCTATTTGATTCTGCAAATTAATTTCAATTTTTGATCCGAAAAAGGAAAAATCGTTCCGAACCCTAATTGCTTAAGGGGACGGATTTATCGTTCTAATTGAAGTTGTTATAGCCCTAGTATTCTTGAGCATTAGTTATATAATGATATATATCAATTTGGATAATCATCAACCTTTTTAACCCCTTATTTTTAGTAAAACGTGTTTTTGACCTAATTAGGGTTTTTAAACGATCTAACGAATCAATATCGATCCAAAAATGTTATTTGGGGTATTATTTTTCCAGAAATATAAAAAGACCAATCAGACTTCATAACCCTAGCAATTCTTCAGAAATTACTCAAAAATATTCGAAATTCCCAAAAATTATTTTGTGTTCTTGATCTTCAATCAATTCGTTCTAAGGGTTATTGAAGTCCAAATTTGAAGTTCTTATACTCAAATCGAAGCCCCAAAAATCTAGTTTCAGAATCTTCCAACCTCATCATCATCTGGTAAGTATTCGATTTTATATTGATTTTACAAGTTTCGAATTAAAATTAGGGTTCTTAATTAATTTGGGGATTTTCATTCTGTTGATTCTCCGTTCAATTGGTTGCTTCTAACATGTTCCTAGGGTTCTAATTAGTAAGAATCCATGCTTTAATTTCATGTTTAAGTTCAATTTAGTCGGGTTTGATTTTCGGGTTTTGACCCGATTTCTTCTTTCGATTCGTACGTTCTTGATATTGATCTGACATTGTTTTTGATAAAGGGCTTTGATTGTATGAGTTATAAGCTTTATTTTGGTATATTAATCTTTGAGTTTCATGTAGGATTTAAGTAGATCGGGTTTCCGGCCGAGGTCGTCGCCGGCGAGTTCTTTGAATGAATTCTGGGCACGATTCCGGCATGGGACAGATGTGTGTGTATGTGGGTTGTGTTTGTCTTGCAAAAGCGAACAAAAGCCCTATGGTTTGGTTTTGTTTTGATCGGAAACGGCGAAGTCCGGCCATCGGACGCCGGCCGGATTCTGGAAAACCCAGATTCCGGCGGGTTGTTCTTGGTGACCCGGATTCGTTCTTCCCGACCCGTTTACCTGATTTTTCGACCCGGTTTCAATCTTCAAAACCCTAATTCATTTTCAGAAAACTGTTTTTGAATTTTATTTTTAAATTTAATTCGAAAATAGTTTAAAAACTTTAAAAATTCATATTTTTACTTTAAAAATATATTTTAATATCAGAAAAATTCTGATAAATTATATTTATTATTTTAAATCCGAAAATTGATTAAACTTAATTATTTTAATTATTTTTAATTAATAATTAATTTATTAATTAATTGGTTAATTCTTTTAATCAATTAATTCTTAAAAATTAATTATTAATTAGATTTAATTAATTAAAAAATTCAGTTTAATTATTTTCAAGCCTATTTATTTATTTAAAAATAGTTTGAGCATTTAAAGAGTGTCAATTAATTTTATTAATTGATTTATTTTCATTTAAATGTTTATATTGGATTTAAAAATCCGATTTTTGATTTAAAAATTAGTAATGACTTATTAAAAATTCAAATGAGTTTAAGACGATGTTTTAAAAATATTTATAAGTGCAATATGGTTCATATTAATTGTGTGTTGTGTTTTATAGTCTGTATATGCCCGTGCTAGGGCAAATATCTGAGTTTTAAATATCGTAAATTATACCGGACGTCCGATACGTACCCGGTTACTTGTTTAAATGTGATTATTGATTGAATAAGTGTCGAGAGTAGAACGAGAATAGTTAGACTTATTGTAATGAGTTGTTTAATTATAGAATCGAGTTCCCGGAGCAAGGGAAAGGGGAAAGTAGAGTGAGCAGAGTCGATCCGACAGCAGCTTAGACCAGGCAAGTATCTGTGCCTTTACTTGTGATAAAAATTATTATTGTCTTGATTACTTGAATACCGTTATCCCCAGAACAATTCAAATTATCCATCTTTTAACCGCATTTGGACAACTGATTCCATTTCCTTAGAAATTCTTGATTCTTTGATTTGATCTGCATCGGAAACCCTTATTTCCAATTTACTTGATTATTGTTTACCACTTATTGTTGCTATTTATCATCCTTTGATTATCATTGACAACCTTTGATTATTTGACTTCCATCTTGACTACCAATTACGGTTATTGATTAACGATTACCAATATTGATTACCTTATTGAATGAGTACACTGTACCATTGAAACTACTCCATGATCCTTTCTCGATCTTCGTTGATACTGAACAGTTGAAGCTCTTTTGCAATTACTATACATTAAGTTTATCTTATTGAGCATGTTATTGTTTATACCCTATTATAGAATTGGCATGTGTTTTTAAAAATGGACCAGTAATTGGTCGGAATAACTTAAGGCCCAGATTGGCCTGGGATCCAGTAGAGGACTATGACATGAGCTAGTCCGGGGTTGATGCGTGGCTGGCCAGCAGCACAACCTTTGATTTGAATAAAATGTATAAGCCAAATTCTAATCCTTTACTTCAATCATTATTGATACAAAGCATGTGTTAGCTAAATATTGTTGATTCTGATATCTTAAATTCATATCCCTACAACTGTGATAGAAATGATTCGTTGATGTTTGCTGAGCAATTTTGGCTCACTCTTGCTTGTTGTTTTCTAACCCTATTCCAGTGAAGCGAGAGTATGAGTTGGCATAGCGTGACCGATAGTTCACCAGCAGTCAGGAGAGCCCCTCGAGTCACTGTTATTGGCAGGGTAGTTGTTGTTTTGCTTTTCTAGATTTAATGTCTAGATTTGAACTTTAGTTGTGATGTAATAACTCTGATAAAACTGGTTTGTAATAATAAAAGATTGTAGTAGCTTGTGTTCATTGCCATAATCTGGATGCGGTCTTGGTCAAGGGGTAATTGTGTCTTTATATATATTATGCATGTGTTAAATAGTATTCCGTTGGTCGGATGACTCCTCAAATCTGTACCCCGGGTTTGGAGGGCGTCACAGTTGGTATCAGAGCAACAGGTTATGGCATTTGAAACAAGTTAGGACTTAGGGTCCAGGATAACATAGAGAGTTAGGAATTCACGTAAGGATATTAGGAGGTCAACTAGGGATATTACGCGTAGTAATTAAATGTGGTTATAATTGCAGCCCCCTAGTTCTAGTTCAGACTCAGACCCTTCCGAGGATACGATAGCAGAGATACCTACACCCGTTGAGAGAGCAGGACCGTCTCGGCCAGTGCGATATCAGCCTAGGCATCAGGACCCAGTAGTCAGGAGAGATCAGATACCTTGTCCTATTCCACTCCGACAAGTAGCCCCAGCACCAGCATCTCAGGCATCAGTTTGTGGGCCTTTGTATCAGTTATGTGAGCCACCAGTTCCACACCATGTGTATCAGAGGGTGAGAAGAGAGAAGGATTTCCTTTATGGACAGGTTATGGAGATGGGTAGGATTCGTTCGATCGAGGCAGCCGCTGTCAGAGAGAGAGACAGACTTAGAGATCAGATGAGAGACATTCAGATGAGGTTTAGGGTTACGAGGACTTTGGTTGAGACTCGATTGCATGGATTAGCTTCTAGTCGAGAGGGAGAGACAGTAGCAGGGATGAGACAGATTTTGGATTATGCGATGAGTGAGATTGCAGAGGTTTCAGGACCCCCGTTATGGCCGGCAGGAGCAGGTGATCTGTGAGCAGGTATCGGTAGCAGACAGATGTTACATGGATGTATGGTTCTAGATAGTTAGTATATAGATGCATATTGTAGAATCAGCAGTGCACCGGGCTTATAGGAACGCCTCGGGTTGTTGTTGCATTTTTGTTGTTGTATTGCTGGTCGGCAGTTATGGTTCAGCCATGATATATTTTCTTTTGAAGCGTTCTACGCTTGTACTGACTCTATCTATATATATATGATAAACCTCTTTTATAGAACTGTATTTATTCCCCTGTCATTCATTTCCAGCATCATAACTGTTATTCTACTTATTGCAACGAGTGTATCCATACACCGTTGAGAAGATCTGTAAACCTTCGAGATATCAATTGTGATCCTTCCTTCTCTTATATGAACTGTTTGATTAAGCCAATTATTGTTTATTCATCAGCGATATGGCTCCTAGACGACAAACCCGTTCAACTGATACTTCTGACCAAGAAGGTCAACAAAATACACCTCCCACGGGCCGTGTGGACCCGATGGTAATCCAGTTGTTAAATACCCTTACTCAACAGACTGCCGCATTAGCACAGCAGCAACGTGCATTTCAGCAACAGCTCTTAGAACAGCAGCAACAGCATCAGCAACATCAGCATCAGCAACATCAACAACAGCACCAGCAAGCAGCACCGGCAGTTACGTTCAAATCTTTCCAGGCAGCAAAACCTCCAGAATTTAAAGGATCAGCAGACCCTGTAGAGGCTAAGGCATGGTTGAAAGAGATGGAAAAGGCTTTTGCCTTGATAGAGGTGACAGAGGACAAGAAGACAGAGTATGCAAGCTATTTTCTGAAGAATGAGGCTAGTTATTGGTGGGAAACGAGTAGGGCTATGGAGCCCGAGGGATTGATTACGTAGGCAAGATTCACAGAGTTGTTTTTGGAAAGGTATTTTCCGGACTATATGAGAGATCAGATGGAATTGAAGTTTTTGGAATTAAAGCAGGGAAGCATGACAGTGCCCCAATATGAAACAAGGTTTACGGAGTTGTCAAGGTTTGTTCCAACCTATGTGGATACGGAAAAGAAGAAGGCCAAGAGGTTCCAGCAGGGACTGAGGTCTTGGATTCGTAGTAAGTTAGCTGTATTGGAGTTGGACACCTATGCAGCGGTGGTCCAAAAGGCAATGATTGCAGAGGCAGAGAGTGATTCTTACATGAAAGAGAGGGAGAACAAGAAAAGGAAAGCAGGGATACCCGATAAGGGACAGCAGCAGGGAAGTTTTCAAGGGCAAGCAAATAAGAAGCTGGGATTTCAGCACGGAAGGAATACAAGTTTTAGGAAACCAGACACCGGAAGCGTAGGACAAGATAACCGTCTACTAACCGGCAGTCAGCAGGGACTTTCTAGACCCCCACTACCAGAATGCAAGACATGCGGGAAGCGACATCTAGGGATATGCCATCGATTGAATGTCACATGCTTTAAATGCAATCAGAAGGGACATTATTCCCGGGATTGCAAGATAGGCATCGTGTGTCATCGGTGTAAGAAACCAGGTCACGTGATTAAGGACTGCAGAGCACCAGCAACCGTGAACAATATGATTCGGGCAATTGAAGCACCCCCAGTTGTTAACGTCCAGCCGTTAGCCAGGACCTACAATATGTCAATGGGAGAAGCAGTGAGAGATTCCGACGTGGTGGCAGGTACACTTCTAGTAAATTCTATTCCTGCACAAGTGTTAATAGATTCGGGAGCGACGAAGTCTTTTATTTCTGAGACGTTTGCTCGTAGATTGAATTGCGTAACGAAACCTTTAAGTGGAGTGTTGACTATAGAGATAGCTAATCAGGATCGTATCGCGGTCAGTTCATATTATCCCCGTTGTGAGATAGAGATTTTGGGAAATCGTTTTTATGTTGACTTGTTACCTTTTAAGTTAGGTGAATTTGATGTGATATTAGGGATGGATTGGTTGACTGAGCATGATGCAAGTATTGATTGTAAGAATAAGAGGGTTACTTTGATTACCCTAGAAAAGAAAGAGATAATATTTAGAGGAGAGAAACAAAGAAAGAGGTTCCTGACAATGATTCAGGCTAAGAGGTTATTAAGGCAAGGTTGTGAGGCGTATCTAGCTTATGTGATAGATATAGATAAGGAAGTTTCTAAGTTAGAAGATATTCCAGTCGTAAATGAGTTTCCAGATGTTTTTCCGGAAGAATTACCAGGTTTACCTCCAGATAGAGAGATTGAATTTGCGATAGACTTAGTACCAGGCGCGGAGCCAGTATCGAAGGCCCCTTACAGAATGGCACCAGTGGAGATGAAGGAATTGGCTGATCAACTGCAAGATTTGCTAGAAAAAGGAATTATTAGACCCAGCGTTTCACCGTGGGGAGCACCAGTACTGTTTGTCAAGAAAAAGGATGGAAGCATGAGATTGTGTATAGACTATCGGGAGTTGAACAAGCTGACCATTAAGAACAAGTATCCGTTACCTCGAATAGATGATCTGTTTGACCAGCTGAAGGGAGCGGTACATTTTTCAAAGATCGACCTACGGTCAGGATATCACCAATTGAAGATTAGACCAGACGACATACCGAAGACAGCCTTTCGAACAAGGTATGGGCACTATGAATTTTTAGTAATGGCGTTTGGACTAACGAATGCACCCGCAGCTTTTATGGATCTAATGAACAGGATTTTCAAGAGATATTTGGACAAGTTTGTAGTGGTATTCATCGACGACATCTTGATATACTCGAGGACAGAAGAAGAGCATGCAGACCAGTTGCGAATTGTGTTGGAAATGTTGAGACAAGAAGGACTATACGCGAAGTTTTCCAAGTGTGAATTCTGGTTGAAAGAAGTTCATTTCTTAGGACACGTGGTGAGCAGCGAAGGCATCAAAGTGGACCCAGCAAAGATAGAGGCAGTGAAAGATTGGGAGAGACCAAGGACACCGACTGAAGTCAGAAGTTTCTTGGGATTAGCCGGATACTACCGGAGATTTGTGCAAGATTTTGCGAAGATAGCTACTCCAATGACCAAGCTGACAAGGAAAAGCGAGCGATTCATATGGAACGAAAAGTGCGAAGAAGGCTTCCAAGAGTTAAAGAAAAGACTAACTACGGCACCGGTATTGATGTTACCAGACGATCAAGGTCATTTCGTAATCTATAGTGATGCGTCGTATAAAGGATTAGGATGCGTACTTATGCAACATGACAAGGTGATTGCTTATGCGTCAAGACAGTTGAGACCCCACGAACAGAAGTACCCTACACACGATTTGGAGTTAGCAGCTATTGTGTTTGCTTTGAAGATATGGAGACACTACTTGTATGGAGAAAGATGTGAAATTTACACCGATCACAAAAGTTTGAAGTATATCTTTACTCAGAAAGAGCTGAACATGAGGCAACGAAGATGGTTAGAACTAATCAAGGACTACGACGTTTCTATTAACTATCATCCCGGCAAGGCAAATGTGGTAGCAGATGCATTGAGCAGAAAAGAGAGATTAAACACACTAATGATGACCAAAGAGTTATACAAGGAATTTGAGAAGTTAGAAATCGAAGTAATTAATCCGAAGAACGCGACGGAAATGATTTATACCATGACGTTTCAACCTGAATTGTTGGAGAAGATACGAAAATGCCAAGAGCAAGTTATGAACGACGATGTGAGTAAAATGACAGGTGAGGAAATATGTAGCCAACCGGACGACAAAGGGATCTTGAGATTTGCTTCTCGGATATGGATACCTAACGTAACGGAACTGAAAAGTGAGATTCTGCATGAAGCACATAACTCGAAGTATTCAATTCATCCAGGGAGTACGAAGATGTATCGAGATCTTAAGACGAACTTTTGGTGGCCAGATATGAAGAGAGAGATTGCGGAATGGGTAAGTAAATGCTTTACGTGTCAAAGAGTTAAGGCGGAACATCAGAGACCAAGTGGATTACTTCAACCATTGGAGATTCCCGAATGGAAGTGGGAACACATTGCGATGGACTTTGTAGTAGGATTGCCTAGAACAAAAGCTAACCATGATGCCATCTGGGTTGTCGTGGATCGATTGACGAAATCTGCGCATTTTCTTCCGATTAACGAGAGATTCTCGCTGGATAAGTTAGTTCATATTTACATAAAAGAAATCGTAGTACGACATGGAGTTCCAGTATCGATAGTGTCTGATAGAGACCCTCGATTCAATTCAAGATTTTGGAGGAGTTTTCAAGAGTGTTTGGGCACCGAGTTGAGAATGAGTACGGCTTATCATCCGCAGACGGACGGTCAAAGTGAAAGGACAATTCAGACTATTGAAGATATGCTTAGGACATGTGCACTTGATTTTGAAGGCAGTTGGGACGATCATCTACCCTTGGTGGAATTTTCATATAATAATAGTTTTCACGCGAGCATCGGAATGCCACCTTACGAAGCTTTGTATGGACGAAAGTGTCGATCTCCAGTATATTGGGAAGAAGTTGGTGAACGGAAAATGATAGGACCAGAACTAGTACAACGAACAAAAGAAGTGATTCAATTGATTCAGAGAAGATTGATAACAGCTCAAGACCGACAGAAAAGGTATGCGGATCTAGCCAGAAAGGATGTGGGATTCGAGGAAGGAGAGCAAGTGTTACTAAAAGTTTCCCCATGGAAAGGATTAGTTAGATTTGGAAAGAAAGGGAAGTTGAGTCCGAGATATGTTGGGCCGTTTGAGATTTTGAAGAAGGTAGGCGAGGTAGCTTACGAGTTGGCATTGCCACCGCATATGCAGCACGTTCATAATGTATTTCATGTATCTATGCTTAAGAAGTATCGACCAGATTCGAATCATGTAATAGAGTATGAACCAATAGAGGTCCAGGCAGATTTATCATATGTAGAACGACCAATTCAGATAGTGGATCGTAAGGAGAAAGTACTAAGGAATAAGACAGTAGCGTTAGTGAGAGTTTTGTGGAGGAATCCTAAAGTAGAAGAGTCTACCTGGGAGTTAGAGAGTGAGATGTTAGAGAAGTATCCCCAGTTGTTTCCTTGATCTGATTCTGAGGACAGAATCCTATTAAGGGGGGAAGGATGTAATATCCGTGAATTTTATTATTTGATTAAATGATATATTTAATCTAAAATATTTATGTTGGAATATTGGAATATTATTATATGATATTTAGTGTGTGATTATGTGCTAAATGGTGAGTCGGAAGCCCCTTTCAAAAATTTCGTCATTTGGAATTTTCTTCAAATTTGAGCCGTTTTGATAATTCAAGAGCCCCGTTGAAATTTCGTACATTCATTTTTAATTCTTCGTCTTTCGTATTCGAATCGTTATCGAAAGGGTTATGGGATTCTATTTAACCCTACCTATTTGATTCTGCAAATTAATTTCAATTTTTGATCCGAAAAAGGAAAAATCGTTCCGAACCCTAATTGCTTAAGGGGACGGATTTATCGTTCTATATCAATATTGAAGTTGTTATAGCCCTAGTATTCTTGAGCATTAGTTATATAATGATATATATCAATTTGGATAATCATCAACCTTTTTAACCCCTTATTTTTAGTAAAACGTGTTTTTGACCTAATTAGGGTTTTTAAACGATCTAACGAATCAATATCGATCCAAAAATGTTATTTGGGGTATTATTTTTCCAGAAATATAAAAAGACCAATCAGACTTCATAACCCTAGCAATTCTTCAGAAATTACTCAAAAATATTCGAAATTCCCAAAAATTATTTTGTGTTCTTGATCTTCAATCAATTCGTTCTAAGGGTTATTGAAGTCCAAATTTGAAGTTCTTATACTCAAATCGAAGCCCCAAAAATCTAGTTTCAGAATCTTCCAACCTCATCATCATCTGGTAAGTATTCGATTTTATATTGATTTTACAAGTTTCGAATTAAAATTAGGGTTCTTAATTAATTTGGGGATTTTCATTCTGTTGATTCTCCGTTCAATTGGTTGCTTCTAACATGTTCCTAGGGTTCTAATTAGTAAGAATCCATGCTTTAATTTCATGTTTAAGTTCAATTTAGTCGGGTTTGATTTTCGGGTTTTGACCCGATTTCTTCTTTCGATTCGTACGTTCTTGATATTGATCTGACATTGTTTTTGATAAAGGGCTTTGATTGTATGAGTTATAAGCTTTATTTTGGTATATTAATCTTTGAGTTTCATGTAGGATTTAAGTAGATCGGGTTTCCGGCCGAGGTCGTCGCCGGCGAGTTCTTTGAATGAATTCTGGGCACGATTCCGGCATGGGACAGATGTGTGTGTATGTGGGTTGTGTTTGTCTTGCAAAAGCGAACAAAAGCCCTATGGTTTGGTTTTGTTTTGATCGGAAACGGCGAAGTCCGGCCATCGGACGCCGGCCGGATTCTGGAAAACCCAGATTCCGGCGGGTTGTTCTTGGTGACCCGGATTCGTTCTTCCCGACCCGTTTACCCGATTTTTCGACCCGGTTTCAATCTTCAAAACCCTAATTCATTTTCAGAAAACTGTTTTTGAATTTTATTTTTAAATTTAATTCGAAAATAGTTTAAAAACTTTAAAAATTCATATTTTGACTTTAAAAATATATTTTAATATCAGAAAAATTCTGATAAATTATATTTATTATTTTAAATCCGAAAATTGATTAAACTTAATTATTTTAATTATTTTTAATTAATAATTAAGTTATTAATTAATTGGTTAATTCTTTTAATCAATTAATTCTTAAAAATTAATTATTAATTAGATTTAATTAATTAAAAAATTCAGTTTAATTATTTTCAAGCCTATTTATTTATTTAAAAATAGTTTGAGCATTTAAAGAGTGTCAATTAATTTTATTAATTGATTTATTTTCATTTAAATGTTTATATTGGATTTAAAAATCCGATTTTTGATTTAAAAATTAGTAATGACTTATTAAAAATTCAAATGAGTTTCAGACGATGTTTTAAAAATATTTATAAGTGCAATATGGTTCATATTAATTGTGTGTTGTGTTTTATAGTCTGTATATGCCCGTGCTAGGGCAAATATCTGAGTTTTAAATATCGTAAATTATACCAGACGTCCGATACGTACCCGGTTACTTGTTTAAATGTGATTATTGATTGAATAAGTGTCGAGAGTAGAACGAGAATAGTTAGACTTATTGTAATGAGTTGTTTAATTATAGAATCGAGTTCCCGGAGCAAGGGAAAGGGGAAAGTAGAGTGAGCAGAGTCGATCCGACAGCAGCTTAGACCAGGCAAGTATCTGTGCCTTTACTTGTGATAAAAATTATTATTGTCTTGATTACTTGAATACCGTTATCCCCAGAACAATTCAAATTATCCATCTTTTAACCGCATTTGGACAACTGATTCCATTTCCTTAGAAATTCTTGATTCTTTGATTTGATCTGCATCGGAAACCCTTATTTCCAATTTACTTGATTATTGTTTACCACCTATTGTTGCTATTTATCATCCTTTGATTATCATTGACAACCTTTGATTATTTGACTTCCATCTTGACTACCAATTACGGTTATTGATTAACGATTACCAATATTGATTACCTTATTGAATGAGTACACTGTACCATTGAAACTACTCCATGATCCTTTCTCGATCTTCGTTGATACTGAACAGTTGAAGCTCTTTTGCAATTACTATACATTCAGTTTATCTTATTGAGCATGTTATTGTTTATACCCTATTATAGAATTGGCATGTGTTTTTAAAAATGGACCAGTAATTGGTCGGAATAACTTAAGGCCCAGATTGGCCTGGGATCCAGTAGAGGACTATGACATGAGCTAGTCCGGGGTTGATGCGTGGCTGGCCAGCAGCACAACCTTTGATTTGAATAAAATGTATAAGCCAAATTCTAATCCTTTACTTCAATCATTATTGATACAAAGCATGTGTTAGCTAAATATTGTTGATTCTGATATCTTAAATTCATATCCCTACAACTGTGATAGAAATGATTCGTTGATGTTTGCTGAGCAATTTTGGCTCACTCTTGCTTGTTGTTTTCTAACCCTATTCCAGTGAAGCGAGAGTATGAGTTGGCATAGCGTGACCGATAGTTCACCAGCAGTCAGGAGAGCCCCTCGAGTCACTGTTATTGGCAGGGTAGTTGTTGTTTTGCTTTTCTAGATTTAATGTCTAGATTTGAACTTTAGTTGTGATGTAATAACTCTGATAAAACTGGTTTGTAATAATAAAAGATTGTAGTAGCTTGTGTTCATTGCCATAATCTGGATGCGGTCTTGGTCAAGGGGTAATTGTGTCTTTATATATATTATGCATGTGTTAAATAGTATTCCGTTGGTCGGATGACTCCTCAAATCTGTACCCCGGGTTTGGAGGGCGTCACAGGTTTAGTAGATTTACCTTCTTTTGATATGGATATAGTAGATTTCCCTCCAGTCATTCCTGACTAAGATACCTATATGGTAAAAAGCTAAGTTTTAAGATGATCCTTTGACTTCTGTTAATGCATCCCTAGATGATGTAAACCGGACTTTAAAAATATCATTGTCAATTACTACCTTGGGATTTGGAAGAGATATGGATGGAGATCTTCAGATGATACTCCTATTGAACTTGTTCTATTCTTTTGTAAAATATCGTGATACTCATTTTCCAGAGTCGGACCAACTCAAGGCACATGCACCATAGATGGATTCTAAGAGATACAACTATGTGTTCTGAAATTCGAAACTAAGCTATGGAACGATTTCGTGACCGAAAATTTGTAGTTCGAAAGATGAAGCTTATAAGAATTGAGATAGTGCCCTCCGATAATAAGTTTTTCGTGCATATCCTCTTAAAGATTTTCTTCCCTGATGAGCTGTTGATATTTACAAGTGACGTTTTCATTCTAGAATCAACGGTTGCGCTTTATTAACTGCGATTGTCGGTAATTTTTATAAATTGCGTCGCTCAGACGTTTTCATTTTTGCTTGAAAGGTGTCCATATTATTCAGAGGTCAATTTATCTATCACTATCTACTTCGAAAATATACATTCTTTTCATAACTCTTCCAATATCGGACCATGTTTTAATTATATTAATTGTATTTGTCCATGTTTTAATTAAAAAAAAGTAACTACTTATAATATTTTTAGATGTGTTTTAATTATATTAATTGTATTTGTTAAAAAAATACGCTCACTTGTTAAAATAGGTAAGTTTTTTTAAATAATTAAAAGTATTAAAATAAGTTTTAAAATATATAAGTAAGGGTTGCACTTGATATTTTTGAAAAAGAGAGATTTTAGTGATAACAAATATAAAAGGTAATATATTTTAATTTAAAGATAACTGTCCGTGATATTTTTGAAAAAGAAATAGAATTTGTTAGAAAAAATATGTTTTAATTTTAAAAGACAATCAGCTAGTTACTATTTTTATATTATTTTATTATTTATTAAATAGAGTATTAAAATATATTTTAAAATAAATAAGTAAGGATTGCACCTCATATTTTTGGAAAATAGAGATTTTAGTGATAACAAATATAAAAGATATTATGTTTTAATTTAAAGTTAATTGTCATTATATTTTTGGAAAAGGAGTAGATTTTGTTTGAATTGTTTTTAATTATAAAGGCAATCAGCTAGTTACTATTTTTATATATTATTTTATTATTTGTTAAATAGAGTATAATAATAGGTTTTAAAATAAATAAGTAAGGATTGCACTTCATATTTTTGGAAAACAGAGATTTTAGTGATAACAAATATAAAAGGTAATATGTTTTAATTTCAAGATAATTGTCATGATATTTTTGGAAAAGGAGTAAATTTTGTTAGAGAAAAACTTTCGTTATCCTAAAAAGAAAGAATTATATTTGTAGCAGTATATCCTAAATTTAAACAAATTATATCCCACATTTCCATTTTTTTGATTAGATTGCAATATTATTTGATTTTTATGTAGTAAAATATAGTGAAATATTAATGTAGAATAAAACTTTCCCGAATTTTGATTATACCCGTGCAAGGCACCGACCTTAAAAAATAATAAACTAAAAAATTTAATGTGAACGGAAAATATTAAAATAAAAATAAAACTTTATATGATAAATTATAAAATGAGAAACTTAAATATTAATTGTAACCTAAAAAATATTAAAAATATACAGATGGGGCTAATGAAGATAAATGATGTATTATTCATATTATTTTATAATAAAATAATATTAATAATAAGGATATAGAAAATCTAACATGTTTTAATTACAAAAATTATTTGCCCGTGATATTTTTAGAAGTGTTTTAATTATATTACTTGTATTTATTAAAAAAATAAGTTGACATGTTAAAATAAGTAAGTTTTTTTAATAAGAACAAACAGGAAAGCTAACATGTTTTAATTAAAAAAAATTAACTACTTATAATATTTTTAGATGTGTTTTAATTATATTAATTGTATTTGTTAAAAAAATACGCTCACTTGTTAAAATAGGTAAGTTTTTTTAAATAATTAAAAGTATTAAAATAAGTTTTAAAATATATAAGTAAGGGTTGCACTTGATATTTTTGAAAAAGAGAGATTTTAGTGATAACAAATATAAAAGGTAATATATTTTAATTTAAATATAACTGTCCGTGATATTTTTGAAAAAGAAATAGAATTTGTTAGAAAAAATATGTTTTAATTTTAAAAGACAATCAGCTAGTTACTATTTTTATATTATTTTATTATTTATTAAATAGAGTATTAAAATATATTTTAAAATAAATAAGTAAGGATTGCACCTCATATTTTTGGAAAATAGAGATTTTAGTGATAACAAATATAAAAGATATTATGTTTTAATTTAAAGTTAATTGTCATTATATTTTTGGAAAAGGAGTAGATTTTGTTTGAATTTTTTTTAATTATAAAGGCAATCAGCTAGTTACTATTTTTATATATTATTTTATTATTTGTTAAATAGAGTATTATAATAGGTTTTAAAATAAATAAGTAAGGATTGCACTTCATATTTTTGGAAAACAGAGATTTTAGTGATAACAAATATAAAAGGTAATATGTTTTAATTTAAAGATAATTGTCATGATATTTTTGGAAAAGGAGTAAATTTTGTTAGAGAAAAACTTTCGTTATCCTAAAAAGAAAGAATTATATTTGTAGCAGTATATCCTAAATTTAAACAAATTATATCCCACATTTCCATTTTTTTGATTAGATTGCAATATTATTTGATTTTTATGTAGTAAAATATAGTGAAATATTAATGTAGAATAAAATTTTCCCGAATTTTGATTATACCCGTGCAAGGCACCGGCCTTAAAAAATAATAAACTAAAAAATTTAATGTGAACGGAAAATATTAAAATAAAAATAAAACTTTATATGATAAATTATAAAATGAGAAACTTAAATATTAATTGTAACGTAAAAAATATTAAAAAAATACAGATGGGGCTGATGAAGATAAATGATGTATTATTCATATTATTTTATAATAAAATAATATTAATAATAAGGATATAGAAAATCTAACATATTTTAATTACAAAAATTAATTGCCCGTGATATTTTTAGAAGTGTTTTAATTATATTACTTGTATTTATTAAAAAAATAAGTTGACATGTTAAAATAAGTAAGTTTTTTTAATAAGAACATGAGAATCAACACCTAGAGGTGAGGGGTGAATAGGTGTTATGACTAACAATGACCGATTTTAATTATTACCAAGTTATGTGACTGAAAAAGCAAAAATCAGTCTGTTTTGCTGTCTGGCAGCTTACTGAGTTCACAGAATATAAAGTGGCAGCTAGCTACGTTGTGCAATGCAGTATAGAAAATGTGCAGAAAATAAAGAACACACAGCAATTTTAGCCAGGTTCGACCCCTATCTCCTATAGGTCTACGTCCTGGTCCTTTACCAACACGGCAAAGGAATATATTATTGATCAAAGTGAATTACAACTACACAATACAATAATATATCTCCCTGAACTCCCTGTTACTGTTAGCAGCTTGCTGAAACACCTTGTTCCTTGAACACAGCTCTCTAAGTACTATACTAAACCAAGTATAAACTCCTCTAGCTATCAAGTTCCTTGAACCCTTGTTTCCCAAGCTCACAAAACCAGCAACTACCAACTTACAAGTTGAACAATACAAGTATAATCAATTACAATTGAAACTATGAACTCTAATTCAAGATATAAGATGTAATATATATTAGAGCTCAAAAGTATATGAAAGATATATCAAATCAGTTTGTAAAACACTTGTGTTTTCTTTTGAATGTAGTCCAACAGCTAGAATGAAAACCGCACAAGTCTTTTTATAATGAAACAATGATTTTGAATTAATCGATCAACAACTAACGGTCTTGACTACCAAGTCTCACGTATTGTGTTCCTTGATTAATTCAAACCAACGTTCATGAAATCAACGTTCAGAAACCAGATGAGTTAGAGAAGGAACGTTTAAGAAAGACAAATTCAATCTGGTTTGAAAAGCCCATAAAATAATAGAAGTTGTTAGATAATAAACAACGTATATCAACTTCCTTTATTTTAGGAACTATATATATATATATAATATATTTGAAAATATTTGAGCCCATATATATATATATACCTTATATAACTGATAGAGTCCTTACAAAACGTTTCCAAGAAGATTTCCTATAAAATAGGACTAAAACTCTATCTGCTGGAAGTATTGCCAGCTTGCTGCCTGTAGACAAAGTTTCTCTACCAGCTTGCTGCCTGCATAGAAAATTAGTCTGCCAGCTAGCTGCTACAACATGTTTTGTTAGAAAAATACATAGCTTTTATTTCCTGCAAAACCATGTTAGTATAATACACTTAACCCAGCTTGCTGTTAGTGTTATCATCAAAATATCAGGGTTTCAATCTCCCCTTTTTTGATGATTACACAACAATTTTAGGAAAAGAATAATTCTCCCCCTCAATCTAATAATCCTGCACCAAAATATTTATCTAACAGATATGCATTTCAACTAAGATAAATAAAGCCATTAGTTCACATAAACCAACTTAAATTACCAAATTGTACCAGCAATTAGTTTTAACTGCATAAACCAGCAGTACCCCATAACAAAACATATAAGTTCAAATAACAACCACATAAGTTCAAAACATGTTCAATAACCCATAAATTACCCAGAAAATCCTAAAATTTAACTCCCCCTTAATCATAAAAAGAAGAAAAACTTAGGCATCCATTTTATCATCATCCTCCTCAGTTCCATCAGCAACAGCATAATCCTGAGCAATATCAGCAACCAAGGTCTTGGCAGCATCCAGAGCAGCATCCACAACAGTTGAATTCATAGCAGCATTCTGATGAGTGGTATGAGCAGGAGAACCAGATTCTGCAACAGCAGCAGCAAACTCACAAAAACGAGAAGAAGACTTTGACCCAATAATCAAATCTCGAAAAAACCGTATTTCATCAGTCATGACATCAAGTCGAGTATGAACAGCTTTGAAAGACTCACGAACTTCATCCATAAAAACTGCCATTTCAACCTCGTGAACATCAAGCTTATCAGAATCAACAAGAGTTGGTTGTGGAGGAGGTGGTGTTGGAATTGGCAATTGAACTAACGTACCATCAGATTCCACTTTGAGATGAGACTGGAGAAGACTCTTTTGATCTAAAAATTCTGTGACAACCTCTTTATCAGCCTCTCTTAGTGGTACACCATACCACTCAAACACTCGAGTTAATAACAACCCATAGGGTAAACCCGGTTGATTACCAGAATCAAAAACATCCAACATATTCTTGATAATTAACCCAGACAGATCAAACTTACGACCAGACAACAGCATAGCAATAAGAGTAACATCTTGACCCACAAAGTTTGAGCGACTGCCTAAACGAGGATTAATATTGGCTAAACCCACGCGAAACAATAAATGGGCCATCGGAGTCACAGATTTAGTGGTCGGAGAAGCATATTGCAATAACCCATCAATATTACGAATTACTTTCAATTGATCTAAAGCAGAAAAACCCTCAATATCAACTGGACCCTTATTCGTACAAATAGACACAGTCGATGGAGCAGAAATACCCAAAAATATCATTTAGTGAATTTGCAGTTAACATTATCTTAGTCCCACGAACATTTGACATGCAAACACCATTCTTCACAATATCCAAATTAGCATAAAATTCGTAAACACAATTAGGATAACAGTCGCGGAGCAAATCTTTTATGAATGAATCAAACCCTAACTGAGTAAAGAACTTAATCGCTCCACACTTATGGTATGAATTACCTGCAAGAGGACGACCGGAGATGATTGTTCTGTCACCTAAACGAAAGTTGTTAAACCGCACCTCGAGGTCCTTGGAAACAAAAGTGATATCATACTTGGAGCGCTTGACAGAAGAACCGTCGCCATGACCAGAACGCTGTCCACCGGAAAATTCATCCCCACTGTCAAGTCGAACCGGAGATAGGTAGACATCATCATCTTCATCGAACAATCGTTTATTTTTCCCTTTAGCCACCTTAGATTCAGCCGGAGTAAGAGCAGTAGAAGAAGTCTTTTTACCACGAGTGTTTCTCATTGTGTGAAATGAAGAAAACCTTAGGTTGGAGAGAATATTGAATTTGGGCGTAAAGAAAATGAGAAGTCAGGGGAGCCTAATTTGGTTTAACCTCTTTTTAGAATTTTTAGGGGAGGTGAAGAGTTTAGGATTAACATTAAAAGCGACCCACCCCAAAAACATAGGAAAAGAAAAAAATAGACTTAGCCGAAAACAAAGCGTATTGCAAATAAACACGGAAGACTATTAAACAAATGTATATCTACACGAATAACAAATAACAATTATAGAACACGAAGAAAAATAAACGAAATGATGATAAGAAAGTACCAGGATATATTATTGGCAGCTTGCTGCCAAGACATTGCACATGCCAAGTTCTCGACGAAGAACAGAAAAACGTTCCTCAGCTAATGGCTTAGTGAAGATATCAGCTCGCTGGTATTCCGTAGAAACAAATAATAGCTCAATTTTTCCTTTTGCAACATTATCTCTCAAAAAATGATGTCGAACATCAATATGCTTCGTTCTTGAGTGATTCACCGGATTCTTGGAAATATTTATGGTGCTCGTATTGTCACAATAAATTGGAATCTTGTCACATTTGATGCCATAATCTCGGAGTGTTTGTATCATCCAAAGAAGTTGGGCACAACAGCTTCCTGCAGCTAAATACTCACCTTCGGCAGTGGATAATGCAACAGAAGCTTGCTTCTTGCTTTGCCAAGACACCAAACTCTGTCCTAAAAATGCACAAACACCACTTGTACTCTTGCGATCAGTTTGACAACCTGCATAATCTGCATCACTAAACCCAACAAGATCAAAAGCATTTGTGATTGGATAAAATAAACCAAGAGTAATTGTGCCACTCAAATATTTGAATATTCTTTTAATCGCACTCAAGTGAGACTCTTTTGGTTTAGATTGAAACCTCGCACATACACAAACACTATACATTATATCAGGTCTAGAAGCAGTAAGATATAATAAACTACCAATCATACCTCTATACTTGCGAACATCAACATCTATACCTTGTTCATCTGCTGTCAGCTTGCTGGCAGGAGTCATTGGTGTTGATTTCGGCTTGATAGTTTCAAATCCAAATCTTTTGAGTAGATTCTTGATATACTTGGATTGATGCACATAAATACCCTCTGGAGTTTGCTTAATTTGAAGACCCAAAAAATAGTTGAGCTCTCCCATCATGCTCATGTCAAACTCACTATGCATACACTTAGAAAACCACTTACACATAGCATCATTAGTAGATCCAAAAATAATATCATCCACATATATTTGTACAACTAAAATATCAGTACCATTATGTTTAGTAAATAATGTGGGATCAATTTTACCTCGAATGAATCCATTTTTGATCAAAAACTTACTTAACCTTTCGTACCATGATCTAGGAGCTTGCCGCAATCCATATAATGCCTTCTTCAACTTGAAAACATAATTTGGAAATTGCTCATTCTCAAAACCAGGGGGTTGCTTGACATAAACTTCTTCCTTTAAGAATCCATTAAGAAATGCACTTTTCACGTCCATTTGATGTAGCTTGATCTTCTTGAAGCACGCAAATGAAAGTAGCATCCGTATTGATTCAAGCCTTGCAACCGGGGCATAAGTTTCCTCAAAATCTATTCCTTCTTGTTGATTGTATCCTTGTGCAACTAGTTTTGCTTTGTTTCGAGTAACCGTACCAAATTCATCAACTTTGTTCTTGAAGACCCATTTAGTACCAATGATTGAAGCATCTTTAGGTGGCTCCACAAGTTCCCAAACATCACATCTTTCAAACTGATTGAGTTCTTCTTGCATTGCCATGATCCAATTCTCATCTTGAAGTGCTTCTTTAACATTCTTTGGTTCCTCTTGAGCTAGAAAGGCTGCAAATGCACAAAAGTTGGCTTGACCCTTCCTTGTCTTGATTCCTTCTGATTTATCACCAATGATCAACTCTGGAGGATGGTTCTTCACTGTTCTTGTTGATTTTGGCAAAGAATGTTGAGCTATGACTTCCTCATGTACTCGAATTCGCTTGGATGGAGGAGAAACTTCACCACCTTCATATATAGGCATCTTTTCTTGTGATCTTTGACCTCTTGGACCTTCCAAGGTGAGCTTTGACAACTTAGCAATAGTTTCATCTACTGGAGAAGAGGTTTCAGTTTGCTTTTCAGCTGCTGTAGTTGTCTCAGGCTGGTTGGCAGCTTGCTGCGATACAGTATTTGTCACTGGCAGCTGGCTGTCATCACCTGCACCTGCAATATCTTCCTCATCTCTTGACAGATCAACATTAGACTCTTGAAATGAAACATCTATAGACTCTTCAACAATACGTTTAGATGTATTATACACTCTATAAGCACGACTTGTTAAAGAATAACCCAAAAATATTGCTTCATAAGATTTAGCATCGAATTTACCATCTCTATCAATAGTTTTGAGTACAAAGCACCTGGAGCCAAAAACTTTGAAATATCCAATGTTTGGCTTCTTATTCCTCAGCAATTCATAGGGAGTTTTATTGAGAATAGGCCTGATAAGCACTCTGTTCAGAACATAGCTTGCTGTGTTGACTGCTTCTGCCCAGAAACTCCTTGGCAGCTTGCTCTCTTGCTGCAAAGTCCTCGCGGTTTCTTGCAAAGATCTGTTCTTTCTCTCCACAACTCCGTTTTGCTGTGGGGTTCTTGGAGCAGAGAATTCATGTGAAATACCTCTTTCTTCACAATAATCAATGAAACCTTTTGAGATGAATTCACCTCCTCTATCACTTCTTATACCTATAAGTCTTGTATTCAACTTGTTCTCAAGTAAAGTGATTAGCTTCTCAAATTCAATAAAAGCACAATCTTTAGTACGAAGAAACAATACCCATGTATATCTAGAATAATCATCAACAATAACAAATGCATATTGTTTACCTCCAATGCTTTTATATGCTTCCGGACCAAATAAATCCAAATGGAGAAGCTCTAAAGGTTTAGAAGATGATACCATTGTCTTTGACTTATGTGGAGTCCTGATTTGTTTGCCTAATTGACAAGCCGAACAGGTTTCCGTCTTGACATACTTCAATTTGGGTAGTCCTCTAACTAGCTTCTTTGTAGACAGCTTGCTGAGTAAGTCCATATGAGCATGTCCTAGCCTTCTATGCCAAAGATCTGGGTTTGTATCCACAGTAGCTAAACAGCAGCCTACTTCCTGCATCTCAAAGTCCAACATATATATATTTCCTTCCCTTCTAGCAACTAGGGGGACTTTGTTAGTGCCAACATTAATAGTACATTTCTCTTTATCAAAAACAACAGTATGTCCATCATCATATAACTGACTTATACTAAGCAAATTATATTTAAGACCTTGAACATATTGTACTTTATCAATAGAAATGTTACTATTACCAATTGTTCCTTTGCCAAGTATACGGAGTGTTTTGCTATCACCAATTGTAACACTACCACCCCTTTTCATCTTGAGGCTAAGGAACTGAGATTTGTCACCACACATATCTCTTGTACATCCACTATCCAATATCCATTGATTTGCATTGACTTTGACCACAAGACATACCTACAAAACAAAGAACAAACATCTCAACGTTTTGGTACCCAAATTTTGTTGGGTCCAGCATGGTTAGTTGATAAAACATAAAGAACATTCAATTCAGATTTCTTGATCCACATTTGGACCACTTTGGATGCTCGATTTCCTGTTCTCCTTGTTCTGGTAGCTTGCTACCCAGAGGCAGTCTGTCTGTTCCAGCTTGCTGGCTTAGTGTTCTCTGTCGGGCAGTGGTGTGACAAATGACCTTTCTTTCCACATTTGTAGCAAATTTTCCACGGCATAGCATAATTATATGGTATACCCTGTTTGCCTTCATATTGAAAAGCCTTGGTCTTTGATGTAGAAGCCATTCCAAGTCCTTCTTTATCCATAGGAACCTTTGTTTGTTTCATAATAGTCTTTAATACTTCCTCTCCTTGAACAAATTTTCCCATGCCTTTCTCAAGCCTTGTAACTTCAGCTTCCAATTCCTTTATCTTCTCAGCTTGTTGAGTAGCTTCAATTGAGATGGATTCTCTGATTTTGAATGTCTCAAGACATACATCTCTAGCTTCAATTTCTGCACGTAGCTCGCTGAGTTCCTTCATCAATGTATCATTTCTTTTGAGAAGTAATTTGTTGAACCCCTCAAGTTGTGTTAACTTTCCTTTGAGATCAGAAATAAGATCTTCATGATTGTTTGACGGAGTCTTTTCAGCTAATAACTCAGAAATCATCTTTCGAAGTGAAGCATTCTTCTTTTCAAGTTCATTGTTCTCATTCTTTAATTCCGTGAACTCCACAATAGATATAGTACTATGTCTCTGCAAAGTTAGTTCATCTAATGAATGATTACTAGAATTTGAATCAGAATTTATAGAATTTACCTCACTACTATTGTCATCCAAATCTGAAGCATCACTTTCTATAAGGCCATCTTCAGTGATTCCTCGCATAGTGTCTTCATCATCCAGACCACCAAGAGCTAGGTTCACCATCTCATCACCTGATTCATCATCAGAAGCTGAGTTCTCATCATCACTCCATGTCAAAAGTGCTTTAGATTTCATTCTGTCCTTTGAGACAGCTTGCTGCCTAGGCCTGTTCTTCAGCTTGTAGCAGTCCCTTTTGAAGTGTCCTTTCTTCCCACATTCAAAACATGCAACATCCTTTGAATCTCTTGACTCTCTTCTTGCTCCAAAAGCTTTTCCTTTTTCCTTCTTTAGCTTGTTCCTCTTTTCAATCATCTTCTTGATTTTTCTGGACATAAGAGCCAATTCCTCATCAGATTCTGATTCTGCATCTGAGACCAGCTTGCTGCTACTGGAGTGTAAGGCCATATTCTTCATCTTTTCGACTGGAGCTCTAATAGATTCCACCTTGCTTTCAAGTATCTTGGTTTCAAATTGTTCTAGCTCAGCAAAGACAGCTAGATGATCCATAGTTTCAAGATTTGAAGAAGACTCCAAGGAAGTAACTTTGGGTTCATAAATAAATGGCACCGCACTTAGAACTTTCATATTGATTTCATCTTGAGGAATCGTTTTGCCAAGTCTCTTAAGTGCATTGATGTTCACTTGAAATCTAGCTTGACTTTCTTTGATAGATTCACCTTCTTTGAGTTTAAAATTTCCAAATTCATTCATTAACTTGCTGAGTTTGACCTTCTTCAAAGATGCTGAGCCTTCATGATAAGTTTCCAATGCATCCCACATCTCCTTTGCTGATTTAAGAGATGATACCTTGTCATGCTCAGCTTGATTAAGCCCATTCATGAGAGAATTCCTTGCCTTTCCATTATATCCAAATTTGATCAATTCATCAGTAGTAAGATCATCAACATCCTTATCTTTGCCATCTTTATCAAGGAATACATATGGACCCTTTTGAACAACCCTTAGAACAAGTGGATCTCTGGATAAATATGTTTCCATACGCCCTTTCCACCAGTTGTAATTGTCCGTTCCAGTGAGGAGAGGAGCTCGGTAGTCAGACTTTCCTTCGGGATAATTGTCAGCCATTTGATCGATACTTTTCCTGTTACAGAAAGATTAGTATACCAAAGCTCTGATACCAATTGAGAATCAACACCTAGAGGGGAGGGGTGAATAGGTGTTATGACTAACAATGACCGATTTTAATTATTACCAAGTTATGTGACTGAAAAAGCAAAAATCAGTCTGTTTTGCTGTCTGGCAGCTTACTGAGTTCACAGAATATAAAGTGGCAGCTAGCTACGTTGTGCAATGCAGTATAGAAAATGTGCAGAAAATAAAGAACACACAGCAATTTTAGCCAGGTTCGACCCCTATCTCCTATAGGTCTACGTCCTGGTCCTTTACCAACACGGCAATGGAATATACAGTTAAACCTCTTTAAAGTAATACCCTTGGGACCGGGAAAAAATATTACTTTACCGAATTTATTACTTTATCAATATAATAATATTTTATTACTTTATTGATAAAGTAATATTTTATTACTTTACCGAATTTTTATGTTTACACATTACAATACATTATGTTTAAAAACAAGAATCAACCACATGCAATGTATTTTGAATGCTATTAGTATTGCTAACATGACTTGGAATATTGATGTGAAAACAACCACAATTGCAAATTGTTTTCGGCATTGCAAGATTCGTTCAAAAGAAAATGATGAACATGAATTTAGTGAAATAAATGAAGGCATCGAAGGATTAAATGAATCTATCTCTAATTTACGATATAGAAATGTGATGAATGTTGAACATCTCTTAAATTATCCAAGCGAGAATGATGCGGTTATGGAATCACCTACGGATGAAGAAATCATTAAGTCGGTAATGAACATTGATAAAGGAATTGATCCTGAACCGGACGATAGCAATGTCATCCCAAGCGTGTCATCAAAGGAAGCATTTCAAGCAATCAACAGTTTGAACAATTACTTGTTACAACACGAGTAAAACATACCAGGAGTTATTTATGCTTTACATAAAGTCAAGGATGAGGTTAATTTTGGCTTTGGTGGAAAGAAGAAACAAACTACTACTATATATTCATATTTTAAAAAGAATTAAATTTTGTAACTCATATACATATATATATATATATATATATATAAAAATTTTGGATAATTACTTTACATATTAGTTGGGCCCTTAATGACTTTCTAATTTTTTATTATGTTATGCTTTTAGCGAGAATTTTACTTTACAACATTGGTCCAAGTTGGGACCGACGAAATTTATTACTTAAGCGAGGTTATTACTTTATCGGATATTACTTAATCGAGGTTTAACTGTATTATTGATCAAAGTGAATTACAACTACACAATACAATAATATATCTCCCTGAACTCCCTGTTACTGTTAGCAGCTTGCTGAAACACCTTGTTCCTTGAACACAGCTCTCTAAGTACTATACTAAACCAAGTATAAACTCCTCTAGCTATCAAGTTCCTTGAACCCTTGTTTCCCAAGCTCACAAAACCAGCAACTACCAACTTACAAGTTGAACAATACAAGTATAATCAATTACAATTGAAACTATGAACTCTAATTCAAGATATAAGATGTAATATATATTAGAGCTCAAAAGTATATGAAAGATATATCAAATCAGTTTGTAAAACACTTGTGTTTTCTTTTGAATGTAGTCCAACAGCTAGAATGAAAACCGCACAAGTCTTTTTATAATGAAACAATGATTTTGAATTAATCGATCAACAACTAACGGTCTTGACTACCAAGTCTCACGTATTGTGTTCCTTGATTAATACAAACCAACGTTCATGAAATCAACGTTCAGAAACCAGATGAGTTAGAGAAGGAACGTTTAAGAAAGACAAATTCAATCTGGTTTGAAAAGCCCATAAAATAATAGAAGTTGTTAGATAATAAACAACGTATATCAACTTCCTTTATTTTAGGAACTATATATATATATATATAATATTTGAAAATATTTGAGCCCATATATATATATATATATATATACCTTATATAACTGATAGAGTCCTTACAAAACGTTTCCAAGAAGATTTCCTATGAAATAGGACTAAAACTCTATCTGCTGGAAGTATTGCCAGCTTGCTGCCTGTAGACAAAGTTTCTCTACCAGCTTGCTGCCTGCATAGAAAATTAGTCTGCCAGCTAGCTGCTACAACATGTTTTGTTAAAAAAATACATAGCTTTTATTTCCTGCAAAACCATGTTAGTATAATACACTTAACCCAGCTTGCTGTTAGTGTTATCATCAAAATATCAGGGTTTCAGAACAAACAGGAAAGCTAACATGTTTTAATTAAAACAAAGAAACTACTTATAATATTTTTAGATGTGTTTTAATTATATTAATTGTATTTGTTAAAAAAAATACGCTCACTTGTTAAAATAGGTAAGTTTTTTTAAATAATTAAAAGTATTAAAATAAGTTTTAAAATATATAAGTAAGGGTTGCACTTGATATTTTTGAAAAAGAGAGATTTTAGTGATAACAAATATAAAAGGTAATATATTTTAATTTAAAGATAACTGTCCGTGATATTTTTGAAAAAGAAATAGAATTTGTTAGAAAAAATATGTTTTAATTTTAAAAGACAATCAGCTAGTTACTATTTTTATATTATTTCATTATTTATTAAATAGAGTATTAAAATATATTTTAAAATAAATAAGTAAGGATTGCACCTCATATTTTTGGAAAATAGAGATTTTAGTGATAACAAATATAAAAGATATTATGTTTTAATTTAAAGTTAATTGTCATGATATTTTTGGAAAAGGAGTAGATTTTGTTTGAATTTTTTTTAATTATAAAGGCAATCAGCTAGTTACTATTTTTATATATTATTTTATTATTTGTTAAATAGAGTATTATAATAGGTTTTAAAATAAATAAGTAAGGATTGCACTTCATATTTTTGGAAAACAGAGATTTTAGTGATAACAAATATAAAAGGTAATATGTTTTAATTTAAAGATAATTGTCATGATATTTTTGGAAAAGGAGTAAATTTTGTTAGAGAAAAACTTTCGTTATCCTAAAAAGAAAGAATTATATTTGTAGCAGTATATCCTAAATTTAAACAAATTATATCCCACATTTCCATTTTTTTGATTAGATTGCAATATTATTTGATTTTTTTGTAGTAAAATATAGTGAAATATTAATGTAGAATAAAACTTTCCCGAATTTTGATTATACCCGTGCAAGGCACCGGCCTTAAAAAATAATAAACTAAAAAATTTAATGTGAACGGAAAATATTAAAATAAAAATAAAAATTTATATGATAAATTATAAAATGAGAAACTTAAATATTAATTGTAACGTAAAAAATATTAAAAAAATACAGATGGGGCTGATGAAGATAAATGATGTATTATTCATATTATTTTATAATAAAATAATATTAATAATAAGGATATAGAAAATCTAACATGTTTTAATTACAAAAATTAATTGCCCATGATATTTTTAGAAGTGTTTTAATTATATTACTTGTATTTATTAAAAAAATAAGTTGACATGTTAAAATAAGTAAGTTTTTTTTAATAAGAACATACAGGAAAGCTAACATGTTTTAATTAAAAAAAAGTAACTACTTATAATATTTTTAGATGTGTTTTAATTATATTAATTGTATTTGTTAAAAAAATACGCTCACTTGTTAAAATAGGTAAGTTTTTTTAAATAATTAAAAGTATTAAAATAAGTTTTAAAATATATAAGTAAGGGTTGCACTTGATATTTTTGAAAAAGAGAGATTTTAGTGATAACAAATATAAAAGGTAATATATTTTAATTTAAAGATAACTGTCCGTGATATTTTTGAAAAAGAAATAGAATTTGTTAGAAAAAATATGTTTTAATTTTAAAAGACAATCAGCTAGTTAATATTTTTATATTATTTTATTATTTATTAAATAGAGTATTAAAATATATTTTAAAATAAATAAGTAAGGATTGCACCTCATATTTTTGGAAAATAGAGATTTTAGTGATAACAAATATAAAAGATATTATGTTTTAATTTAAAGTTAATTGTCATGATATTTTTGGAAAAGGAGTAGATTTTGTTAGATTTTTTTTAATTATAAAAGAGTTACTATTTTTATATTTTTATATTATTTTATTATTTATTAAATAGAGAATTAAAATAGGTTTTAAATAAATAATTAAGGATTGCACCTCATATTTTTGGAAAACATAGATTTTAGTAATAACAAATATAAAAGGTAATATGTTTTAATTTAAAGATAATTGTAATGATATTTTTGGAAAAGGAGTAGATTTTGTTAGAAAAAAATATATTTTAATTATAAAAGTCAATCATCTAGTTACTATTTTTGTAACTTGACAATAATACAATTCCATAAAAGATTTGATTTGTAGTAGCTTTCGTTATCCTAAAAAATAAAGAAGTATATTTGTAGGAGTGCATCTAAATTTAAACAAATTAGATCCCACATTTCCATTTTTTTTATTAGATTTCAATAATATTTGATTTTTTTTGTAGTAAAATATAGTGAAATATTAATGTAGAATAAAATTTTCCCGAATTTTGATTATATTATTAATTTATTAATTAAAAAAAGTACCGAAAACCAAAAACTAATCGAAAACTGAAAACCAAAACTTTCAATGTTTCGGCATTAATAATAAAGTATAGATTAGAAATGTAAATAATAAGAATAACTTTTAAAATTATTAAATAATAACATTATTTATAACCAATTACCTTTTCAGCTAAAATACATTATTTTTTCTATCTTTTTAACAAAATCCTCTTGTTTTCTAAAACAAATCATTGACTTACCTTTTTCAACTAAAAATGTCACTTTTTCTATTTTCCCTAACTAAAACACCTTCTTTCCAAAAATATCGGGAAAACCATTACTTATTTATTTTAAAACCGATTTTAATACTTTTAATTACGGACAATTATCCTTTTCAACTCAAACATATTACCCTTTCTATTTTTCCTTACTAAACCATTTATTTTCCAAAAATATCACGGGGCAAACGGTTAATTGTTTATTTTAAAACCTATTTTAATACTTTTAATTATTTAAAAAAGCTTAACACGCCTACTTTTTTTAACAAATGTAATTTATAAAATATTTAAAAATAAATAATAAAAATAGTAATTATTAAATCTGTACTATAATATAATAGTCGAAACATTGAAAATTTTAGTTTTCGGTTTTCGGTCCTTAATTCTAATTATTAAATAATAAAATAATTGTAATTAATTGATTGCCATTTCCAATTTAAACACATTATCTTTTAATTAACACATATTATGTTTTATAAACACACCTAAAAATACCAAAGAGAGTATGTTATATTTTTCAATAATTAATATTGAATTATTGCATTTTCGAATTAAAACACATTACATTTTAATTAAACCATCTTACCTTTTATAAACACACCTAAAAATATCAATTATAGTATATCTTTTAATCTAATACACCCCCAAATATATCATACATTTTATATTTTAATTATTATTTATCAATACACACCCCGAATTACCATACACTATATTTTTTGATTATTATTAATTAAAACACATTACCTTTTAATTAAACCATTTTACCTTTTAAAAACACACCTAAAAATATTAATTATAGTATATTTTTTAATCATGAATACACCCCCAAAAATATCGTATATTATATATTTTAATCATTATTCATTAATACACACCCCGAATTACCATACAATATATTTTTCAATTATTTAAAATATATTTATAAAAAAATTAAAGGTGAAACATTAAAAGTTTGGTCGGTACGGTATCTATTTTTTAATAATTTAAAAGACTAAAATATAATTAAAAGTAATAATTTGAATAAAAAAACTATTTTACAGGAAATGTAAAAAAATTTGGAAAAATATTTTAATTTTAATTTTAAAAAATTAGAAGGTCATTGTTGGAGTGAATTAGAATATCTATACAAAAATAATATTTTGGTACTAAATTTGAAATTGACCGAATTTAAATAAAAATAATTTCATGAATTTTTTTCTATATCTTTTCTATTTGGTGAAAAAGTTAAACAAACACAATATTAAACAAAACATCACTCATTTCATTCTTACCTAAACATTCCTCTATAATAGGCACATTCTCTAAAATCTAAACACACACGCTCAAAATTGCCCCCACTCACTTTTAAACACAGTGCTCACTCTCAACATCACTTTCTCTCACTCTCAAACACACACATTAATTTGGGGTTTCTTTCCATTTGGGTTTTTATTTTTCGATTCAATTAGGATTTCAGTTGCTTCCGATTTCAATTGAGGATTTAGACATTTGAAATAGAGTTCTTTATATCATTTGGTATTGTCCTCAATTTCAGCTTGTATATATAATTTTGAGAAAAATGCCCTAAGTACATATTTAGGGAGTTATATGAGTACGTAATGTATTTTAATGACAAAATTGTAAATATTTGATCAAGTTATAAAACAATAATGTAATTACAATACTCTCGTGCATTCACATTAGAAATCTCTTTGTACTCTACTTAGTAGGAGTATTAAGCCCATAATTGTTTTGTTAAACCATTAGTAAATTAAAGATTATTTTGTAAGTTTTGCTGTGATTGTAAAATCATTCAAATAATTTACATAATTTTTTTCTCATATTAAATATATTTTGTATTAACATAGATTTTTATTAGATAAATTTTAAAATTTTATTGGAAAATTAAAGAATTTTTAAATTTAAAAAATTTCGAGAAAAGAAATAATCAAATTTGAGTTAAAAGTAATAAAAAAATATTTTTAATTAAATTTGGAGGGGCACTTTACAAATTTGACTCTATGTTGAGTTCTAAAAATCAAATTTGGACTCTGAAAATGATTTTTATTTTAGTTATGGTTTAACAATTATAATCCAACAGAAAATACTCTAAAACATAAAAATCTTTATGATATGGTGATGCACCAAATGGATAGTATGCGTAGAAGAATAAAGCACTTAATTTCATGAACGGACTAATAAGAAGAAACTGAACTGATAAAAATCATCACTTAAGCAATGTTCCAAAGTTACTGTTGTGCACATTGGACCCTTTGCGCCCCGCCGTGCATATCCTCATCATCCGCCTCCTGCTCTGCCTGAGCCTTCTTTCTGCGCATTTCTTCTTCGATATTGACATCATGTAATGTAGTCTCTTCACACTCGTCCATCTCTTTCGGTGTCATCTTCACCACTGGTCGTGGTGGTAGAATGGCCTCCAGCGCCTTGACTTGCTCTGGATTTAATGAATCCGGGAAGTCAACAGTGAAGTGAACATAAAGAGTTCCCTTCATAAATGGCCTCTGGTGCATTGGCATACCCTCATCACCAATACCTTTATATTGATCAGGCTTGATTACTTCTCCTGGGTTCGATTTAATAACCAGAGATCTGCCATCTAGATGAGTCAATACAAACTGAAAGCCACACAAAGCTTCTGTAAGCGACAATTTGTGCTCTACAAATAAGTCATCACCCTTTCTCTTAAATTTGGGGTGCTCCTTTTGCTGTATGACAAAAACAGTATCTCCAGTGACGGTGTCAGGCGCTTCATCAGCTTCTCCTGTCAATGTAATCTTCTGCCCATTCTGCATACCCTTTTCCACGACTACGTCCAACACCTTTTTCTCTTGAACAACCTTCTCACCTTTGCACTGAGTGCACCGGTCCCTATTGCTTATGCTCTCTCCTGTTCCTTTGCATTCATTGCAAGGTTGCTGCATTTGCTGAATCATTGAGGGTCCAAGATGTCTAATCGAAATCTTCATGCCAGACCCTTGACAACCAGAACATGTCATTGATGCTCCGGACTTAGATCCCTTGCCTTTGCACTTCTTGCAAAGCACATTGCGGCCTAGTGAGAGTTTCTTCGACGTTCCATTGTACAAATCTTCTAGTGAGACCTTAAGAGGATGAATAACATCTTCTCCTCTCCTTTGCCTATGTACCCTACTGCTACCACCACCAAAGAAAGACTGGAAGATGTCAAACGGGTCATGCCCACCCCCACCACCACTGCCCATTCCTTTCTTGAGTGCATCTTCACCATATTGGTCATATATCTCACGTTTCTCAGGGTCACTCAGAACCTCATAAGCTTGTGCAAGTTCCTTAAATTTTTCAGGATCACCACCCTTATCAGGATGATTCATCATAGCAGCTTTTCTATAAGCCTTCTTGAGATTATCTTGAGAAGCAGTCTTGGGAACGCCCAACACCTCATAGTACTTTGTATTATCACTCTTCTTTGGTGCCCTTCTAAACATCTTTTCTTAAAGCCTCAGATATTTTATTTCAGGATTTCGCAGAAACTCAAGTCAAATTTATTTGCTGAGTGAGGTTCTGCAAAAACTGCGCAATGAAATAAAGTAGATCGGAATTGATTTATATATATAGGCAAGGGGGGTCAAGTGTCTTTGAATAGTAATAGGAAAACAATGTATGTATTTTGAGAATGGGAAAAGGATTTTTTGGTGGACGCTCATTTTTTTATTTTAATTTTGGGACTACTTATCATAAAAATCTATGTATGTATTATTTAGTAATTTTATCGAGATTAATTATTTTACAAACTTATTCTAATTAATAAATTTATCTCAGTTTTAATATAAACTAGTTTACTAAGCCGCGTTTCGCAGTGGTCTTATAATATTTTATAATTTTTAAAATAAATATATTATAAATTACTGTATGTTTTCAATAAATTAAACAATTATATTTCTAATATAACTCATAATTCTACGGTTTCTTTGAGATTTTTCTTTCCGTCTTAGTGAAATTCTAAATAAATATAGAAAAAGATAATCGTTTAAGATTTTCATTCTTTTGACATCTTCTCAAATATTATTATATTTATCACTAATGTTATCTTTCTCAAAATTTAATTCTTATTTTAAAATACATAATACAATATCAATATTAAATTCTAGAATAATATACACTCCTCCTATTTGAATACCCTTTTGTTAAATATGTTCACTACCAATAAGCCGCTCTCTTATTGCTACCAAATCTAACAAATAACTCATTAAATAATTAATTGTAAAAATTGTAAACTTCAGTTTAATATTTTTAAAGAGTAATTTAATTAATGTAAAAAACTTGTATTTTTTTATAAATATATTATCTTCTATATAATTTAAAAGGTAAAACATAAAAGACTTGATTTTAAATATATAAAATATATAGATAATTTAAAAGCGGTTTATATGTATTGTGAGCCACTCTCTCATTAAACATAAGTTATTATTATTTTTACAAACTGTGAAGTTAGAGTCATGTGTTTAATTTCCCGCTTAGCAAGACTTTAGTTGAAAATAGTATTTTTTATCTTACTGATGCTAGTTAGTTTAAAACATTTTATATGTGTGTATTTTAGTTGTGAAAGTATTTTTTTTTTTGTAGGTAACAAAAAAAATTCAATATGAATAATGATCGAGGTTGGATGTATCAAAGGAAAGTTAAAGGATACTTAAATCCGGCTTTTGTAAAGGGGTTAGAAAATTTTGTGCAACATGTTATATCTCTACCATCATCCTTCAACATGACAAACATTCAATGTCCGTGTTCGAAGTGTAGGCATATCGGTGGATTCTGGGATGACGGTAAAACTACACTTATTGAAGAATGGGTTTGTAAGTGATTATTATGTATGGAGTCGACATGGAGAGTCATATATTGGTGGATAAAGTAGTGAACAGTCCTTCCCTATTACTCCAATACCCAAGATAGAACAGATGAGGACAACCTAATGTACAACATGGTGATGAATGTTGCTAGTCCAAGTTTTGATCCAGAGATTCCAAATGCAGAAACGAAGAAGTTGTATGATATTTTAAAATCATCTGAGAGAAAGTTATATGAAGGATGTGAAACTTCTCAGTTGTTTGCCATGGCTCAGATGTTGAGTTTTAAAGCGGACCATCATTTGTCAGAGGCATGTTATGATCAGACATCTCAATTCATCAAAGGCATCTTGCCTCAAGATAATACATTCTTGATAGCTTTTCCAGTACGAAGAAGTACACGGAAGATTTGGGACTTCCTTATGAACAAATTGATTATTGTGTTAATGGATGTATGATATATTGGGGTGAAGACATCAACATGGAGTCGTGTAAATTTTGTTCACAGGCAAGATACAAAGAAAGACATAACAGATCCAAGAAGGAGAAAAAGAAAGTGCCTGTTAAAAGGATGATCTATTTTCCATTGGCACCGAGATTGCAAAGGTTGTATGCTTCACCTACAACTACAACCCATATGAGATGGCATGCCGAACATTATCAAGAAGAAGGTCTGATGCGCCACTGTTCAGACTCAGAGGAATGGAAACAATTTGATAGAGCACATCCCTCATTTGCCTCAGAGACGAGAAATGTTAGACTGGGACTTTTTGCTGATGGATTTCAACCATTTGGTTAAACAGGTAGGCCATATTCTTCTTGGCCAATTATAGTGACTCCATATAATTTGCCTCCGTGGATGTGTTCAAAAGAACAATACTTGTTTCTATTTGTACTTGTGCCTGGCCCAAAAAATCCAAAACAGAGGATAGATGTTTTCCTTCAACCATTGATTGCTGAGTTAAAAATGTTATAGGAAGTTGGTGTGGAGACTTGGGAATATTCTTTAAACAGAATTTTCGTATGCGAGCTGCGTTGATGTGGACTATCAGTGACTTCCCTGCTTATTCAATGTTGTCTGGACGGAAAACTGCTGGTCATTTAGCTTGTCCTCATTGTGCTCGTGATCATGATGCTTATAATATTTCACATGGTGGAAAGACTACATGGTTTGATAACCATCGAAAGTTTTTACCTGCTAATCATCCATTTTGAAAGAATAAAAACTGGTTCACCAAGGGAAAGAGACAGTGACTGAATCTCCCCCACCGGTGCGAACATGTGAAGATGTCTATCATGAAATTGAGTCACTTGGTTTGATGAAAGTTAATGTGTTGGGAAGTGATGAGCACAATGCTAGAGTCATTAAATCTTACAACTGCGGATGGAAAAAAAGAAGCATCTTTTGGGATTTACCATATTGGAGGACATTATCAATTAGACATAATCTTGATGTTATGCATGTCGAGAAAAATGTCTTTGAAAATATCTTCAACACTATCATGGCCATTGAAGGAAAAACCAAAGATAATTCAAAGGCAAGAGAAGATATTGCAATGATTTGTCGAAGACCCGAGTTAGCAAAAGATGAGTCAACACAAAAGTATCCAAAAGCATGTTATAGCTTGGATAAAAAGGAAAAAGAAAAAGTGTGTACATGGTTGAAAGAGCTGAAATTTCCAGATGGATATGTGTCAAATATGGGTAGTTGCATCAACATGAATAAATACAAGTTATTTGGAATGAAAAGTCATGATTGTCACGTGTTTATGCAACGACTTCTTCCGAATAATGTTTGGGAGGCTGTGACAAAATTAAGTCTTTTCTTTAGAGATGTCACTTCAACTACTTTGAAGGTAAGTGATATGCGTAGACTTGAAGAACAAATTCCTGTTATACTTTACAAGTTAGAGCGCATATTTCCACCGTCATTGTTCGACTGCATGGAACATCTTTTAGTTCATTTGCCATATGAAGCACGTATTACAGGTCCTGTATAGTATCGTTGGATGTACCCTTTCGAAAGGTTTTTGCGTCACTTGAAGAATAATGTGAAAAATAAATCACGGGTTGAAGGATCAATGTGCAATGCGTTTTTGGTTGAGGAAGCTTCCACTTTTTGCTCACACTACTTTGGGCAAAATGTTCAGACAAAACATAGAAAAGTTCCCATAAATGATTCTAGTGGAGGTGGGCAGAGTTTTGGGGGTAACATTTCTATATTTTCTTATCCTGGACGTTCACATGGGAGTGTTAGTACTCGTTATCTTGATGATCGAGAATATATGGCAGCTCACAACTATATCTTGTTTAACTGTCCAGAAGTTGCACCATATATCGAGTAGGTTTATTTTGTTATAATCACGAACTTAATTATCCAATTAATGAATTATAGTCCTGTTAATTGATCATCTCTTTTGTGTTATCAGGATTTTCATAAATCGACTTCGGGAGCACAATCCACACATTACTAGTGTTGAAGTTGATCAGAGCCTAGAAAGTGATTTTGCCATGTGGTTTAAACACTATGTAAGTTGATTGATAATTTTATAATTAAGATTAGATAACTATTAACTGCTTATTTCGTATTCTAATAATCACTACTAATAATTTCAGGCTCAAGATCCATCACTGGTTCCAAATGAATACATTCAGGATATTTCAGTTGGACCTCTTCGTTCGGTTAAGTCAGTGCCAATTTACTATGTGAATGGGTACAAATTTCACACTCAAGAATATGGGGCTGATAGGTCAACGTTCAACAGTGGAGTATGTATAAAAGGATCAAACTATAACGAGACATCTAATGATTAATTTGGAATAATTGAAGAGATTTTAGTTGTCGAGTATCCTCGTTTTCCAATCAAGAAAACAGTTTTGTTTAAGTGTAGATGGTTCGATCCTACACTTAATGTTGGAACAAGAATTCATCCACGCTATAACATAATTGAGGTCAATAAAAAAAAGAGATTGAGCGTGTACGAGCCATTTGTACTAGCAATACAGGCCATGCAAGTTTACTTTTGTACTTATCCAAGTCTTAAACGAGACAAAGTTGATTGGTTAGTTGTATGTAAAGTGAAAGCTCGGCCACTTGTTGAACTTCCTCAAATCCCGATATCACATCAAGAGTCGTTTCAAGATGATATTCCTACACATCTACATGATATTAGTACGGATGATATTCCCACGCATTTAGATGATGAAAGTGGAGTTGAAAATAGATTTAGATGATGATGACGGAACTCCGGAGGAAGAAATTGAATATGAATCTGGAGAAGACGGATCTTCACAAACCGAAGATAGTGATAATTGAGAAGATGACTATAATGATTACTCCGATTAATTTCTTCTAGCTATCATGTATGCTAAGTTTATATTAGTAAATAAATTTATTAATATACATTAATATTATAATTGTAAGATATATAGTATAAATTGATATATATTTTAATATTAAAAATATAAGGGTGTATTGTGTAACATTATTGTGACTTATAGTTATTTCTTTTGTTGAAAATTATATGATACTATTTTCTTATTATTTTTCTGAAAAATATAAATACAAAGACACAACTAGCGGGTTGGGGTCAAAGACAGAAATTAGGGTTTCTCTTCCCCTTATGAAGCAGCGGCGACGAATTGAAGTCTAAATCAACCAACGACGGCTAATTGAAGTTATTTCTTGTGTTACAAAATGAAGACGAAGACGATGTCATCTATTATAAACGTATGTGTATTCATTTCCCCTATTCTTGTATGTGTATTCACTTCCCCTTTTGTTTGTGTGATGTTTTAGTAATGTTCCTTCTGTTTTGTGTATTGTAAAAAGTGAGAAATAGTCGGGGTTTTATGAGAAACAAAGCTACTTCAAATCTATGAGGGTTTTTCCAAATTGAATTGCAAATTGTGTTTGATTTGTGTTCCTTCTGTTTTGTGTATATTTATTTTGGGTTCATATTTTGGTGTTTGATTTGGGCTATAATGTTATGTGTTAATTATGGTTTAATATATACGTATGATTGAATTTGGGGTTCTTTTTTAGTGTACTGGGTTCTTACAGTTTGTGTTTGTTTGTCCATTGAAAACTTTGTGACTATATTAGAGTGTTGCTTTTATGTAGTAGGATATTGTTATAAATGTAGCATAACAAAACTGATAAGTTTATACTCACTCTGTTTTTAGCCTATGAGTGAAGCAAAATCCCTTCAACCTGCAAGTCCTGATAATAAGGGTTTTGGTGAAAAGGCTGTCGGCTTTGCTCAATTTGCGAGTCCAAAGAAACACAACGGGGGTGCAAGTGTTGATATTAATGGCTTTGCTAAGGTGAACTTTAAAACTTATAATTTGATTTTAAATGAATATTTTATTTCAAGTTATTTCTATGTGTAGCCGTAAATTACTAAGTATGGTGCATTGTTGTTATGTTTATGTTGCTTGCAGATTGTGAGTAAAAAGAAACACAGTCAGAGTAAAAATGTTGGCCTTGCTCCAAACAGTCAGGTCCCTGACCAAGTAAGGTTTATGGTCTCTTTTCATCTTAAACTTTATTTAAGTTTCATATAAATGTTATACATTATTGGCATAGTGGTTGCAATGCTATAAGTTTTTATATTCACTCTATTTGTTTGCAGCGTATGAGTAAAGCAATATCCCTTCAAGTTGCAAGTCCTGATGATGAGGGTATTGGTGATAAGACTGCTAGCTTGGCTCAACTTGCGAGTCTAAAGAAACGCAACAGGGGTGCAAGTGTTGGTATTGATGGCGTTGGTTAGGTCAACTTCAAAATAAATAATTTGAGTTTATATTAATACTTTATTTCAAGTTGTTTTATGTATAGCCATGGATTACTAAGTGCGGTTCATTGTTATTCTTGTATTCCTTGCAGATTTTGGATCAAAAGAAAGATAGTCAGACTACAAATGTTGGCAAACATGGTAACTTTGCTCCAAACAGTAAGGTCACTAAGCCGACCATTGAGAAAGCCGGTTACACCGACCAAGTAAGATGTTTACTGTTTTGCTACTTGTATGTGAATGATTTTTATGTATGCAAAGCTTCAAACAAGTTTTCAACAAAAATCTGCTTAATATGATCTTTTTTTTGGCAACCTGCTTAATATGATATGCTACGCACCTGTTAGTATTAGTGCTCTAGAGACAATACTTTTATGTTTTAAAGAAAACATTTTATTATTATAAATTATGTTTTATTGATTATTATTATTAGTTTATTATGTCTTTATTTACTGCGTTATAAATGTTAGCATAATAAATGTCCTTGGAATTATGATACGTATTCGATATCTTTAAGTATGTGACTTAAAAATGAGATTATATGAATAGTATCTTTATTCCTAAATATCCCTAGTCGAGTGTTATTATTTAAGGACAATAATAATGCACAGAGACTAGTATGTTTGTTGACTAATGACCACATCTCATTGGTCATAGGTATGGTGATATTAAAGTCAAAACATAGGTGCATGTAAGAGTACATGACACTGGATTGACCCGCCGTGGGATTACACATGTTAATAGTGTCATAAGTAATTCTCACTGTGATAATGGTGTAATGATCCTTAGACCTGAAAACATTATATTTTTATACGAGAATTAATATACTTTGATTATATTAAAAGTTACCTTTGACCGGGTGATGATAAAAGTGGACATTGGGTATATTATGAATCGCATGAGAAATATGAATGATCTAGATGGGATTTAACCCTCCTAATTTTAGGAGCGATATTATTGGCCTCTTGTTTGAGTGAGACTAAGAAATGCACGGCCGTGCTCAAATGTTGATTTGATTTATTAGTCTACTCATCGATCAAGAAAACTAAGATTAAATTATGAAGAGGATGACACATTACATGCCTCGAGTTTAATCTATAATATTAAGGTTAAAGGGATTATATTACATGGAACATTAATCACGAAAGGCTTAATCGAATCACCGATTTAATTATTATTACTTGGGTGGCAATGATGTATTACTAGATGCCGCTCATTGTTTACAATTTTAATTAGTTATTAAAATTGTTACCAACGTAATAATAACCTACAGGGTCACACACAAAGAACGCTTGAAGGAGAAATAATTTAAATTATGAATTTAAATTTGAATAAGTAATTTATTCTATTTATAATATTAATTAAGTATGACTTGATTAATTACTTAAATAGAAAATGGAATTACTTAAACTAGTTCTGAAATTAATTATTAATTAATTAAGTGCGACTTAATTAAATAATAAATTGGAATTTCGGATTAGTATTTTATTATAATTGGATTATAATTAGAAAACTTATTTTCTTCTCTATATAAACTCTAAAAGAGGACTGATTTTAATGTGAAAAACGTTTTTATATTAAAACCCTAGCCGCTTATGAGAGCAAGAAAAGAGAGAGAGAAAGAAGAAGTTTTCGGGTGCTAGTACACATCAATCCTTCAAGAAAAGCGTTCGTGTGGATACCGTAGAGCGTAGATCGCGAGAGCGGGATATGTGGTGATTGAACAAGCTTTGGATCTCAATTAATCTTCCATTAATGAACTGTTAAAGCTTCTTAAGGTATTGGTTCTTAATCTCCGAATTAAATCTTTTGTTTTCGCATGGATCCTGCGGAGGGCTTTCGAATTTTGATTTATTTTTTTACGTTTTACGTTGCGTTTATGTGCTCGAAACCCTTCAATGGTATCAGAGCTACTTGCGAAAACGTTTTAATTCGGTTGTGTGTTTAACAGTTTTCGATATATATGCATGTTTGCGATCTACCATGTTTTTGTGTTGATTTATATATATGTATGTATATGTTTTTGAATATATGATATTCATGAGGATTGGATAATCATGAGATGATTGTGTATATTGTTGTATGTATATGATACATGTTATACCAGATTATGAGAATCGTATTCGATACGATTTCTGAATACGTTGCGCAGATTTGGTGAAATTTGCATACTCTGTCAGATTTTCGCCGCAAATACCTTTTCAGAAAGAGAAACGGGCGTCTGAACAAAACTGACATAGTCACTCGTTCGTCTGTAAGGCGTTTGGCGTCGTTTACTGTCTGTAAACAGCGATTTAATATTTTCAGAATTCTGATTTTTATTTTCTGATTTACACTTTATTTGATTTCTATGATTGGATCATGAGAAATATGATATGGTATGATATGTTAATGCAATATGAGATGTTCTTAATTGTTATATGAGCATGGTGATTGGTTATGGCCTAAAGACCCATAGATAGTGGTTTTGTTTTAATGGTTTGGTTTCTAAATACGACTTGCATGTCGTTATTCCTTGTAATGTTTAAATCTCGAATGTAACTCGAGTTCTACTTGTAAGTTCAGTAGGATAGGTTGTTTTATTTATTTAATATATATGAAGACATCCAATATGGAGAACCAAGGAAGCATTACAAGGAGGCAAGCAAGGAGGCAAGTTAAAGCTTGAAGACTTGTAACATTGTATTGTATTTTGATACCACCATAGATTGACCTTGATCTTTCCATTAGCTTGGAAAGATCACTTAGGTTGGGCCATAACCAAACACGTTTACTTTACGCACTTTACATATATGATGCATGTGATGTAGATATGTATGCGTAGATAATGATGCATGTTTTAATTAGATTAAACATGTATGTATTAGATACGTCACCCATGCCATGTTTGCTAAACAAGATAAAATCTGTAACGATTCAAGATTTTAAAATTGAACAAAAATGAACATGAGATTCCTGTGTTTATGAAACACGGAAATAAGTATGAATTTCAAATTTTGATATGGGGCGATTTTGACAAAAAATACAAGCAGCGCTTGTAAGAAAGGCGGGTTTTAAGTGAGACCACTGTGACTCCTCCGACGGACTGGAAATCAAACCATTGATGAATTTTGATTTGAAGTACTTAGTTCAAGGAAAAATTGGGAATCTCTTGATGATGGGATCATGGTCGTTTTAATAATAACAAATCCCTAAAGTTAAAATATTAAGTCAATTAGATGCCTTCCAATGGGCAACACTCGTCAAGACCTAGATCGAGAAAGAGTGGGTTCGCCAAAGCGAAGCACTCCAATCTATCATGGTAAGACGCGATGAAGTAAACGTGATACTTAACTGTTAGACCATTGGGTTAGACTTAACTAAGTTACCACAATAGGATTGTGAACTTAGAGGCATGGAGCTTGGTATTATTTATTAGATAAATGTGAACAAATGTTGTTCTACCAAACTTTCCAAGAGTTATATATGATATAATTGACAAGAGTTGTCTACCTAAATAAATCATGTTTTGGGAGTAAAGCCAAAGCTGACCTTAAGCATGACGAAATATGGATCTTGGCTCACTAGAAAGATTTAAGAGAAATACTTTCCGAATTAATAGTTAGGGCTATTTATTTGATAAAATTAGTGGGAGGTATATAATGATATACCATAATCACTTAAACATAATAATTAATAAATTTGCAACCTAGATTAATTTTATGCACTTTAATATTGTAGCTATCAAATGACAAATAACACAAACAACTTCTCTATGTGATCAGTCCTTGAGAAGGACAAGCTGACAGGAACAAATTTCCTCGACTGATATAGGAGCTTGAGGATCGTCCTCAGGCACCACGATGTTAGTCAAATTATTCTTACCTTTTAGCTGAGAATGTAACATGTGCCGAACATAATGTTTATTGGAAGCAAATTGATGATTCGACTGATGATGCTTCATGTCTCATGCTTGCAACTATGAGTGTTGAGCTTAAGAAACAATATGAGCATATGGATGCTTATGAGATATTTGAGCACCTTAAAAGATGTTTGAGGAAAAGGCTCGTCAAAAGGGATTTGACAATAACAAGACATCATACACCTACAAGTAGGGAAAGTGAGATTCGGTTGGTCCAAATGTTCTAAAGATGATAGGGTATAATGAGTACCTTGATTATTATTTTTTGGGTTTCAAGATTGGTCTAGAGACTCAGAATGATTTGATCATACAAATCTTTGAACAATAAGTACTATTCTCAATTAGTTAGTGAACAACGAAATAAATGAGATAGACATAGCACCCACTAAGTTGTGAAGCACGTTGAGAACTGCTGTAAGCAACATGATAAATGCATGGACTACTCCCATAATGATGGTGAATGTAGGAATGTGAATGGGAAAGGAAAATGGAATGGAAAGAAGAAGATTTGATCTAATTCTATAGCCATATTAAAGTCCAATCCCAAAGAGGTTTTGTCACCTAAAGGAGGTGTTGCTAATTAAAGAAGACGATTGTCGCTTCTGTGGAAAACCGAAAGACTGGAAGTTAAACTGTCATGCTTATTTGGAAGATCTAAAAAGAAGACCGGTGAGGGTCAAGCTTCAGGTTACGGGTTAGAATTGGAGCAAAAGTTGTTGCTCTAGTTGAAGTAACTCGTTACTTAATTTTGCCTATAAGGCTAAGTTTAGAACTTGATAATTGTAAATACGTGCCTCTAAGAGTAGAGACATTATATTGGTTTCTTGTATGGACAAGAAAGGTTTTTCATTTTAATTGTATATATAACAATTGTTGTTTATTACATTTCAATGAAAAGGTGAATGATGTTGCACAATTAGTTAACAATTTATATGTTCTAAAATGACTCAAATCAAACATTACCTTTGGCACTGTAATTAAGGCCATATTATAAGAAACGCATTTCCAATTTACATAATGATGGATGATTGGATAAGTTTGATTATGAATCATACGAAGAATGTGAATCTTGGTTTATTTGGCAAAAGGACAAAAGCCCCTTTTACTGAAAAGGTGAAAGGGCCATCGAACGATTAGGACTTATACATGGTAATGTATGTGGTCATCTACGTACGAGGGCATGAGGTAGATTTTACTACTTCATAATGCTCACTGATGATGTCAGTAGATACGGATATAGATATCTTTTGATAAACAAATCCGAATTGTTTGAAAAGTTCAAAGAATATTAAGCTAAAGTAAAAAAAAAAAAAGGTTCAATGAAAAGAGTTTCTAAGAGCTGAAATCACATTATGTTGGACATAGTGCGATGGATGATGAGTCAAGTGGATCTTCCAATAAGTTTCTGGGGTTATACCCTAGAGACAAGTGCATATACACTAAACCGTGTTCCTACTAAAATGGTTCAGGAAACACCATATAAGATGTGGACTGAGAAAAGTTATAGCATGTCATTTATGAAAATTAGGGGATGCAAAGCGTTTGTGAAACGTTTAACCTCTGACAAGCTAGGACCAAAATCAGATAAATATAATTTTGTGGGATACCAAATTAAAACAAAAGGAGTATTACTTCTTTAATCGTCCAGAGAACAAAGTGTTTGTTTCACGGACTGCTGTATTTTTTTGAGAGAGAATTTCTTTCTAAAAGAAATAGTGGGAGGAAAATAGATCTCGATGAGGATCGAGAACCACGAGATAACATTGAACCAAAGTTGGAACAAGAGCAGAATGTACAAGAAAATGTTAATGACAATACTGCTCAAGAAACACAGGTTGTTCGTAGGTCTGGTAGGATTCACCATGAGTCTGAGAGATATTATGAATTTCTCTTGACTCAGGATGGTGATGTAATGCTTGTGAATAATGATAATGAGCCTCTTACCCACCAAGACGCTATGAAAATTCCAAGATCTAAAAGTTGGCAGGAGGCCATGAAATCTAAGATGGATTCCATGTATGAAAAACCAAGTATGGACTTTGGTTGATCCGCCTAAATGGGTAAAACCTATAAGGTGCAAGTGCGTTTTCAAGAAGAAAACTGACATGGATAGTAATGTACAGACCTATAAGGCACGACTGGTGGCAAAATGTTTCAAGTAAATTCATGGTATTGACTATGTTGAAACTTTCTCACCACTGGCAATGGTCAAGTCCATTAGGATTTTGCTTGCTTACTATGACTACGAAATCTGGAAAATGGATGTCAAAACTACTTTCTTAATTGGGAGCGTTGAAGAGGATGTTTACATGACACAACCTGAAGGTTTTGTAGATCCAAGTTTTGCTAGAATGGTTTATAAGATAAGTCGATCCATTTATGGATTAAAGTAAGCCTCGAGGAGATGAAATATACTTTTTGATGAAACAGTCAAATAGTTTGGCTCTATTCAAAATGAAGATGAACCGTGTGTTTACAAGAAGGGTAGTGGCCGCCATGTGGCATTCCTAGTATCATAGGTAGATGATATATTATAAATAAGGATTCACATACTTTCTCAACAGACTGTTAAGACTTGGTAAAGAAATAGTTTGTTGATGAAAGACTTAGGAGATGTGTCTTATATCTTATGGATCAGGATCTATAGAGATAGATCACGAAGATTATTCGGCTTAAGTCAGAGTACATACATTGACAATGTATTACACCAATTAGGGATGCAAAGAGGCTAAAAGGGAAATGTTCTCATGTCTATGAGATAGTGATCTCAAAATAAATGGTCTAAAATCATTGGATGATATGGACCACATTAGTATAGTTCTATATGCTTCAGAAATTGGTTTCATAATGTATGTGATGATATGTACTCGTCATGATGTCTCATATGCTTTAAGCATGACGAGCAGGTACCAGTCTAATCCAAGTGATGGTCACTTGATTGGAATCAAGAATATTCTTAAGTGCCTGAAGAGGACTAAAGACTCATTCTTGGTATATGGAGGAGATGGGAAGCTGGATGTAAAATGTTACACAGATGTTAGTTTCTAGACATACAGGATGGTTTTGTGTCTTAGTCTGGATTTGTGTTTTGTCTAAATAGATGTGTTGTAAGCTAGAATAGTTCATAGCAAGAACCGTAAATGATTCTACAATCGAGGCTTAGTATATTGATACTAGCGAAGTAGCCAAAGAGGATGTTTTGGGAATTTACTAAGGCGATATCACCTTATTAATGAGATTAATGATCAAGGAGATATACTTATATGTAAAGTGCATACTATTGATAATATTGCAGAACCACTGACTAAGGCTTTGTCGCAGCAGAAGCATGTAAGTCACACTAGTTCCAAATGTATTGGATACATGGGATATTGGCTCTAGTGCAAGTGGGAGATTGTTAGTATTAGTGCTCTAGAGACAATACTTTTATGTTTTAAAGAAAACATTTTATTATTATAAATTATGTTTTATTGATTATTATTATTAGTTTATTATGTCTTTATTTACTGCGTTATAAATGTTAGCATAATAAATGTCCTTGGAATTATGATACGTATTCGATATCTTTAAGTATGTGACTTAAAAATGAGATTATATGAATAGTATCTTTATTCCTAAATATCCCTAGTCGAGTGTTATTATTTAAGGACAATAATAATGCACAGAGACTAGTATGTTTGTTGACTGATGACCACATCTCATTGGTCATAGGTATGGTGATACTAAAGTCAAAACATAGGTGCATGTAAGAGTACATGACACTGGATTGACCCGCCGTGAGATTACACATGTTAATAGTGCCATAAGTAATTCTCACTGTGATAATGGTGTAATGATCCTTAGACCTGAAAACATTATATTTTTATACGAGAATTAATATACTTTGATTATATTAAAAGTTACCTTTGACCGGGTTATGATAAAAGTGGACATTGGGTATATTATGAATCGTATGAGAAATATGAATGATCTAGATGGGATTTAACCCTCCTAATTTTAGGAGCGATATTATTGGCCTCTTGTTTGAGTGAGACTAAGAAATGCACGACCGTGCTCAAATGTTGATTTGATTTATTAGTCTACTCATCGATCAAGAAAACTAAGATTAAATTATGAAGAGGATGACACATTACATGCCTCGAGTTTAATCTATAATATTAAGGTTAAAGGGATTATATTACATGGAACATTAATCACGAAAGCCTTAATCGAATCACCGATTTAATTCTTATTACTTGGGTGGCAATGATGTATTACTAGATGCCGCTCATTGTTTATAATTTTAATTAGTTATTAAAATTGTTACCAACGTAATAATAACCTACATGGTCACACACAAAGAACGCTTGAAGGAGAAATAATTTAAATTATGAATTTAAATTTAAATAAGTAATTTATTCTATTTATAATATTAATTAAGTATGACTTGATTAATTACTTAAATAGAAAATGGAATTACTTAAACTAGTTCTGAAATTAATTATTAATTAATTAAGTGCGACTTAATTAAATAATAAATTGGAATTTCGGATTAGTATTTTATTATAATTGGATTATAATTAGAAAACTTATTTTCTTCTCTATATAAACTCTAAAAGAGGGCTGATTTTAATGTGAAAAACGTTTTTATATTAAAACCCTAGCCGCTTATGAGAGCAAGAAAAGAGAGAGAGAAAGAAGAAGTTTTCGGGTGCTAGTACACATCAATCCTTCAAGAAAAGCGTTCGTGTGGATACCGTAGAGCGTAGATCGCGAGAGCGGGATATGTGGTGATTGAACAAGCTTTGGATCTCCATTAATCTTCCATCAATGAACTGTTAAAGCTTCTTAAGGTATTCGTTCTTAATCTCCGAATTAAATCTTTTGTTTTCGCATGGATCCTGCGGAGGGGTTTCGAAATTTGATTTATTTTTTTACGTTTTCCGTTGCGTTTATGTGCTCGAAACCCTTCAGCACCAACTTGCTAATTCAACTAGCAGCATAAAAGCTTGTATACATTATAAAAAAACAAGATTGTAATGCAAGAGGGTAACATATATGTATTTAGAAGCAGTGAACTGGAACGACGCCTGGAAATCTGAAACCTGAACAAAAATGACCTGATCTAAGATGATATATGACCTCTCAAATCTCCAAGGTTGTCCATCTTATATCAACATTAAAAGTTTAAGCAGAAATATTTGTAAGTTTTACATATTTGTTTTTTGTTGGTTTTTACATGTTCTATGTTGTTTATAGTACATAATTACTTTATTTGCTTAGATACTTTGTGTTCTTCGATAAAATATGGGCCCTCGACAAAATGAGGCCCTGTGCAACAGGTCAGCTAGCACCTTCTAATCGCCAGGCTTGGTGTTCATTAATAAGTTATACCAAATAATTTTAAAAAATGAAAGACTTGTCCAATAGCATGTTGGTATATTTCTTTTTGGTTTGTTTCATCATTTAAATTTTGTTGTTGTATGTTTATGCGCATTCTGTAATTTGTTACAGACAATTACAAATTAGTGATAATTATTAAGTTGTTGGCATAGTGGTTACAATGCTATATGTTTTTATCTTCACTCTATTTGCAGCATACGAGTAAATCAAGATACCTTCAAGCTGCAAGTCCTGATGATGAGGGTATTGGTGATAAGGCTGCTGGCTTGACTCAGCTTGCGAGTCTAAAGAAACGCAGTGGGGGTGCAAGTTTTGGTATTGATGGCGTTGCTAAGTTCAACTTCGAAATAAATAACTTGAATTTAAATTAATACTTTATTTTAAGTTGTTTTATGTATAACCGTGGATTACTAAGTGCAGTGCATTGTTATTCTTGTATTCCTTGCAGATTGTGAATCAAAAGAAAGACAGTCGGAGTGCAAATATTGGAAAACTGGATAGCTTTGCTCCAAACAGTAAGGTTACTAAGCCAACCATTGAGAAAGCCGGTTACACCGACCAAGTAAGGCTGTTGTTTGATTTTATTATGTAGATTGAAAATGTCTATGTAATATAGTACTACTTTATTAAGTACTACAATTTTTAATTTCTGTTATCTTATGTATTGCATGTAAGAATGAGGAGGCTTAGGAGTCATGTCGAAAATGTACCAGCTCTTTCTGAACAAGGCGTACCATCCCATTCTGGGCAACACGTTCAAGCTAAATCTGGACAGCACATTCGTGCTCATTCTGAACAGGGTACTGGACAACGCGTACAAGTTCACACTGGACAGAGTTTTGCTGCTCGATCTCCGTCGAGACCGGATTTGCAAATACATGTACCGTCTCAGTCAATACTTCACTCACCGACACAATCAGGACAACACACATCACTATCTTCACAGAGCACACCCAATGAATCACTACAACTCAGTGCTCAATCACGCCAACACACACCTGAATCTCAGTCACATCCAAGCACACTGAATGTGTCATCTATAACTGCTAATGATAATGTATGTTGGAATATGGGCTCCACACAAAGGGATTGAAGAATTCGAAAAAAGGTAAGTTACGAGTTCTTAAATAAAACTATCTACGTGGTGAATTATTTTATGTTTTGCCCTATGATGTAGTGATATTAAATTGTCTTACGTTAATTATATATGTATTTTAGATTGGAACCTTCATTTGATTGCTCTACAAAGATTCGAGAAATTATGTTTGAGAACCTTGAGCCTATTGGATACAACTGGAAGTCCCTTTCAGAAGAAACCAAAAATTTTTATTTTGAAGAATTCAAGGTAATTATATATTTTCATATGTTGTAATGTCGTATATGAGTTTTCCGACCCAATTTGCGTATAGTAATTACAACCTAGATTATTAAAGGATCATGTGTTCCCATAACTGGTTATTGATGCTTACATCGAAATCATCATGTTCTGCGTTTTACTCATAGACAAGAAATATTACTAGTGTGCATGTAAAATGGTAAACTCTGCAGTTAAAATTGCTAGTGTGATGTTGCTTATTTTGGATTGGTTCATGCTATTGCAGTTTAGCTTTAAAAATATTATTATTTAGTCCTAACTGTTTTGCTCAATGATTTTGCCTGTTTTCTAAACAACACTTGTCTATTTTAGTCCTATTGTAATGTTGGAACTCTTAGACCCATTTTGAACTTATATTATGTACTGGGATTTCTCTACTGGTATTATCCTAATGTAAGTGCCACTTCTTTTAAAAAAGACTTTTGCTGGTTTGCCTGTATCTTTAACTTTTATAGATATGTAAAAATGTAGGTTTGGAAAATCGTAAAAGCTCATATATATCGTATACTTTGTTGCTAGAACTGTTCCATCCATTGGCATAGTGTTGATATCCTGGAAATTGTCACTGTGATTTAATTCTGGGCATTTGGTTGCTAATAATACCAACAAATTAGGTGTTAGGAATTTGTTACTAACATTAACAACAAAATTTCGTTGGCATTTGATTTTTAATAATAGTAACAGATTATGCTTTAGGAATATGTTACTAAAATTAACATCAACAATTTCATTGGCATTTGGTTGGTAATGTTGCCAACAGAATATCCGTTACCAAAGTAGTTGGGACATGGTTGTTTGTGAAAGCGAGTATTCTGTTATTGGGGTGCTGGTATTCCGTTGTTAAGTTTACTAACGAAAATCAATCCGTTAGTAGAGACTTCCCAACGGCGTATATACCCACAGATGCTATCCGTGGTCATTCCGTTGGCATGTTGGCTTACTAACGGATTTCCTTAACTTACTAACGGAATTTTTCGTTATTAGAACTGGATTTTCTTGTAGTGTAATGGAACTTAACACATATAACTATTTTAACTTAAAAATATTTTTTAACAGGCTTAATTATATCTACAATTTATTATATCAAAATATTTACAACAAAAATATATTATCTAAAGATATGTCTAAAATAACTTGTGCATCACAATTATATCCATCTATCTATACTATAACGAAACATTAAAAGTTTGGTCGATACTGTACCTGGTACTTCGTGATTTTACTTAATTACCCTTACTTATATATAAAAATTACTATTAAATAATAAGACATATTTATAATCGATTACATTTTTCAACACATCAGGCTTTCTATTTTTTCTAACAAAATCTCCTGTTTTTTCAAAAATATCACGGATATTTATCCTTTTTAACCAAAACATGTTAGATTTTCTATTGTTACTTAATAAACTCCTCATTTTCCAAAAATATCATGAGTTTAACTTAATTTTTTATTTTAAAACCTATTTAATTCTATTTTTACTTATTAAAACCCCTCTTTTTCGAAAAATATCATAATTAAACCCTTAATTATTTATTTTAAAACCTATTTTAATATTGCCATTAATTTTTTTAAAAGCTTACCTATTTTAACATGTTTACTAATTTTTTTTAACAAACGTAATTAATAAAATATTATAACGTAAATAATCAAATAACAACTATTAAAAACAATCTGTGCATCGCACGACGCGAGTTTTAAGCTATACTATTTTCAGTTGATACTTAGTGATTTTACTTAATTATTTTTACTTATTTTTTTTAAAATTTTTTTAAATAATAACTTTATTTATAACCAATTACCTTTTCAGTTAAAATACATTACTTTTTCTATTTTTTTAACAAAATTCTCTCTTTTTCTAAAAAAATCATGGGCAATTAACTTTTAAAACTAAATATGTTATTTTTTCTAATTTTGTTTACTAAAACCTCTCCTTTTTTTCAAAAATATCACGGGTAAACCGTTACTTATTTATTTTAAAACTTATTTTAATAATTTTAAATTATTTAAAAAAGTTTAACACGCCTACTTATTTTTTTAACAAATACAATTAATAAAATACTAGTCTATAACCCGTGCAAGACACGGGCCTTAAAAAATAATAAACTAAAAAATTTAATATTAAAATAAAAGATATTATGTTTTAATTTAAAGGTAATTGTCATGATATTTTTGGAAAAGAAGTAGATTTTGTTTGAATTTTTTTTAATTATAAAGGCAATCAGCTAGTTACTATTTTTATATTATTTTATTATTTATTAAATAGAGTATTAAAATAGGTTTTAAAATAAATAAGTAAGAATTGCACTTCATATTTTTGGAAAACAGAGATTTTAGTGATAACAAATATAAAAGGTAATATGTTTTAATTTAAAGATAATTGTCATGATATTTTTGGAAAAAGAGTAAATTTTGTTAGAAAAAAGCTTTCGTTATCCTAAAAAGAAATAAGTATATTTGTAGCAGTATATCCTAAATTTAAACAAATTATATCCCACATTTCCATTTTTTTTTATTAGATTTCAATATTATTTGATTTTTATGTAGTAAAATATAGTGAAATATTAATGTAGAATAAAACTTTCCCGAATTTTGATTATACCCGTGCAAGGCACCGACATTAAAAAATAATAAACTAAAAAATTTAATGTGAACAGAAAATATTAAACTAAAAATAAAAATTAATATGATAAATTATAAAATGAGAAACTTAAATATTAATTGTAACGTAAAACAATATTAAAAAAATACAGATGGGACTGATGAAGATAAATGAGGTATTATTCATATTATTTTATAATAAAATAATATTAATAATAAGGATATAGAAAATCTAACCTGTTTTAATTACAAAAAGTAATTGCCCGTGATATTTTTAGAAGTGTTTTAATTATATTACTTGTATTTATTAAAAAAATAAGTTGACATGTTAAAATAAGTAAGTTTTTTTAATAAGAAAAAATAGGAAAGCTAACATGTTTTAATTAAAAAAAAGTAACTACTTATAATATTTTTAGATGTGTTTTAATTATATTAATTGTATTTGTTAAAAAAATATGTTCACTTGTTAAAATATGTAAGTTTTTTTAAATAATTAAAAGTATTAAAATAAGTTTTAAAATATATAAGTAAGTGTTGCACTTGATATTTTTGAAAAAGAGAGATTTTAGTGATAACAAATATAAAATGTAATATATTTTAATTTAAAGATAATTGTCCGTGATATTTTTGAAAAATAAATAGAATTTGTTAGAAAAACAATGTTTTAATTATAAAAGACAATCAGCTAGTTAATATTTTTATATTATTTTATTATTTATTAAATAGAGTATTAAAATAGATTTTAAAATAAATAAGTAAGGATTGCACCTCATATTTTTGGAAAATGGAGATTTTAGTGATAACAAATATAAAAGATATTATGTTTTAATTTAAAGGTAATTGTCGTGATATTTTTGGAAAATGAGTAGATTTTGTTAGATTTTTTTTAATTATAAAAGGCAATCAGTTAGTTACTATTTTTATATTATTTTATTATTTATTAAATAGAGTATTAAAATAGGTTTTAAAATAAATAAGTAAGGATTGCACCTCATATTTTTGGAAAACATAGATTTTAGTAATAACAAATATAAAAGGTAATATGTTTTAATTTAAAGATAATTGTAATGATATTTTTGGAAAAGGAGTAGATTTTGTTAGAAAAAAAATATTTTAATTATAAAAGTCAATCATCTAGTTAATATTTTGGTAACTTGACAATAATACAATTCCATAAAAAATTGTTTTGTAGTAGTTTTCGTTATCCTAAAAAAGAAAGAAGTATATTTGTAGGAAATATAGTGAAATATTAATGTAGAATAAAACTTTCCCGAATTTTGATTATATTATTAATTTATTAATTAGAAAAAGTACCGAAAACCAAAAACTAACCGAAAACCAAAAACCAAAACTTTCAATGTTTTGGCTTTAATAATATAGTATAGATTAGAAACGTAAATAATAAGAATAACATTTAAAATTATTAAATAATAATATTATTTATAACCATGATATGGATAGAAAAGTAATTATAGAAATATAATTGCTGATTCAATTAAAAGGCCGGTATTTAAGGCTCGACGCCCTAATTATCCATTAATTTCGTAATTAATGAATAGGGAAAATATACAGCTCATAAAAAGAGTCCGAATTATGGCAAATTGGTCAAAGAAGGATCCGGAATCCCAATTAAATGCAATTAATGAGTCATAGCCTTTATCGACAAGGAGAAGACTTATCCTGCAAGCAATACAATGCTTATCCAATATCAAAAAGGAGACTTATTCGCTAAGACTCCTAAACATACCATAAATACTAGGCTCCAGACGCCTATATAAGGTCCCTGGTCCTATAATCAGAACTACGTATTTGGCTTGATTCTCAACATTAATTGAGATACGTAGGCATCTTGTGAGGACCAATTTAGTCCGGAAACACGAGTGCAGCCATTAAAGCTCGAAGCTCATTAATCCTAACATTAAATTCACAAACACGTTTTTTTAATCCACAACAAACCAATTACCTTTTCAGCTAAAGTACATTATTTTTCTATCTTTTTTAACAAAATCCTCTTGTTTTCTAAAACAAATCATTGACTTACCTTTTTCAACTAAAATATCGTATATTATATATTTTAATCATTATTCATTAATACACACCCCGAATTACCATACACTATATTTTTCAATTATTTAAAATATATTTATAAAAAAACCCGTACATCGTACGGGCTATAAGCTAGTATTATTAAAGGTGAAACATTAAAAGTTTGGTCGGTACGGTATCTATTTTTTGGTACTTCGTGATTTTACTTAATTACCCATACTTATTTATAAAAAAATATTATAAATAATAACATAAATTATTTATAATCATTTACCTTTTTCAGCTAAGACAAATTATCCCCTCTTTTTCCAAAAATATCACGAAAAAAATAATAATTAAATAGTAAGACATTTTATAACCAAATACCTTTTTTTAGCTAAAACACATTATCTTTTCTGTTATTCCTTACAAAATCTACTCCTTTGGAAAATCACCCTTTTTAATTAAAATATGTTACATTTTTCTATTTTTATTTTAGAAAACTCATCCTTTTTCAAAAATATTACGGGTAAACCCTTAATTATTTACTTTAAAATCTAATTTAATGCTTTTAATTTTTTAAAATATTTCCATATTTTGACATGCAGACTTATTTTTTTAACAAATGTAATTAATAAAATATTATAAAATCTACTCCCTTTCCAAAAATATCACGGGCAATTACCTTCTTTAAATTAAAACATGTTACATTTTCTATTTTTACTTACTAAAACCCGTTTTTCCAAAAATATCACGGATAAACCCTTAATTATTTATTTTAAAACCTAATTTAATGATGTTAATTTTTAAAAAAGTTTGCATATTTTAACATGCATACTTATTTTTTTAACAGAAACAATTAAAAAAATATATAATTTAAATAATCAAATAAAAATTATTAAAAACAGTCTGTGCATCGCATAGATTTTAAGATAGTACGTATAATAAGAGTAATGGAGATCTTTTCCAAAAATTTGTTCATGGTAGTATATATAATAAGAGTGTGGTCCTCAATACCGCAATCTCAACCAATGAATCTAATTTTTTTAAATATAAACAATCAAGATTATATCATATAAAAATAGAAATTATTACCTAAAAAGGATATAAGTCAAAATTGAAAGTATTAGATTTAGATTTTGATTAGAAGTAATTATAACTTAATAAAAAAACCAGTTCTATTAATACTATTTAATTCCGATTACATATTACATTTGAAAATAATAAAGATCCTTAGATTTTAAAATAGATAGATAAGAATCGTTGGATCGAATATGAAAAAGCTTATTTGGTTGTTAGTTGAATTATATTAAAAATACTAAAAAATGCATCTTGATAATTTAAACCAAATACATGAAAATTTTCTAAATCAAATAGAATTCTGAAAGTAAGAATTTGCCACTTTCTTCTTTAATTCTGGTGTAGTTTTAACTGTAAAAAATGGTTAAACCATCATTAAATTAAAGATTAATTTGTTAGATCTTAAAATATATTTATGAAAATCGTTGAATGCAATATTAAAAAGTTTATTTTGTTGCTAGCAGAACTATATTCAAATACCAAAAAGAGTATTTTGATCATTTAAACCTAATAAAAATAAATTTTCTAAATTCAATAAGAATTCTTAATGTAAAATTCGCCACTTTTTTCCGTCTTTAGTTTCAGGGTATTTATAATTGAAAAATAATTGTTAAACCGCCACTAAATTAAAGATTATTTTGTTAGTTTCGTGTGTACCATAAACGTTCAAATCTAATAAATGAAGTCTAAAAATTAATAACATAAAAAAAATTAAAACAAATATAAATTAATGTAATTATAGATATTAAAAATGGAGAAGTGTGTTGCATGTGATCTTATCCAAAATTTTGGTCTTTGTACTGTCAAACAATAAGGACAGTTTATTTTAAATTAAATAAATAATAACTGTTAGATATAATATTATAAAGTATATTTTATTGTTATTAGAATTATATTTAAATACTAAAAAGTGAATTTTAATAATATAAACAAAAAATGAAGAGATTTTCCACGTTAAATAGAATTATCAATGTAAAAATTCATAACTTTGTCTTTTATTCGGGTTCCTGGAAATTTCAGTTGAATAATAATTATTGAATCAATATAAAGTTAAAAATAATTTCGTTAATTAATATAATTATAAATTTTTTGAAAAAAAATCGTGTGTTACCTGGGTTATAAACTAGTATTATAAATATTAAAAGTTTAATATGTACGCCATATATTCACTTACGCAACACATTATTTTAGTGTTGCATTGAACAATGTTGTAGTAGCTTTAAAATTTAAACCTACTTGAACATTGTTTTTTTATGTTGTCGTGCATATATAAACATGTCATTGCAGCTAAGAAATGTTGCACGTTGTAAATCTAATAATGAAATTTTGCCAAAAATATGATTTAAACAAAACTTCTATAAAAAAATTAAATAATTAAATTTTTTATTCAAAAGGAATTAATGTTGAAAAAATTATCTAATTAAATGTTTTAAATTTAATGGTTTGTTATTAGAGTCGATAATGTCATTTTAATGAAAATAAAATATTTTTAATAATTTAAAAGACTAAAATATTATTAAAAGTAATAATTTGAATAAAAAAACTATTTTACAAGAAATGTAAAAAATTTTGGAAAAATATTTTAATTTTAATTTTAAAAAATTAGAAGGTCATTGTTGGAGTGAATTAGAATATCTATACAAAAATAATATTTTGGTACTAAATTTGAAATTGACCGAATTTAAATAAAAATAATTTAATGAATTTTTTCTATATCTTTTCTATTTGGTGAAAAAGTTAAACAAACAAAATATTAAACAAAACATAACTCATTTCATTCTTACACAAACATTCCTCTATAATAGGCACATTCTCTAAAATCTAAACACGCACGCTCAAAATTGCCCCCACTCACTTTCAAACACATCGTCAGTGCTCACTCTCAACGTCACTTTCTCTCACTCTAAAACACATTAATTTGGGATTTCTTCCGATTTGGGTTTTTATTTTTCGATTCAATTAGGATTTCAGTTGTTTCCGATTTCAGAGGATTTACACATTTGAAGTAGAGGTTCTTTATATCATTTGGTATTGTCCTCAATTTCAGCTTGTATATATAATTTTGAGAAAAATGCCCTAAGTACATACTTAGGGAGTTATATGAGTACTAATGTATTTTAATGACAAAATTGTAAATATTTGATCAATTTATAAAACAATAATGTAATTACAATACTCTCGTGCATTCACATTAGAAATCTCATTGTACTCTACTTAGTAGGAGTATTAAGCCCATAATTTTTTTGTTAAACCATTAGTAAATTAAAGATTATTTTGTAAGTTTTGCTTTGATTGTAAAATCATTCAAATAATTTATATAATTTTATTCTCATATTAATTATATTTTGTATTAACATAGATTTTTATTTTTAATTAAATTTGGAGGGGCACTTTACAAATTTTACTCTATGTTGAGTTCTAAAAATCAGATTTGGACTCTGAAAATGATTTTTATTTTAGTTATGGTTTAACAATTATAATCCAACAGAAAATACTCTAAAACATAAAAATCTTTATGATATGGTGATGCACCAAATGGATAGTATGCGTAGAAGAATAAAGCACTTAATTTCATGAACGGACTAATAAGAAGAAACTGAACTGATAAAAATCATCACTTAAGCAATGTTCCAAAGTTACTGTTGTGCACATTGGACCCTTTGCGCCCCGCCGTGCATATCCTCATCATCCGCCTCCTGCTCTGCCTGAGCCTTCTTTCTGCGCATTTCTTCTTCGATATTGACATCATGTAATGTAGTCTCTTCACACTCGTCCATCTCTTTCGGTGTCATCTTCACCACTGGTCGTGGTGGTAGAATGGCCTCCAGCGCCTTGACTTGCTCTGGATTTAATGAATCCGGGAAGTCAACAGTGAAGTGAACATAAAGAGTTCCCTTCATAAATGGCCTCTGGTGCATTGGCATACCCTCATCACCAATACCTTTATATTGATCAGGCTTGATTACTTCTCCTGGGTTCGATTTAATAACCAGAGATCTGCCATCTAGATGAGTCAATACAAACTGAAAGCCACACAAAGCTTCTGTAAGCGACAATTTGTGCTCTACAAATAAGTCATCACCCTTTCTCTTAAATTTGGGGTGCTCCTTTTGCTGTATGACAAAAACAGTATCTCCAGTGACGGTGTCAGGCGCTTCATCAGCTTCTCCTGTCAATGTAATCTTCTGCCCATTCTGCATACCCTTTTCCACGACTACGTCCAACACCTTTTTCTCTTGAACAACCTTCTCACCTTTGCACTGAGTGCACCGGTCCCTATTGCTTATGCTCTCTCCTGTTCCTTTGCATTCATTGCAAGGTTGCTGCATTTGCTGAATCATTGAGGGTCCAAGATGTCTAATCGAAATCTTCATGCCAGACCCTTGACAACCAGAACATGTCATTGATGCTCCGGACTTAGATCCCTTGCCTTTGCACTTCTTGCAAAGCACATTGCGGCCTAGTGAGAGTTTCTTCGACGTTCCATTGTACAAATCTTCTAGTGAGACCTTAAGAGGATGAATAACATCTTCTCCTCTCCTTTGCCTATGTACCCTACTGCTACCACCACCAAAGAAAGACTGGAAGATGTCAAACGGGTCATGCCCACCCCCACCACCACTGCCCATTCCTTTCTTGAGTGCATCTTCACCATATTGGTCATATATCTCACGTTTCTCAGGGTCACTCAGAACCTCATAAGCTTGTGCAAGTTCCTTAAATTTTTCAGGATCACCACCCTTATCAGGATGATTCATCATAGCAGCTTTTCTATAAGCCTTCTTGAGATTATCTTGAGAAGCAGTCTTGGGAACGCCCAACACCTCATAGTACTTTGTATTATCACTCTTCTTTGGTGCCCTTCCAAACATCTTTTCTTAAAGCCTCAGATATTTTATTTCAGGATTTCGCAGAAACTCAAGTCAAATTTATTTGCTCAGCGAGGTTCTGCAAAAACTGCTCAATGAAATAAAGTAGATCGGAATTGATTTATATATATAGGCAAGGGGGGTCAAGTGTCTTTGAATAGTAATAGGAAAACAATGTATGTATTTTGAGAATGGGAAAAGGATTTTTTGGTGGATGGCTCATTTTTTTATTTTAATTTTGGGACTACTTATCATAAAAATCTATGTCTGTATGATTTAGTAATTTTAACGAGTTTAATTATTTTACAAACTTATTCTAATTAATAAATTTATCTCAGTTTTAATATAAACTAGTTTACTAAGCCGCGTTTCGCAGTGGTCTTATAATATTTTATAATTTTTAAAATAAATATATTATAAATTACTGTATGTTTTCAATAAATTAAACAATTATATTTCTAATATAACTCATATTTCTAATATAATATTATAATTCTACGGTTTCTTTGAGATTTTTCTTTCCGTCTTAGTGAAATTCTAAATAAATATAGAAAAAGATAATCGTTTAAGATTTTCATTCTTTTGATATCATCTCAAATGTTATTATATTTATCACTAATGTTATCTTTCTCAAAATTTAATTCTTATTTTAAAATACATAATACAATATCAATATTAAATTCTAGAATAATATACAATCCTCCTATTTGAATACCCTTTTGTTAAATATGTTCACTACCAATAAGCCGCTCTCTTATTGCTACCAAATCTAACAACTAACTCATTAAATAATTAATTAATTGTAAAAATTGTAAACTTCGGTTTAATATTTTTAAAGATTAATTTAATTAATGTAAAAAACTTGTATTTTTTTATAAATATATTATCTTCTATATAATTTAAAAGGTAAAACATAAAAGACTTGATTTTAAATATATAAAATATATAGATAATTTAAAAGCGGTTTATATGTATTGTGAGCCGCTCTCTCATTAAACATAAGTTATTATTATTTTTACAAACTGTGATAATTGAGAAGATGACTATAATGATTTCTCCGATTAATTTCTTCTAGCTATCATGTATGCCAAGTTTATATTAGTAAATAAATTTATTAATATACATTAATATTATAATTGTAAGATATATAGTATAAATTGATATATATTTTAATATTAAAAATATAAGGGTGTATTGTGTAACATTATTGTGACTTATAGTTATTTCTTTTATTGAAAATTATCTGATACTATTTTCTTATTATTTTTCTGAAAAATATAAATACAAAGACACAACTAGCGGGTTGGGGTCAAAGACAGAAATTAGGGTTTCTCTTCCCCTTATGAAGCAGCGGCGACGAATTGAAGTCTAAATCAACCAGCGACGGCTAATTGAAGTTATTTCTTGTGTTACAAAATGAAGACGAAGATGCTGACATCTATTATAAACGTATGTGTATTCATTTCCCCTATTCTTGTATGTGTATTCACTTCCCCTTTTGTTTGTGTGATGTTTTAGTAATGTTCCTTCTGTTTTGTGTATTGTAAAAAGTGAGAAATAGTCGGGATTTTATGAGACACAAAGCTACTTCAAATCTATGAGGGTTTTTCCAAATTGAATTGCAAATTGTGTTTGATTTGTGTTCCTTCTGTTGTGTATATTTATTTTGGGTTCTTATTTTGGTGTTTGATTTGGGCTATAATGTTATGTGTTAATTATGGTTTAATATATACGTATGATTGAATTTGGGGTTCTGTTTGAGTGTACTGGGTTCTTACAGTTTGTGTTTGTTTGTCCATTGAAAACTTTGTGACTATATTAGAGTGTTGCTTTTATGTATGAGGATATTGTTATAAATGTAGCATAACAAAACTGATAAGTTTATACTCACTCTGTTTTTAGCCTATGAGTGAAGCAAAATCCCTTCAACCTGCAAGTCCTGATAATAAGGGTATTGGTGAAAAGGCTGTCGACTTTGCTCAATTTGCGAGTCCAAAGAAACACAACGGGGGTGCAAGTGTTGATATTAATGGCTTTGCTAAGGTGAACTTTAAAACTTATAATTTGATTTTAAATTAATATTTTATTTCAATTTATTTCTATGTGTAGCCGTAAATTACTAAGTATGGTGCATTGTTGTTATGTTTATGTTGCTTGCAGATTGTGAGTAAAAAGAAACACAGTCAGAGTGCAAATGTTGGCCTTGCTCCAAACAGTCAGGTCCCTGACCATGTAAGGTTTATGGTCTCTTTTCATCTTAAACTTTATTTAAGTTTCATATAAATGTTATACATTATTGGCATAATGGTTGCAATGCTATAAGTTTTTATATTCACTCTATTTGTTTGCAGCGTATGAGTAAAGCAATATCCCTTCAAGTTGCAAGTCCTGATGATGAGGGTATTGGTGATAAGGCTGCTAGCGTGGCTCAACTTGCGAGTCTAAAGAAACGCAGCAGGGGTGCAAGTGTTGGTATTGATGGCGTTGGTTAAGTCAACTTCAAAATAAATAACTTGAGTTTATATTAATACTTTATTTCAAGTTGTTTTATGTATAGCCATGGATTACTAAGTGCGGTTCATTGTTATTCTTGTATTCCTTGCAGATTTTGGATCAAAAGAAAGATAGTCAGACTACAAATGTTGGCAAACAGGGTAACTTTGCTCCAAACAGTAAGGTCACTAAGCCGACCATTGAGAAAGCCGGTTACACCGACCAAGTAAGATGTTTACTGTTTTGCTACTTGTATGTGAATGATTTTTATGTATGCAAAGCTTCAAACAAGTTTTCAACAAAAATCTGCTTAATATGATCTTTTTTTTGGCAACCTGCTTAATATGATATGCTACGCACCAACTCGTTAATTCAACTAGCAGCATAAAAGCTTGTATACATTATAAAAAAACAAGATTGTAATGCAAGAGGGTAAAATATATGTATTTAGAAGCAGTGAACTGGAACGACGCCTGGAAATCTGAAACCTGAACAAAAATGACCTGATCTAAGATGATATATGACCTCTCAAATCTCCAAGGTTGTCCATCTTATATCAACATTAAAAGTTTAAGCAAAAATATTTGTAAGTTTTACATATTTGTTTTTTTGTTGGTTTTTACATGTTCTATGTTGTTTATAGTACATTATTATTTTATTTGCTTAGATACTTTGTGTTCTTCGATAAAATATGGGGCCCTCGACAAAATGAGGCCCTGTGCAACAGGGCAGCTAGCACCTGCTCTTCATCAGGCCTGGTGTTCATTTATAAGTTATACCAAATAATTTTAAAAAATGAAAGACTTGTCCAATAACATGTTGGTATATTTCTTTTTGGTTTGTTTCATCATTTAAATTTTGTTGTTGTATGTTTATGCGCATTCTGCAATTTGTTACAGACAATTACAAATTAGTGATAATTATTAAGTTGTTGGCATAGTGGTTACAATGCTATATGTTTTTATATTCACTCTAGCTATTTGCAACATACGAGTAAATCAAGATACCTTCAAGCTGCAAGTCCTGATGATGAGGGTATTGGTGATAAGGCTGCTGGCTTGGCTCAGCTTGCGACTCTAAAGATACGCAACGGGGGTGCAAGTTTTGGTATTGATGGCGTTGCTAAGTTCAACTTCAAAATAAATAACTTGAATTTAAATTAATACTTTATTTTAAGTTGTTTTATGTATAACCGTGGATTACTAAGTGCGGTGCATTGTTATTCTTGTATTCCTTGCAGATTGTGAATCAAAAGAAAGACAGCCGGAGTGCAAATATTGGAAAACTGGATAGCTTTGCTCCAAACAGTAAGGTTACTAAGCCAACCATTGAGAAAGCCGGTTACACCGACCAAGTAAGGCTGTTGTTTGATTTTATTATGTAGATTGAAAATGTCTATGTAATATAGTACTACTTTATTAATTACTACAATTTTTAATTTCTGTTATCTTATGTATTGCAGGTAAGAATGAGGAGGCTTAGGAGTCATGTTGAAAATGTACCAGCTCTTTCTGAACAAGGCGTACCAACCCATTCTGGGCAGCACGTTCAAGCTAAATCTGGACAGCACATTCGTGCTCATTCTGAACAGGGTACTGGAAAACGCGTACAAGTTCACACTGGACAGAGTTTTGCTGCTCGATCTCCGTCGAGACCGGATTTGAAAATACTTGTATCGTCTCAGTCAATACTTCACTCACCGACACAATCAGGACAACGCACATCACTATCTGCACAGAGCACACCCAATGAATCACTACAACTCAGTGCTCAATCACGCCAACACACACCTGAATCTCAGTCACAGCCAAGCACACTGAATGTGTCCTCTACAGCTGCTAATGATAATGTATGTTGGAATATGGGCTCCACACAAAGGGATTGAAGAATTCAAAAAAAAGGTAAGTTACGAGTTCTTAAATAAAACTATCTACATGGTGAATTATTTTATGTTTTGCCCTATCATGTAGTGATATTAAAGTGCCTTACGTTAATTATATATATATTTTAGATTGGAACCTTCACTTGATTGCTCTACAAAGATTCGAGATATTATGTTTGAGAACCTTGAGCCTACTGGATACAACTGGAAGTCCCTTTCAGAAGAAACCAAAAATTTTTATTTTGAAGAATTCAAGGTAATTATATATTTTCATCTGTTGTAATGTCGTATATGAGTTTTCCGACCCAATTTGCGTATAGTAATTACAACCTAGATTATTAAAGGATCATGTGTTCCCATAACTGGTTATTGATGCTTACATCAAAATCATCATGTTCTGCATTTTACTCATAGACAAGAAATATTACTAGTGTGCATGTAAAATGGTAAACTCTGCAGTTAAAATTGCTAGTGTGTTGTTGCTTATTTTGGATTGGTTCATGCTATTGCAGTTTAGCTTTAAAAATATTATTTAGTCCTAACTGTTTTGCTCAATGATTTTGCCTGTTTTCTAAAGAACACTTGTCTATTTTAGTTCTTGATCTCCTTTGCGGAAACTTTGACTGCTTATGATTCAGACCTTTACTCAATGATTCTGTCTGTTTTCTAAAGTTTTATATTGGGCTTGTTTTATATATGCTAATTCCTATTATTTAACAGTGATTGACATTAATTCTTTATTATGTGATTTACAATGTGCTTCTATGTTAACTTTTATATATATGATGTTAATAGCATATGTTGTTGAGTACATGAATTTCTGGGCAGCCTGTGGATAGAAAGAAACACTTTATTTCGAGAGGCAGTTGGAGGGCCTTATAAGAAGAATAGAGTGTATGAAGTTGGCTCATCACAAAGCCTCTTTTACAAGACTAAGATTATGCCTTGCACTTCGTCATTTTCCAGCGAGGAAGAAAATCAGAAGCTAACACGCCAATTAACTGAGATGAACGATTGGATGAAATTAATGGAAAATCAGTTAGCCAAGATTATTGAGGCTACTTTAGTCCAAGTCGAACGTCCTTTGTCCCCTGCCAATTTAGATGGTCAAGATTAAATGTAGCATATTTGATATGCACTTTGTGACAGCCCGGAAACCCGGTGTCACTAAATATAAACAATCCTGCATAATAATTAACAATATATAACGACACTCCCACAAGCTAGAATCTTTTACAATGTTAGGCCTAATACACAATATATAATCAAGTATGTATGAGAATAACAATCAAGAACACAGGTTTGTAAATCAACAAACTGAATTATATTAAATAATTCTCTCTTAGTGATATTAATGGATCACAAAGAGCTACTAGATTACAAGAATAATAGTTCAATACGCATCCCTTCTAGGGATAACCTATCTGTGTTTATATAGTACACAGCTACTTACAATCCATCTCTAATTGATATTCCTATAAGTTAGCTATACAATTCATATCAATCAAGGATTGCTTCAGTCTTCTATTCCGTTTCCTTAGCTGTATCAATATATTCTGCTTCTTTCCATCTTCAGAATATATTGCTTCTAGAATCTTTATCTTTGCACCGACAGCTAAGTCAACTATCACCCTGTCAGACTTTAACAAACTCTGACCGGCTTCCATATGAACTCTTCACCCAGTCAGACTTTATCAAACTCTGACTGGCTTCTAGATAAACTTTGATATGTACCTGGTACTTAAACACTGATGAACAAACGTCAGCAATTATATCTAACAATCTCCCCCAACTTGTGCAAAAAAAAATGTACAAGTTAAACAGATAATTGATGATGTCAAAACATATAACAAATGCAGTGTTTAAAATATATCAGAGTTTAATTTTAAAACAGAGTTTAAATTTAACTTAGAATAGAAAACATAAAAACTTACAGTCAGACTTTACTTGACTTCTTCAATATCAGGTACAGTCCTAAGATAATCAATCAGCAATCTTCTTTCAGCCTTCTCTAGCTCATCCACCATAATCTCTTTTAGCTCTTTAAGTTCTGAATCACTCTCCCCCGTTTGATAGATAGCAGCTCTTAGAGAATATATGCTATTTCTTCTCATATCATTTCCTAGCCGAATAAAATAAGACTTGTCTGACTCCAAGTTAAATTCCAAAGCCTTTATTCCAAGTGCAGTTCTAAATCTAGCACGGTTTCTCTTCATCTCCACTAACTTTCCAGTATGATCCCTATACTTTGGAATATAAACACTTGAAACTCCTCCTCCAAGCATAGCTTTAGATCTCAGCATCTTTTCTCTCAAAACTTGAGCAACATCATGAGTATGTCTGTTTTTGACTTTTAGAAGATAAAGTACATATTCCAGTTCTTCCCATGATTTGAGATTAACATCAGATTCTCCAACTTTATAAACTCTTCCATCACTCATGAAGTATAACAAAAACTGCTTCTTCAATACTTTATGAAAAATCAACTGAACAGATTCTAACTTATCAAGGCTTTCTTGTGTAACCCCAATACCAGATTCTGCCAGTGAAATGTTATCTTGAGATCTGTTATTTGTTCTTCTCTCTCTATGTGATCCCAGTCCAAATTTATCAAAAGCTTCTTTTCCCAATACTGTTCTGGTTTCTGAGAAATTCACAGCTTCAAGCTTTAAGTCTTCAAGAATTTTAGGTTTGCTGAATCCTGGAAGTTGTGTAGATTTCTGTACAACTTGAGCAACGTCAGAGGTTGTCATAATTTTAGTAGAAACATCAACTTGAGCAGCGTCAGAGGTTGATTTAGCTAATCTTGTTTCAACTTGAGCAATGTCAGAGGTTGAATAAATCTTCTTAGGTAACTGTTCTTCTTCTACCAGTTTACCTTTTCCTTTGTCAGCATTTTTAATCACAGGCCTCCTTGAGTACTGTAACTCTGATTAGAGTTTACATTCTCTTTGATAACAATTCCTTTTTCTTTCTTTCTAGGAGCCTTGATTTCCTTCTTCTTGTAGATTCCAGCTTTAAGATTCTTCTTGTGTTCCTCAGCAAGCATTTGCTCTTCAGCTTGGATATCTTCAATTGTAACATCTTTTCCATGTTCTGCCATAGACACCTTAGCAGCAATTTCCTCATCTGTGGTAGGCTTATCAGAGATTATCAAACTTTTGTATCTTGAACCACTGGCAGAGTTTGCATGTCCCTTTCCAGAGTTTGATCTTTTATCAGAGTTTGATCTTCTTGAAAGTAGTCTGCTATCAGCATTTAATCTTAAGCTCTTTCCATCTCCCTTGTTTCCACCATCATTACCATCATCCCTCCGTCTCAGAGTTTGAGTGTCTTTGCATTTGTCACTTGGTACACTCTCCCCCTTTTTGACATCATCAGAAAGTAGTACTGATGTCAACAACTCAATTGCATTAGAAATTGAAGTCAGTTGGGCAGACATAGCAGTCTGGTTGTCCTCAACTTTCCCAAGCCTCTTCTGAATGTCATCAGAGTCCTTAGCTTGCTTCTTGAACATGGAATTGTAATAAGTTCTATCATTCTTCAGAGTAAGATCCCTCAGACTAACTTCATTCCTCAAAGCAGTGACTTCCTTATGAGACTCATCAAATCTGTTGTGAAGAGATTTAATTTGAATCACAGTAGCCTTTAAACTTGTAAGAATATCAGGAGTTGAAATCGTCTTCACAGAATCACCAAGAAAATCAGCAGCCCTCTGTGCTGAAAAGATACAATCTGCAGCAGCCCATCTATTGTAGTACATATCTTGAAAATGCTCAGCCGTAGCTCGATTGACCTCTCTTAGCTCATCAGAGTTTGCTTGACTACCAAATAACTCCTCTTGGGAATGATCAGAACTTTCATCATCATTATCATTCTCTGCTATATTCTCTTCAGGAACATTCTCTGCAGCAGTCTCAGTGTTAATCTGCGCAGCTTCATGAATCTCAGAGTTTGCAACAAACTCTGTTTCAACAGGAACAGATTCTGCCATAGCTTCATCGAAATTCTCTACAGCAGCTTCAGTAGGTATCTGCTCAGCTTTATTAGTCTCAGAGTTTGTAACAAACTCTGCTTCTATGGGAACATTTTCTGTTGCATCCTTGTCAGTAACATCAGGATTTGCAGCAACAGTTTCTGTAGCATTAGCAGCTAAAGTCTGATCGACTTCCTCACCCTTTTCAATTACCTGGTGAGTAACAGAGAGAATCTCTGTGTGGCTAGCCATAGAATCTTCAAGAATAACCGTGGCGTGATCAGCTTCCACACCCTCTGTTTCATCAAAAACTTCAAGATAGTCAGAGTTTACAGAGTTGTGTGCTTCAACATCCATATCAAATCCCTGTGGCTCAAAAATCTCAGCCTCAACATTTTCTGTAGCCTCCTGAACAAAAATTTCAGGAGCTTCATCTGCAGCGTCATTTGCAGCTTCATCAACTACATCATCAGCATTTGATGTAGGAGCTTCTTTATCAGTACTTACATTTTCCTCAAAAACTCTGTCCAAATTTACAGCTTCAGCATTTACATTTGATGCACCAAAGAGATGTGCAGCCACCAATCTTCGTTTTCTCTGATGAAGAGTTTCTTCATCAGTTTCACTCTCCTCATTAGCAGCATCAGCCTTTGCCCTGTTGGCCCTTCTTTTCTTTATCCTTTTCTTCTGAGGCATATCATCAGTATTTGATACCCCAGCTTCAGTAACTTGCTTAGCAATCCTTGCAGGTTTAGTACCAACATGCTTAGTCCGACCACCCCTTGCAGGTTTAACAGAAGTTGACGGAGGCAGTTCTTGTTGTAGAGGCTCAGGTTGAGAAGAAGCTTGTGTTGGTGGATTGACTTGAGCATTCAAAAACTGTTGCACAGATGGAGGTAGCAACAAGTCTCCAACAACCCCTTTCTTAACATCTTTGTTAACAAGATCAGAAAATATTCTCTTATGTAATTTAAAACAAGAAACATCTTCTTCACTTACTTCTACTCCTTCAACACAGTAAGAGAACAAAGTCTGACAGAATCTAGAGAAATAGACTACTCCTCTATTCTCTCTCATTTTCTCGCCTAAATTATTCAAAACAAGTCGTGCAAAATCAAAATGATTATCAAATAAAAGAGAATACCCGATTTGCAGACTGTCTGTGGGAATAGCATCCCAGTTTGTGCATTTCTTGCTGAATGTCCTCGTGATGCAATCAAAGAAAAAACTCCACTCCTTCCTTAAGAATGGTCGTTTGAGCTGTCCAATCTCTCCAGAATACCCAATCTCTAGCATCATTCTTATCAAATCCTCATCACCCATTCCAATTGTATACGAAGAAAATTCAGGAAACCCCATTGCAGCGCGAATGGTTCCAGCAGTTATTACATACTCTGCATCTTCATATTCAAAAATAATCGAAGGGTTGCCTGTCTCACCACCATCATCATACAATCCTGTTTCCCAGAACGCCTTTATCTGTGAACCAGAAAGTTTTGCAGGCTCCACCAAAGCACGCCCAATTGCTGACTGAGCAAGAAAATTTTGTATGATATGAAACGCCTCTGGTGCATTGACAGTGTTTAATGGGGCTGAATAGTTATTAGGGACAAACTCTAGTCCAGAAGCAGTGAAAGCAGTTGAAGCCATTAGTAATGTCAAGAAATAAGCAGAAAATAGCTTCAAAAACACGAGAGAGTTTAAGAAAGAAAGTGTTTGTGAATATGTGTGAGTGAAACTAGAATACAATTGGAGTAAGTCGTGAAAAACTGTAACGGTTGTGTGTATAATGTATAAATATAAAATGTAAAATGAAAAACTGAACAGTTTTTAATCATTAAAACACAACTGTCTTACTCCGTATACTGTGTAAATGAGACACGTGTCACACATGCAATGACTGACAACAGTAATTGGCAGTTTCCAATGCGCATGCACAGTAAAAACAGCAATAATTACAGCCGATTACACTTTCCTATGTATGCAATCTCTCTCCTCTCTTTAACACTTTTTTTTTTAAAAACAATGCCCAAACATACTCTTTTGAAAAACCAAAACAAATGTTTTTCCTCAAAATTATAAAATGTCTGAAACAAAGAAATCATTTTAACCATCAGAGATTAAAACAAAGTTACCTCGGCATATTTCACACAATACATCAGTGTTTATCATTTGTCCTTCTTTGTTAATAAACTCTTTTCGCAAACTGTACAGGTGTGCATAATTGTGTGTGCAATAGCAGAGTTTACCGAAATCAATATTTAAATCATCTCAAAGTGCATAAAATCCACAAACTAAAGTAGTAAAAACTGGTTGCCTAAACTCTCATGTAAAACATAAAATCTGATTTTTATATCTAAACTCTGTAATACTGATATCCTTTCATTTGGATATATCTTTTATTTTTCACCCCCTTTATTTATATATATATATATATATATATATATATATTTTTTTTTTCCAGTAATCAGTGGTTGGCACTAGTCACCAAAAATCAAAGATTTTAGCCCTTATTTCATACAATAAGTTCCTGGATCTTCCTAGGCACAACATGATCTCAAAGGAATTTGTGCTCTGTTTGGCATCTTTTTATTTGAGGGTGAATTATTTGCAATTAATAATCAGAGTTTAGACTTGTCATCAGTTAATACAATTAATTTATGAGAGAAAATGCAAACAGTTAATACAGACTCAGTGTATAGGATCAATAAACTAAGAGATGCTATAAATACAGAGACAGTATCATGCTGTGTTAACTGACTGCACATATTTGAGATCAGAATCTATACAACTCTTAAGGATTCATAATTATTTACTGAGAATTATGCTTCATACAAATTTCTTCATTGGTCCTTGTGTTTCAGACAAAAATCATAATCAGAGTTTAACATCAGACTTTAACCGACAGAGTATGACTTAACAGAGTTTAGCATCAGAGTTTACGTTCAGAGTTTATGACACTGGTACTCATAACAGTTAATACATGCAAGGAATCATGAGCATCAAAATCAAACATGTATAGTTTTTGAGTCTAACCCTTATCTCTAGTCGAAACCAGAGATCATTCCAAGTTCATTTACCAATCTTGTAAAAGTAGCTTCACTCAAAGGTTTGGTGAAGATATCTGCAAGTTGTTGGTCTGTAGACACAAAATGAAGCTCAATGTTTCCTTCTTCCACATGTTCTCTGATAAAATGATACCTTATGCTGATGTGCTTTGTCATGGAGTGCTGTACTGGATTACCTGTCATAGCAATAGCACTTTGGTTATCACAGAAAATAGGTATTTTAGAGTACCTCAAACCATAATCCAGCAACTGATTCTTCATCCATAGAATCTGTGCACAACAGCTACCAGCAGCTATATACTCTGCTTCTGCTGTGGATGTAGAAATTGATTTCTGTTTCTTGCTATACCAAGAAACCAATCTGTCACCTAAAAATTGACAGCTTCCACTTGTACTTTTTCTGTCTATCTTACAGCCTGCAAAATCTGCATCAGAGTAACCAATTAGCTTAAACTCTGATTCTCTAGGATAGCACAAACCCAAGGTTATGGTTCCTTTGAGATATTTGAAGATCCTTTTTACAGCTGTTAGATGAGGCTCTCTGGGATCTGCTTGAAATCTTGCACAAAGACATGTTGCATACATGATATCAGGTCTACTTGCAGTAAGATACAGTAAAGACCCTATCATTCCTCTGTAGTTTGTCATATCTACTGAGGCTCCTGTGTCTTTGTCTAGCTTTGTTGCTGTAGCCATGGGAGTTGTGGCAGATGAACTATCAAGCATACCAAATTTCTTGAGAAGATTTCTGGTATATTTTGCTTGATTGATAAAAATACCATCATCTGTTTGCTTGACCTGTAAGCCTAGAAAATAACTAAGCTCTCCCATCATGCTCATTTGATACCTGGATTGCATAAGCTTTGCAAACTTCTTACAAAGTTTGTCATTAGTAGATCCAAAGATAATATCATCTACATAAATTTGAACTAAAAGCAAATCATCACCAGAATTGAAATAAAACAAGGTTTTATCAATTGTACCTCTTGTGAACCCACTTTCTAAAAGAAATTGAGCAAGAGTTTCATACCATGCTCTTGGTGCTTGCTTTAGTCCATATAATGCCTTGTCAAGCCTGTAGACATAATCTGGATGTTTAGGATCTACAAATCCTGGTGGTTGTTCAACAAACACTTCTTCTTCAAGCTTCCCATTGAGAAAAGCACTTTTCACATCCATCTGAAAGACTTTAAACTTCTTGTGTGCAGCATAGGCCAGAAAAATTCTTATGGCCTCCAATCTTGCAACTGGAGCAAAGGTTTCATCATAGTCAATTCCTTCCTGTTGTGAATAACCTTTGGCCACAAGTCTAGCTTTATTTCTTGTAATCACACCTTCACTGTCAGTCTTGTTTCTGAAAACCCACTTTGTACCTACAATTGATCTATTCTTTGGTCTAGGTACAAGTGTCCAAACTTCATTTCTTTCAAATTCATTTAACTCTTCTTGCATTGCTGTAATCCAATTAGCATCTTGAAGAGCTTCTTCCACTTTCTTTGGTTCTGTTTGAGATAAGAAAGCATGATACAGACACTCATTATTTGTTGCACTTCTAGTTTTCACACTAGCATCAGGATCTCCAATTATGAGATCAGGTGTGTGTGCCTGTGTCCACTTTCTTGCTGTTGGTAAGTGGTTTCTTGCATCATTATTGGATCCTCCCCCTTGATCCATGCTCTCCTGATTCATATGTTGACTTTCTGCAGCATCTGAGGCTCCCCCTGAATCGGATGGCTCGGAGTTTGAACTGTCAGAGTTTGAATCAGTTTCCTCAACTGACTCATTTTCTGTGTCTTGTTGAGCTTCTTCACGCTCTCCCTCAACTGATTCTCTATTTTGTTCAATTTGAGAATTTCCAGTTTCTCCAGTATTTATCAGTAGAGGTTCAGAGTATGCTTCGTCAGAGTTTATCAGAACCGCTTCATCAGAGTTTGTCGGTACTGCTTCATCAGAGTTTACATCATCAGAAAATAAACCTTCATTTTCAAAGCGCAGTTGATCATATCCATCTAAGTCATCAAGTCCAGTTATTTTCTTGTCATCAAATGACACATGTATGGATTCCATGATCACTTTAGTTCTCAGATTGTAGACTCTGAATGCTTTTGTTGACAATGGATAACCAACAAAGATTCCTTCATCAGCTTTTAACTCAAACTTTGTCAACTGTTCAGGATGAGTCTTCAACACAAAGCATTTGCATCCGAATATATGAAAATATTTCAAATTTGGCTTCTTATTTTTCACCATCTCATATGGTGTTTTCCCATGCTTGTTGATCAATGTTGCATTTTGAGTAAAACAAGCAGTTTGAACAGCTTCTGCCCAGAAATAAGTTGGTAATTTTGCTTCATCAAGCATAGTTCTAGCAGCTTCGATTAGAGTTCTGTTCTTTCTTTCAACTACACCATTCTGCTGTGGAGTTCCAGGTGCAGAAAACTCTTGTTTCACTCCTCTTTCCTTGCAGAAAGCTTCCAATATTGAGTTTCTGAATTCAGTTCCATTATCACTCCTTATAATTTTGACTTTGTGCTGTGATCCTTTGTCCAGTAGATTTACATGATCCATCAGAGTTTGAGCAGTTTCATCCTTCTTTGATAAGAAATATACCCATGTATATCTAGTATATTCATCAACAATTACTAGAGCATATTTCTTTCTGCCCATAGACATCACATTCACTGGTCCAAAGAGATCAACATGTAGAAGATGATAAGGTTCCACTACTGAAGATTCAGATTTGGTCTTGAAAGATGACTTCCTTTGCTTTGCCTTTTGACAAGAATCACATAGGCCATCTAAGCTAAGTATTGACTTGGGAAGTCCCCTTACAAGATCCTTTCTTATTAGCTCATTAATGTTGTTCAAATTGAGATGAGAGAGCTTCTTATGTCAGTTCCAACTCTCTTCATTTGACATTCTTGCAGTTAGACACACTGTTTTTCCATCAGAGTTTGTTACCAAACTTGCTTCATAAATGTTGTTGTGCTTGTGTCCAACTAGAACAACTTTTCCAGTAGATTTACTGATAACTTCACAGTATTCAGTATGAAAATCTACATGGTTTCCTCTATCACAGATTTGACTCACAGATAGCAGATTATGCTTGAGTCCTGAGACTAGAGCTACATTTGTGATGATGACACTTCCAAGATTAATATTGCCATATCCCAGAGTGTGTCCTATGTTGCCATCTCCATAGGAAACCTTTGGGCCAGCCTTCTCCTCAAAGTCTGATAGCAGGGCTTTATTTCCAGTCATATGTCCTGAGCATCCACTGTCCAAGATAAGTGTGCTCTCTTTTATACCCTGCAATCACAAACAAACACTAAGTGTTAGTTTTAAGGACCCAGACTTGCTTGGATCCTTTGTCTTTCTTAACAGTGTTAGCTTTTGCAGCGGAATCACTATCAACAGAGTTTAAACTAACATTGTCAGACTTTATACTTGCAGAGTTTGCCCTAACCCACTTCAAGTTGGGCTTTGGCTCATAATAGTTATGATAAATAGCATGATAACTCTTACAAGTATAAATAGAATGCCAAGTGCTCCCACAGTGTGTGCATAATGTCTGTGGTTTAACCCTTACATAATCATTCTTTTCTCCTGATGTAGAAGGTAAAGAATTGATATTTTTATTCTTTGTGCAGTAATTAGCAAGATGATTAGAACTACCACAATTATAACATGTTTTCCTTGGAGCACCAGCATTAGGCAAGTGATTATTTCTATTATTTATGCCTATCTTTCCATTCCTATTCTTCTTGGACCCTTTTGGTTTCATGGAAGACTTTACCTCTTTCAGCTTATGATTAAACTGTTTTCCTGTCATCAAGCCAACATTAACCTGTTTAACACAAGTTTTTACTGTCTTTCTAACAGCTTCTATTTCCATAAGTTTTTCTGTTATAATATTTTCCTGTTTTTCACAGGTTTCATCTGATTCCATATCAGCTTCTCTTATTACAACAGATTTTAACTTATTGGTTTCTGGAACAAATTTCACAGGTTTAAGTTGTGGTTTTACCTTAACCTTATCTTTAAACCTAAGTTCATCATTTTCACAATAGCCTAAACCTATAGAATCTGTCTGAAACACTTGATGAGTGTCTCTTCCAGAGTCTGTCCAAGTCTTGATTATTTTTCTTTCTTTTTCTAGATCAGATTCTAGTTGCTTATATCTTTTGAGCAACTCCTGTTCAACATAAACAGCATCATCTCTTTCTTTTTGAATCTGCTTCATATTTTCAAGTTCTCCTTCAAGAAACTTGTTTCTAACTTTAAGACTAAGATTCTCATATTTAATTCTCTCATTCTCTAAAGTCTGATCCCTATAACTAACATGTACGCTTTTCAGATATACTCTTAACTCAGATATATTATCAGTATCATAAGCATAAGTAGTTAGGGGTACCTTATTTTCAGATGATTCAGTCTCATCTCTGACAGTTGCCATAAGAGCATAATTTTCTCCATCATCAGAGTCTGAAGTATCTGCCCAGTCTTTGCCTTTAGAGATGAGTGCTTTCTCAGATTTGCCTTTCTTGCACTCTGGAGCATAGTGACCCATCTCCTTACACTTGTAGCACTGGATTTCAGATTTATCCTTCTTACCAGACTTGGTCTCCCTTCCATCAGACTTTCTAAAACCTTTCCTTTCAGAATTTGAATCTTTCCTTGAGAATCTCTTTCCTTTCTTAAAGTTCTTGAATCCCATCTTCTTGAAGGTCTTCACCATCAATGCAGCCATTTGCATCATCTGTTCTTCATCATCCTCAGAGTCAGAAGCTTCATTAGAGTTTGAGTCATCATCAGAGTTTGATGACTCACTTTCAGATTTAATGACTAAAGCCTTTCCCTTGGCTTTCTTCCTTGATGATTCCTTCTTAATGGGCTTCTCTTCAACTTTGAGAGCAACAGATTTTGTCTTTTTACTTAATCTTCTATTCCTTTGTTCTATCTCCAGTTCATGAGTTTTCAACAACCCATAGATTTCATCAAGATCTGTATCAGCAAGCTCATAATTATCTCTTATTGTGGTTGTCTTCAAATCCCACTTTTCAGGTAGAGATAACAGAAACTTGAGATTAGACTCTTCAAGCTCATATTCTTTATCAACCAGAGACAGATCATTCAATAGTTTGCAAAATCTGTCATAAGTCTCAGTCAAGGTTTCATTAGGTCTTGAATCAAAGTGCTCATACTCCTGTGTGAGTATTGTCTTTCTATTCTTCTTAATAGCACATGTTCCCTGGCATCTGACTTCTAAAGCATCCCATATCTCTTTGGCAGTTTTGCAGCTAATTACTCTGTTAGACATAACATTATCTAAAGCACTGTGGAGAAGATGTCTAACCTTTACATCTTTTGCAATTGATGAGATGTCCTCAGGAGTCATATCTTTCTTTTCCTTTGGAACAGTCTTTTGTTCTTGACCATCAACAACAGGGGCTAGTTTGGTTGGATTATGAGGACCATCATAAATTCTGTCAAGATATTCTGGATCTGTAGCCTCCAGAAACATGGTCATCTTCACCTTCCAAATTGGATACTCTACTGGTTTGAGAATTGGAACCCTGATTGTTTCATATCGACTCACAGAATTAGGCTTAACCTGTTCAGCCTTGGGAGCAGTTTGATTTTCTTCAGACATGATTATTACTGTGTTTGAATCGTAAAACTGTATATATTAAACAGCCTTGGCTCTGATACCAATTGTTAGGCCTAATACACAATATATAATCAAGTATGTATGAGAATAACAATCAAGAACACAGGTTTGTAAATCAACAAACTGAATTATATTAAATAATTCTCTCTTAGTGATATTAATGGATCACAAAGAGCTACTAGGTTACAAGAATAATATTTCAATACGCATCCCTTCTAGGGATAACCTATCTGTGTTTATATAGTACACAGCTACTTACAATCCATCTCTAATTGATATTCCTATAAGTTAGCTATACAATTCATATCAATCAAGGATTGCTTCAGTCTTCTATTCCGTTTCCTTAGTTGTATCAATATATTCTGCTTCTTTCCATCTTCAGAATATATTGCTTCTAGAATCTTTATCTTTGCACCGACAGCTAAGTCAACTATCACCCAGTCAGACTTTAACAAACTCTGACCGGCTTCCATATGAACTCTTCACCCAGTCAGACTTTATCAATCTCTGACTGGCTTCTAGATAAACTTTGATATGTACCTGGTACTTAAACACTGATGAACAAACGTCAGCAATTATATCTAACATACAAGTTTTGGCATTGAAACAAGACTACTGTATTAATTATTACACAACCTGAATTTACTAGTAATACCTCGATAAGAGATCACTAGCAAATTAGAAGTCTATATGTTTTAAAAGTTACCCAACTACATATTTTATAACAACTAATTAACACCCTCTGTCAATGCTGCTACCTGCTGAGGAGAGTAAAACAGATGCCTGAAGTCCCTATTAGGTAAACCGCCTCTACCACGGCCCCTACGAGGCATAGTGATAGCTAGCTGAAAGGTTAGGTAGTAAAGCAAGAGTAAGTAAAAGAGCTTAGCAAATGACAACCGCATAATAAGAAATCATAATAATATTTTCCTGGTAAAACAATGTTCACTTTAAAAGATTCAAATCTGAAATGCATAGTCCTTGAAAGAATTAGTGCTTCATAAATATAAAGCATTGATCTAGTACATATAATTAGTTCTGAAAGACAGCAATGAAATATGAGTTATGTTTTCAGAACTATGACATGATTAGCTTGGTAAAAGTATAAATACTCATTACCATTTTTAATACTTAATCACAACATTGGCCTTTTTTAATGTGTAAAGTGGGTATCAAATGACACAGGTTAAGATGATGATCATTCATACTTAACCTCCACCCAGTACTCATAACAAGATTTTTATAACAACAATTTTGATCCGGGAGCACTTATCAACAATGGCTCATATCAAGCTGGAACCGCGTGTCAAGGGGTTCTCTTACGCATTCCCAACCCCACTTTACTTTCCAAATATAATATCACAGGTTTTTAAATCAACCCGTGGTCATTAGTTATCCTGCTCAATGCATAATTCATTTCCAAACTTGTTTTACATTAACAAGAATATTTTCAAAGAAATGGGCCTAATTACCATGAAATATATCATCAGAGCAAAGCATTTTACTTTGTAATAATATAACATTCATTCTTTCAAAATAATTGTAAAGAAATTAATATGTGATAAAACATGCCTTTATGCAAGTCAAAACATTTGTAAATGCATAATAAGGATTGTCACTTGCCTGAAAGAAAGGTGTAACTGAACAAGAGGGAATATCTACGCTGCACGTCTATCCAAGCCTTGGCTAGTACTCGATCCTACGATATAAACATGACTCGAGATTAGTTGTCGTATTAGTTACTCGAACTAATATAATTGACAACACCCTAACTCCTAACTACCCCTTCGAGATTATATAAATATGTATATATACACTGCTATTATACAAATACACATAGTGTCATATTTAGACTTATTTTCAAGCTTGCATGATATTTGTTTAAAGATATGCAAGTAGATTCACATAGCACATACCAGGTTCACCACATAGTATACATAACATAATTGACCTTAACTACCCTTCGATATAGAATACAAATCAAGTTCACATATAAGTACACCAGACAAATATAATTTAACTAATTTCACCCTCATATAATTACAGACACCTAACACATGATACATGTCATTAGAAATTCCTAAAACTTCCAATATAATCCATTCTATACGATATTCACACTACACACTTCAATCCTCAAGGCAAACTAACAACACCACCAGGAAACATAATTCATTAACCAACATTTTGGCAGTCCTGTTTATATCCCTATTGGCCCGAAATATAATCCAATCTTCACCTAAACGTTACTTTAAATTTTTCTTAAACCAATTAATATGATCCTATAATTTATTCAACAAAACCCTTTTTAAATACTTAAAACCGAAACAAACTTTTGCTAAATTCCCAATTTATCTTTTACACTGCTTACATTACTAACACTATCGGACTATTAACAACCCACATCATCTCATTACCAGAATCGTGAATTGTTTTTAGAGCAAAACGCTACCAGAACTTGATGAACCGAGCCACTACGGTTCTGGCCAGAAACTATGCTCCATTAACATTACACATGAGTTCTAAACTTACTGTCCTTACCATAATCGAATGATCACTTCATTTACCCAAACAGTCCATCTTATAACCCAATCACTCACCAAGAAGCATAGGTATAAACACAACTTTAACCAAAATCATTTAAACATCCACAAGAAACTAACAGTTCGTTTATCCTTTAAAGAGCATAAAATCACAACATACGGTCCCGTGAGCAAACAGCATACACAATTTCCGATGTAACTAACATCCAGTAGCAACTAACAATTAAAATAATTATACTAAAGCAAAACCAACATATAATCGCAGTTAGTCACCACATAAGTTGGGCTCATCGGTAATCATATAACACAACACAGAATCGAGGGTCACCGGCTCACCGGAGTTCATCGCCGGTGACGGTCCAATCGTACTCAGTCCCCAAAACTGGTGGTACTGTGACGATTTGGCCACGAAAACACAACCCAGCATCGAATTAAGCTATTTGCATCCATTAAATCATCAAAATCGCAAAAATCGAACCCCAGCAAGAAAATCCCAATTCAACCCTAATTTCTGAATTTCTGAAAACTCGATACAAATGATATGATTGTATAGAGCTCGAAGAGATATTCGTTTTACACATAAAACTTCGAATTTTGTTAACAACATCGGAAGAAATGAAGAAAAGAGAAGTAGAAAAGGGATGAGAGAGAGTCGGGGCGACGAGAGAGAAATAAAGGCTTACGGGAGAGAGGGAGAAAGGAGAGAATGAAAATGAATTTAAGAATTGTAAAATCTATTTATATTAACTGAAGATTGACTCGATAGAATTGCGTAAGTTTCGTTTAAGAGCAACTCCTAAAAACCTGCTATTGAAGACTAAAAACCTGCTACTGAAGATTAAAAACCTGCTACTGAAGACTAAAAACCTGTTACTGAAGATTAAAAACCTGCTACTGAAGACATGGAGAATATAGGGGATGGAGAAGTGTTTTTAGACTAAAACCCATATACTTGTCCACATACACTGATTATAGGTAAGGAATGGACACCAATGGAGTTGCTCTAATACAAGTAGTATTCTAATTTACGGGAAAAATTTAAACTATATATAATATCAAATTTTAAATCAAATAAATTATAAAGTTTTATTATGGACATTTTAAATAAAATTTTCAAGTCTGTATTTGATAATTTAACAGAATAATTAAATATTTACTTAAAAATATAATCATCAAATCAAATTTTAAATGCTAAATTAATAAGATTTTTAATACCAAGGAAATTGTTTAAAAAAAATTAACAGAATTTTACTGACGAGAATTTAACCATTTACACGCACATATCAAATTTACACATAAGCACTTAAATGACTCGCATGTTTGACGGATCTAACATATCTTTAGCAGAAAACGCATCAACTGGAATAAGACATTTTATTTTATTCTAACCGTTTGGCACATAAAATAAATAGTTGTAATTTAAAATTAGCGTCGTTACATCCTTCCCCCCTTAAAAGGATTCTGCCCCCAGAATCATACTAACCGAATAAGTGAGGATACTTGCTCAGCATCTCGCTTTCAAGTTCCCAAGTTGATTCTTCAACTTTAGGATTTCTCCATAAGACTCGAACTAATATTACCGTCTTATTTCTCAATACTTTCTCTCGACGTTCAAGAATTTGAATTGGTTGCTCTATATAAGATAAATCTGGCTGTATATCCACTTGCTCGTATTCGATAACATGCTTCGAATCAGGATGGTACTTTTTAAGTAATGACACATGAAACACATTATGAACATGTTGCATGTGCGGGGGTAACGCAATCTCGTAAGCCACTTTACCAACACGTTTTAAAATTTCAAAGGGTCCAATAAATCTAGGACTGAGCTTTCCTTTCTTGCCAAACCTTACAACTCCCTTCCACGGTGACACCTTTAACAACACTTGTTCCCCAATTACAAACTCAATATCCTTACGTCGGCTATCAGCATATTTTCTCTGTCGATTCTGTGCGGCCACTAATCTTTCCCGTATAATCTCAATTACTTCCTTTGTCTTTTGAACTAATTCTGGACCCAATATCTTACGTTCACCAACCTCATCCCAACATACTGGCGATCTACACTTTCTTCCGTACAGAGCTTCATACGGTGGCATTCCAATGCTTGCATGATAACTATTATTATATGAGAATTCTATCAAAGGTAAATGATCATCCCAACTTCCCTCGAAATCCAAAGCACAAACCCTCAACATATCTTCAATAGTTTGAATGGTTCTTTCACTTTGTCCGTCATTCTGTGGGTGATACGTGGTACTCATATTCAATCTAGTTCCTAAACTCTCTTGAAACTGTCTCCAAAATCTTGAATTAAACCTTGGGTCACGATCGGACACAATAGACACTGGAACCCCGTAACGTGTTACTATTTCTTTCAAATATAGGTTAACTAACTTGTTTATGGAAAATCTCTCATTGATTGGCAGGAAATGTGCTGACTTGGTCAATCTATCAATAATTACCCAAATGGCATCATGGTTCAATTTGGTTCTCGGAAATCCTACCACGAAATCCATAGCTAACTGTTCCCACTTCCACTCAGGAATTTCTAACGGTTGCAACAATCCACTCGGTCTTTGGTGTTCTTCTTTCCCTTTCTGACACGTATAACACTTACTAACCCATTCTGCAATTTCCCTCTTCATGTCTGGCCACCAATAATGTTCTTTCAAATCTTGATACATCTTAGTACTCCCAGGGTGTATAGAATACTTCGAATTATGCGCATCTTTTAAAATCTCATTCTTCAATTCAACTACATTAGGAATCCAAATTCTTGATGAAAACCTTAATATTCCTTTATCATCCTTTTGGCTACATAGCTCTTCTCCAATCAACTGATTGATATCTTGATTCATCACATCTTCTTGGCATCTCCTTAATCTCTCAAGTAACTCTGGTTCAAACATCATAGTATACAGCTTCTCACTCGACCATCCTGGTACATGAACTTCTACTTTCAATCCCTCCAAATCCCTAAACAATTCTTCCGGTATCGTGAACATATTCAATCTTTCCTTTCTGCTCAAGGCATCGGCTACTACGTTGGCTTTGACTGGGTGATAGTTAATAGAACAATCATAATCCTTAATCAGCTCTAACCATCGTCTTTGTCTCATATTTAACTCCTTCTGGGTGAAGATATACTTCAAACTCTTGTGATCCGTATAAATCTCACATTTCTCTCCATACAAGTAGTGTCTCCAAATCTTAAGTGCAAACATTATTGCTGCTAATTCTAGATCGTGTGTTGGGTATTTCTGTTCGTGGATTTTCAATTGTCTCGAAGCGTATGCAATTACCTTGTCGTGCTGCATCAAAACACATCCTAATCCTTTCTGTGACGCATCACTGTAAATCACAAAATTCCCTTGGTCATCTGGTAAAGCTAAAACTAGAGCTGTTACTAATCTTTTCTTCAATTCTTGGAAACTTTCTTCACACTGGTCAGTCCATACAAACTTCTCATTCTTCCTGGTAAGTTTGGTCAGCGGTGTAGCTATCTTAGAAAAATCCTTAACAAACCTACGGTAGTACCCTGCCAAACCCATGAAACTACGAACTTCTGTCGGTGTCTTTGGTCTTTCCCAATCTAGAACTGCCTCAATCTTAGCTGGGTCAACTTTAATCCTTCATTGTTTACTACATGACCTAAAAATTGAACTTCCCTTAACCAAAATTCACACTTAGAAAATTTAGCGTATAACTTCTCTTTCCTCAAAATTTCCAAGACTATCCTTAAATGCTCAGCATGTTCCAACTCACTTCTTGAATATATCAAAATATCGTCAATGAATACAATCACAAATTTATCTAAATATCTCTTGAACATCCTATTCATTAAATCCATAAATGCTGCTGGTGCGTTTGTCAATCCAAATGCCATTACTAAAAACTCATAGTGTCCATATCTTGTTCTAAAAGCTGTCTTTGATACATCCTCGGGTTTAATCCTCAACTGATGATATCCTGATCTTAAATCGATCTTAGAGAAATACTCTGCGCCTTTGAGCTGGTCAAATAAATCATCAATCCTTGGCAATGGATACCTATTCTTAATGGTTAATTTATTCAACTCCCTATAGTCTATACATAACCTCATACTCCCATCCTTTTTCTTTACAAACAACACTGGTGCTCCCCAAGGTGATACACTCGGCCTTATAACTCCCTTAATTAAAAGATCTTGTAACTGAGTTGCTAGCTCCTTCATCTCAACTGGTGTCATACGGTAGGGTGCTTTCGAAACTGGTTCTGTACCTGGTGCCAAATCTATAGCAAACTCTATTTCTCTGTCAGGGGGTAATCCTGGTAACTCATCTGGAAAAACATCTGGAAACTCGTTTACTATGGGTATTTCTTCTAACTTAGGTACCTCCTTCTTTGTATCCTTTACATAAGCTAAATAAGCCCGGAATCCCTGTCGTAATAACTTTTTGGTTTGCATGATTGTTAAAAACTTCTTATTTTGTTTCTGTCCCCTAAACACAATTTTCTTTCCTTCCGGGGTCTTTAATGTCATTTTCTTATTTCTACAGTCTATATGGGCGTCATAACTTGATAACCAATCCATTCCTAAAATTACATCGAATTCCCCTAACTTAAAGGGCATCAAGTTCGCGTATAGAAGGTGTTCTACGATCTTAACTTCACATTTAGAACATACTTGTGTAACAGGAACTCTCTCTTGACTAGCGGTCTCTATTACCAAAGGTTCCTTTAATAGTTCTACATTACAACTAATCTTACGCATAAACTCAATGGATATAAAAGACTTTCTAGCTCCAGAATCAATTAACACTTTAGCATCTACTGAGTTAATAGGAAGCGTACCTGCTACCACATCTGAGTCCTTAACTGCATCTCTTAGGTTCATATTAAACGTCCTGGCCCTTGGTTGTTCGGCTGTTCTCATCACATTAATGGCTGCCATCCCTGTTCTACAATCCTTAGAAACATGTCCTGTCTTACCACATCTTTGACATTTTGTTGTTATATGACATTCACTCGCGTAGTGTCCTTTCTGATTGCACCTAAAACAAATCACATTAAATTTGCAACTTCCTGTATGTTTTCTCCCGCATGTCTTACAATCTGGCATCTGCAGTCTTGGCGCATTGGGTTGCGTAGCTCCACCTTGACGACCTCCCCGATTCTGATTTTGATTCTGACTCGGATTCCTAACCTCTGGTCTCCTAAAATTTGTATTTCTATTTGGTTGAAAACCAGTTGGTCTGTTAAAACGATTTTGGTTGTTCCCTGATCCTTGACCACTCTCCATGGTTTCAGCTTTACTTTTATTATTATCCTTCTCCTTTTCCTTGTGAAACTGATCACTTTCACCTTCAATTATCATTGCCTTTTGCACTACCCCAGCATAAGTTGTTAATTCAAACACAGCCACCCTTGAACGCACCCCTGGACGCAATCCTTGTTGAAACCTTTTAGCTCTCTTTTCATCCGTGTCTACATACTCAGATACAAACCTTACCAACTCAGAAAACTTCTTTTCGTAATCAGATATTGTCATATTACCTTGCCTTAGTTCAAAGAATTTTAGTTCCATCTGGTTCTGCATATACCTTGGACAGTACTTATCCAAAAACAACTCAACAAACCTGTCCCAAGGCACCATTCCCACTCCCTCCAAAGCTCTAGTTGACTCCCACCAATAGTTAGCGTCATCTTTTAAGAAATAACTTGCATATTCTGTTTTCTGCTCCTCGCCAACTCTAACCAAAGTAAAAGCTTTCTCTATTTCCTTAAGCCACGCTTGTGCTACTACTGGGTCTGTCGTTCCTTTGAATTCTGGAGGTTTGACTGCTTGAAAAGATTTAAATAAGGTTATCGCCGGAGCTTGAGGATTTTGTTGTTGTTGAAACTGCTGCTGCTGTTGTTGCTGAAATTGTTGTTGCTGTTGCTGAAATTGCTGTTGTTGTTGTTGAAGCTGCTGTTGTTGCTGCACGATATTGGCGCTTTGTTGCTGAAGGAATTGAAACATCTGGTTCAACATAGGGGAATCCCGATTCTGCTGGCTCCCGCCATTATCATTATCCCCGGATTGGGTGGTCGTATCTCTTCGTGGAGGCATGATTCTGATAATTACAAACAACTTTCTTAGTATCTTAAATTTTGAAATGACTTATGTAACAAGAGAATATCTTAAATTTGCATGCACAAATCTTTTATGTGTACCGGTACATTTTGAAAATGATGTGTAAAATATGCAGATTTGAAAATTTTAAGATATCGTCTGTTACTATTATCCAGTTGTTTGTTACTTATGTGAATCTATGCAACTTCCAAGAAAGAAGATCTAACGCGATATATAAAATTAAATATGCTTAGATGTTGTATGAACAATATATCAACATTCTAAACAATCTACTAACAATAGAATACTAAAAGAAAAGATCACACTGATAAGGATGGCATCATAAAGATACCCATAGAGTCAAATACACATGAACATCAAACGACTGAATCCTGAAACGAGAAAGAGTACTACAACAAGTGCAACGAACTACTACTAGATGGACTCACTATGCTACAACCCCAAAACACCATCTAGAATATGGACCTACTAGTGGCCCACTACCACATACTCACTATCAAACAACATGCCTATTCACACCCTCTGAAGTCCTCTCACCCTAATCCTCACCTCCCTCTGGTGGTGCAAAAGTGCTAGGTGCAGAAGTGCCAGGTGCTGAGGTACTAGGTGCTGAAGCCTTACTATCCAGTTCCTGCCTAAGCAGCCTAAGCTGCCCCTGCAAGAACTCCGCCTCCAACTTCAGCTGGTTATAGATATGGTAGGGAACGGGAGCTCGGGACTGGAGTGGAGAAGTAGCAGATGCAGCAGAATGCCCTGGAGATGAAGCTGGAGGGCTAGTAAGAACTGAATCAGAACGGGGTAGACCTCGAGGAACAGAAGAAGGATGAATAGCAGGAGCAGGCCATGGAGGCCAATCACTATGGGGAGATGGCTGCCTCATAGGAACAGAAGAATGAACAGATGTATGACCGGTAGGATCCTCAGAAGGATCACTCTCACTAGAAGAAGCTCTACCAAAATGCATAGTAGGCGGAGGAGTGCGTGAATGAGAGTACTCTGGGCCAGAATCCGGATGCTGCAATCAAGAAACATGGTTAAATAATTTCAAACTATAAACTCTTAAACCCTATAGCACTTAATACTAGTCAAGACCATTTCCAATAGTCCTAACTCAAGCTCTATATAAATTTGCTTATTATGACCTCCTTATCTTAATAGAACTACCTAATACCTTCCTAAATTCATTTTCCCTATTCTTGTTTCATTGTCAAAACCTGTAGCTCTGATACCAACCTGTGACAGCCCGGAAACCCGGTGTCACTAAATATAAACAATCCTACATAATAATTAACAATATATAACGACACTCCCATAAGCTAGAATATTTTACAAGTTTTGGCATTGAAACAAGACTACTGTATTAATTATTACACAACCTGAATTTACTAGTAATACCTCGATAAGAGATCACTAGAAAATTAGAAGTCTATCTGTTTTAAAAGTTACCCAACTACATATTTTATAACAACTAATTAACACCCTCTGTCAATGCTGATACCTGCTGAGGAGAGTAAAACAGATGCCTGAAGTCCCTATTAGGCAAGCCGCCTCTACCACGGCCCCTACGAGGCATAGTGATAGCTAGCTGAAAGGTTAGGTAGTAAAGAAAGAGTAAGCAAAAGAGCTTAGCAAATGACAACCGCATAATAAGAAATCATAATAATATTTTCCTGGTAAAACAGTGTTCACTTTAAAAGATTCAAATCTGAAATGCATAGTCCTTGAAAGAATTAGTGCTTCATAAATATAAAGCATTGATCTAGTAAATATGATTAGTTCTGAAAGACAACAATGAAATATGAGTTATGTTTTCAGAACTATAACATGATTAGCTTGGTAAAAGTATAAATACTCATTACCATTTTTAATACTTAATCACAACATTGGCCCTTTTTAATGTGTAAAGTGGGTATCAAATGACACAGGTTAAGATGATGATCATTCATACTTAACCTCCACACAGTACTCATAACAAGATTTTTATAACAACAATTTGGATCCGGGAGCACTTATCAACAATGGCTCATATCAAGCTGGAACCGCGTGTCAAGGGGTTATCTTACGCATTCCCAACCCCACTTTACTTTCCAAAAATAATATCACAGGTTTTTAAATCAACCTGTGGTCATTAGTTATCCTGCTCAATGCATAATTCATTTCCAAACTTGTTTTACATTAACAAGAATATTTTCAAAGGAATGGGCCTAATTACCATGAATTATATCATCAGAGCAAAGCATTTTACTTTGTAGTAATATAACATTCATGCTTTCAAAATAATTGTAAAGAAATTAATATGTGATAAAACATGCCTTTATGCAAGTCAAAACATTTGTAAATGCGTAATAAGGATTGTCACTTGCCTGAAAGAAAGGTGTAACTGAACAAGAGGGAATATCTACGCTGCACGTCTATCCAAGCCTTGGCTAGTACTCGATCCTACGATATAAACATGACTCGAGATTAGTTGTCGTATTAGTTACTCGAACTAATATAATTGACAACACCCTAACTCCTAACTACCCCTTCGAGATTATATAAATATGTTTATATACACTGCTATTATACAAATACACATATTGTCATATTTAGACTTATTTTCAAGCTTGTATGATATTTGTTTAAATATATGCAAGTAGATTCACATAGCACATACCAGGTTCACCACATAGTATACATAACATAATTGACCTTAACTACCCTTCGATATAGAATACAAATCAAGTTCACATATAAGTACACCAGACAAATATAATTTAACTAATTTCACCCTCATATAAGACACCTAACACATGATACATGTCATTATAAATTCCTAAAACTTCCAATATAATCCATTCTATACGATATTCACACTACACACTTCAATCCTCAAGGCAAACTAACAACACCACCAGGAAACATAATTCATTAACCAACATTTTGGCAGTCCTGTTTATATCCCTATTGGCCCGAAATATAATCCAATCTTCACCTAAACGTTACTTTAAATTTTTCTTAAACCTATTAATATGATCCTATCATTTATTCATCAAAACCCTTTTTAAATACTGAAAACCGAAACAAACTTTTGCTAAATTCCCAATTTATCTTGTACACTGCTTACATTACTAACACTATCGGACTATTAACAACCCACATCATATCATTACCAGAATCGTGAATTGTTTTTAGAGCAAAACGCTACCAGAACTTGATGAACCGAGCCACTACGGTTCTGGCAAGAAACTATGCCCCATTAACATTACACATGAGTTCTAAACTTACTGTCCTTACCATAATCGAATGATCACTTCATTTACCCAAACAGTCCATCTTATAACCCAATCACTCACCAAGAAGCATAGGTATAAACACAACTTTAACCAAAATCATTTAAACATCCACAAGAAACTAACAGTTCGTTTATCCTTTAAAGAGCATAAAATCACAACATACGATCCCGTGAGCAAGCAGCATACACAATTTCTGATGTAACTAACATCCAGTAGCAACTAACAATTAAAATAATTATACTAAAGCAAAACCAGCATATAATCGCAGTTAGTCACCACATAAGTTGGGCTCATCGGTAATCATATAACACAACACATAATCGAGGGTCACCGGCTCACCGGAGTTCATCGCCGGTGACGGTCCAATCGTACTCAGTCCCCAAAACTGGTGGTACTGTGACGATTTGGCCACGAAAACACAACCCAACATCGAATTAAGCTATTTGCATCCATTAAATCATCAAAATCGCAAAAATCGAACCCCAACAAGAAAATCCCAATTCAACCCTAATTTCTGAATTTCTCAAAACTCGATACAAATGATATGATTGTATAGAGCTCGAAGAGATATTCGTTTTACACATAAAACTTCGAATTTTGTTAACAACATCGGAAGAAATGAAGAAAAGAGAAGTAGAAAAGGGATGAGAGAGAGTCGGGGCGACGAGAGAGAAATAGAGGCTTACGGGAGAGAGTGAGAAATGAGAGAATGAAAATGAATTTAAGAATTGTAAAATCTATTTATATTAACTGAAGATTGACTCGATAGAATTGCGTAAGTTTCGTTTAAGAGCAACTCCTAAAAACCTGCTATTGAAGACTAAAAACCTGCTACTGAAGACTAAAAACCTGCTACTGAAGATTAAAAACCTGCTACTGAAGACTAAAAACCTGCTACTGCAGATTTAAAACCTGCTACTGAAGACTAAAAACCTGCTACTGAAGATTAAAAACCTGCTACTGAAGACATGGAGAATATAGGGGATGGAGAAGTGTTTTTAGACTAAAACCCCTATACTTGTCCACATACACTGATTATAGGTAAGGAATGGACACCAATGGAGTTGCTCTAATACAAGTAGTATTCTAATTTACGGGAAAAAATTAAACTATATATAATATCAAATTTTAAATCAAATAAATTATAAAGTTTTATTATGGACATTTTAAATAAAATTTTCAAGTCTGTATTTGATAATTTAACAGAATAATTAAATATTTACTTAAAAATATATTTATCAAATCAAATTTTAAATGCTAAATTAATAAGATTTTTAATAACAAGGAAATTGTTTAAAAATAATTAACAGAATTTTACTGACGAGAATTTAACCATTTACACGCACATATCAAATTAACACATAAGCACTTAAATGACTCGCATGTTTGACGGATCTAACATATCTTTAGCAGAAAACGCATCAACTGGAATAAGACACTTTATTTTATTCTAACCGTTTGGCACATAAAATAAATAGTTGTAATTTAAAATTACCGTCGTTACACACTTTGACTTAAATTAGAACTGAATATGTTGGTATGGTTTAGGATTGTTGGTATGTTGGTTTAGTATTATTGGTATGTTGGTGTTGATTTTTGTCCCAGTATTTAAATATAGGGCTATTGTGATGTTGGAACTCTTAGCCCCATTTTGAACTTGTGTTATGTACTGGGATTTCTCTACTGGTATTATCCTAATGTAAGTGCCACTTCTTTTAAAAAAAGACTTTTGCTGGTTTGCCTGTATCTTTAACTTTTATAGATATGTAAAAATGTAGGTTTGGAAAATCGTAAAAGCTCATATATATCGTATACTTTGTTGCTAGAACTGTTCCATCCGTTGGCAGAGTGTTGCTATCCCGAAAATTGTCACTGAGATTTAATTCTGGGCATTTGGTTGCTAATAATACCAACAGATTAGGTGTTAGGAACTTGTTACTAACATTAACAACAAAATTTCGTTGGCATTTGATTTTTAATAATGGTGACAGATTATGCTTTAGGAATATGTTACTAAAATTAACAGCAACAATTTCATTGGCATTTGGTTGGTAATGTTGCCAACAGAATATCCGTTACCAAAGTAGTTGGGACATGGTTGTTTGTGAAAGCGAGTATTCTGTTATTGGGGTACTGGTATTCCGTTGTTAAGTTTACTAACGAAAATCAATCCGTTAGTAGAGACTTCCCAACGGCGTATATACCCACAGATGTTATCCGTGGTCATTCTGTTGGCATGCGGGCTTACTAACGGATTTCCTTAACTTACTAACGGAATTTTTCGTTGTTAGAACTGGATTTTCTTGTAGTGTAATGGAACTTAACACATATAACTATTTTAACTTCAATATATTTTTTAACAAGCTTAATTATATCTACAATTTATTATATCAAAATATTTACAACAAAAATATATTATCTAAAGATATGTCTAAAATAACTTGTGCATCACAATTATATCCATCTATCTATACTATAACGAAACATTAAAAGTTTGGTCGATACTGTACCTGTTTTTTGGTACTTCGTGATTTTACTTAATTACCCTTACTTATATATAAAAATTACTATTAAATAATAAGACATATTTATAATCGATTACCTTTTTCAACACATCAGGCTTTCTATTTTTTCAAACAAAATCTCCTGCTTTTTCAAAAATATCACGGATAATTATCTTTTTTAACCAAAACATGTTAGATTTTCTATTTTTACTTAATAAACTCCTCATTTTCCAAAAATATCACGAGTTTACCTTAATTTTTTTATTTTAAAACCTATTTAATTCTATTTTTACTTATTAAAACCCCTCTTTTTCGAAAAATATCATAATTAAACCCTTACTTTAAAACCTATTTTAATATTGCCATTAATTTTTTTTAAAAGTTTACCTATTTTAACATGTTTACTAATTTTTTTTTAACAAACGTAATTAATAAAATATTATAACGTAAATAATCAAATAACAACTATTCAAAACAATCTGTGCATCGCACGACGCGAGTTTTAAGCTATACTATTTTCGGTTGATACTTAGTGATTTTACTTAATTACTTTTACTTATTTTTTTAAAAAAATTATTAAATAATAACTTTATTTATAACCAATTACCTTTTCAGCTAAAATACATTACTTTTTCTATTTTTTTAACAAAATTCTCTCTTTTTCTAAAAAAATCATGGGCAATTAACTTTTAAAACTAAATATGTTATTTTTTCTAATTGTTTTTACTAAAACGTCTCCTTTTTTTCAAAAATATCACTTGCAAACCGTTACTTATTTATTTTAAAACTTATTTTAATACTTTTAAATTATTTAAAAAAGTTTAACACGCCTACTTATTTTTTTAACAAATTCAATTAATAAAATACAAGCCTATAACCCGTGCAAGGCACGAGCCTTAAAAAATAATAAACTAAAAAATTTAATATTAAAATAAATGTAAAAATTAATATGATAAATTATAAAATGAAAACTTAAATATTAATTGGAACATAAAAAAATATTAAAAAATACAGATGAGGCTGAGGAAGATAAATGAGGTATTATTAATTTTATTTCATAATAAAATAATATTAATAATAAGGACAGATATAATCTAACATGTTTTAATTAAAAAAAGTAATTATCCGTGATATTTTTAGAAGTGTTTTAATTATATTAATTGTATTTATTAAAAAAATACGTTGACATGTTAAAATAAGTAAGTTTTTTTAATAAGGACAAAGAGGAAAGCTAACATGTTTTAATTAAAAAAATAACTACCTACAATATTTTTAGATGTGTTGCACTTGATATTTTTGGAAAATAGAGATTTTAGTGATAACAAATATAAAAGGTAATATATTTTAATTTAAAGGTAATTTCCCGTGATATTTTTGGAAAAGAAGTAGATTTTGTTAGGGAAAAAAATATTTTAATTATAAAAGGCCATCAGCTAGATACTATTTTTATATTATTTTATTATTTATTAAATATAGTATTAAAATAGATTTTAAAATTAATAAGTAAGGATTGCACCTCATAATTTTGGAAAATAGAGATTTTAGTGATAACAAATATAAAAGATATTATGTTTTAATTTAAAGGTAATTGTCATGATATTTTTGGAAAAGGAGTAGATTTTGTTTGAATTTTTTTTAATTATAAAGGCAATCAGCTAGTTACTATTTTTATATTATTTTATTATTTATTAAATAGAGTATTAAAATAGGTTTTAAAATAAATAAGTAAGGATTGCACTTCATATTTTTGAAAAACAGAGATTTTAGTGATAACAAATATAAAAGGTAATATATTTTAATTTAAAGAGAATTGTCATGATATTTTTGGAAAAGGAGTAAATTTTGTTAGAAAAAAGCTTTTGTTATCCTAAAAAGAAATAAGTATATTTGTAGCAGTATATCCTAAATTTAAACAAATTATATCCCACATTTCCATTTTTTTGATTAGATTTCAATATTATTTGATTTTTATGTAGTAAAATATAGTGAAATATTAATGTAGAATAAAACTTTTCCGAATTTTGATTATACCCGTGCAAGGCACCGACCTTAAAAAATAATAAACTAAAAAATTTAATGTGAACGGAAAATATTAAAATAAAAATTAAAATTTATATGATAAATTATAAAATGAGAAACTTAAATATTAATTGTAACGTAAAAAAATATTAAAAAAATACATATGGGGCTGATGAAGATAAATGAGGTATTATTCATATTATTTTATAATAAAATAATATTAATAATAAGGATATAGAAAATCTAACCTGTTTTAATTACAAAAAGTAATTGCCCGTGATATTTTTAGAAGTGTTTTAATTATATTACTTGTATTTATTAAAACAATAAGTTGACATGTTAAAATAAGTAAGTTTTTTTTAATAAGAACAAATAGGAAAGCTAACATGTTTTAATTAAAAAAAAAGTAACTACTTATAATAGTTTTAGATGTGTTTTAATTATATTAATTGTATTTGTTAAAAAAATACGTTCACTTGTTAAAATAGGTAAGTTTTTTTAAATAATTAAAAGTATTAAAATAAGTTTTAAAATATATAAGTAAGTGTTGCACTTGATATTTTTGAAAAAGAGAGATTTTAGTGATAACAAATATAAAATGTAATATATTGTAATTTAAAGATAACTTTCCGTGATATTTTTGAAAAATAAATAGAATTTGTTAGAAAAAAAAAATTTGACTAAAGAAAAAAAATGTTTTAATTATAAAAGACAATCAGCTAGTTAATATTTTTATATTATTTTATTATTTATTAAATAGAGTATTAAAATAGATTTTAAAATAAATAAGTAAGGATTGCACCTCATATTTTTGGAAAATAGAGATTTTACTGATAACAAATATAAAAGATATTATGTTTTAATTTAAAGGTAATTGTCATGATATTTTTGGAAAATGAGTAGATTTTGTTAGATTTTTTTTAATTATAAAAGGCAATCATTTAGTTACTATTTTTATATTATTTTATTATTTATTAAATGGAGTATTAAAATAGGTTTTAAAATCAATAATTAAGGATTGCACCTCATATTTTTGGAAAACATAGATTTTAGTAATAACAAATATAAAAGATATTATGTTTTAATTTAAAGGTAATTGTAATGATATTTTTGGAAAAGGAGTAGATTTTATTAGAAAAAAATATATTTTAATTATAAAAGTCAATCATCTAGTTACTTGGTAACTTGACAATAATACAATTCCATAAAAATTTGATTTGTTTCGTTATCCTAAAAAAGAAAGAAGTATATTTGTAGGAGTGCATCCTAAATTTAAACAAATTAGATCCCACATTTCCATTTTTTTGACTAGATTTCAATATTATTTGATTTTTATGTAGTCAAATATAGTGAAATATTAATGTAGAATAAAACTTTCCCGAATTTTGATTATATTATTAATTTATTAATTAGAAAAAGTACCGAAAACCAAAAACTAACCGAAAACCGAAAACCAAAACTTTCAATGTTTCGGCTTTAATAATATAGTATAGATTAGAAACATAAATAATAAGAATAACATTTAAAATTATTAAATAATAACATTATTTATAACCAATTACCTTTTCAGCTAAAATACATTATTTTTCTATCTTTTTTAACAAAATCCTCTTGTTTTCTAAAACAAATCATTGACTTACCTTTTTCAACTAAAAAATGTCACTTTTTCTATTTTTCATAACTAAAACACCTTCTTTCCAAAAATATCACGGAAAACCATTACTTGTTTATTTTAAAACAGATTTTAATACTTTTAATTATAGACAATTACCATTTTCAACTCAAACATATTACCCTTTCTATTTTTCCTTACTAAACCATTTATTTTCCAAAAATATCACGGGGCAAACAGTTAATTGTTTATTTTAAAACCTATTTTAATACTTTTAATTATTTAAAAAAGCTTAACACACCTACTTTTTTTTTAACAAATGTAATTAATAAAATATTAAAAAATAAATAATAAAAATAGTAATTATTAAATCTGTACTATAATATAATAGACATTGAAAATTTTAGTTTTCGATTTTCGGTCCTTAATTCTAATTATTAATGTTAGGAATGAATATCACCTAGAAACTAGACAGAGGGGGGTGAATGGATAGTTTGATGAATTTTTGCTTTCTTGAAACTAAATGTAAACTGTATATGATTATGCTATGTAATATGCAGAAAGTAAACAACACGCACAATCACTTTAATCTACTTTGTATAAGCAAATTAAATACTACAGCTTTCCAAGAAATTCACAATCGAATTTCTGGCTTCTAAACAAGAACAGTTTGTACTTGCTTGCTTATAGAGAAAAGAGCTTGAGATAAAAACTATGTGTGTCTCTCTTACAGCTTACAGTGGTGTGTGCACAATATATATATATTCACCTATACAAACTAGGTACACACAATATTACACAGCTACCCCTTCTGAAAGTCCAACTTGTCCTGTCATAAGAAGTTCACTGTGTCAGGAAGGACCACCTGCTTTTCGGAATCTTTCCCGTTTCTGTAGCTGTTTGTCTCTTATCTTTCTCTCCAAGTTTAGCTGTAGATTTGCCATCTGTTTTTTGGACCACCTTGCCAGAACAAATGCTTCAGTATTTGTCTCTTTTGATTCTTGGGTCTGTACCTTGATTTGTCTTGTTGTAAACGGCTAAGTGTTGATATCGTGAACTCCACTTCATTCCTGACTTCGCGATCTCCCTTGTGAGGACTACGCGATATAGCCTTTGAAGACTTTGCGACATAGGCCATAAGATGACTATACGACATGGGTCATTTGACGACTATGCGACATAGGTCATTTGGTGACTATGTGACATAGGTCATTTGGTGACTATGCGACATAGGTCATTTGATGACTATGCGACATAAGGCTTCTGAGGACTTCACGATCTAGGCTTCTTTGACTTTTCTGACTTCAACACTTCACGACATGTGTCTTGAGGACTTCTTGACATAGTACAAAATGGACTATGCGATATAGCACTTCACGACATAGATATTGGTGACTTCACGACATAGCTTTCTTCTGACTTTGCTATATAATGCCTTAGAAAAATTTCTGAAACTTATTTCTTCATGGCCTTATTCATTTCTATCCTGCTGCATGAACACTTTTGAACTTCTACCAGGACAATTATTCAATGGCCTATATACAATCTAGATGCAAGAAACTTTGCTAAGCTCATTATAACTTTGAGCATACATGATCAAGCTAATGTTCATGAGAACAAGACAAGTACATATAGAGACCTATACTATATCCCAGTGATAGAACTCACTAGGTCATGCAATGTGACATAGTCACATAGTGTAGGCTTGTTAATAGTGGTATTCAGACATGTCTTGAGCCTAACAATCTCCCCCAAATTGTGAGTAAGATCCTTAGGCACAATTTCATGTCTGATAACAAGCCTAACTTACATAGAAGGAAATTAAGTAATAGAGAGGACAATTTATGAACATTGAGATCAGGAATTTGATTACATAGAAAAATTTGAAAGCTTACAGACTATCTTTGTTGCTCAGCAGCTTCAGCTTCCAATTGCTTCTCTTGAAAATCATCATAAATCTTCTTTTTCCTTATCTCTTCTCTTCTTTTCATGTCTATGATGGCTTCTTGAAGTTCTTCTCTTGCAATCAGTTCTTCAATGAGAGGGGAGTCTTTTAGATCATCAATTGCAGCTTTAAGAGCACTTTCCACATATGAGTCCAGAAACTTCATCCTTATCTTGCTCATGCCTCCATAAGAATTTTTGTATTCCACAACATAAGGATTTTGTTTTACCCTGCAAAGCCCTTTCTTTCTCAGCTCCTTTGCTCTTTCCTCCATTTCAGCCATTCCTTTCTCTTTCTGAATTATCTTCTCTTCACTTTCCTTTCTCAGGTTTTCTTCATAATCAGCATGCATTTTCAAGAACCTGGCAATTTCTATCTTCCATGTCCTTTCTTCTTTTTCTTCAAAATTCAGTAAGGCATTTATCCTTTCAAGCTCATACATATAGAAATATTGCCAGCCTCCTTGCTTCATTATCCTTTCTCTTCCATCAGTGTACTTGATCTCTAGATGATCCAACTTCACTTTGACTTCAAAGATCCTTTGAGCCCTCAAAAATGCTAGGGCATCTTCATCATAGTCCTCATCTAGTGGAAGCACATTGATGCCAATAACATTTGTGAGTTTTCCAGTCTTCTTTGTTATCCTTATCCTTCTGGGTACACTCTTGATCTTCAAATGCTTCACAAGAGATACCTTTCTGGAACAAGGAGAATCAGTCTTCAGTGCCACATCACTTGAAAGTAGCTTCATTCCTTTTCCCTTCATCCACTGTAACACTCCACTAGCTGTGACTTTGTGGAAGTGTCTTTTTGATGTTTCTTTTGTGGCTCCTTCTTTCTTCTGTGGCAATTCAGGTTCAGAAGTCTTAGATAATGATTTTGGAGGATCATTACTAACAGTACCCACCCTAGACTTAGAGTCTTGTGTTGTGGTTAAAGTACTGCTAGCAATGTCCTTGACTTGCTGAATTCCACTTCTTGTTCTCTTGGTTGTTTCCTTTGTCCCCTTAGAATCCCTCTTGTCATCATCCGCACCTTTTGTCTTCTTTGAGGATTTGCTCCTGCTACTTTCACTTGGTCCATCCTTATCACTCATTGAATGAGATCTCTTTCTGTAGGTTTTTTCCTCATCATCATCCTCACCATCATTCTTCTTGCTCTTTTCTTTGACAGATTCAGGAATGACTCCATGAATCAGAAAAGATTGTAGAGTGTGAATCATTTCTAGTTCCTCAACTGTCCTAACTCCTTTCTTAGATCTCAGCATCTGCAGCACCTGGTTGATCTTTGCATTGTTTTTCATTTTCAGGTCTGAGGGAATGACAAGTTGGTCAATGCTGTTATCTTGAGATAGACTTTGGTAGATAATTGTCCTTGGCTTGGAGATAACCTCAGGCAATCTTTGATTTTGATCTATCTTCAAGTCATTGTATAGACTTTCATTGTTCACTCCATGCTTTTCAATCAACTCCAGAATGATTGACAACTCAGTAAATCTCAGTCTCTCTAGAGTTTGAAATGATAGATGCCACAAGCAATTGTCATTGCACACCATGATAACCTCTCTTAGATGAACATCCCTGATTTTCTTTACTGCAACTGTGAAGTACTTGATGCTTTCCTTGAGCTTCTCTCTGTAGTCTCTTACATCTTCATGAGCATTTCTGTAGATGGCTTTTAGAAACTCTAGGAAGGCCTCATCATGATAGATGTGAGAACTGGCAACTTCCTGTAGCTTGGCCTCTGTGATAATTGTAGCTTTGACAGGTTGAGCATTAGGAGTAGGTTGAGTAGCTGAAGTGTCTTTGGGCATCGTGGATGGATAGTAGGTGGTTGTGACTGTGCTTTTCTGACCTTGTGCACTTATGACCTCTACAGGGGGTAGGATTATTGGTTTGATTGTTTCTTCAGAAATTTTGCCCTTAAGCTTCTGTTGCTTGGCAGGTACTCCCCCTTTCTTTTTCAGACTGACCTCCTTTACTTTCTCCCCCTTAGGCTTGGAATCAGACAAGATGTCTTGAGCTTCCCCAGGGATAGGCAGGTTCATGTGTCTCATCATGGAAGTCATCATTTGCTGTTGTACCAGCAGGATATTGGAGGTGTTGTTGCCTTGGTCATCCAGCTTGGCATTGAGCTGGTCTAAGGATTGAACAAGCATCCTGTTTTCATCTTTCAGAGATGCCACTTCTCTTTCTAGACCATCCACCTTGGAGAATAGCTGTTGAGACTTGAAAGAATTGAGAGATTGATCTTTGAGCTTGGCAAAATCAAATTTGGAGATGTTTGACATAGGAATCTCATCTACCAATTTGTCACCATATTGATTCTTCCAAATAACATTCAGCATGGCATTAGAGTTGATGTTGGCCTTGACTTGATTTTCCAATGTAGTAGCCAGTTTCTTGATGTTGTCAGTGACCATGGCTAGAGAGATATCCATCCTGTTGACATTAGAATTTGTTTTCTGGATTTCTTTGAGGATGCCATCCACCTTGGGAAAATTAGACAGATATGAGTTTCTTAGCTGAGTGAGGGATCTTTCTGTCTCCTCCTGGATAGAATAAATCTCTGATTGAATCCCTTTCCCAAGATAGTGCAGAGCCTTTAGCTGATTCTTGTAGACATCATTGATAGCATCATAAACTGCAGCAGGAGAGAGATCCTTTGCATTGGAGCCCAGAGAGGTGAGATAATTCTCTCTCAGAAAAGCTAGGGCCTCCTTGAGTTTGATAGATCTCTTAGCATCCAACCAGGCATCCATATTTCCCTCTGGTTCAGCTGCATCCACTATCTTCTCCTGCTGTGCTGCAACATCCTCCTTGTGGCAAAGTAGAATAGCTTCATAATCAACATTTGGCAAGTTGGAGGTGAGGAGGTGTTGAGCTATTTTTGAGAACTCATCAATCTGTGCCACATGGAGATCTTGAATAGCTTCTTCTGTCATTTGGGAAGGCACAGTTGATGATCCTGAAGGCCTGTCATGTTGCACAGGCTTCAGCCATTCTGACAGAGTGGCCTGAGCCAAGTGAGAGCTAGTGCTAGGCACTTCATGATATGTGAGTTTTTGAGTCTCCTCAAGCCTTGGAATGGCTGTAGAGTCTGATGTTGTCTCCATTGAAATGGGATGTGTTACAACATCAGCCCTATTTGTTTGTGAAGACAGTTACACATCCCTGAGGATGGGAGAATTTGGCATAGAGTCTCCAGTAAAAACTGGTGAATCCTCCATGTTTGTGTTGGTGTCATTAGGATATGCCCCAGCATGCATTCCCTGACCAACTGGATGTGGTTCCTGGGTGGTGAGCACAGTGTCATGCACCATGTCACTTGAGTTTGGCTCAATCACAGTATTGGATTGTGATTGATCAATTTCAGAAAAGTCATGTGAATGACTAATCTGTTGAGAAGAAATGTTAGATGTAGATTCTGGAAGAGAAGTGTGGTGTAGATTGGATTGTGGCAACTCCCCCTGAGAAATAGGAGGAGTTTCAATAGTGATGTGCTCTCCACTCTGTGTATGATCATACTTATTTCTCCTAGGGTCAAGAGTGAGTTCTTGACCCTGTGCAGACTCTGTACAGGTTGCAGTGGGGAGGCTGCTCTTTTCAATGCCAATGACCTGTTGAGAGGCCATAGACAGTAGCAGGTGTACCCATTTTTCCACATCTGAATCCTGTTGGGAGGATTCAGTGGTAGGTATTGGTTTTGACTTCTTCTTTTGTCTGGTGAGAGGTGACTCAGGAGTCTCACTTTCTATTTCTACAGATTCATTTATCACTTCTAGGGCTCTCTTCTTGGTCTTATTTTTAGTAACACCAACCTTTTGAGAGATTGATGCACTTGGCTGCCTAGCTTCTACAGTGGTGTTTGCAATTGGGTTACTGGATGGGATGGGAAGGCTGGGGTTAGACTGTGTAGCTCCTTCAGTCTCAGCCTCCCCTGTCCAGGAAAGTGCATGGTATATGGGCTTATCAAGTGGATAAGACTCAAATGTGTCCTGCATATGCTTGGTCACACTTAGAATCACATCCACTTGATTCCTTGTGTCCAATGAGCCAAATAGAACTTTGGACATGGACTTGGAATAAGCCATTTTAGTTTTATCTATACCCTCCAATTCATGGATATTTGCATCAAGATAATTTAAAATAACTTGAAGGAAACGAGGGTAAAAGATGTCATTACCTCTACCACGAATGGTTCTGCCTAGCCTCTGAGCCAATTCCTTGAGAATTATGGCTCCCACATTGATCTCCTGGTTGTTGGCCAGGGAGTAGGCTAGCTTCACAGCAATGTGACTCATATGGTCCCATCCTGTCTTCCTGCATAGAAACACCTTCTGGAGTGCGTCAAACAGAAATGACCACTCCCTTCTCACGAACTTCTTATTGAGCTTTCCATTATCTATCTCATCAGCATACAGAATGAAGGTCATGAAGTCTACGGTTTGAGCATCTGTAGCTTCTTGGTCATGACCCTCCACCTTGAACCCCAAAGCTTCATTGATTTCCTTTTCACCAAACTGGAAGTGTTTGCCTCCAATTGAACAATTAACCTCCTGGAATGAGGTTCCATCTTCCCTAGCCATTGTTGATACCAACGCCGTTCTCCAGAATCCTTCCAACACATCGACATACAAGGTAGGGTTCAGGGTTAGGGCTTGGCGTAGGTAGGAAGTGTTCAAGAACCGTACAAAACACTTGTACCTTGGGTTAGCCTCAGCCCCAGAGGGAATGGTGAGAAGATTTGTTTCTTTGGGAATGGTTAAAGGGTTTGAAGAGGAAGCTGTTTGAGATTTGGGTTCCATTGAAATTGAGATTGAGATTGAAGAAGAGAGAGAAGAGTTTAGGTTTTAGAAATTTAGAGCAATAGACAAGATGAAAAGTTGTGAACGGTCGACAAAAAGTATTTATATGATAGAGACACTGCGATATGGAGTTATGAATGTGTACAGACTAATTGTATGTCGCGAAGTCTCAAAATGGCCTGTACCGCAAAGTCCTTGCAAAGTATATCGCAGAGTCCTGAATTGAACTATGTCGCAAAGTCTTGAGGATATCAGAATTTGGATGACTTTGCAATATAGTGAAAATACCCTGTCTAAAACTCTCTTTTTGAAATTTTAAGATTTTGTCAGACTTAAATCAAAAATTGAAATAAAGTAAATTTAAATCAAAATTCTGTCAAATATGGAGACTTGTCGATATAGTTATTCTAAGTCGCAAAGTCATTAAAATGAACTATGTCGCAAACTCATGAAATGAACTATATCGCAAAGTCTCACAATTTTAACAGTTTGCGATATAAGTCTGTTTGATTTGTACTATGTCGTGAACTCTCAAAATCATCTATATCGAGATGTCTCAAAAGCTCACAACTCCACAACCAAATATGATTTTGAAAAATATGCAGTAAAATACTGAAATATTTATAGATCATATCTCAGCTAATTTTCACTCCAAATAAATAGAGCATTTATATAAAGTGAAAATTTACTGCTGCAACAATTAACTAGCATACTTACTTAGAACAACTAAATGAAGGATTGAGCATTCCAATTTCACTCACAAGTCTGTTGAAGACAGCTTCATTCAGAGGTTTAGTAAATATGTCAGCTAATTGTTTCTCAGTTGGAACATAAGAGACTTCTATGGTACCATTTGCAGCATGTTCCCTAATGAAATGGTACCTGATCTCAATGTGCTTTGTAGTAGAATGATTAATAGGATTGGCAACTATGGATATTGCACTAGTATTATCACACATTAGAGGAATGTGTTCTAACACTAGTCCATAATCCATGAGTTGATTTCTAATCCAAAGCAATTGAACACAGTAACTTCCAGCAGCAATATATTCAGCCTCAGCTGTGGATGTTGTTGTGGACTGTTGTTTCTTACTGAACCATGACACTAACCTTTGACCTAAGAATTGGCAGCTTCCAGAGGTGCTCTTCCTGTCAATTCTGCATCCAGCATAATCAGAATCTGTGTAACCAACCAGGTTGAACCCAGTTCCCTTTGGATACCATAGCCCAAGATTAGGAGTCCCTTTCAGATATTTGAAAATCCTTTTGATAGCCATCATGTGATATTCCTTGGGATCAGACTGGAACCTTGCACAAAGGCATGTGGCAAACATGATATCAGGCCTGCTAGCAGTGAGATAGAGTAGTGATCCAACCATGCCTCTGTAAACCTTGATGTCTACTCTTTTGCCTTTCTTGTCTTCATCAAGCTTGATTGCAGTGGACATGGGAGTTTTTGCAGGGGATGAGTCTTCTAAACCATATTTCTTCAAAAGATCTTTGACATACTTTGATTGGTTTATGAAGATGCCATCCTCCCTTTAATGTACTTGCAAACCTAGAAAGTAGGTTAATTCTCCCATCATACTCATCTCATATTTGCTTTGCATCAACTTAGAGAACCTTTCACAGAGTTTTTCATTTGAAGAGCCAAAGATGATATCATCCACATAGATTTGAACAAGAATGATATCATTTCCATGCTTCTTGAAGAATAGGGTTTTGTCAATTGTACCCCTGGTAAATTGATGCTCAAGAAGGAATTGAGATAGAGTCTCATACCAGGCTCTTGGTGCCTGTTTGAGTCCATAGAGTGCCTTAAGCAGTCTGTACACAAAGTCTGGGAAGTTTTCATTTTCAAAGCCAGGTGGTTGAGATACATAAACTTCTTCAGCAAGATCACCATTGAGAAATGCACTTTTCACATCCATTTGATACACCTTGAAATTTGAGTGAGCTGCAAAAGCCAGGAAGATTCTGATAGCTTCCAGTCTAGCTACAGGTGCAAATGTCTCATCATAATCAATGCCTTCTTGCTGACAGTATCCTTTGGCAACCAGCCTTGCTTTGTTTCTTATTACCACTCCTTCTTCATCCATCTTGTTTCTGAACACCCATTTGGTGTCAATAACATTCTTTCCTTCAGGAGGTGGCACTAGCTCCTATACTTTGTTTTTCTCAAATTGATTCAATTCTTCTTGCATGGCAACAATCCAATCAAAAATCTTCAAAGCTTCTTCAACTACTTTAGGTTCCTCTTGTGACAGAAAGCAGTTATACAGACATGTATTCATAGTCGCCCTTCTTGTTCTAACTCCCTCACTAGGATCTCCAATGATTTGATCCCTAGTGTGGGCTCTGTCCCATTTCCTTGTGTGCCCCTGTTCATTTCCTTGATCTGTTCCAAGCTCATTTTGGTTGACAGTTGCATTCTTTTCTTCTCCCCCTGTGTTTGTGAACCCTTGCACAGGTGTTTGAAGAAGATTGTCAACTTCAAGAACTTCATTTTCTAGAACAGTTTGAACAGATGGTTCATCTTCACTTTCAGAATCCTCAAGATAACCTTGATTCTCAAATCTTAATGGCACACTGTCTTGATCACTTGTTTTAAGTCCAGGAGTTTTCTTGTCATCAAAGGTAACATCCATGCTTTCCATGACTTTGTGTTGCTCAGGTACAAACACTCTGTATGCTTTCCTTTCCAGAGAGTATCCAATAAAGATACCTTCAAATGCCTTTGCATCAAATTTTCCAACATGCTCAGAGGTATCTTTCATCACAAAACACTTGCTTCCAAAAACATGCAGATGCTTGAAGGATGCTCTTTTTCCAGTCATTAATAAGTAAGGAGTTTTGCCAGACTTCTTATTGATCAATGTTCTATTTTGCACATAGCATGCTGTGTTAACAGCATCAGCCCAAAAGCTAGTAGGTAGCTTTGCATCCAATAACATTGTCCTTGCAGCTTCAATGAGAGTTCTATTCTTTCTCTCAACTACTCCATTTTGTTGAGGTGTTCTAGGAGCTGAGAATTGTTGAGAAATTCCTTTATCTTTGCAAAACTCATACAATGTTGAATTTCTGAACTCAGTTCCATGATCACTTCTCAAAGCAACTACAGAGGAACCAGTGCTTTGTGCTTCTCTATCAACTCTCTTGATATGCTCTATTATGACTTGAGGTGCTTCATCTTTGGAGAATAGGAATTCCACCCAAGTGTATCTTGAATAATCATCAACCATCACTAGAGCATATTTCTTTTTGGAAAGGGACATTACATTCACAGGACCAAATAAATCCATGTGAATTAGCTGCAGAGGTTTTGAGTTTGTATTGAGCAACTTGTTCTTGTGACTAGATCTTTTAATCTTTCCTTTCTGACAAGCTTCACATGCTCCATCTTGCACAAACTCCAAGGCAGGCAAATCCCTGATGAGTTCTCTCTTGATTAGAGAGTTCATTGCCTGAACATTCAAGTGAGACAGTTTCTTGTGCCATATCCAGAATTCCTCATTTGTGGCTTTAGTGTAGAGACAAAAAATTTCTCCCTTGTCTGCAGCCTTGAGATTAGCTACAAACTGGCTTCCTTTCTTCACACCAGTTAGAACAACTTCACCACTTTCTCTTTTTGAGATTGAACAATGATCTTCATTAAATTCCACTTTGAAACCCCTTTTTGTAAATTGTCCAATGCTTAAGAGATTATGCTTCAGTCCTTCAACAAATGCTACATCTTCAATAATGACATTTCCAGATTTTATACTGCCATATCCCATTGTATAACCGATGTTGTCATTTCCAAAGGTTACTGATGGGCCAGCCTTTTCCTCAAAATGTGATAGCAGGGCTATATCACCAGTCATGTGACTTGAGCATCCACTGTCCAAGATCCATATGACTCTTTTATTCTTGTTGCCCTGCATTCACAAGGTAACTAAGTTGTTTTTGGTACCCACACATGGTAGGGTCCAGTTGATTTAGAAACATTTTTGTTACCAATTCTTCTGTCATAAGTTGCATTCATCACAGTAGGATACTTCATATTGTTTGTGTCTTTGGAGTTCACACTCTTAGGCTCACATGAAGTGTTCACCCTCTCAATCCTGATTGGGGATCCTGTCCTGTGAGTGTGCATGTGTGTGTGTGATTCACTAGATTGTGCAGAATCAAGTTTATGCTTTAGAGATAAACAGTTAGCAATCACAGTCACATAGCATGTCATGCAATTAGGCTTACCACAGAAGGAATCATGACTAGAGTTTATGCTAGCAGAATGGTTACTTAGGTTATCAACTTCAACATTCACTTGTTTGCTACACTTATGAGTCAAATGATTAACAAATAGACATTTCTGACATTGTTTCCTGGGAGCATTTGGCACATAAGCATAGTTGTTACCCTTGTTGACACCTACCTTACCATTTCTGTTTTGTTTCTTTTTCTTAACAACTTCTTTCTTTGCTTTAGGACTCTTGACAAGATTGTCTTTGGTCTCTTTCTGACTGACAGATTCAGGAGAGGAAGAAGTGTCTTTAGCAACCTCATCTTCTTCAAGAAGTTGTTGTTTGATGATCAATAGTTCTTCATCAAACTCAACAACGCTCTTTTTGAAGATGGGTTGTTCAACACTAGATAGAATGGTTGGGGCATTTTTGTTTGTAAAAGATTCTTTTCCTTTGCCCTTTGCCTTCTTCCTTCCTTTATCATTCTCATAGTCAAAACCAACTCCAACCTTGATATCTTCAGTGTGTTCCTTGTGATAGGTTTGAATAAGTTTAGAGGAGTTCTTAAAGCTTCTTATTTTCAATTCAGTTTCAGCAATTTGTTCCCTAAGAGCTTTCTCTATTTGTTCAGCACAAACCACTTTGTTTTTAAGATACTCAGCCTCCTTTTTCAAACCATCAAGGTTCACAACCATTAACTCAAGTTCCTCATTCTTTTCTGTAAGCTCAAGATTTCTAGCAGTTAGTCTATCAATTTCTTCATTTGCTACTAACATGCTAGTATGAATATTAAACATCTCAGTACTCATATCTTCAACAGTTTGCTTATATTGAAGGGGAGTCATATCAAGAGAAGTAAGAATAGGTACCTGACTAGAATCACCATCATCAGAAAATGCCATCAAGGCATAATTTGAGTACTCTTGTTCTTCTTCTTTTTCATCAGAGTCATCCCAGCATTTTCCCTCAACAATAAAAGCTTTACCTTGTTGTTTCTTGAGTAGAGCCTCATACTTAGCTTCAAGCTCTAAGTATGCTTTGTCATTCTTGACCTGTTTAGGCTTTTTGCACTCAGTGGCAAAATGCCCAAGTTCATTGCAGTTATAGCATCTTATTTTGGACCTATCCACACTCCCAGATTTGTATCCTCCTTTAACTGCACCAGCAATCCCTTTTCCTTTGTTGAAAGAGTTTGAGCTACCTGAACCACCAGCATTTCCATAATTGAATCTAGACTTGAATGGCTGCTTCCTCTTAAACCTGATGTTAGGGTATCTCCTAGCCATATAAGCAAAAGATTTGTTTTCCATCTTGTCCAGTTCATCTATGCTGTAGAACTCATCCTCTTCAGGTAAATCATACACAACCTGAGCTTCATCACCAGTGTCATCACTTTCCAGTTCCTTAATCTTGACTTGACTGATTTTTAGAGAATCCATTCTTTGACCTAGATTGTCAGCAATAAGGGCACAAGAGGTATTGGCCACTAATCCTTGCTTTGCTTGAATAGATCTCTTTTGAAACAGCTCTAACTCATATGTCTTCAAAACACCATACAACACATCAAAACCAATCTTTGTTAGATCTCTTTCTTTAAGGGAAGAGATTCTTGGTTCCAAGTGATCTGGAAGAGTTAGTAAGAACTTCATATTGAGCTCTTCTGTCTCATAGTGTTTGTCATAGAGTTTGAGCTCGTTTATCAGCTTATTGAATCTCTCAAACACTTCTGTGATTCCCTCTTTTGGCTGAGCCATGAAGGCTTCATATTGTGGGACAAGAATCTGCTTCTTGTTCTTCCTTACTTCAGTAGTTCCTTCATAGAGCACTTCTATAAGATCCCACATCTTCTTGGCACTAGTACAATGAGCAACAGTGCCATACATGTTGAAGTCCATAGATTCACAAATGATGAGTTGAAGATGTCCATCCAGTGCTACTTTCTCCTTTTCAGGATCAATGTATTTTGAGGGGTCTTTGGGCACATGTTTTGCTGGTACTATCTCAGTGCCATTGGTTGTTTCACCAATCTCGATCATTGGAATAAAGGGACCATGCTTTAGAATATCTAAATACATGGGGTTAGAAGCTTTGATGAAAAACAACATCTTCTTTTTCCATAAACTGTAGTGCTCCTTGTTAAAGGGAGGAATCTTGATACTGCTAAGTTTCTGTGAACTCATTCTTGATCTTTTCCTGTTTGTACGTTAACAGCCTTCGCTCTGATACCACTTGTTAGGAATGAATATCACCTAGAAACTAGACAGAGGGGGGGTGAATGGATAGTTTGATGAATTTTTGCTTTCTTGAAACTAAATGTAAACTGTATATGATTATGCTATGTAATATGCAGAAAGTAAACAACACGCACAATCACTTTAATCTACTTTGTATAAGCAAATTAAATACTACAGCTTTCCAAGAAATTCACAATCGAATTTCTGGCTTCTAAACAAGAACAGTTTGTACTTGCTTGCTTACAGAGAAAAGAGCTTGAGATAAAAACTATGTGTGTCTCTCTTACAGCTTACAGTGGTGTATGCACAATATATATATTCACCTATACAAACTAGGTACACACAATATTACACAGCTACCCCTTCTGAAAGTCCAACTTGTCCTGTCATAAGAAGTTCACTGTGTCAGGAAGGACCACCTGCTTTTCGGAATCTTTCCCGTTTCTGTAGCTGCTTGTCTCTTATCTTTCTCTCCAAGTTTAGCTGTAGATTTGCCATCTGTTCTTTGGACCACCTTTCCAGAACAAATGCTTCAGTATTTGTCTCTTTTGATTCTTGGTTCTGTACCTTGATTTGTCTTGTTGTAAACGGCTAAGTGTTGATATCGTGAACTCCACTTCATTCCTGACTTCGCGATCTCCCTTGTGAGGACTACGCGATATAGCCTTTGAAGACTTTGCGACATAGGCCATAAGATGACTATGCGACATGGGTCATTTGACGACTATGCGACATAGGTCATTTGGTGACTATGCGACATAGGTCATTTGGTGACTATGCGACATAGGTCATTTGGTGACTATGCGACATAGGTCATTTGATGACTATGCGACATAAGGCTTCTAAGGACCTCACGATCTAGGCTTCTTTGACTTTGCTGACTTCAACACTTCACGACATGTGTCTTGAGGACTTCTCGACATAGTACAAAATGGACTATGCGATATAGCACTTCACGACATAGATATTGGTGACTTCACGACATAGCTTTTTTCTGACTTTGCTATATAATGCCTTAGACAAATTTCTGCAACTTATTTCTTCATGGCCTTATTCATTTCTATCCTGCTGCATGAACACTTCTGAACTTTTACCAGGACAATTATTCAATGGCCTATATACAATCTAGATGCAAAAAACTTTGCTAAGCTCATTATAACTTTGAGCATACATGATCAAGCTAATGTTCACGAGAACAAGACAAGTACATATAGAGACCTATACTATATCCCAGTGCTAGAACTCACTACGTCATGCAATGTGACATAGTCACATAGTGTAGGCTTGTTAATAGTGGTATTCAGACATGTCTTGAGCCTAACAATTAAATAATAAAATAATTGTAATTAATTGATTGCCTTTTCCGATTTAAACACATTATCTTTTAATTAACACATATTATGTTTTATAAACACACCTAAAAATACCAATGGGAGTATGTTATATTTTTCAATAATTAATATTGAATTATTGCATTTTCGAATTAAAACACATTACATTTTAATGAAACCATCTTACCTTTTATAAACACACCTAAAAATATAAATTATAGTATATCTTTTAATCTAATACACCCCCAAATATATCATACATTATATATTTTAATTATTATTTATCAATACACACCCCGAATTACCATACACTATATTTTTCAAATATTACTAATTAAAATACATTACCTTTTAGTTAAACCATTTTACCTTTTAAAAACACGCCTAAAAATATTAATTATAGTATATTTTTTAATCATGAATACACCCCAAAAATATCGTATATTATATATTTTAATCATTATTCATTAATACACACCCCGAATTACCATACACTATATTTTTCAATTATTTAAAATATATTTATAAAAAAAACTCGTACATCGTACAGGCTATAAGCTATTATTATTAAAGGTGAAACATTAAAAGTTTGGTCGGTACGGTATCTATTTTTTGGTACTTCGTGATTTTACTTAATTACCCATACTTATTTATAAAACATTATTATTAAATAATAACATAAATTATTTATAATCATTTACCTTTTTCAGCTAAGCCAAATTATCCCCTCTTTTTCCAAAAATATCACGAAAAAATAATAATTAAATAGTAAGACATTTTATAACCAAATACCTTTTTTTAACTAAAACACATTATCTTTTCTGTTATTCCTTACAAAATCTACTCCTTTTCTAAAAATATTATGGACAATCACCCTTTTTTAATTAAAATATGTTACATTTTTCTATTTTTATTTAAGAAAACTCATCCTTTTCCAAAATAATTATGGGTAAACCCTTAATTATTTATTTTAAAATCTAATTTAATGCTTTTAATTTTTTAAATTTTTTTAACAAATGTAATTAATAAAATATTATAAAATCTACTCCCTTTCCAAAAATATCACGGGCAATTACCTTCTTTAAATTAAAACATGTTACATTTTCTATTTTTAGTTACTAAAACCCGTTTTTTCCAAAAATATCACGGATAAACCCTTAATTATTTATTTTAAAACCTAATTTAATGATTTTAATTTTTAAAAAAGTTTGCATATTTTAACATGCATACTTATTTTTTTAACAGAAACAATTAAAAAAATATATAATTTAAATAATCAAATAACAATTATTAAAAACAGTCTGTGCATCGCATAGATTTTAAGATAGTATGTATAATAAGAGTAATGAATATCTTTTCCAAAACTTTGTTCCTGGTAGTATATATAATAAGAGTGTGGTCCTCAATGCCGCAATCTCAACCAATGAATCTAAATTTTTTAAATATAAACAATCAAGATTATATCATATAAAAATAGAAATTATTACCTAACAAGGATATAAGTCAAAAGTGAAAGTATTAGATTTAGATTTTGATTAGAAGTAATTATAACTTAATAAAAAGACCAGTTCCATTAATACTATTTAATTCCGATTACATATTACATTTGAAAATAATTAAGATCCTTAGATTTTAAAATAGATAGATAAGAATCGTTGGATCGAATATGAAAAAGCTTATTTGGTTGTTAGTTGAATTATATTAAAAATACTAAAAAATGCATCTTGATAATTTAAACCAAATACATGAAAATTTTCTAAATCAAATAGAATTCTGACAGTAAGAATTTGCCACTTTCTTCTTTAATTCTGGTGTAGTTTTAACCGTAAAAAATGGTTAAACCATCATTAAATTAAAGATTAATTTGTTAGATCTTAAAATATATTTATGAAAATCGTTGAATGCAATATTAAAAAGTTTATTTTGTTGCTAGCAGAACTATATTCAAATACAAAAAGAGTATTTTGATCATTTAAACCTAATAAAAATAAATTTTCTAAATTCAATAAGAATTCTTAATGTAAAATTCGCCACTTTTTTCCGTCTTTAGTTTCAGGGTATTTATAATTGAAAAATAATTGTTACACCGCCACTAAATTAAAGATTATTTTGTCAGTTTCGTGTGTACCATAAATGTTCAAATCTAATAAATGAAGTCTAAAAATTAATAACATAAAAAAAATTAAAAGAAATATAAATTAATGTAATTATAGATATTAGAAATGGAGAAGTGTGTTGCATGGGATTTATCCAAAATTTTGATCTTTGTATTGTCAAACTAATAAGGACAGTTTATTTTAAATTAAATAAATAATAACTATTAGATATAATATTATAAAGTATATTTTATTGTTATTAGAATTATATTTAAATACTAAAAAGTGAATTTTAATAATATAAACAAAAAATGAAGAGATTTTCCATGTTAAATAGAATTATCAATGTAAAAATTCATAACTTTGTCTTTTATTCGGGTTCCTGGAAATTTCAGTTGAATAATAATTATTGAATCAATATAAAGTTAAAAATAATTTCGTTAATTAATATAATTATAATTTTTTTTTAAAAAAAATCGTGTGTTACATGGGTTATAAACTAGTATTATAAATATTAAAAGTTTAATATGTAGGCCATATATTCACTTACACAACACATTATTTTAGTGTTGCATTGAACAATGTTGTAGTAGCTTTAAAATTTAAACCTAGTGCAACATTGTTTTTTTATGTTGTCGTGCATATAAACATGTCATTGGCAGCTAAGAAATGTTGCACATGTAAATTTGATAATGAAATTTTGCCAAAAATATGATTTAAACAAAACTTCTATAAAAAAATAAAATAAATAATTGTTTATTCAAAAGGAATTAATGTTGAAAAAATTATCTAATTAAATGTTTTAAATTTAATGGTTTGTTATTAGAGTCGATAATGTCATTTTAATGAAAATAAAATATTTTTTTAATAATTTAAAAGACTAAAATATTATTAAAAGTAATAATTTGAATAAAAAAAACTATTTTACAAGAAATCTAAAAACTTTTGGAAAAATATTTTAATTTTAATTTTAAAAAATTAGAAGGTATTAGAATATCTATACAAAAATAATATTTTGGTACTAAATTTGAAATTGACCGAATTTAAATAAAAATAATTTAATGATTTTTTTCTATATCTTTTCTATTTGGTGAAAAAGTTAAACAAACACAATATTAAACAAAACATCAGTCATTTCATTCTTACCTAAACATTCCTCTATAATAGGCACATTCTCTAAAATCTAAACACACACGCTCAAAATTGCCCCCACTCACTTTCAAAATTCAAACACATCGTCAGTGCTCACTCTCAACATCACTTTATCTCACTCTCAAACACATTAATTTGGGGTTTCTTCCGATTTGGGTTTTTATTTTTTGATTCAATTAGGATTTTCTCAAACACATTAATTTGGGGTTTCTTCCGATTTGGGTTTTTATTTTTCGATTCAATTAGGATTTCAGTTGCTTCCGATTTCAATTGAGGATTTACACATTTGAAGTAGATGTTCTTTATATCATTTGGTATTGTCCTCAATTTCAGCTTGTATATATAATTTTGAGAAAAATGCCCTAAGTACATACTTAGGGAGTTATATGAGTACTTAATGTATTTTAATGACAAAATTGTAAATATTTGATCAAGTTATAAAACAATAATGTAATTACAATACTCTAGTGCATTCACATTAGAAATGTATTTGTACTCTACTTAGTAGGAGTAGTAAACCCATAATTTTTTTGTTAAACCATTAGTAAATTAAAGATTATTTTGTAAGTTTTGCTTTGATTGTAAAATCATTCAAATAATTTATATAATTTTATTCTCATATTAATTATATTTTTTATTAACATAGATTTTTATTAAATAATTTTAAAATTTTATTGGAAAATTAAAGAATTTTTAAATTTAAAAAATTTCGAGAAAAGAAATAATCAAATTTGAGTTAAAAGTAATAAAAAAATATTTTTAATTAAATTTGGAGGGGCACTTTACAAATTTGACTCTATGTTGAGTTCTAAAAATCAAATTTGGACTCTGAAAATGATTTTTATTTTAGTTATGGTTTAACAATTATAATCCAACAGAAAATACTCTAAAACATAAAAATCTTTATGATATGGTGATGCACCAAATGGATAGTATGCGTAGAAGAATAAAGCACTTAATTTCATGAACGGACTAATAAGAAGAAACTGAACTGATAAAAATCATCACTTAAGCAATGTTCCAAAGTTACTGTTGTGCACATTGGACCCTTTGCGCCCCGCCGTGCATATCCTCATCATCCGCCTCCTGCTCTGCCTGAGCCTTCTTTCTGCGCATTTCTTCTTCGATATTGACATCATGTAATGTAGTCTCTTCACACTCGTCCATCTCTTTCGGTGTCATCTTCACCACTGGTCGTGGTGGTAGAATGGCCTCCAGCGCCTTGACTTGCTCTGGATTTAATGAATCCGGGAAGTCAACAGTGAAGTGAACATAAAGAGTTCCCTTCATAAATGGCCTCTGGTGCATTGGCATACCCTCATCACCAATACCTTTATATTGATCAGGCTTGATTACTTCTCCTCGGTTCGATTTAATAACCAGAGATCTGCCATCTAGATGAGTCAATACAAACTGAAAGCCACACAAAGCTTCTGTAAGCGACAATTTGTGCTCTACAAATAAGTCATCACCCTTTCTCTTAAATTTGGGGTGCTCCTTTTGCTGTATGACAAAAACAGTATCTCCAGTGACGGTGTCAGGCGCTTCATCAGCTTCTCCTGTCAATGTAATCTTCTGCCCATTCTGCATACCCTTTTCCACGACTACGTCCAACACCTTTTTCTCTTGAACAACCTTCTCACCTTTGCACTGAGTGCACCGGTCCCTATTGCTTATGCTCTCTCCTGTTCCTTTGCATTCATTGCAAGGTTGCTGCATTTGCTGAATCATTGAGGGTCCAAGATGTCTAATCGAAATCTTCATGCCAGACCCTTGACAACCAGAACATGTCATTGATGCTCCGGACTTAGATCCCTTGCCTTTGCACTTCTTGCAAAGCACATTGCGGCCTAGTGAGAGTTTCTTCGACGTTCCATTGTACAAATCTTCTAGTGAGACCTTAAGAGGATGAATAACATCTTCTCCTCTCCTTTGCCTATGTACCCTACTGCTACCACCACCAAAGAAAGACTGGAAGATGTCAAACGGGTCATGCCCACCCCCACCACCACTGCCCATTCCTTTCTTGAGTGCATCTTCACCATATTGGTCATATATCTCACGTTTCTCAGGGTCACTCAGAACCTCATAAGCTTGTGCAAGTTCCTTAAATTTTTCAGGATCACCACCCTTATCAGGATGATTCATCATAGCAGCTTTTCTATAAGCCTTCTTGAGATTATCTTGAGAAGCAGTCTTGGGAACGCCCAACACCTCATAGTACTTTGTATTATCACTCTTCTTTGGTGCCCTTCCAAACATCTTTTCTTAAAGCCTCAGATATTTTATTTCAGGATTTCGCAGAAACTCAAGTCAAATTTATTTGCTGAGCGAGGTTCTGCAAAAACTGCGCAATGAAATAAAGTAGATCGGAATTGATTTATATATATAGGCAAGGGGGGTCAAGTGTCTTTGAATAGTAATAGGAAAACAATGTATGTATTTTGAGAATGGGAAAAGGATTTTTTGGTGGACGGCTCATTTTTTTATTTTAATTTTGGGACTACTTATCATAAAAATCTATGTCTGTATGATTTATTAATTTTAACGAGTTTAATTATTTTACAAACTTATTCAAATTAATAAATTTATCTCAGCTTTAATATAAACTAGTTTACTAAGCCGTGTTTCGCAGTGGTCTTATAATATTTTATAATTTTTAAAATAAATATATTATAAATTACTGTATGTTTTCAATAAATTAAACAATTATATTTCTAATATAACTCATATTTCTAATATAATATTATAATTCTACGGTTTCTTTGAGATTTTTCTTTCCGTATTAGTGAAATTCTAAATAAATATAGAAAAAGATAATCGTTTAAGATTTTCATTCTTTTGATATCATCTCAAATATTATTATATTTATCACTAATGTTATCTTTCTCAAAATTTAATTCCTATTTTAAAATACATAATAAAATATCAATATTAAATTCTAGAATAATATACACTCCTCCTATTTGAATACCCTTTTGTTAAATATGTTCACTACCAATAAGCCGCTCTCTTATTGCTATCAAATCTAACAAATAACTCATTAAATAATTAATTGTAAAAATTGTAAACTTCAGTTTAATATTTTTAAAGATTAATTTAATTAATGTAAAAAACTTGTATTTTTTTATAAATATATTATCTTCTATATAATTTAAAAGGTAAAACATAAAAGACTTGATTTTAAATATATAAAATATATAGATAATTTAAAAGCGGTTTATATGTATTGTGAGCCGCTCTCTCATTAAACATAAGTTATTATTATTTTTACAAACTGTGAAGTTAGAGTCATGTGTTTAATTTCCTACTTAGCAAGACTTTAGTTGAAAATAATATTTTTTTATCTTACTGATGCTAGTTAGTTTAAAACATTTTATATGTGTGTATTTTAGTTGTCAAAGTATTTTGTTTTGTAGGTAACAAAATAAATTCAATATGAATAATGATCGAGGTTGGATGTATCAAAGGAAAGTTAAAGTATACTTAAATCCGGCTTTTGTAAAGGGGTTAGAAAATTTTATGCAACATGTTATATCTCTACCATCATCCTTCAACGGGACAAACATTCAATGTCCGTATTCGAAGTGTAGGCATATCGGTGGATTCTGGGATGCAGAGACGGTAAAACTACACTTATTGAAGAATGGGTTTGTAAGTGATTATTATGTATGGAGTCGACATGGAGAGTCATATATTGGTGGATAAAGTGGTGAACAGTCCTCCCCTATTACTCCAATACCCAAGATAGAACATATGAGGACAACCTAATGTACAACATGGTGATGAATGTTGCTAGTCCAAGTTTTGATCCAGAGATTCCAAATGCAGAAACGAAGAAGTTGTATGATATTTTAAAATCATCTGAGAGAAAGTTATATGAAGGATATGAAACTTCTCAGTTGTTTGCCATGGCTCAAATGTTGAGTTTTAAAGCGGACCATCATTTGTCAGAGGCATGTTATTATCAAACATCTCAATTCATCAAAGGCATCTTGCCTCAAGATAATACATTCTTGATAGCTTTTCCAGTACGAAGAAGTACACGGAAGATTTGGGACTTCCTTATGAGCAAATTGATTATTGTGTTAATGGATGTATGATATATTGGGGTGAAGACATCAACACGGAGTCGTGTAAATTTTGTTCACAGGCAAGATACAAAGAAAGACATAACAGATCCAAGAAGGAGAAAAAGAAAGTGCCTGTTAAAAGGATGATCTATTTTCCATTGGCACTGAGATTGCAAAGGTTGTATGCTTCACCTACAACTACAACCCATATGAGATGGCATGCCGAACATTATCAAGAAGAAGGTCTGATGCGCCACTGTTCAGACTCAGAGGAATGGAAACAATTTGATAGAGCACATCCCTCATTTGCCTCAGAGACGAGAAATGTTAGACTGGGACTTTTTGCTGATGGATTTCAACCATTTGGTGAAACAGGTAGGCCATATTCTTCTTGGCCAATTATAGTGACTCCATATAATTTGCCTCCGTGGATGTGTTCAAAAGAACAATACTTGTTTCTATCTGTACTTGTGCCTGGCCCAAAAAATCCAAAACAGAGGATATATGTTTTCCTTCAACCATTGATTGCTGAGTTAAAAATGTTATAGGAAGTTGGTGTGGAGACTTGGGAATATTCTTTAAACAGAATTTTCGTATGCGAGCTGCGTTGATGTGGACTATCAGTGACTTCCCTGCTTATTCAATGTTGTCTGGACGGAAAACTGCTGGTCATTTAGCTTGTCCTCATTGTGCTCGTGATCATGATGCTTATAATCTTTCACATGGTGGAAAGACTACATGGTTTGATAACCATCGAAAGTTTTTACCTGCTAATCATCCATTTTGAAAGAATAAAAACTGGTTCACTAAGGGAAAGAGACAGTGACTGAATCTCCCCCACCGGTGCGAACATGTGAAGATGTCTATCATGAAATTGAGTCACTTGGTTTGATGAAAGTTACTGAGTTGGGAAGTGATGAGCACAATGCTAGAGTCATTAAATCTTACAACTGCGGATGGAAAAAAAGAAGCATCTTTTGGGATTTACCATATTGGAAGACATTATCAATTAGACATAATCTTGATGTTATGCATGTCGAGAAAAATGTCTTTGAAAATATCTTCAACACTATCATGGCCATTGAAGGAAAACCCAAAGATAATTCAAAGGCAAGAGAAGATATTGCAATGATTTGTCGAAGACCCGAGTTAGCAAAAGATGAGTCAACACAAAAGTATCCAAAAGCATGTTATAGCTTGGATAAAAAGGAAAAAGAAAAAGTGTGTACATGGTTGAAAGAGCTGAAATTTCCAGATGGATATGTGTTAAATATGGGTAGTTGCATCAACATGAAGAAATACAAGTTATTTGGAATGAAAAGTCATGATTGTCACGTGTTTATGCAACGACTTCTTCCGATTGCTTTTCTGGAATTTCTTCCGAATAATGTTTGGGAGGCTGTGACAAAATTAAGTCTTTTCTTTAGAGATCTCACTTCAACTACTTTGAAGGTAAGTGATATGTGTAGACTTGAAGAACAAATTCCTGTTATACTTTGCAAGTTAGAGCGCATATTTCCACCGTCATTGTTCGACTCCATGGAACATATTTTAGTTCATTTGCCATATGAAGCACGTATTGCAGGTCCTGTACAGTATCGTTGGATGTACCCTTTCGAAAGGTTTTTGCGTCACTTGAAGAATAATGTGAAAAATAAATCACGGGTTGAAGGATCAATATGCAATGCATTTTTGGTTGAGGAAGCTTCCACTTTTTGCTCACACTACTTTGGGCAAAATGTTCAGACAAAACATAGAAAAGTTCCCATAAATGATTCTAGTGGAGGTGGGCAGATTTTTGGGGGTAACATTTCTATATTTTCTCATCCTAGACGTTCACATGGGAGTTTTAGTACTCGTTATCTTGATGATCGAGAATATATGGCAGCTCACAACTATATCTTGTTTAACTATCCAGAAGTTGCACCATATATCGAGTAGGTTTATTTTGTCATAATCACGAACTTAATTATCCAATTAATGAATTATAGTCCTGTTAATTGATCATCTCTTTTGTGTTATCAGGATTTTCATAAATCGACTTCGGGAGCACAATCCACACATTACTAGTGTTGAAGTTGATCAGAGCCTAGAAAGTGATTTTGCCATGTGGTTTAAACACTATGTAAGTTGATTGATAATTTTATAATTAAGATTAGATAACTATTAACTGCTTATTTCGTATTCTAATAATCACTACTAATAATTTCAGGCTCAAGATCCATCACTGGTTCCAAATGAATACATTTAGGATATTTCAGTTGGACCTCTTCGTTCGGTTAAGTCAGTGCCAATTTACTATGTGAATGGGTACAAATTTCACACTCAAGAATATGGGGCTGATAGGTCAACGTTCAACAGTGGAGTATGTATAAAAGGATCAAAATATAACGAGACATCTAATGATTAATTTGGAATAATTGAAGAGATTTTAGTTGTCGAGTATCCTCGTTTTCCAATCAAGAAAACAGTTTTGTTTAAGTGTAGATGGTTCGATCCTACACTTAATGTTGGAACAAGAATTCATCCACACTATAACATAATTGAGGTCAATAAAAAAAAAGATTGAGCGTGTACGAGCCATTTGTACTAGCAATGCAGGCCATGCAAGTTTACTTTTGTACTTATCCAAGTATTAAACGAGACAAAGTTGATTGGTTAGTTGTATATAAAGTGAAAGCTCGGCCACTTGTTGAACTTCCTCAAATCCCGATATCACATCAAGAGTTGTTTCAAGATGATAGTCCTACACATCTACATGATATTAGTACGGATGATATTCCCACGCATTTAGATGATGAAAGTGGAGTTGAAATAGATTTAGATGATGATGACGGAACTCCGGAGAAAGAAATTGAATATGAATCTGGAGAAGACGGGTCTTCACAAACCGAAGATAGTGATATTTGAGAAGATGACTATAATGATTTCTCCGATTAATTTCTTCTAGCTATCATGTATGCCAAGTTTATATTAGTAAATGAATTTATTAATATACATTAATATTATAATTGTAAGATATATAGTATAAATTGATATATATTTTAATATTAAAAATATAAGGGTGTATTGTGTAACATTATTGTGACTTATAGTTATTTCTTTTGTTGAAAATTATCTTATACTAGTTTATTATTATTTTTCTGAAAAATATAAATACAAAGACACAACTAGCGGGTTGGGGTCAAAGATAGAAATTAGGGTTTCTCTTCCCCTTATGAAGCAGCGGCGACGAATTGAAGTCTAAATCAACCAGCGACGGCTAATTGAAGTTATTTCTTGTGTTACAAAATGAAGACGAAGACGCTGACATCTATTGTAAACGTATGTGTATTCATTTCCCCTATTCTTGTATGTGTATTCACTTCCCCTTTTGTTTGTGTGATGTTTTAGTAATGTTCCTTCTGTTTTGTGTGTTGTAAAAAGTGAGAAATAGTCGGGGTTTTATGAGAAACAAAGCTACTTCAAATCTATGAGGGTTTTTCCAAATTGAATTGCAAATTGTGTTTGATTTGTGTTCCTTCTGTTTTGTGTATATTTATTTTGGGTTCATATTTTGGTGTTTGATTTGGGCTATAATGTTATGTGTTAATTATGGTTTAATATATACGTATGATTGAATTTGGGGTTCTTTTTGAGTGTACTGGGTTCTTACAGTTTGTGTTTGTTTGTCCATTGAAAACTTTGTGACTATATTAGAGTGTTGCTTTTATGTATGAGGATATTGTTATAAATGTAGCATAACAAAACTGACAAGTTTATACTCACTCTGTTTTTAGCCTATGAGTGAATCAAAATCCCTTCAACCTGCAAGTCCTGATAATAAGGGTATTGGTGAAAAGGCTGTCGGCTTTGCTCAATTTGTGAGTCCAAAGAAACACAACGGGGGTGCAAGTGTTGATATTAATGGCTTTGCTAAGGTGAACTTTAAAACTTATAATTTGATTTTAAATTAATATTTTATTTCAAGTTATTTCTATGTGTCGCCGTAAATTACTAAGTATGGTGCATTGTTGTTATGTTTATGTTGCTTGCAGATTGTGAGTAAAAAGAAACATAGTCAGAGTGCAAATGTTGGCCTTGCTCCAAACAGTCAGGTCCCTGACCAAGTAAGGCTTATGGTATCTTTTCATCTTAAACTTTATTTAAGTTTGTTATAAATGTTATACATTATTGGCATAGTGGTTGCAATGCTATAAGTTTTTATATTCACTCTATTTGTTTGCAGCGTATGAGTAAAGCAATATCCCTTCAAGTTGCAAGTCCTGATGATGAGGGTATTGGTGATAAGGCTGCTAGCGTGGCTCAACTTGCGAGTCTAAAGAAACGCAGCAGGGGTGCAAGTGTTGGTATTGATGGCGTTGGTTAGGTCAACCTCAAAATAAATAACTTGAGTTTATATTAATACTTTATTTCAAATTGTTTTATGTATAACCATGGATTACTAAGTGCGGTTCATTGTTATTCTTGTATTCCTTGCAGATTTTGGATCAAAAGAAAGATAGTCAGACTACAAATGTTGGCAAACAGGGTAACTTTGCTCCAAACAGTAAGGTCACTAAGCCGACCATTGAGAAAGCCGGTTACACCGACCAAGTAAGATGTTTACTGTTTTGCTACTTGTAAGTGAACTATTTTTATGTATGCAAAGCTTCAAACAAGTTTTCAACAAAAATCTGCTTAATATGATCTTTTTTTTGGCAACCTGCTTAATATGATATGCTACGCACCAACTTGCTAATTCAACTAGCAGCATACAAGCTTGTATACATTATAAAAAAACAAGATTGTAATGCAAGCGGGTAAAATATATGTATTTAGAAGCAGTGAACTGGAACGACGCCTGGAAATCTGAAACCTGAACAAAAATGACCTGATCTAAGATGATATATGACCTCTCAAATCTCCAAGGTTGTCCATCTTATATCAACATTAAAAGTTTAAGCAGAAATATTTGTAAGTTTTACATATTTGTTTTTTTGTTGGTTTTTACATGTTCTATGTTGTTTATAGTACATAATTATTTTATTTGCTTAGATACTTTGTGTTCTTCGATAAAATATGGGGCCCTCGACAAAATGAGGCCCTGTGCAACAGGGCAGCTAGCACCTGCTAATCACCAGGCCTGGTGTTCATTAATAAGTTATACCAAATAATTTTAAAAAAATGAAAGACTTGTCCAATAGCATGTTGGTATATTTCTTTTTGGTTTGTTTCATCATTTAAATTTTGTTGTTGTATGTTTATGCGCATTCTGCAATTTGTTACAGACAATTACAAATTAGTGATAATTATTAAGTTGTTGGCATAGTGGTTACAATGCTATATGTTTTTATATTCACTCTATTTGCAGCATACGAGTAAATAAAGATACCTTCAAGCTGCAAGTCCTGATGATGAGGGTATTGGTGATAAGGCTGCTGGCTTGGCTCAGCTTGCGAGTCTAAAGAAACGCAACGCGGGTGCAAGTTTTGGTATTGATGGCGTTGCTAAGTTCAACTTCAAAATAAATAACTTGAATTTAAATTAATACTTTATTTTAAGTTGTTTTATGTATAACCGTGGATTACTAAGTGCGGTGCATTGTTATTCTTGTATTCCTTGCAGATTGTGAATCAAAAGAAAGACAGTCGGAGTGCAAATATTGGAAAACTGGATAGCTTTGCTCCAAACAGTAAGGTTACTAAGCCAACCATTGAGAAAGCCGGTTACACCGACCAAGTAAGGCTGTTGTTTGATTTTATTATGTAGATTGAAAATGTCTATGTAATATAGTACTACAATTTTTAATTTCTATTATATTATGTATTGCAGGTAAGAATGAGGAGGCTTAGGAGTCATGTTGAAAATGTACCAGCTCTTTCTGAACAAGGCGTACCAGCCCATTCTGGGCAGCACGTTCAAGCTAAATCTGGACAGCACATTCGTGCTCATTCTGAACAGGGTACTGGACAACGCGTACAAGTTCACACTGGACAGAGTTTTGTTTCTCGATCTCTGTCGAGACCGGATTTGCAAATACATGTACTGTCTTAGTCAATACTTCACTCACCGACACAATCAGGACAACGCACATCACTATCTGCACAGAGCACACCTAATGAATCACTACAACTCAGTGCTCAATCACGCCAACACACACCTGAATCTCAGTCACATCCAAGCACACTGAATGTGTCCTCTACAGCTGCTAATGATAATGTATGTTGGAATATGGGCTCCACACAAAGGGACGGAAGAATTCGAAAAAAGGTAAGTTACGAGTTCTTAAATAAAACTATCTACGTGGTGAATTATTTTATGTTTTGCCCTATTATGTAGTGATATTAAATTGCCTTATGTTAATTATATATGTATTTTAGATTGGAACCTTCATTTGATTGCTCTACAAAGATTCGAGAAATTTTGTTTGAGAACCCTGAGCCTACTGGATACAACTGGAAGTCCCTTTCAGAAGAAACCAAAAAATTTTATTTTGAAGAATTCAAGGTAATTATATATTTTCATCTATTGTAATGTCGTATATGAGTTTTCCGACCCAATTTGCGTATAGTAATTACAACCTAGATTATTAAAGGATCATGTGTTCCCATAACTGGTTATTGATGCTTACATCGAAATCATCATGTTCTGCGTTTTACTCATAGACAAGAAATATTACTAGTGTGCATGTAAAATGGTAAACTCTGTAGTTAAAATTGTTATTTTGGATTGGTTCATGCTATTGCAGTTTAGCTTTAAAAATATTATTTAGTCCTAACTGTTTTGCTCAATGATTTTTCCTGTTTTCTAAACAACACTTGTCTATTTTAGTTCTTGATCTCCTTTGCGGAAACTTTGACTGCTTATGATTCAGACCTTTACTCAATGATTCTGTCTGTTTTCTAAAGTTTTATATTGGGCTTGTTTTATATATGCTAATTCCTATTATTTAACAGTGATTGACATTAATTCTTTATTATGTGATTTACATTGTGCTTCTATGTTAACTTTTCTATTTATGATGTTAATAGCATATGTTGTTGTGTACAGGAATTTTTTTTAGAACTCGTTGATTTGATGGAGAAATCTGGGCAGCCTGTGGATAGAAAGAAACACTTTATTTCTAGAGGCAGTTGGAGGGCCAGATAAGAAGAATAGAGTGTATGAAGTTGGCTCATCACAAAGCCTCTTTTACAAGACTAAGATTATGCCTTGCACTTCGTTATTTTCCAACGAGGAAGAAAATCAGAAGCTAAAACGCCAATTAACTGAGATGAACGATCGGAGGAAATTAATGGAAAATCAGTTAGCCAAGATTATTGAGGCTACTTTAGTCCAAGTCGAACGTCCTTTGTCCCCTGCCAATTTAGATGGTCAAGATTAAATGTAGTATATTTGCTTTGCACTTTGACTTAAATTAGAACTGAATATGTTGGTATGGTTTAGGATTGTTGGTATGTTGGTTTAGTGTTATTGGTATGTTGGTGTTGATTTCTGTCCCAGTATTTAAATATAGGGCTATTGTGATGTTGGAACTCTTAGCCCCATTTTGAACTTATATTATGTACTGGGATTTCTCTACTGGTACTATCCTAATGTAAGTGCCACTTCTTTTAAAAAAGACTTTTGCTGGTTTGCCTGTATCTTTAGCTTTTATAGATATGTAAAAATGTAGGTTTGGAAAATTGTAAAAGCTCATATATATCGTATACTTTGTTGCTAGAACTGGTCCATCCGTTGGCAGAGTGTTGCTATCCCGGAAATTGTCACTGTGATTTAATTCTGGGAATTTGGTTGCTAATAATACCAACAGATTAGGTGTTAGGAATTTTTTACTAACATTAACAACAAAATTTCGTTGGCATTTGATTTTTAATAATAGTAACAGATTATGCTTTAGGAATATGTTACTAAAATTAACAGCAACAATTTCATTGGCATTTGGTTGGTAATGTTGCCAACAGAATATCCGTTACCAAAGTAGTTGGGACATGGTTATTTGTGAAAGCAAGTATTCTGTTATTGGGGTGCTGGTATTCGGTTGTTAAGTTTACTAACGAAAATCAATCCGTTAGTAGAGACTTCCCAACGGCGTATATACCCACAGATGCTATCCGTTGTCATTCCGTTGGCATGCTAGCTTACTAACGGATTTCCTTAACTTACTAACGGAATATTTCGTTGTTAGAACTGGATTTTCTTGCAGTGTAATGGAACTTAACACATATAACTATTTTAACTTAAAAATATTTTTTAACAGGTTTAATTATATCTACAATTTATTATATCAAAATATTTACAACAAAAATATACTATCTAAAGATATGTCTAAAATAACTTGTGCATCACAATTATATCCATCTATCTATACTATAACGAAACATTAAAAGTTTGGTCGATACTGTACCTGTTTTTTGGTACTTCGTGATTTTACTTAATTACCCTTACTTATATATAAAAATTACTATTAAATAATAAGATATATTTATAATCGATTACCTTTTTCAACACATCGGGCTTTCTATTTTTTCTAACAAAATCTCTTGCTTTTTCAAAAATATCACGGATAATTATCTTTTTTAACCAAAACATGTTAGATTTTCTATTTTTACTTAATAAACTCCTCATTTTCCAAAAATATCACGAGTTTACCTTAATTTTTTTATTTTAAAACCTATTTAATTCTATTTTTACTTATTAAAACCCCTCTTTTTTCGAAAAATATCATAATTAAACCCTTAATTATTTATTTTAAAACCAATTTTAATATTGCCATTAATTTTTTTAAAAGTTTACCTATTTTAACATGTTTACTAATTTTTTTTAACAAACGTAATTAATAAAATATTATAACGTTAATAATCAAATAACAACTATTAAAAACAATCTGTGCATCGCACGACGCGAGTTTTAAGGTATACTATTTTCGGTTGATACTTAGTGATTTTACTTAATTACTTTTACTTATTTTTTTTTAAAAATTATTAAATAACAACTTTATTTATGACCAATTACCTTTTCAGCTAAAATTAATTACTTTTTCTATTTTTTTTACAAAATTCTCTCTTTTTCTAAACAAATCATGGGCAATTAACTTTTAAAACTAAATATGTTATTTTTTCTAATTGTTTTTACTAAAACCTCTCCTTTTTTTCAAAAATATCACGGGCAAACCGTTACTTATTTATTTTTAAACTTATTTTAATAATTTTAAATTATTTAAAAAAGTTTAACACGCCTACTTATTTTTTTAACAAATACAATTAATAAAATACTAGCCTATAATCCGTGCAAGGCACGGGCCTTAAAAAATAATAAACTAAAAAATTTAATATTAAAATAAAAGTAAAAATTAATATGATAAATTATAAAATGAAAACTTAAATATTAATTGGAACATAAAAAAATATTAAAAAATACAGATGGGGCTGATGAAGATAAATGAGGTATTATTAATTTTATTTTATAATAAAATAATATTAATAATAAGGACAGATATAAAATCTAACATGTTTTAATTAAAAAAATTAATTATCCGTGATATTTTTAGAAGTGTTTTAATTATAATAATTGTATTTATTAAAAAAATACGTTGACATGTTAAAATAAGTAAGTTTTTTTAATAAGGATAAAGAGGAAAGCTAACATGTTTTAATTAAAAAAAATAACTACCTACAGTATTTTTAGATGTGTTTTGATTATATTGATTGTATTTGTTAAACAAATACGTTCACTTGTTAAAATATGTAAGTTTTTTTAAATAATTAAAAGTATTAAAATACGTTTTAAAATATATAAGTAAGGGTTGCACTTGATATTTTTGGAAAAGAGAGATTTTAGTGATAACAAATATAAAAGGTAATATATTTTAATTTAAAGGTAATTGTCCGTGATATTTTTGGAAAAGAAGTAGATTTTGTTAGGAAAAAAAATATTTTAATTATAAAAGGTCATCAGCCAGTTATTATTTTTATATCATTTTATTATTTATTAAATATAGTATTAAAATATATTTTAAAATAAATAAGTAAGGATTACACCTCATAATTTGGAAAATAGAGATTTTAGTGATAACAAATATAAAAGATATTATGTTTTAATTTAAAGGTAATCGTCACGATATTTTTGGAAAAGGAGTAGATTTTGTTTGAATTGTTTTTAATTATAAAGGCAATCAGCTAGTTAATATTTTTATATATTATTTTATTATTTATTAAATAGAGTATTAAAATAGGTTTTAAAATAAATAAGTAAGGATTGCACTTCATATTTTTGGAAAACAGAGATTTTAGTGATAACAAATGTAAAAGGTAATATGTTTTAATTTAAAGATAATTGTCATGATATTTTTGGAAAAGGAGTAAATTTTGTTAGAAAAAAGCTTTCGTTATCCTAAAAAGAAAGAAGTATATTTGTAGCAGTATATCCTAAATTTAAACAAATTATATCCCACATTTCCATTTTTTTGATTAGATTGCAATATTATTTGATTTTTATGTAGTAAAATACAATGAAATATTAATGTAGAATAAAACTTTCCCGAATTTTAATTATACCCGTGCAAGGCACCGGCCTTAAAAAATAATAAACTAAAAAATTTAATGTGAACGGAAAATATTAAAATAAAAATAAAAATTAATATGATAAATTATAAAATGAGAAATTAAATATTAATTGTAACTTAAACAAATATTAAAAAAATACAGATGAGGCTGATGAAGATAAATGAGGTATTATTCATATTATTTTATAATAAAATAATATTAATAATAAGGATATTGAAATTCTAACATGTTTTAATTACAAAAATTAATTGCCCGTGATATTTTTAGAAGTGTTTTAATTATATTACTTGTATTTATTAAAAAAATAATTTGACTTGTTAAAATAAGTATGTTTTTTTTAATAAGAACAAATAGGAAAGCTATCATGTTTTAATTAAAAAAAAAGTAACTACTTATAATATTTTTAGATGTGTTTTAATTATAAAAATACGTTCACTTGTTAAAATAGGTAAGTTTTTTTAAATAATTAAAAGTATTAAAATAAGTTTTAAAATATATAAGTAATGGTTGCACTTGATATTTTTGAAAAATAGAGATTTTAGTGATAACAAATATAAAAGGTAATATATTTTAATTTAAAGATAACTGTCCGTGATATTTTTGAAAAAGAAATAGAATTTGTTAGAAGAAAAATGTTTTAATTATAAAAGACAATCAGCTAGTTAATATTTTTATATTATTTTATTATTTATTAAATAGAGTATTAAAATAGATTTTAAAATAAATAAGTAAGGATTGCACCTCATATTTTTGGAAAATAGAGATTTTAGTGATAACAAATATAAAAGATATTATGTTTTAATTTAAAGGTAATTGTCATGATATTTTTGGAAAAGGAGTAGATTTTGTTAGATTGTTTTTAATTATAAAAGGCAATCAGTTAGTTACTATTTTTATATTATTTTATTATTTATTAAATAGAGTTTAAAATAGGTTTTAAAATAAATAATTAAGGATTGCACCTCATATTTTTGGAAAACATAGATTTTAGTAATAACAAATATAAAAGTTAATATGTTTTAATTTAAAGATAATTGTAATGATATTTTTGGAAAAGGAGTAGATTTTGTTAGAAAAAAAAATATTTTAATTAAATTATAAAAGCCAATCATCTAGTTACTATTTTGGTAACTTGACAATAATACAATTCCATAAAAGATTTGATTTGTAGTAGCTTTCGTTATCCTAAAAAAGAAAGAAGTATATTTGTAGCAGTATCCTAAATTTAAACAAATTATATCCCACATTTCCATTTTTTTGATTAGATTTCAATATTATTTGATTTTTATGTAGTAAAATATAGTGAAATATTAATGTAGAATAAAATTTTCCCGAATTTTGATTATATTATTAATTTATTAATTAGAAAAAGTACCGAAAACCAAAAACCGACCGTTAACCGAAAACCAAAACTTTCAATGTTTCGGCTTTAATAATATAGTATAGATAGTATAGATTAGAAACGTAAATAATAAGAATAACATTTAAAATTATTAAATAATTACATTATTTATAACCAATTACCTTTTCAGCTAAAATACATTATTTTTTCTATCTTTTTAACAAAATCCTCTTGTTTTCTAAAACAAATCATTGACTTACATTTTTCAACTAAAAAATGTCACTTTTTCTATTTTCCCTAACTAAAACACCTTCTTTCCAAAAATATCACGGAAAACCATTACTTGTTTATTTTAAAACCGATTTTAATAATTTTAATTACGGGCAATTACCCTTTTCAACTCAAACATATTACCCTTTCTATTTTTCCTTACTAAACCATTTATTTTCCAAAAATATCACGGGGCAAACGGTTAATTGTTTATTTTATAACCTATTTTAATACTTTTAATTATTTAAAAAAGCTTAACACGTCTACTTTTTTTTAACAAATGTAATTAATAAAATATTAAAAAATCAATAATAAAAATAGTAATTATTAAATCTGTACTATAATATAATAGTCGAAACATTGAAAATTTTAGTTTTCGGTTTTCGGTCCGTAATTCTAATTATTAAATAATAAAATAATTGTAATTAATTGATTGCCTTTTCCGATTTAAACACATTATCTTTTAATTAACACATATTATGTTTTATAAACACACCTAAAAATACCAATGGGAGTATGTTATATTTTTCAATAATTAATATTGAATTATTGCATTTTCGAATTAAAACACATTACATTTTAATTAAACCATCTTACCTTACAAAACACACCTAAAAATATTAATTATAGTATATCTTTTAATCTAATACACCCCCAAATATATCATACATTTTATATTTTAATTATTATTTATCAATACACACCCCGAATTACCATACACTATATTTTTCGATTATTACTAATTAAAACACATTACCTTTTAATTAAACCATTTTACCTTTTAAAAACACACCTAAAAATATTAATTATAGTATATTTTTTAATCATGAATACACCCCAAAAAATATCGTATATTATATATTTTAATCATTATTCATTAATACACACCCCGAATTACCATACACTATATTTTTCAATTATTTAAAATATATTTATAAAAAAAACCCGTACATCGTACGGGCTATAAGATAGTATTATTAAAGATGAAACATTAAAAGTTTCGTCGGTACGGTATCTATTTTTTGGTACTTCGTGATTTTACTTAATTACCCATACTTATTTATAAAAAATTATTATTAAATAATAACATAAATTATTTATAATCATTTACCTTTTTCAGCTAAGCCAAATTATCCCCTCTTTTTCCAAAAATATCACGAAAAAATAATAATTAAATAGTAAGACATTTTATAACCAAATACCTTTTTTTAGTTAAAACACATTATCTTTTCTGTTATTCCTTACAAAATCTACTCCTTTTCCAAAAATATTACGAACAATCACCCTTTTTAATTAAAATATGTTACATTTTTCTATTTTTATTTAAGAAAACTCATCCTTTTCCAAAAATATTACGGGTAAACCCTTAATTATTTATTTTAAAATATAATTTAATGCTTTTAATTTTTTAAAATATTTTCATATTTTGACATGCAGACTTATTTTTTTAACAAATGTAATTAATAAAATATATAAAATATACTCCTGATATGGTCAGAAAAGTAATTATAGAAATATAATTGACAAGTCAATGGAAATGCCGATATTTAAGGCCCGACACCCTAATTATTCATTAATTTCGTAATTAATGAATAGGGAAAATATACAGCTCATAAAAAGAGTCCAAAATATGGTAAATTCATCAAAGAAGGATCCAAAATCCCAATTAAAGTCAATTAATGAGTCATAGCCTTTATCAACAAGGAAACGAATTCTCCAGCAAAAAATACAATGTTTATCCAATATAAAAAAGGAGACTTATTCGCTAAGACTCCTAAACATACCATAAATACTAGGCTCTAGACGCCTATATAAGGACCCTGATCCTACAATCAGAACTACGTTTTGGACACAGCTCCATACGTCATATACTACGTTTTGGACACAGCTCCATACGTCATATACTACGTTTTGGGCACAGCTCCATACGTCACAACGCCTCGAAGGCGCAACAAGCCATAAAGGCACCCCTAGAACTACGTTTTAGACTTCATCCTCGAATAAGGACATACAAGTCACTACGTCTTTGGTGTGCCCCTGCCGCCATAGCCCCGAGGGCAACACCAAGAACTACGTCTTTGGCTTGATTCTCAATAACAATTTGAGATACGTAGGCATCTTGTGAGGACCGATTTAGTCTCGAAATGCAAGTGCATCCATTAAAGCTCGAAAGCTCATTAATCCTAGCAATTAATATACAAGTACTTTATTAATCCACAACATTTGGCACCGTCTGTGGGAAGACAACATCAACCATGGCAAACACGCGAAGAACAGCTCGGGATACTCAAACTCCTGAGGATCGCCCTATCACCTCTGAGACTGATACTCACGGAAATCAACCCCCGCCGACTACTGGCACTCAAGGGGCGAATATCCCCACCAACACTCAAGGAACGGAAATCCCAATTTCGGTTGAAAGGACGAATCCCCTGCAGATGGTAATTCATGGATCTAATCCACAAGAGACCGTTCACCAGCAACCAATCTCGACTTCTCCACTCATCATGAATGCACCGAGAAGCCTTCAACTTCATACTACTAATCTCCCTCAATACGCGAATCAGACTTTGGGGATGCCAAGCTATGGCATGCCCCCTCGACCCATGGCGGGCGGTAGTGGAACTAATCCAATCTACCATGAGGCATATGTGCCCCCTTATATTCAAGGTCTGGGACCCCAAAATCAACAAACTCGCCAGACCCCTTTCGTTCAAGATTACTCGGGCCCATACACCGAGGATGAGGGTTATACAACTGGGGAGGATGTCGCCCCAAGAAGGAGACGTTCTTCCCAGACAAATCGGGATCAACCCCAAACTACTAAGGAGAAAATTGCAGCCCATGAGGCAGAGACTGCAAGACTCAAGAAACTCCTTGCTGAGGAGGAGGCCGCTCAATCTCAAGGCCGAACGACTGAAGGGATCCCAATAATCAACTTGGATCCACCGGCAAGGAGAACCAAGAGGGCCGAAGCCCCAAGAGGTGTTCCTAGTATTTTGTTGCCCCGAGGAGATCCTGATGATCCTACACCACCGTTTACTCAAGACATCATGAAAACGGCTATATCCAGAAAATTCAAGATGCCTTCGATCAAAGCCTATGATGGAACGGGAGATCCCGCAAATCATGTAAGGACCTTCTCCAATGCACTGCTGTTGCAGTCAACCAGCGATACGGTCAAGTGTAGGGCGTTTCCACAAACCTTAGCAGGCATGGCCCAACGCTGGTATAACCGTCTTCCTCCCAACTCAATTGGGTCTTTCAAGGAACTAAGCAAAGCTTTTATCAATCAGTTCATTAGTGGAAGGGTGCATGAGAAAAGCTCTGCATCACTCAAGGCAATCTAGCAAGGAAAGAATGAAGCCCTAAGGGACTACATCAATCGATTCACCCGGGAGGCTCTGAAAGTCCCGGACTTAGAGGACAGAGTGGCTATGATAGCCCTGCAACAAGGAACTACTGATGACCACTTCAAAAGGTCGTTAGCTAAACATCCACCTGAGAGCATGCTGAAGCTCCAAGATAGAGCCGGAAAGTATATCAAGGCTGAAGAAAGCATGAGAAAGTATGAACCCACTGCTAGCGGTAGTGGAAACTCAAAGAAAAGAAAAGAAACTCAGGAGTACGACGTCAAGGAAAAGTTTCCCAGAACGTCAAAGGACTCTGATTCTCCACCCAAGAGAAACAATTTTAGGCCAAAGTTTACGGAGTATGCAAGATTGTACACTTCCAGGAGTCAAATTCTGATGGAGATAGCTAAGGAAGGAGATCTCAAATGGCCGAAGCCAATGAGGGCTGACATGTCCAAACGGAACCAAAATCAGTTCTGTCGGTTCCACAAAGAAGTCGGTCACGACACCGACGATTGTAGGCAATTGAAAGATGAGATCAAATTTCTGATACGAAGAGGAAAACTTAGCAAATTCACCAAGGATGGAAATCAAGGGAGTCAAAGAGGAAACTATGAAAGGAAGGATTATGACAGAAGGGACAACGACCAAGATCGTAACCCTAAGCCCCGAGGGCCAGTCATCAACATGATATTCGGAGGGCCAACTGCTGATGGGTCCTCCCGAAACTCAAGAAAAGCTTATGCTCGAGAGGTAATGACTGTGGTTGGAGAAGCACCGAAGCGTGCCAGAACAGAAGTGTCAATAGGTTTTGATGATTCAGACTTGGAAGGGATGAAGTTTCCCCACGATGACCCTCTAGTCATCATACCTGTGATTGGAAATTCCGAAACAAAGAGAGTCCTAGTCGACAATGGAGCTTCAGTGGATATCTTGTTCCACGATGCTTTTATCAAGATGGGTTACACTGATTCTCAGTTAACACCCTCAAATATGCCCATATACGGATTCAATGGGGTGGAATCAAAAGTGGAAGGCACTATCCAACTCCCAATGACCATGGGGCAAGGGATGAATACATCTACTCAAATGCTGAACTTCATAGTTATAAAGGCAACTTCGACCTACAATGCAATCCTGGGAAGGACTGGTCTTCATGCGTTCAAGGCCGTTGCCTCATCTTATCATCTGAAAATAAAAGTTCCCAACGAGGAATGGGATTGGTGAAGAACGAGGAGACCAAAAGATGGCTAGAAGTTGTTATGTAGCCGCGTTAAGGCCTGATGGAATCGGGGGGCAAGTTCTCCCGATTGAAGACATGGATACTGGCGACAATGAGGACCGAAGAGGGAAACCAGCTGAGGATTTAATCCCAATTCCCTTAGTCCCTGGTGAACCAGAGAAGGTGACTTATGTTGGGGCACTACTTCCCGAGCCATTGAAAAGCAAGCTCATATCTTTTCTTCAAGAGAACAATGAAGTTTTTGCCTGGACAGCGGCTGAAATGCCAGGGATTGATCCTCAATTGATAACTCACAAGTTGAATGTGGATCCTGAAAGAAAGACGGTGAAACAAAAGAAGAGAAATTTTCCTCCAGAAAGGCAAGAGGCCATTAAAAAAGAAGTTGAAAAGCTTCTAGAGGCCGGGTTCATTGAAGAGATACAATTCCTAGAATGGTTGGCTAACCCCGTGATGGTCAAAAAGGCTAACGGGAAATGGAGGATGTGTGTGGACTTCACTGACTTGAATGATGCATGTCCTAAGGATTGTTTTCCCTTACCAAGGATTGATGCATTAATAGATGCTACAGCTGGACACGAGATGCTCAGCTTCATGGATGGTTTCAGCGGATACAACCAAATCAAGATGCACAAAGATGATGTTGAATCCAGCTAAGTGTGCCTTTGGTGTAGGCTCGGGAAAGTTTTTAGGCCTGATGGTTTCCAAGAGAGGAATCGAGGCTAATCCCGACAAAATAAAAGCAATTCTAGACATGGAACCACCACGAACTATTAAGGAAGTCCAGAAGTTAAATGGAAGAGTGGCAGCATTGGGAAGATTCATCTCCAAGTCAGGAGAGAAGTGCCTACCTTTCTTCAAAGCAATCAAGAACGTGAAAATTTTTGAATGGATAACGGAGAGCCAAGAGGCCTTTGAGGCCCTGAAGAAATACATGGCTGAGGCACCACTGTTGGCAAAGCCCAAGACAGGGGAAATTCTCTATTTATACTTGACGGTTTCTAGCACAGGCCTTGGAGCCGTTTTGGTAAAAGAAGAATTGAAGGTTCAGAAACCCATCTACTCTGTGAGTAAGATTCTACATGGGGCAGAAATAAACTACTCAACGATTGAGAAGTTTGCCTTAGCCTTGGTAATGGCCTCAAGAAAGCTACGCCCGTACTTTCAGGCTCACAAAATAGAGGTCTTGACTGATCAACCTCTAAGAAACATCTTGCATAGCCCTCAAGTTAGTGGAAGGTTGATCAAATGGGCCATTGAATTGGGAGAATTTGACATCAAGTATAAGCCTCGAACGGCCATAAAAGCTCAAGCACTTGCTGAATTCATGGTTGAATGTACCATTGACAACCAAGAAGTCGGGGGGCAGGAAGTAATAGTGGAGGATGAGAAAGATCAAGAGATGGATTTCAAAGAATATTGGGTGCTCTATTTTGATGGAGCATCAAAAACAAAATCAAGTGGAGCCGGTTTAGTGCTACAAAGTCCTGATGGATTCCTCATAGAGTATGCACTAAAACTTGACTTCCCAACGACAAACAATGAGGCCGAGTATGAAGCTCTGATAGCTGGCTTAGGGCTGGCTGGAGCCTTGAGAGTTAAAACTCTGAAAGTATGTGGAGATTCGAGGCTAGTGGTTTCCCAAGTAAATGGGGAATTTGAGGCCAGAGATGAAGTCATGGCCAAGTATTTGAAACTTATCAAGGCCATCATGACTCAGTTCGACGAATGCTATGTAGAGCACATTCCAAGGGAAGAAAACATGAAGGCTGATGCCTTGTCTAAATTTGCTTCTTCCGAAATTGAAAACTATGCAGGGAGTGTATACTTCCAAGTCCTGAGGACCCCAAGCATTAACGGAAAGTTGGTAGCACCCATTGATGTTGCTAGTTGTTGGATAGACCCCATCAAGGCTCATCTGGAAACTGGGTGGTTACCCAACGACACTTCAGAAGCACGAAAGCTGTATGTGAGAGCACTAAGGTATACCCTGATTGAGGGAATCCTATAAAAGAAGTCTTTCATCGTTCCATATCTGAAATGTTTGAGACCTCAAGAGGCAGAATTGGCCCTGAAGGAAGTACATGAAGGAATTTGTGGGCAGCACTTGGGGGGCAGAACCCTTGCCCATAAAGTCACACGTCTAGGTTTCTATTGGCCAAGCATGCTTGTTGATGCTAAAAGCTACGTGAAGAAATGTGAACGGTGACAAAAGCATGCACCAGTGGTTAGACAACCACCAGAAATGATGACATCCATTAACTCACCTATCCCCTTTGCCATGTGGGGAATTGATATACTCGGGCCATTTCTATTGGCAAGTGCTCAAAGAAAGTTTTTGATAGTAGCACTCGACTACTTCACCAAGTGGATTGAGGCTAAGTCATTAGCCAAGATAACCACCAAACAAGTGATGCATTTCTTCTGGGAAAATGTGATATGCAGATACGGGATTCCACGTATCTTGGTCACAGACAATGGAACTCAGTTTAACAACGATGAGTTTAAGAAATATTGTGATGAGAACGATATCAAGTTGCGCTTCACTTCTGTCGCCCATCCTCAAGCAAATGGGCAACCTGAGGTTGCAAATCGAATTATCCTAGATGGACTGAAGAAAAGAGTTGAACGCTCCAGAAACACTTGGGTGGACGAATTGCTCCCCATACTATGGGCATATCGTACTACCTGCAAAGTCACCACTGGAGCAACCCCCTTTATGTTAGCATATGGGGCAGATGCAGTGGTTCCAGTGCAGTTTACTCACACATCTCCAAGAATTGAGGCCTATGAGCCAGAAACAAATGAAGAAGGCTTGAGGCAAGCCTTAGATTTGATTGATGAAGTTAGAGATGAGGCAAATGTCAAGATAGTTCAGCATCAGAAATGAGCATCTTTCTATTACAACCTAAGGGTTAAAGAGAGATTCTTTCGACAAGGAGATTTAGTCCTCCGAAAGATTGAGGCATCCGGAGTTGGACAAAAAGGCAAGTTGGCCCCAAATTGGGAAGGACCATATCGCGTCAAGAACGTATTTGGTCGAGGCTCGTACAAGCTAGAAACCCTCGAAGGGCATGAGGTGCCAAGGACTTGGTATGCCTCAAATTTGAAAGTCTATTATGTTTAAAGTGTGTCCTGATTGGACTCACTACTAGGACAAATAGAAATAAGGTTCGATGAAATCATGAGCTTCCTAGAAAGCAAATGAAGGGTTGAAACCCCAGAAACCTAAGATATTCAGTCCAAACCCCATCATTCGATATGCTCAATGAAAGGCTTGAAGCCAAAACCAGACGGTATAAGACATAAAAGGCTTATGCAAATGTCAAGTTAGCCTCGAATAAGGCAAAATCGTCGTAAATGTGTAGGTCGCTCCACACTTTACACCAAGACGATACTCATGAAACACTAGTGTATATTAAAATCCCCAAAAAAGGGTAGTAAGTCCCAGGTAAGGGATAAAAAGCCCCAAGTCTCGAAAAAGACCGGTATAACTTCTATGAAATCCTAGTGCATTATCATAGACGTTGGGAAGCGCGATCAGCCATTTTAAACCCAGAATCTTCAAAGAAAGCCCAGAATCTTCAAAGAATTCTTCAAAACTTCAAGTAAGAAACCTAGAAAACGATGAGATTCAACAGAAAATCTCGCCAGGAATCGCCTAGTGACTGGAAACCCAACCGGTTAAGGAAGGCCAACCGTCTATAGCCAGTTAAGGCCCACAAATCCATTTATGGATTATAGAGATTAAAACCCAAATAATTTGGGTCTCAGGCAAATTCGAAGCCCAAACAATAAAGGCCCAATAAGGCCCAAGGCTGGAAAAATTTAAGTCCAATTAAAAATTGGGCTAGTTAAGGCCCAAGAAAAGAATGAAACTTGAAATATAGCCAAGGCAAAATCAAAGATTTAAGGTCGAAAAGACATTAAATCGAAATCGTACGACCGAGGTCGAAAACATATGGGAAAACGAGGTCGATTCCAACGACCTCGCTCCCAAATAAAGTCGAAAAATAATGAAATTGAGGTCAAAAAAAACCTTAGAACGACATCGAAGGCTCGAAGTCGAAAATATACGAGGAATTGAGGTCGTTTCCATCGACTTCGCACCAAAAATCCAGTCAAAAAATTGAAAATTCGAGGTCGAAAAGACCCTAGATCGAAGTCGATTGATTGAGATCGAAAATACACTATAAATCGAGCTCGAACCCCTCGACCTCACACCCAAGTGAGGTCGAAAACAGAAGGATTCAAGGTCGAAAGAATGAGGTCGAATATGACCTAGAAAACGAGGTCTAAGCGTTCGACCTCACGCCAAAATGAGGTCGAAAACGACCTAGAGATCGAGGTCGATATTGACCTAGAAATCATGGTCGAAAAAGGCTAGAACGAGGTCGAATGACCCAGGTCGAAAATGACCTGCAAAATGAGGTCGAAAGTATGAGGAATCGAGGTCGAATGACCCAGGTCGAAAATGACCTGTGAATCGAGGTCGAAAGTATAAGGGATCGAGGTCGAATAACCCAGGTCGAAAATGACCTGCTAAATGAGGTCGAAAGTATGAGGAATCGAGGTCGAATGACCCAGGTCGAAAATAACCTATAAATCGAGGTCGAAAGTATAAGGGATCGAGGTCGAATGACCGAGGTCGAAAATGACTGGGAAGTCGAGGTCGAAACCATCGAACTGGGACCAATCGAGGTCGAAAAAAGGCTGGATCGAGGTCGAAGGCTCGAGGTCGAAAAAGACTTAAAAATCGAGGTCGAAACCTTCGACCTCACTCCAGTCGAGGTCGAAATCCAGGTCGAATTTCAGGTCGAAAATGACCTGTTTCCTGGTCGAATTTGAGGTCGAAAATGACTTGTTTCCTGGTCGAAAAGGAGGTCGAAAATGACCTAATTTGAGGTCGAAAATGCCCTTAAAAATGGAAAATTTTGAGGAAAAACACGTTATAACTTCTACGAAAACCCCAAGGAGATTTTCCCAGAAGTTGGGGGGCAAATGATATGGTCAGAAAAGTAATTATAGAAATATAATTGACAAGTCAATGGAAATGCCGATATTTAAGGCCCGACACCCTAATTATTCATTAATTTCGTAATTAATGAATAGGGAAAATATACAGCTCATAAAAAGAGTCCAAAATATGGTAAATTCATCAAAGAAGGATCCAGAATCCCAATTAAAGTCAATTAATGAGTCATAGCCTTTATCAACAAGGAAACGAATTCTCCAGCAAAAAATACAATGTTTATCCAATATCAAAAAGGAGACTTATTCGCTAAGACTCCTAAACATACCATAAATACTAGGCTCTAGACGCCTATATAAGGACCCTGATCCTACAATCAGAACTACGTTTTGGACACAGCTCCATACGTCATATACTACGTTTTGGACACAGCTCCATACGTCATATACTACGTTTTGGGCACAGCTCCATACGTCACAACGCCTCGAAGGCGCAACAAGCCATAAAGGCACCCCTAGAACTACGTTTTAAACTTCATCCTCGAATAAGGACATACAAGTCACTACGTCCTTGGTGTGCCCCTGCCGCCATAGCCCCGAGGGCAACACCAAGAACTACGTCTTTGGCTTGATTCTCGATAACAATTTGAGATACGTAGGCATCTTGTGAGGACCGATTTAGTCTCGAAACGCAAGTGCATCCATTAAAGCTCGAAAGCTCATTAATCCTAGCAATTAATATACAAGTACGTTTTTTAATCCACAACATTTGGCGCCGTCTGTGGGAAGACAACATCAACCATGGCAAACACGCGAAGAACAGCTCGGGATACTCAAACTCCTGAGGATCGCCCTATCACCTCTGAGACTGATACTCACGGAAATCAACCACCGCCGACTACTGGCACTCAAGGGGCGAATATCCCCACCAACACTCAAGGAACGGAAATCCCAATTTCGGTTGAAAGGACGAATCCCCTGCAGATGGTCATTCATGGATCTAATCCACAAGAGACCGTTCACCAGCAACCAATCTCAACTTCATACTACTGATCTCCCTCAATACGCGAATCAGACTTTGGGGATGCCAAGCTATGGCATGCCCCCTCGACCCATGGCGGGCGGTAGTGGAACTAATCCAATCTACCATGAGGCATATGTGCCCCCTTATATTCAAGGTCCGGGACCCCAAAATCAACAAACTCGCAAGTGCAGCCATTAAAGCTCGAAAGCTCATTAATCCTAGCAATTAATATACAAGTACGTTTTTTAATCCACAACAACTCCCTTTCCAAAAATATCACAGGCAATTACATTCTTTAAATTAAAACATGTTACATTTTCTATTTCTACTTACTAAAACCCGTTTTTTCCAAAAATATCACGGATAAACCCTTAATTATTTATTTTAAAACCTAATTTAATGATTTTAATTTTTAAAAAAGTTTGCATATTTTAACATGCATACTTATTTTTTTAACAGAAACAATTAAAAAATATATAATTTAAATAATCAAATAACAATTATTAAAAACAGCATGTGCATCGCATAGATTTTAAGATAGTATGTTTAATAAGAGTAATGGAGATCCAATACCGCAATCTCAACCAATGAATCTAAATTTTTTAAATATAAACAATCAAAATTATATCATATAAAAATAGAAATTATTACCTAAAAAGGATATAAGTCAAAAGTGAAAGTATTAGATTTAGATTTTGATTAGAAGTAATTATAACTTAATAAAAAGACCAGTTCCATTAATACTATTTAATTCCGATTAGATATTACATTTGAAAATAATAAAGATCCTTAGATTTTAAAATAGATAGCTAAAAATCGTTGGATCGAATATGAAAAAGCTTATTTGGTTGTTAGTTGAATTATATTAAAAATACTAAAAAATGCATCTTGATAATTTAAACCAAATACATGAAAATTTTCTAAATCAAATAGAATTCTGAAAGTAAGAATTTGCCACTTTTTTCTTTAATTCTGGTGTAGTTTTAACTGTAAAAAATGGTTAAACCATCATTAAATTAAAGATTAATTTGTTAGATCTTAAAATATATTTATGAAAATCGTTGAATGCAATATTAAAAAGTTTATTTTGTTTCTAGCAGAACTATATTCAAATACCAAAAATAGTATTTTGAACATTTAAACCTAATAAAAATAAATTTTCTAAATTCAATAAGAATTCTTAATGTAAAATTCGCCACTTTTTCCCGTCTTTAGTTTTAGGGTATTTATAATTGAAAAATTATTGTTAAACCGCCACTAAATTAAAGATTATTTGGTTAGTTTCGTGTGTACCATAAACGTTCAAATCTAATAAATGAAGTCTAAAAATTAATAACATAAAAAAATTTAAAAGAAATATAAATTAATGTAATTATAGATATTAAAAATGGAAAAGTGTGTTGCATGGGATCTTATCCAAAATTTTGGCCAGTTTATTTTAAATTAAATAAATCATAACTTTTAGATATAATATTATAAAGTATATTTTATTGTTATTAGAATTATATTTAAATACTTAAAAGTGAATTTTAATAATATAAACAAAAAATGAAGAGATTTTCCACGATAAATAGAATTATCAATGTAAAAATTCATAACTTTGTCTTTTATTCGGGTTCCTGGAAATTTCAGTTGAATAATAATTATTGAATCAATATAAAGTTAAAAATAATTTCGTTAATTAATATAATTATAAATTTTTTTAAAAAAATTCGTGTGTTACATGGTTATAAACTAGTATTATAAATATTAAAAGTTTAATATATGTACGCCATATTACGCAACACATTATTTTAGTGTTGCATTCAACAATGTTGTAGTAGCTTTAAAATTTAAACCTACTGCAACATTGTTTTTTTATGTTGTCGTGCATATAAACATGTCATTGCAGCTAAGAAATGTTGCACGTTGTAAATCTAATAATGAAAGTTTGCCAAAAATATGATTTAAACAAAACTTCTATAAAAAAATTAAATAAATAATTTTTTTATTCAAAAGGAATTAATGTTGAAAAAATTATCTAATTAAATGTTTTAAATTTAATGGTTTGTTATTAGAGTCGATAATGTCATTTTAATGAAAATAAAATATTTTTTAATAATTTAAAAGACTAAAATATTATTAAAATTAATAATTTGAATAAAAAAAACTATTTTACAAGAAATGTAAAAAATTTTGGAAATTTTTTGTAATTTTAATTTTAAAAAATTAGAAGGTCATTGTTGGAGTGAATTAGAATATCTATACAAAAATAATATTTTGGTACTAAATTTGAAATTGACCAAATTTAAATAAAAATAATTTAATGAATTTTTTCTATATCTTTTCTATTTGGTGAAAAAGTTAAACAAACACAATATTAAACAAAACATCACTCATTTCATTCTTACCGAAACATTCCTCTATAATAGACACATTCTCTAAAATCTAAACACACGCTCAAAATTGCCCCCACTCACTTTCAAACACCTCGTCAGTGCTCACTCTCAACGTCACTTTTCTCTAACTCTCAAACACATTAATTTGGGATTTCTTCCGATTTGTGTTTTTATTTTTCGATTCAATTAGGATTTTGTTTCGGATTTCAATGAAGGATTTACACATTTGAAGTAGAGGTTCTTTATATCATTTGGTATTGTCCTCAATTTCAGCTTGTATATATAATTTTGAGAAAAATGCCCTAAGTACATACTTAGGGAGTTATATGAGTACTAATGTATTTTAATGACAAAATTGTAAATATTTGATCAACTTATAAAATAATAATGTAATTACAATACTCTCGTGTATTCACATTAGAAATCTCTTTGTACTCTACTTAGTAGGAGTATTAAGCCCATAATTTAATTTTTTTGTTAAACCATTAGTAAATTAAAGATTATTTTGTAAGATTTGCTTTGATTGTAAAATCATTCAAATAATTTATATAATTTTATTCTCATATTAATTATATTTTTTATTAACATAGATTTTTATTAGATAAATTTTAAAATTTTATTGGAAAATTAAAGAATTTTTAAATTTAAAAAAATTCGAGAAAAGAAATAATCAAATTTGAGTTAAAAGTAATAAAAAAATATTTTTAATTAAATTTGGAGGGGCACTTTACAAATTTGACACTATGTTAGAGTTCTAAAAATCAAATTTGGACTCTGAAAATGATTTTTATTTTAATTCTGGTTTAACAATTATAATCCAACAGAAAATACTCTAAAACATAAAAAAAAAAGTTACAGACTTAGAAATCTACTCTTATTTAATTTAGCGATACTAAATCAATAAAGTAGGTTACATATTTTTTGATACTTTGTATTTTTACTTATTTATTTTAATATTTTATTTGAAAAGAAATACTCACACATACACTTTTATACTAAAATCCTTTCACATAAAACACTTTTTCAACCTCAAATTTCAGTGCATGCTCGATTTTTTGTCACTCGGTCTATGGTCATAAGCCTTTATATTTAAACAAACTCTGTATGGCGTGTATTTTTCAGATTTTTTTTTTAATTCGGGAATTAATTATTATATTACGAACAATATCAACCAATGAAGTTTTCACAAATCTTTATGATATGGTGATGCACCAAATTAGAGATGTTCACGAACAGAGCTGTTCGTGAACAAGCTCGAGCTCGACTCGTTAAGGGCTCGACTCGGCTCGGTTCGTTAAGAGCTCGAGCTCGAACACAAAAAATTGTTCGTTAAGAAAACGAGCTCGAGCTCGTTCGGCTCGAGATCGGCTCGATAAAGCTCGAAAAAATTAAGATATATTCGACTTATTTTTATATTATTTGTTAACATTTTAAATTAATTTTGTAATTTATAGTATGTGTATTTTAGGTTTATTGAGAATTGATTGGGAAATTGGGTTCGGTTTCGGCAAAAAATGTTTTAGTTCGTTGGGCTAAGAAAAATTGGGCTTTATTATCTATTAAAATTGTAAGTTTTAATGAGTTCGGCTCGACTCGGCTCATTTTTGTTCGATAAAAGCTCGTGTTCGGATCGTTTGTTAACGAGCTCGAGCTCGAACACGAATTTTGTGCGATAAGAAAGCTCGGGTAAAGCTCGGCTCGTTTACATCAAAGCTCGGCTCGGCTCGATTCGTGAACAGCCCTACACCAAATGGATAGTATGCGTAGAAGAATAAAGCACTTAATTTAATGAACGGACTAATAAGAAGAAACTGAACTGATAAAAATCATCACTTAAGCAATGTTCCAAAGTTACTGTTGTGCACATTGGACCCTTTGCGCCCCGCCGTGCATATCCTCATCATCCGCCTCCTGCTCTGCCTGAGCCTTCTTTCTGCGCATTTCTTCTTCGATATTGACATCATGTAATGTAGTCTCTTCACACTCGTCCATCTCTTTCGGTGTCATCTTCACCACTGGTCGTGGTGGTAGAATGGCCTCCAGCGCCTTGACTTGCTCTGGATTTAATGAATCCGGGAAGTCAACAGTGAAGTGAACATAAAGAGTTCCCTTCATAAATGGCCTCTGGTGCATTGGCATACCCTCATCACCAATACCTTTATATTGATCAGGCTTGATTACTTCTCCTGGGTTCGATTTAATAACCAGAGATCTGCCATCTAGATGAGTCAATACAAACTGAAAGCCACACAAAGCTTCTGTAAGCGACAATTTGTGCTCTACAAATAAGTCATCACCCTTTCTCTTAAATTTGGGGTGCTCCTTTTGCTGTATGACAAAAACAGTATCTCCAGTGACGGTGTCAGGCGCTTCATCAGCTTCTCCTGTCAATGTAATCTTCTGCCCATTCTGCATACCCTTTTCCACGACTACGTCCAACACCTTTTTCTCTTGAACAACCTTCTCACCTTTGCACTGAGTGCACCGGTCCCTATTGCTTATGCTCTCTCCTGTTCCTTTGCATTCATTGCAAGGTTGCTGCATTTGCTGAATCATTGAGGGTCCAAGATGTCTAATCGAAATCTTCATGCCAGACCCTTGACAACCAGAACATGTCATTGATGCTCCGGACTTAGATCCCTTGCCTTTGCACTTCTTGCAAAGCACATTGCGGCCTAGTGAGAGTTTCTTCGACGTTCCATTGTACAAATCTTCTAGTGAGACCTTAAGAGGATGAATAACATCTTCTCCTCTCCTTTGCCTATGTACCCTACTGCTACCACCACCAAAGAAAGACTGGAAGATGTCAAACGGGTCATGCCCACCCCCACCACCACTGCCCATTCCTTTCTTGAGTGCATCTTCACCATATTGGTCATATATCTCACGTTTCTCAGGGTCACTCAGAACCTCATAAGCTTGTGCAAGTTCCTTAAATTTTTCAGGATCACCACCCTTATCAGGATGATTCATCATAGCAGCTTTTCTATAAGCCTTCTTGAGATTATCTTGAGAAGCAGTCGTGGGAACGCCCAACACCTCATAGTACTTTGTATTATCACTCTTCTTTGGTGCCCTTCCAAACATCTTTTCTTAAAGCCTGAGATATTTTATTTCAGGATTTCGCAGAAACTCAAGTCAAATTTATTTGCTGAGCAAGGTTCTGCAAAAACTGCGCAATGAAATAAAGTAGAGCGGAATTGATTTATATATATAGGCAAGGGGGGTCAAGTGTCTTTGAATAGTAATAGGAAAACAATGTATGTATTTTGAGAATGGGAAAAGGATTTTTTGGTGGACGGCTCATTTTTTTATTTTAATTTTGGGACTACTTATCATAAAAATCTATGTCTGTATGATTTATTAATTTTAGCGAGTTTAATTATTTTACAAACTTATTCAAATTAATAAATTTATCTCAGTTTTAATATAAACTAGTTTACTAAGCCGCGTTTCGCAGTGGTCTTATAATATTTTATAATTTTTAAAATAAATATATTATAAATTACTGTATGTTTTCAATAAATTAAACAATTATATTTCTAATATAACTCATATTTCTAATATAATATTATAATTCTACGGTTTCTTTGAGATTTTTCTTTCCGTCTTAGTGAAATTCTAAATAAATATAGAAAAAGATAATCGTTTAAGATTTTCATTCTTTTGATATCATCTCAAATATTATTATATTTATCACTAATGTTATCTTTCTCAAAATTTAATTCTTCTTTGAAAATACATAATAGAATATCAATATTAAATTCTAGAATAATATACACTCCTCATATTTGAATACCCTTTTGTTAAATATGTTCACTACCAATAATCCGTTCTCTTATTGCTACCAAATCTAACAAATAACTCATTAAATAATTAATTGTAAAAATTGTAAACTTCAGTTTAATATTTTTTAAGATTAATTTAATTAATGTAAAAAACTTGTATTTTTTTATAAATATATTATCTTCTATATAATTTAAAAGGTAAAACATAAAATACTTGATTTTAAATATATAAAATATATAGATAATTTAAAAGCGGTTTTTTTACAAAAAATTATGAAACATAATTTTTGATAGTCTATATGTATTGTGAGCCGCCATCTCATTAAACATAAGTTATTATTATTTTACAAACTGTGAAGTTAGAGTCATGTGTTTAATTTCCCGCTTAGCAAGACTTTAGTTGAAAATAGTATTTTTTATCTTACTGATGCTAGTTAGTTTAAAACATTTTATATGTGTGTATTTTAGTTGTGAAAGTAATTTTTTTTTGTAGGTAACAAAAAAAATTCAATATGAATAATGATCGAGGTTGGATGTATCAAAGGAAAGTTAAAGGATACTTAAATCCGGCTTTTGTAAATGGGTTAGAAAATTTTATGCAACATGTTATATCTCTACCATCATCCTTCAACAGGACAAACATTCAATGTCCGTGTTCGAAGTGTAGGCATATCGGTGGATTCTGGGATGCAGAGACGGTAAAACTACACTTATTGAAGAATGAGTTTGTAAGTGATTATTATGTATGGAGTCGACATGGAGAGTCATATATTGGTGGATAAAGTGGTGAACAGTCCTCCCCTATTACTCCAATACCCAAGATAGAACAGATGAGGACAACCTAATGTACAACATGGTGATGAATGTTGCTAGTCCAAGTTTTGATCCAGAGATTCCAAATGCAGAAACGAAGAAGTTGTATGATATTTTAAAATCATCTGAGAGAAAGTTATATGAAGGATGTGAAACTTCTCAGTTGTTTGCCATGGCTCAGATGTTGAGTTTTAAAGCGGACCATCATTTGTCAGAGGCATGTTATGATCAGACATCTCAATTCATCAAAGGCATCTTGCCTCAAGATAATACATTCTTGATAGCTTTTCCAGTACGAAGAAGTACACGGAAGATTTGGGACTTCCTTATGAGCAAATTGATTATTGTGTTAATGGATGTATGATATATTGGGGTGAAGACATCAACATGGAGTCGTGTAAATTTTGTTCACAGGCAAGATACAAAGAAAGACATAACAGATCCAAGAAGGAGAAAAAGAAAGTGCCTGTTAAAAGGATGATCTATTTTCCATTGGCACCGAGATTGCAAAGGTTGTATGCTTCACCTACAACTACAACCCATATGAGATGGCATGCCGAACATTATCAAGAAGAAGGTCTGATGCGCCACTGTTCAGACTCAGAGGAATGGAAACAATTTGATAGAGCACATCCCTCATTTGCCTCAGAGACGAGAAATGTTAGACTGGGACTTTTTGCTGATGGATTTCAACCATTTGGTGAAACAGGTAGGCCATATTCTTCTTGGCCAATTATTGTGACTCCATATAAGTTGCCTTCGTGGATGTGTTCAAAAGAACAATACTTGTTTCTATCGTGGATGCTAAGTTTATATTAGTAAATAAATTTATTAATATACATTAATATTATAATTGTAAGATATATAGTATAAATTGATATATATTTTAATATTAAAAATATAAGGGTGTATTGTGTATTGTGTAACATTATTGTGACTTATAGTTATTTCTTTTGTTGAAAATTATCTGATACTATTTTCTTATTATTTTTCTGAAAAATATAAATACAAAGACACAACTAGCGGGTTGGGGTCAAAGACATAAATTAGGGTTTCTCTTCCCCTTATGAAGCAGCGGCGACGAATTGAAGTCTAAATCAACCAGCGACGGTTAATTGAAGTTATTTCTTGTGTTACAAAATGAAGACGAAGACGCTGGCATCTATTATAAACGTATGTGTATTCATTTCCCCTATTCTTGTATGTGTATTCACTTCCCCTTTTGTTTGTGTGATGTTTTAGTAATGTTCCTTCTGTTTTGTGTATTGTAAAAAGTGAGAAATAGTCGGGGTTTTATGAGAAAGAAAGCTACTTCAAATCTATGAGGGTTTTTCCAAATTGAATTGCAAATTTTGTTTGATTTGTGTTCCTTCTGTTTTGTGTATATTTATTTTGGGCTCATATTTTGGTGTTTGATTTGGGCTATAATGTTATGTGTTAATTATGGTTTAATATATACGTATGATTGAATTTGGGGTTCTTTTTGAGTGTACTGGGTTCTTACAGTTTGTGTTTATTTGTCCATTGAAAACTTTGTGACTATATTAGAGTGTTGCTTTTATGTATGAGGATATTGTTATAAATGTAGCATAACAAAACTGATAAGTTTATACTCACTCTGTTTTTAGCCTATGAGTGAAGCAAAATCCCTTCAACCTGCAAGTCCTGATAATAAGGGTATTGGTGAAAAGGCTGTCGGCTTTGCTCAATTTACGAGTCCAAAGAAACACAACGGGGGTGCAAGTGTTGATATTAATGGCTTTGCTAAGGTGAACTTTAAAACTTATAATTTGATTTTAAATTAATATTTTATTTCAAGTTATTTTTATGTGTAGCCGTAAATTACTAAGTATGGTGCATTGTTGTTATGTTTATGTTGCTTGCAGATTGTGAGTAAAAAGAAACACAGTCAGAGTGCAAATGTTGGCCTTGCTCCAAACAGTCAGGTCCCTGACCAAGTAAGGCTTATGGTATCTTTTCATCTTAAACTTGATTTAAGTTTGTTATAAATGTTATACAGTATTGGCATAGTGGTTGCAATGCTATAAGTTTTTATATTCACTCTATTTGTTTGCAGCGTATGAGTAAAGCAATATCCCTTCAAGTTGCAAGTCCTGATGATGAGGGTATTGGTGATAAGGCTGCTAGAGTGGCTCAACTTGCGAGTCTAAAGAAACGCAGCAGGGGTGCAAGTGTTGGTATTGATGGCGTTGGTTAGGTCAACTTCAAAATAAATAACTTGTGTTTATATTAATACTTTACTTCAAGTTGTTTTATGTATAGCCATGGATTACTAAGTGCGGTTCATTGTTATTCTTGTATTCCTTGCAGATTTTGGATCAAAAGAAAGATAGTCAGACTACAAATGTTGGCAAACAGGGTAACTTTGCTCCAAACAGTAAGGTCACTAAGCCGGCCATTGAGAAAGCCGGTGACACCGACCAAGTAAGATGTTTACTGTTTTGCTACTTGTATGTGAATGATTTTTATGTATGCAAAGCTTCAAACAAGTTTTCAACAAAAATCTGTTTAATATGATCTTTTTTTTGGCAACCTGCTTAATATGATATGCTACGCACCAACTTGCTAATTCAACTAGCAGCATAAAAGCTTGTATACATTATAAAAAAACAAGATTGTAATGCAAGCGGGTAAAATATATGTATGTAGAAGCAGTGAACTGGAACGACGCCTGGAAATCTGAAACCTGAACAAAAATGACCTGATCTAAGATGATATATGACCTCTTAAATCTCCAAGGTTGTCCATCTTATATCAACATTAAAAGTTTAAGCAGAAATATTTGTAAGTTTTACATATTTGTTTTTTTGTTGGTTTTTACATGTTCTATGTTTTTTATAGTACATAATTATTTTATTTGCTTAGATACTTTGTGTTCTTCGATAAAATATGGGGCCCTCGACAAAATGAGGCCCTGTGCAACAGGGCAGCTAGCACCTGCTAATCACCAGGTCTGGTGTTCATTAATAAGTTATACCAAATAATTTTAAAAAATGAAAGACTTGTCCAATAGCATGTTGGTATATTTCTTTTTGGTTTGTTTCATCATTTAAATTTTGTTGTTGTATGTTTATGCGCATTCTGCAATTTGTTACAGACAATTACAAATTAGTGATAATTATTAAGTTGTTGGCATAATGGTTACAATGCTATATGTTAGGCCGAATACACAATATATAATCAATATATGTATGAGAATAACAATCAAGAACTCTGTTTATGAACAATAAACTGAATTATATTAAATAACTCTTCTCTCAGTGATGTAAATTATCATAGAGAGCTGCTAGGTTACAAGAATAATGTATTCAGTATTCGCATCCCTTTTAGGGTTAACCTATCTGTGTTTATATAGTACACAGCTACATAATCAATCTCTAATTTATATTCCTATAAATTAGCTATACAATGACTGAATTGCTTCTGTCTTCTGTTCCGTTTCCTTAGCCATCTCGATATCTCTTTGCTTCTTTCCATCTTCAAAGAATATCGCTTCTAGAATCTTCAATGTCAGCACCGACAGCTAAATACACTCTCATCCCGTCAGACTTTATCAAACTCTGACTGGCTTCTAGCATAAACTCTGATGAGTACCTGTTACTTAAACACTGATAAATAATCATCAGCAATTATATCTAACAATCTCCCCCAACTTGTGCATAACAAAAATGTACAAGTTAAAAGATAATTGATGATGTCAAAACATACAACAAATGCAGTGTTTATAACATAATAGAGTTTAACTTTTACTTAGAACAGAAAACTTTAAAAACTTACAGTCAGCCTTTACTTTATTTCTTCAATGTCAGGCACTGTTCTGAGATAATCAATGAGTAGTCTTCTTTCAGCCTTTTCTAGCTCATCTACCATGATTTTCTTCAATTCCTTTAATTCTGGATCACTCTCTCCAGTCTGGTAGATAGCAGCTCTCAGAGAATAGATGCTATTCCTCCTCATCTCATTCCCTAGCCTGATAAAATAAGACTTGTCTGACTCCAAGTTAAATTCCAACACTTTAATTCCAAGTGATGTATTGAATTTAGCACTGTTCCTTTTCATCTCTACAAGCTTTCCATGAGCATCTCTGTACTTAGGAACATAAGCACTTGAAATTCTGGCTCCACACAAGACTTTAGACTTCATCATTCTCTCTCTTAAAACTTGAGCAGCATTGTGAGTACTTTGATTTTTCACTCTTAGCAGATATAAAACATACTCCAGCTCTTCCCATAGTTTTAGATGAATATCAGCTTCTCCAACTCTATAAACTCTTCCATCAGCCATAAAATATAACAGAAACTCCTTTTTGATTCCTCTGTGATAGATCATCTGAACAGACTCTAACTTGTCAAGGTTTTCTTGAGTTACCCCAACACCAGATTCTGCCAGTGATGTATGATCTAAAGGACTGTTATTCACTCTTTTCTCTCTATGTGAACCCAAGCCAGATCTATCAGAAGATTCTTTTCCCATTACAGTTCTGCTTTGTAAAATGTTCACATTTCCTGGCTTCAGAGTTTCATCTTTAGATGATCTTCGAAAAGTACCTTGGAGTTGTGGAGATATTAATTGAGTTTGTACAACTTGAGCAGTGTCAGAGGTTGTCACAACTTTAACAGAATCATCAACTTGAGCAACGTCATTGGTTGATTTATTAGATCTTGATTCAACATGAGCCATGTCAGAGGTTGAATAAGCTTTCTTTGATAACTCAGGCTCTTCAATCAATTTGCCTTTTCCTTTGTCAGTGTTTGCTCCAGCAGGCCTCCTTGAGTATTGTAAACTCTGTTGAGAGTTCACATTCTCTTTAATAATAAAAATTCCTTTTTCCTTTCTCTTAAGAGCCTTGGAAGCTTTTTGCTTGTAAGTTCCAGCTTCAACTTTCTTTTTATGCTCTTCAGCAAGAATCTGCAATTCAGCATCAATGTCTTCAACTGTGGCTTCACCACCATGTTCTTCCAAAAAGAGTTTAGCAGCAATCTCTTCATCAGTAATTGGATTAGCTGAAATAGCTAGATTTTTAAGTCTTGAAGAAGATTGAACACCAGAATTTACTCTTTCAGAGTTTGTCAGCTTAGCAGAGTTTGACCTAAGTCTCCCTTGCTCTTGAGAATTCTTTGACCTAAACTCTGAATCCTTGCTTCCACCATCAGTTGCATCATCCCTCCGTCTCAGAGTTTGAGTCCTTTTGCATTTGTCTTTAGGAACTCTCTCCCCCTTTTTGACATCATCAGGAAGTAGCACTGAAGTCAGCAATTCCAAAGAAGTAGCAATTGAATCAATCTTTGCAGACATCTCATCTTGATTGCTCTCAACTTTGCTTAGCCTCTGCTTGATTTCCACTTGATCCTTGATCATAGAAGAATATTGAGCTCTATCATTCTTCAAAGACAAATATTTAGCAACAATATCATTTCTCAGACCTATCACAGCTTTGTGAGTCTTATCAAAGTGATTGGTAAGAGACTTCACTTGCACAATTGTAGCCTTTAAGTGACTAAGAAGCTCTGGATTTGAAATTTCTTTAGCAGATTTATCAATAAATTCAGCAGTCCTTTGTTTAGAGAAAATACAATTTGCTCCTGACCAGTTTGCATAATACATTTCTCGAAAATGAGCTTCAGTGGCAGTTTGATTTTTCTTGACAGTCTCAGCAGTAGGATTCCTTAGAAAAGGTATGGATTCATCAGAGTCTGCATGATCAGAATTTACAGAAGTGTGATCATGACTATCAGAAACAACCCTGTCTTCAACAACATTTTCTACTAAGGGCTCTGCAGCTTCTTCAACTACATTCTCTGCAGTAACTTCAACATTTGACTGTGCAGCTTCATCAAGAACTTTCTCTGCTACAGCTTCATTCTTCTCAGCAACTTCTTCTTCTGCTAGAACAGCTTCTTCTACAACAATCTTCTTCTCAGCATTTTCAATAATCTTCTCAGAAGAGACAGATTTTGCTTCCTGATCAACTTCATCACCAACTTCAAGAACTTGATTGGTGACAGAGAGAATCTCTGTATGAGTTGCCATAGACTCTTCTATTACTAGAGTGGCTTGATCAGCTGCCACATCCTCAGTGTCACAAACACTGATTGTAGGATGTGCTTCAATATCCATGTCCAAAGAATCAACAAAATAATCAGCATTTGCAGCTTCATTATCAGCTTAAAAATGGACATCAGCATTTGCTCTGTCCTCTGTGGGCACAGTAGCTTCAACATCTACAGCAGCATCCTGAATTACAACATCAGGATCTACATTCAGTTCAGCCTCAGTAACATCTTCAGGAACAGCTTCATCTAACTCATCAAACAGATAGTTAGCTACCAGTCTTCTTCTTCTATGATGTAAAGTTTCAGAATCTTTTACATCATCAGACCTTGGTCTCTTTGCTCTACTCTTCTTAGATGTACCAACAGACTTTGGCACAGAAGATTTTGATACTCCAACTTCAGTAGCTGGCTAAACAATCTTTGCAGGTTTGAAAGCCCTGTGTTTGATTCTACCACCAGTACGAATTGGTTGGGTTGGAGAAACTTCAATATTTAATGGGTCTTGTTGTTGTTCTACTTGGATAGAATCATCCAAAAACTGTTGCACTAATGCAGGCAGTAAAAGATCACCTACATTACCCTTCTTTACATCCTTGTTTATAAGATCAAAGAATATACGTTTGTGTAATTTAAAACATGGAATCACATCTGCATCAATAATTTCTACCCCACTAACACAGGCAGAAAATAAAAGTTGACAGAATCTAGCAAAGTAAACTACTCCCCTATTCTCAGTCATCTTTTCACCCAAATTAATAAGAACTAGTCTACCAAAATCAAAATGAGTACCATAAAGAAGAGAATACCCAATTTGTAGACTATCAGTAGGTATGGCATCCCAGTTTGTGCACTTCTTCCCGAACGTTCTAGTTATGCAGTCGAAGAAAAAGCTCCACTCTTTCCTCAAGAACGGTCGCTTCAAATTACCTGTCCTTGCCAAAAACCCAGAGTAACCTATCTCCCTCATCATCCTTTGAAGCTCAGCATCACCAACAGAAATAGTGTATGCATTAAAGTCTTCAAACCCAAGAGCATCACGAACTGTGGTCGGAGTGACCACATACTCTTGTTCATCAAACTCAAAGATAATAGAAGGAGTTCCAGCCTCTCCTCCATCATCATAAACACCAGTTTCCCAGAATGCTTTGATTTGAAGTCCAGACAGCCTTGCTGGTTCCACAAGCGCTTGCCCAATATCTGATTGAGAAAGAAAATTCTGAAACAAGTGAAACGCCTCCGGTGCGTTCACAGTAGATAAGGGTGCTGCATAGTTGTTAGGAACAAAATCGAGACCAAAAGACTGAAACATGGTTGTTGCCATTAGAATATTCCACAGAAATCAGAGTTTATGCTTCGAGAAAGTGTTCGAAAAAGTGATTCAGAAAAGTGTTTGTGAAAATGTGTAAGTGAAACTGTGTTGTGAATAGAGTAAGTCTGTAAAAGATTTGAACGTTGTGTGTATAATGATTAAATATGAATTAAAACTGAAGAGTTTTAATCATTAAAACACACAGCAGGCTTACTCGAATAATGTGTGAGTGGGATAGTTGTCACATACGTATTAACTGACAGCAGTAAATCGTGGTTGTTTCCAACACGCATGCGCAGTAAAAGGCACTAATTTCTGCTATTTTCTAGACACCTTTCTTCATTTTCAAAAAAACTCAAACAAACCGTTTCAATCATACTCTCTATTTTCCAAAAATAATGTTCCTCAATAATTATGAAATGTCTGAAACACCCTTATTTATTTTAATCATCAGAGATTAAAAATAAATTACCTCGGCGTAGAGTACACAGTTCATCAGTTTTTATCAATTCTCCTCCTTCATTAATAATCTCTTTTCTCTAAGTGCACAGTTGTGAGAAATTGTGTGTGAATAGCAGAGTTTACTGAATATAAATATTTAGATCATCTCAAAGTGCATAAAATCCACAAAATAAATCAGTAAAACTGGTTGCCCAAACTCTCATTTATAACTAAAATCTGATATTGTCTAAACTCCGTACGTATAAATTTATTATTTTCACCCCCTTCGATTTTTGATTTTTGATTTTTTTTTTTCAGTAATCAGTGGTTGGCACTAGTCACCAAAAATCAAAACTTTTAGCCCTTATTTCATACAATAAGTTCATGGGTCTTCCTAGGCACAACTTGATCTCAAAGGAATTTGTGCATATTTTTGCATCTTTTGATTTGAGGGTGAAATATGAGCAACTAATTTTCAGAGTTTAGACTTTCATCAGTTAATACAATTAATTTATGAGAGAAAGTGCAAACAGCTAATACAGACTCAGTGTATAGGATCAATAAACTAAGAGATGCTATAAATATAGAGACAATATCATGCTGTGTAAAATTTCTGCACACATTTGAGATCAGAATTTACATCACTCAGAAGGATTCATGATTACTTACTGAGAATCATGCTTCATACAATTTTCTTCATCGGTCCATATGTTTCAGACAAAATCACAATCAGAGTTTAACATCAGAGTATAGCATCAGAGTATAACTGACAGAGTATGACTGACAGAGGTTAACATTATGACAGAGTATGACTCCAGAATTTTGACAAACTGGTATGAATGACAGTTAACATATGCAAAGAATCATGAGCAACAAATCACAGAATGAGAAATTTTGAGTCTAACCAATATCTCTAGTCAAAACCAGAGATCATTCCAAGTTCATTTACCAGTCTTGTAAAGGTAGCTTCACTCAAAGGCTTGGTGAAGATATCTGCAAGCTGTTGTTCTGTAGACACAAAATGAAGCTCAATATCTCCTTCCTCCACATGTTCCCTGATAAAATGATACCTTATGCTGATGTGCTTGGTCATGGAATGTTGTACTGGATTACCTGTCATAGCAATAGCACTCTGATTATCACAGAAAATAGGTATTTTAGAGTACCTTAATCCATAATCCAGCAATTGATTCTTCATCCACAAAATCTGTGCACAACAGCTACCAGCAGCAATATACTCTGCTTCTGCTGTGGATGTGGAAATTGACTTTTGTTTTTTGCTGTACCAAGAAACTAATCTGTCACCTAAAAATTGACAGCTTCCACTTGTACTTTTTCTGTCTATCTTACAGCCTGCAAAATCTGCATCAGAGTAACCAATTAATTTAAACTCTGATTCTCTAGGATACCACAAACCAAGAGTTATGGTTCCTTTGAGATATTTGAAAATTCTCTTCACAGCTGTTAGATGAGGCTCTCTGGGATCTGCTTGAAATCTTGCACAAAGACATGTTGCATACATGATGTCAGGTCTACTTGCAGTAAGATAAAGAAGAGACCCTATCATCCCTCTATAGTTTGTCATATCTACTGAGGCTCCTGTGTCTTTGTCTAACTTTGCTACAGTAGCCATAGGAGTTGTTGCAGATGAACTATCAAGCATACCAAATTTCTTGAGAAGATTTCTGGTATATTTTGCTTGATTGATAAAAATCCCATCATCTGTTTGCTTTACTTGTAAGCCTAGAAAATAACTAAGCTCTCCCATCATGCTCATTTGGTATCTTGACTGCATAAGCTTTGCAAACTTCTTACAGAGTTTGTCATTTGTAGACCCAAAAATTATATCATCCACATAGATTTGAACTAACAGCAGATCATTACCAGTATTGAAATAGAACAAGGTTTTATCAATTGTACCTCTAGTGAACCCACTTTCTAAAAGAAATTGAGCCAGAGTTTCATACCATGCTCTAGGTGCTTGCTTTAGTCCATAAAGAGCTTTGTCAAGCCTGTAGACATAATCTGGATGTTTGGGATCCACAAATCCAGGTGGTTGTTCAACAAACACTTCTTCTTCAAGTTTCCCATTGAGAAAAGCACTTTTTACATCCATCTGAAAGACTTTAAACTTCTTGTGAGCAGCATATGCTAGAAAAATTCTTATGGCCTCCAATCTTGCAACCAGAGCAAAGGTTTCATCATAGTCAATTCCTTCCTGCTATGAATAGCCTTTAGCCACAAGTCTAGCTTTATTCCTTGTAATCACTCCATCACTGTCTGTTTTGTTTCTGAAAACCCACTTTGTACCAACAATAGATCTATTTTTAGGTCTTGGTACAAGAGTCCATACTTCATTCCTTTCAAATTCATTTAACTCTTCCTGCATAGCTGTTATCCAGTTTGCATCTTAAAGAGCTTCTTCCACTTTCTTGGGCTCAGTTTGAGACAAGAATGAATGAAACAGACATTCATTAGTTGTAGCACTTCTAGTTCTCACACTAGCTTCTGGATCTCCAATTATCAAGTCAGGTGTGTGAGCTTGTGTCCACCTTCTTGCTATAGGTAATTGGCTTCTATTTTCATTAGATCGTCCCCCTTGATCCATGCTTTCCTGATCTTCTTCTTGACCATTTGCATTCTCTGAGGCTCCCCCTGAATTGAACTGCTCAGAGTTTGGATTTTCAGTGTATGACTCAGAGTTTGGAATAGATTCTTCAGCTGACTCATTTTCAGAATTTGAGTCATCATTTTGAGATGTTGCTGAAGTATATTCACGCTCCCCCTCAACTGGTTCTCTATTTTGTTCTGTCAGAGAAACTCCCTCAGTGTTTACCAGTAGAGGTTCAGAGTATGCTTCATCAGAGTTTGTTGGATTTGCTTCATCAGAGTTTATGTCATCAGAGTTTAGATCTACATTTTCAAAGCGAAGTTGATCATGATATTCTTCATCTTCTATTCCAGTTATTTTCTTGTCATCAAATGACACATGTATTGATTCCATGATCACTTTAGTTCTCAGATTGTAGACTCTGAATGCTTTAGTTGACAGCGGGTATCCAACAAAAATTCCTTCATCAGCTTTTAAGTCAAACTTGGTCAACTGTTCAGGATGAGTTTTCAGCACAAAGCATTTGCATCCAAAAATATGAAAATATTTCAAATTTGGCTTCTTTTCTTTCACCATCTCATATGGTGTTTTCCCATGCCTGTTGATCAGTGTTGCATTTTGAGTAAAACAAGAAGTTTGAACAGCTTCTGCCCAGAAATAAGTTGGCAATTTTGCTTCTTCAAGCATTGTTCTGGCAGCTTCGATTAAGGTTCTGTTCTTTCTTTCAACTACACCATTTTGCTGTGGAGTCCCTGGTGCAGAAAATTCTTGCTTCACTCCTCTTTCTTTGCAAAATTCTTCCATTATTGCATTTCTGAATTTAGTACCATTATCACTCCTGATAATTTTCACTTTATACTCTGATCCTTTGTCCAGTAGCTTTACATGATCCTTCAGAGTTAAAGCAGTTTCATCCTTCTTTGCTAAGAAATACACCCAAGTGTACCTAGTTTACTCATCAACAATGACAAGAGCATATTTCCTTCTGCCAAGAGACATTATATTGACTGGACCAAATAGATTAACATGAAGAAGATGATAAGGATCCACAACTGAAGATTCAGACTTACTCTTGAAAGATGACTTCCTTTGCTTGGCCTTTTGACAAGAATCACACAGACCATCTAAGCTGAGTATTGACTTTGGAAGTCCCCTAACAAGATCTTTTCGAATTAGCTCATTGATGTTGTTCAAGTTTAGGTGAGAGAGCTTCTTATGCCATTTCCAACTCTCTTCATTTGACATTTTTGCAGACAGACACACAACTTTTCCTTCAGAGTTTGTTACCAAACTTGCTTCATAGATATTGTTACGTCTGTGTCCAACTAGAACAACTTTCCCTGTAGATTTACAAACAACCTCACAGTATTCAGGTTGAAAATCTACATGATATCCTCTGTCACAGATTTGACTCATAGACAGCAGATCATGCTTGAGTCCTGGGACAAGAGCTACATTTGTGATGATGACACTTCCAAGATTGATATTGCCATATCCCATAGTACGTCCTATGTTGCCATTTCCATAGGAAACTTTTGGGCCAGCCTTCTCCTCATAGTCTGATAGCAGGGCTTTATTTCCAGTCATGTGTCCTAAACATCCACTGTCCAAGATGAGGGTACTTTCCCTCATGCCCTGTAATCACAAACAATTACAAAGAGTTAGATTTAAAGATCCAGACTTGCTTGGATCCTTTGGCTTTCTTAACATAGTTAGCTTTTGCAGCGGAAAAACTTTCAACAGAGTTTGAGCTAACTGTGTCAGACTTTACACTTGCAGAGTTTGCTCTCACCCATTTCGAGTTGGGTTTTAACTCATAATAGTTGTGATAAATGGCATGATAGCTCTTACAAGTATAAATGGAATGCCAAGTGCTCCCACAATGTGTGCATAAAGTCTGTGGTCTAACCCTAACAAAATCATTCTTCACTCCAGACTTGGAGGGTAAAGAATTAATATCTTTGTTTTTCGTGCAGAAACTTGCCAGATGGTTAGTACTACCACAACTATGACATGTCTTTCTAGGAACATCAGAATTAGGCAGATAATCCTACTTTTCCATTCCTATTCTTCCTGGACACTTTCTGTTTTTCAACAGACTTTACCTCTTTGAGCTTATACTTGAATTGTTTCTCTGTCATTAAATCAACATTCACCTGTTTAACACAAGTTTTTACTGATTCTTTAACAGCTTCTATTTGAAGTACAGAGGTTTGCTTACTTGATTCAGAGACAAATTTCACAGGTTTAAGTTGTGGTTTAACTTTAACTTTATCTTTAAACCTAAGTTCATCTTTTTCACAGTAACCTAACCCAACTGTATCTGTTTGAAAAACTTGATGTGTGTCTTTTCCAGAATTAGTCCAGGTTTTAATTACCTTCCTCTCTTTTTCCAAATCAGATTCTAGTTGTCTAAATCTCTTTAACAACTCTTGCTCAACATAAACAGCATCATCTCTTTCCTTTTGAACTTGTTGCATGTTAACAAGCTCTTCTTCAAGAAATTTATTTCTATCTTTAAGCTTAAGATTCTCAGTTTTAATTCTCTCATTTTCTAAAGTCTGATCTCTATAACTGACATGTATGCTTTTAAGATAAATTCTCAATTCGGATATATTATCAATATCATAAGCATAAGTTGTTAGGGGTACCTTATTCTCAGATGTCTCAGATTTATCTTCAATAGTTGCCATAAGAGCATAGCTGACATCTTCATCAGAGTCTGAAGTGTCTGCCCAGTCTTTTCCTTTAGTGATGAGTGCTTTCTCAGATTTTCCTTTCTTGCACTCTGGAGCATAATGACCCATCTCTTTACACTTGTAGCACTGGATCTCAGACTTGTCTTTCTTTCCATACTTGGTATCCCTTCCTTCAGACTTTCTGAAACTCTTTCTTTCAGAGTTTGAATCTTTCCTCGAGAATCTTTTTCCCTTCTTGAAGTTCTTAAAACCCATCTTCTTGAAGGTTTTCACCATCAAAGCAGCCATTTGCATCAGTTGTTCTTCATCATCCTCAGATTCAGAAGAAGCATCAGAGTTTGAATCACCATCAGAGTTTGATGACTCACTTTCAGAGTTTATGACCAAAGCTTTTCCCTTAGCTTTCTTCTTTGATGTTTCTTTCTTCATGAGTTTTTCTTCAACTTTGAGAGCTACAGATTTTGTCTTCTTTCCAGACCTTTTGTTTCTTTGTTCTATCTCAAGTTCATGAGTTTTAAGCAACCCATAAATTTCATCAAGATCTGTTTCTGCAAGATCATAATTATCTCTTATTGATGTTGCCTTTAAATCCCATTTTTCAGGTAGAGATAGTAGAAACTTGAGATTTGACTCTTCAAGATCATATTCTTTATCAACAAGAGACAAATCATTCAACAATTGACAGAATCTGTCATATGTATCTGTCAAAGTTTCATCAGATCTTGAGTCAAAATGTTCATATTCCTGTGTTAAAATAGTCTTCCTGTTCTTCTTTATAGCACTTGTTCCTTGACACCTGACTTCTAAAGCATCCCAGATTTCTTTGGCAGTCTTGCAACCAATAACTCTGTTAGACATGACATTATCTAAGGCACTATGAAGAAGATGTCTAACTTTTGCATCCTTCGCAATTGATGAGATGTCCTCAGGAGTCATATCTTTCTTTTCCTTCGGAACAGTCTTTTGTTCTTGACCAGCAACTACAGGAGACAGTTTAGTTGGCATATGAGGACCATCATAGATTCTATCAAGGTATTCTGGATCTGTGGCTTCTAGAAACATGGTCATCTTAACCTTCCATATTGGATATTCCACTGGTTTGAGCATTGGAACCCTGATTGATTCATATCGACTTACAGAAGCAGATTGAACCTTTTGAGCAATAGAACCTTCCTGAGAGTTTTTAGTCATGATTATACTTGTGTTTTAGATCAATAAACTGTATATATTAAACAGCCTTGGCTCTGATACCAATTGTTAGGCCGAATACACAATATATAATCAATATATGTATGAGAATAACAATCAAGAACTCTGTTTATGAACAATAAACGGAATTATATTAAATAACTCTTCTCTCAGTGATGTAAATTATCACAGAGAGCTGCTAGGTTACAAGAATAATGTATTCAGTATTCGCATCCCTTTTAGGGTTAACCTATCTGTGTTTATATAGTACACAGCTACATAATCAATCTCTAATTTATATTCCTATAAATTAGCTATACAATTTATATCAATTTAGGATTGCTTCTGTCTTCTGTTCCGTTTCCTTAGCCATCTCGATATCTCTTTGCTTCTTTCCATTTTCAAAGAATATCGCTTCTAGAATCTTCAATGTCAGCACCGACAGCTAAATAAACTCTCATCCCGTCAGACTTTATCAAACTCTGACTGGCTTCTAGCATAAACTCTGATGAGTACCTATTGCTTAAACACTGATAAATAATCATCAACAATTATATCTAACACTATATGTTTTTATATTCACTCTATTTGCAGCATACGAGTAAATCAAGATACCTTCAAGCTGCAAGTCCTGATGATGAGGGTATTGGTGATAAGGCTACTGGCTTGGCTCAGCTTGCGAGTCTAAAGAAACGCAGCGGGGGTGCAAGTTTTGGTATTGACGGCGTTGCTAAGTTCAACTTCAAAATAAATAACTTGAATTTAAATTAATACTTTATTTTAAGTTGTTTTATGTATAACCGTGGATTACTAAGTGCGGTGCATTGTTATTCTTGTATTCCTTGCAGATTGTGAATCAAAAGAAAGACAACCGGAGTGCAAATATTGGAAAACTGGATAGATTTGCTCCAAACAGTAAGGTTACTAAGCCAACCATTGAGAAAGCCGGTTGCACCGACCAAGTAAGGCTGTTGTTTGATTTTACTATGTAGATTGAAAATGTCTATGTAATATAGTACTACTTTATTAAGTACTACAATTTTTAATTTCTGTTATCTTATGTATTGCAGGTAAGAATGAGGAGGCTTAGGAGTCATGTTGAAAATGTACCAGCTCTTTCTGAACAAGGCGTACCAGCCCATTCTGGGCAGCACGTTCAAGATAAATCTGGACAGCACATTCGTGCTCATTCTGAACAGGGTACTGGACAACGCGTACATGTTCACACTGGACAGAGTTTTGCTGCTCGATCTCCGTCGAGACCGGATTTGCAAATACATGTACCGTCTCAGTCAATACTTCACTCACCGACACAATCAGGACAACGCACATCACTATCTGCACAGAGCACACCCAATGAATCACTACAACAAAGTGCTCAATCACGCCAACACACACCTGAATCTCAGTCACATCTAAGCACACTGAATGTGTCCTCTACAGCTGCTAATGATAATGTATGTTGGAATATGGGCTCCACACAAAGGGATGGAAGAATTCGAAAAAAGGTAAGTTACGAGTTCTTAAATAAAACTATCTACGTGGTGAATTATTTTATGTTTTGCCCTATCATGTAGTGATATTAAATTGCCTTACGTTAATTATATATGTATTTTAGATTGGAACCTTCATTTGATTGCTCTACAAAGATTTGAGAAATTATGTTTGAGAACCTTGAGCCTACTGGATACAACTGGAAGTCCCTTTCAGAAGAAACCAAAAAATTTTATTTTGAAGAATTCAAGGTAATTATATATTTTCATCTGTTGTAATGTCGTATATGAGTTTTCCGACCCAATTTGCGTATAGTAATTACAACCTATATTATTAAAGGATCATGTGTTCCCATAACTGGTTATTGATGCTTACATCGAAATCATCATGTTCTACGTTTTACTCATAGACAAGAAATATTACTAATGTGCATGTAAAATGGTAAACTCTGCAGTTAAAATTGCTAGTGTGATGTTGCTTATTTTGGATTGGTTCATGCTATTGCAGTTTAGCTTTAAAAATATTATTTAGTCCTAACTGTTTTGCTCAATGATTTTGCCTTTTTTCTAAACAACACTTGTCTATTTTAGTTCTTGATATCCTTTGCGGAAACTTTGACTGCTTATGATTCAGACCTTTACTCAATGATTCTGTCTGTTTTCTAAAGTTTTATATTGGGCTTGTTTTATATATGCTAATTCCTATTATTTAACAGTGATTGACATTAATTCTTTATTATGTGATTTACAATGTGCTTCTATATTAACTTTTCTATATATGATGTTAATAGCATATGTTGTTGAGTACTGGAATTTTTTTAGAACTTGTTGAGTTGATGGAGAAATCTGGGCAGCCTGTGGATAGAAAGAAACACTTTATTTCTAGAGGCAGTTGGAGGGCCTGATAAGAATAATAGAGTGTATGAAGTTGGCTCATCACAAAGCCTCTTTTACAAGACTAAGATTATGCCTTTCACTTCGTTATTTTCCAGCGAGGAAGAAAATCAGAAGCTAAAACGCCAATTAACTGAGATGAACGATCAGATGAAATTAATGGAAAATCAGTTAGCCAAGATTATTGAGGCTACTTTAGTCCAAGTCGAACGTCCTTTGTCCCCTGCCAATTTAGATGGTCAAGATTAAATGTAGTATATTTGCTATGCACTTTGACTTAAATTAGAATTGAATATTTTGGTATGGTTTAGGATTGTTGGTATGTTGGTTTAGTATTATTGGTATGTTGGTGTTGATTTCTGTCCCAGTATTTAAATATAGGGCTATTGTGATTTTGGAACTCTTAGCCCCATTTTGAACTTATATTATGTACTGGGATTTCTCTACTGGTATTATCCTAATGTAAGTTCCACTTCTTTTAAAAAAGACTTTTGCTGGTTTGCCTGTATCTTTAAATTTTATAGATATGTAAAAATGTAGGTTTCGAAAATTGTAAAAGCTCATATATATCGTATACTTTGTTGCTAGAACTGTTCCATCCGTTGGCAGAGTGTTGCTATCCCGGAAATTGTCACTATGATTTAATTCTTGTAATTTGGTTGCTAATAATACCAACAGATTAGGTGTTAGGAATTTGTTACTAACATTAACAACAAAATTTCGTTGGCATTTGATTTTCAATAATAGTAAAAGATTATGCTTTAGGAATATGTTACTAAAATTAACAACAACAATTTCATTGGCATTTGGTTGGTAATGTTGCCAACAGAATATCCGTTACCAAAGTAGTTGGGACATGGTTGTTTGTGAAAGGGAGTATTCTGTTATTGGGGTGCTGGTATTCCGTTGTTAAGTTTACTAACGAAAATCAATCCGTTAGTAGAGACTGTCCAACGGCGTATATACCCACTGGCTTAATAACGGATTTCCTTAACTTACTAACGGAATTTTTCGTTGTTAGGACTGGATTTTCTTGTAGTGTAATAGAACTTAACACATATAACTATTTTAACTTAAAAATATTTTTTAACAGGCTTAATTATATCTACAATTTATTATATCAAAATATTTACAACAAAAATATATTATCTAAAGATATGTCTAAAATAACTTGTGCATCACAATTATATCCATCTATCTATACTATAACGAAACATTAAAAGTTTGGTCGATACTGTACCTGTTTTTTGGTAATTCGTGATTTTACTTAATTACCCTTACTTATATATAAAAATTACTATTAAATAATAAGACATATTTATAATCGATTACCTTTTTCAACACATCAGGCTTTCTATTTTTTCTAAGAAAATCTCATGCTTTTCCAAAAATATCACGGATAATTATCTTTTTTAACCAAAACATGTTAGATTTTCTATTTTTACTTAATAAACTCCTCATTTTCCAAAAATATCACGAGTTTACCTTAATTTTTTATTTTAAAACCTATTTAATTCTATTTTTACTTATTAAAACCCCTCTTTTTCGAAAAATATCATAATTAACCCCTTAATTATTTATTTTAAAACCTATTTTAATATTGCCATTAATTTTTTTAAAAGTTTACCTATTTTAACATGTTTACTAATTTTTTTTTACAAACGTAATTAATAAAATATTATAACGTAAATAATCAAATAACAACTATTAAAAACAATCTGTGCATCGCACGACGCGAGTTTTAAGCTATACTATTTTCGGTTGATACTTAGTGATTTTACTTAATTACTTTTACTTATTTTTTTAAAAAAATTATTAAATAATAAATTTATTTATAACCAATTACCTTTTCAGCTAAAATACATTACTTTTCCTATTTGTTTTAACAAAATTCTCTCTTTTTCTAAGACAATCATGGGCAATTAACTTTTAAAACTAAATATGTTATTTTTTCTAATTGTTTTTACTAAAACCTCTCCTTTTTTTCAAAAATATCACGGGCAAACCGTTACTTATTTATTTTTAAACTTATTTTAATAATTTTAAATTATTTAAAAAAGTTTAACACGCCTACTTATTTTTTTAACAAATACAATTAATAAAATACTAGCCTATAATCCGTGCAAGGCACGGGCCTTAAAAAATAATAAACTAAAAAATTTAATATTAAAATAAAAGTAAAAATTAATATGATAAATTATAAAATAAAAACTTAAATATTAATTGGAACATAAAAAAATATTAAAAAATACAGATAGGGCTGAGGAAGATAAATGAGGTATTATTAATTTTATTTAATAATAAAATAATATTAATAATAAGGACAGATATAAAATCTAACATGTTTTAATTAAAAAAAGTAATTATCAAGACAAGCTGAAAATTGACAAAGAAGACTTACAGTGGCAGATAGGAAATGGTGACTCAATTCTTTTCTGGCATGATGCATGGTCCAAAGGAATTATTATGGCCAAAGCATTCCCAAAGCTCTACTCTCTATCTTTATTCAAACATGCCAGCCTCAAGCAATTCTTAGATGTGATAAGAAATCCCAGAGTTTCAGAAACTCAACTATGGAAAAGAAATTTAAGATGCTGGGAACAGGAAGAAATACCAAAACTTCTATCTCATGCAAAAGTAATTTTATTCCATGCCAAAGGAAAGATCAGATGATGTGGGCTATAACTAACAAGCCTTTCAATGTGAAAGACTGTTATGATATTTTATCAGGTGGAAATCAAATTGCCTTTGGTGCTTATAATCTTATATGGAGCCTCAAAATTCCTCCCAAAGTTCATTACTTTCTCTGGAGTCTCCTTTCACACTCCCTCCCCACAGCTCACTTATTGCAAAAGAGGTTTAAAGGAAATCTCATCCTCAGCAAGTGCCTAATTTGTCATAATTCTGATGAGACACAAGATCACATCTTTTGGGGTTGTGAGTATGCTACTTGGGCTTGGCACTTTGTGGAAGTTTGGTGGGAGGTTAAAGTGTCAAAAAATAACTTCTGGAGCTCTTTTCACAAGTTTAAAAGTCCTAGTGTGAAGGCAGCCTGGGGTATTGTTTTGGCTGCTACACTTTGGACAATATGGTTGTTAAGGAATCAAACTGTTTTTGAGAACAATAAGCTAGGAAGGAAAGCTCTGGAGGATCTCCTTCTCCTCAGAACTTTACATTGGTGTGAAAGTGTTAAGTTGTTAGATCAAAGTCAATCAAGCATTTGGGCAAGTAACCCTGCAGGTCTTATTCTAAGTAACAGTAAAACTATCAAAAAGAATCTTTGGACAAAAAACTCAAGTTTAATGGGTTTTATTGATGGCTCCTGGAAAAAAGAGTAAATCAAGATGACATTGCTGGCATTGGAGGACATTTACATGATAGAGAAGGCAATATGATTTTAATGTTCTCAGGACCAGTTTCTACGACATCAGCTTTAGTTAGTGAAATGGAAGCACTATGGTTCCTACTTGACAAAATAAATAATAGCCCCTGGTCCCAAAGTAAAGTGAAGATACACTCGGATTGTCAAGAGCTGATCGACATCATTCAAGAAAGTAAGTTCTCAAACAACTCCCACTAGCTTCTAAATAAGGATTTACTATCTTTGATGGGTTCCATTAATTTTGAGCTTATTAAAATCCCTCGAATGCTTAATGATAATGCTGACTCTCTAGCAACACGAGGGGCAATGAGAACATCTATGATTGTCTCGTGGTGTTAAAACAGGAGCTGATGGTGGGCTTGTTATGAAACAAATTAAACACTTTGGGAGAAAGGGTATTTTTTTTTTTGGTCCTATTCTAGAAATTTCTCTAAGTGAAGTTTTTTATAAAAGTGTATTTAGAGATTTAATTACATTCCTTTTCGGAGTGGAAATCTGTTAGGCTCAAGACATGTCTGAATACCACTATTAACAAGCCTACACTATGTGACTATGTCACATTACATGACCTAGTGAATTCTATCACTGGGATATAGTATAGGTCTCTAAATGTACTTGTCTTGTTCTTATGAACATTAGCTTGATCATGTATGCTCAAAGTTATAATGAGCTTAGTAAAGTTTCTTGCATCTAGATTGTATATAGGCCATTGAATAATTGTCCTGGTATAAGTTCAGAAGTGTTCATGCAGCAGGATAGAGATGAATAAGGCCATGAAGAAATAAGTTGCAGAAATTTGTCTAAGACAATATATAGCAAAGTCAGAAGAAAGCTATGTCGTGAAGTCACCAATATCTATGTCGTGAAGTGCTACATCGCATAGTCCATTTTGTACTATGTCGAGAAGTCCTCAAGACTCATGTCGTGAAGTGTTGAAGTCAGCAAAGTCAAAGAAGCCTAGATCGTGAAGTCCTCAGAAGCCCTATGTCGCATAGTCGTCAAATGACTTATGTCGCATAGTTGTCAAATGACCCATGTCGCATAGTCATCTTATGGCCTATGTCGCATAGTCTTCAAAGGCTATATCGCGTAGTCCTCACAAGGGAGATCACGAAGTCAGGAATGAAGTAGAGTTCACGATATCAACACTTAGCCGTTTATAACAAGACAAATCAAGGTACAGAACCAAGAATCAAAAGAGACAAATACTGAAGCATTTGTTCTGGCAAGGTGGTCCAAAGAACAGATGGCAAATCTACAGCTAAACCTGGAGAGAAAGATAAGAGATGATAGAGTATATATTTATATATATTTTATATGATTTTATTTCTCATATTTATTATATTTTGCATTTAATTGGATTTTTATTTAATAAATTTTAAGGTTTTATTGTAGGAAGCAAGGAAATCCTAAACTTGGAAGGATTGGAGAATAAAGAGCTTAATTTGGAGATTTATTAGAAGGAAAATCGGATTTGTTGGGCTGCCTGCACATAATTCAATGTTTGGGTCATATCTTGAGTTCTAGAAGTCAGAATTGAACGATTTAACAGCCCACGCGAAGATAATGAAAATATCTTTTATTCTAAAGTTGTCCAATTATTAAATTACTTCAGGAACGGCTCAGAATTACTGAAGAAAAGTCAGCTACGAATTTTCCTTGTAAAACAGAATCAGTTTAGGAAACGTACTTGTACTTTCCTCAAGGCATTAAAATATTTGAGGATATATATATAAACATCAGATCTGAGAGATAGGGATATATACATAGATATATACATAGATATACATAGACAGAGATACATACAGACATAGAGAGACTTGTACTTTTCTTCTTGGAGAAAGATTAAAGGTTTTTATTCTCTGTTCTTAATATTATCATGTGTTCTTATTATATTATGTGTTTTGTTAGTTTAATTATGAGTGAGTAGTTATTTAATCTAGGGTTAAGTTGAACCCTAGTTATGATTGATGTATGATTTTCCATAACCCCCCAGTTTAGTTATGTTGAATGCTCTTGCTTATTGAGTTGTGCTTAATTAACAATAACATGTCAGACGTGATTATGCGTATTGTTTGAACCTAATATCTATTTATCATCGAAAGTTGGACTTAGATGGTTGTGATTTATCCAATAAGGACATGAACTTCTCCATGAAAATAGGTAGAACGGATTGTTAGGAAGTTAGGATGCTGTGTTTAATGTCTCTAAATTGCATGATACCATGAAAATAGGCTTGAGTGTATTTTTAGAGAAGCCATTAATACTCGAGAGAGGTTATTGGTATTTTATAGGGCGCATCTTTCCTCTTGAGTAGTGTATGATTAATTGGGGTGGAAAATCATAATTGCATCGATTCATGCTAGTGGGGATACTTAATTCTAGATGTTTTCAGTTAATTGATAAATACCACATATTTGCTTTAGTATAATATTTAGATTAATAATCTCTCAACAATTTATTGTGTTACTTGCTTAGTTGAATTGAATCAAGAATAACTAGTGATTGATACGTTTGTCTCTGTGGGATCGACTCTAACTTGCCCTACTACATAGTTAGAAGGATTTGTTAGATATTATTATTTGATAGGCACGCGACAGCCTTGTCAAATTTTTGGCGCCGCTGCCGGGGACAAAGCAGTATTAGATTAGTTAATTTTTGAGTTAGTTTAGCTAAGTCTTTTAGTTGTGTTGCTTCGGCTTTTATTCCCTTGTTATTTGATCTTTGTTTCTAGTTTTCTCGTTGCATGCACACTCGAAGTTCAGGTACAGAAATTTTGATTGCTCTTGATCCTGAAATTGAAGCTACAACAAGAAGACAAGCAGGACTACGAAGGAAAAATAAAGACAAGGAAGTTATGGGTGAGACAGCAGCAAAAGCTCTCAGGGAGCATGGTATGCCAGACGCTACAGACGTACTATCCAGTATTGTCAGACCAATAGTCACGGCTACCCACTTTGAACTCAAGCCACAATTCATCCAATTCGTCTCCAATGATTCTTTCGCAGGATTGTCCACTGAAAATCCTGTTGATCATCTTGAGAGTTTTCTAGAAAAATGTGACACTCTAAAGCTGACCAATGTTAGTGATGATGCTATTAAGCTGCGTTTATTTCCATTCTCTCTTCGAGATGCAGCAAAAGATTGGTTGAAGGATGAAGGACCAAATACATTCACTACTTGGGATAGTCTAGCAAAGGCGTTTCTACTTAAATTCTTCAGTCAAAAGAAAACTTCAAAGCTCAAGAATGAAATATCTAACTTTCGTCAAGATGATGACGAGTCAATTCATGATGCTTGGAGAAAATTCAAACGACTTCAGAGACAATGCCCTCACCATGGAATTCCTGACTGGTTGTTGATCCAAACATTCTACAATGGGTTAACACAAGAGTTTCGAAACTTTGTTGATGCTTCTTCTGGTGGATCTATTATGAAAAAAAGTACGGAGGATGCGAAAACTTTGTTAGACGAGATGGCGTCTAATGATAACTATCCTTACAGTGACAGAAATCATCCAAAGAAGGGTGGTAAGTATGATGTTGATGCTCTAACCATGTTGAATACTACTATGCAGGCAATGGTTAAGAAGATTGAGCAATTGGATTCTAGAACTTCATCTAAAGTTCCCTCATGTGAAATATGTGGTGTAGTTGGACACACTCAACATGCTTGTCAATACAATCCCTCTAGAACAACAATGGAACAAGCAAATGCCCTCTACAACCAAAATCAAAGGCCACAATATAATCCTTACTCCAACACATACAATCCAGGTTGGAGAGATCATCCTAATTTCTCCTACAGAAATAACCAGGCTCAAGCTCAACCTCCACAAAATAATTTTTCTCAGCTGCCAGGTTTTCAACCAGCTCAGCCACAAAAATCTAACTTGGAAAATCTTTTGGAAGGATTTATCTCTACACAGGCAAAGAAGAATGATTACTTTGACTCGAGTATCAATGAGATAAAAGCTCATAACAAGTTGATGGAGAATTCAATCACTCAAATTGCTCAACAATTGAATCAATTTAACAAGTCTTCAGGCCAACTTCCTGGCCAAACTGAACAACCACATAAAGCCCACGTGAATGCTATAACGTTAAGAAGTGATCATGAATTGCAAGGGCCGGAGATGAAGATGAGTACTGATAATTTGAATGTTGAGGAAGATACGGAGAAAATTCAATCTGAAAATGTGATTGTGCAAGAAGCGATTGAAGAAAAGAAGAAGGAACCCATAGTTGCTCCAGTCAGACCTTATGTACCACCTGTTCCGTTTCCGCAAAGATTAGTGCAAGCTAGACTTGGAGAGAAGTTTTTAAAGTTTATGGATATCTTGAAGAGGTTAGAACTTAATATCCCTTTCTTAGATGCTATCAAGGAGATGCCTTCTTATGGGAAGTTCCTTAGGGAATTATTGTCAAACAAAAGAAAGATTGAAGAAAGTTCTACTATCTCATTAACAGCAGAGTGCGGTGCTCTCTTGCAGAATAGTCTTCCTAAAAAGCTAGCTGATCCAGGTAGCTATTCTATTCCTGTGAAACTTGGGAATTTTGAAATCAAAAGAGCTCTATGTGATCTTGGGGCAAGTGTAAGTCTGATGCCCTTATCAATCTACAATAAGCTTCAGATGGGTGAACTCAAACCCACACGTATATCTCTACAATTGGCAGATAGAAGTGTAAAAGTTCCACTTGGAATACTTGAAGATGTTCCTGTCAAGGTAGGAAAGTTTTTTATTCCATGTGATTTTGTTGTCATGGAGATGGAGGAAGATGCACAAAATTCTATCATTCTTGGAAGACCTTTCTTAGCTACAGCTCGTGCAAAAGTTGATATGATGCAACGGAAAATTTCTTTTGAAGTTGGAGATGAGAAGATGGAATTTAAATTTTCCAACTCTTTCCTTAACTCATCTATGAAGAAGAGTGATCTTGAAAAGAGTAATGAAGTTGTTCTTATGGTTAAGTCTTTGGGTGGAGATCAAGATATGAAGGCTGATATTTTTCTCTCTAAACCTCCAGCAATTTTGGTGAGAGATTTACATGTCATTAATTATGTTGATTTGAAGCCTTCAACAATGAAATCGATTGGTGAAATTCAGTTTGGTGGATTATCTGTTGAAGATCCTGATGCTCATATTGAAAACTTTTTGAAGATTTGTGATACTATTAAGTGTGATGGAGTTTCTGATGAGGCCATTCGACTTCGATTATTCTCTTTCTATTTAAGGGATGGAGCTAAAAATTGGTTATTTTCATTACCCTCAAATTCCATTACCACTTGGGAAGACTTACTTATTAAATTTCTTTTTAAGTTTGTCTCACGAGATGAAACGTCAAGGATAGTTGTTGCACTCTTAAAGTTTGCTCGAGATAGAAGAATAGTATTGTTGGATAAAGCCATGGATGAAAGTTATAAGTTTTTGGGAGAGATCATAAGAAAATATGTTGAGAAAGTGGATGCTCCACTTTCGATCCATTCACCAGGTTGATTGACAAGAAGGTCGAGCTAAAGACCTTAAAAAAGCGCTTCTTGGGAGGCAACCCAAGATTTTGGAGGAGGAACACTCTCCCACATTTTCCAACCGGGACTTCATGCACTAGGGGAGTATTTCTAACCTTTCTTTGTATAATTTTTCACTCTTATTCTTTTTGTATTTCTTTTAGGATCTTGTTAGTTTTGTATATTTATATATATTATTCATTGAGGACAATGAACCACTTAAGTGTGGGGATGAGTTCTCAATGACGTAAAAAACCCAAAAAAAATTATATATCATAAAAATAAAAAAAAATTGAAAATTTTAAAACTTTTTGTATATAATTGCCTAGTCTCAAAAGCATGTTAGCGTGGATAAGTACACATTGTGTAGATTAATTTCGCATGATTAATTATGAGTGTCACATTCATGAAAAATCATTTGATGCTTGATAATTCCTTGTGTGTACTTGCGAACATTTAAAAACTTGAGATGTTTCTTGGTCAATTTTAGTGAGTTAAGCATGCTTTCACCTTGTGAGGATTTGAGCCTAATTTATGATTGATAGATTTTTTATCAATCCATTTTTTTGTTGTGTGTTGTTCATCATGATTCATGTTGCTCTAGAACTTGTTTTAAACCGTTTTGAGACTACATGATATGTGTATGCATGAATATGATAAAGGCACTAGGATTAACCTCATTTACCCATACAGTACCCATATGAAAAATAATCCTAGTGAAACCCTTTGAGCTTATACTCGTTTCTTTCGTATATCACCAATCTAAAATTTTTTGAGCCTACTTATTTATTCTTGTCTTGATTTACTGGTAGAGCATATTGATTCAATTCAAGGGTTGGTGAATATTTAGTGTGGGGATTTCTTTTGGTTAAAGGTTACATTTTGGTGGGATACAATATGGTATGGAATTGCAAACAAGTATCAAGTACTCCTTTGAGATCAATGGGTAGCAAGTGCAATGTCATATGAAAGGGACGATCCATGTGTGCTGGTATTAAGTACATTCTTGGTGACTTTTCACTGTCCTTGGTTACTGGAGAATGACTTGACTTTTGAAAAAAAAAAGAAAAAAAAAGAGAGAAGTTATGAGCAAGAGGAAGATAAAGTAGAGTTTTGTTCATTTGATTGATACAATGTGAAAGTGGGAAAGTACATGGGGTATATGTGCTTTGAAGTTTAATGCTTGTGAAAGCTTGATCAACTTTTACATGATCTAAGTTTCATGTTGGGTGCTTTAATTAAAAGTGAACATTATGCTCTATTAGTTATCAAGTTTAGCAACTTGTTAGCCTGTTTCTTTGATATCCTACCCCATACCTAAGCCCCGTTACAACCTTTAACAAAGACCTTTTGATTCATGTATGCATATAAACGAGGTGGTGGAGATTTGGTGGACAACCAAGCATATGGTAGCACATGAGTACATTGATTGAACTTGAGCGATACACTTATACCCATACACTTGTGTGAAGTGAGAGCAATGTGAGATATTTATCCATAGCATGCTTACTTGTTGAATGCGACTTTGAAGTCTATCTCATGATATTTTTGTCTATCTAGACATTGTGTGCATACTTGGATTATTTTGTGTTAATGATGCTTAAAGTGAGAGTACTTGTACTTTCAGACACTTTCAGGTTGTTATGTGATTGAGATTTGCAATGTGTGGAGTACTATGACATGTTGCATGTTTGAGAGGCTTGGTGGTTGAAAATATTTGATTTTGTGGGTATATCTTCTATAAACCCTCACGAGACAAAACTCGTCCTACTAGGGCTGCCTAGGGGTTTAACGGCTTGTTGCATACGCTCAATGCAATCGTGTCATCTACGAAAGTGGTGGACCTGTTAGTTAGTATTATTTTTATTTCTTTATTTGCTCGAGGACGTGCAAAATGCTAAGTGTGGGGATGTTTGATAGAGTATATATTTATATATATTTTATATGATTTTATTTCTCATATTTATTATATTTTGCATTTAATTGGATTTTTATTTAATAAATTTTAAGGTTTTATTGTAGGAAGCAAGGAAATCCTAAACTTGGAAGGATTGGAGAATAAAGAGCTTAATTTGGAGATTTATTAGAAGGAAAATCGGATTTGTTGGGCTGCCTGCACATAATTCAATGTTTGGGTCATATCTTGAGTTCTAGAAGTCAGAATTGAACGATTTAACAGCCCACGCGAAGATAATGAAAATATCTTTTATTCTAAAGTTGTCCAATTATTAAATTACTTCAGGAACGGCTCAGAATTACTGAAGAAAAGTCAGCTACGAATTTTCCTTGTAAAACAGAATCAGTTTAGGAAACGTACTTGTACTTTCCTCAAGGCATTAAAATATTTGAGGATATATATATAAACATCAGATCTGAGAGATAGGGATATATACATAGATATATACATAGATATACATAGACAGAGATACATACAGACATAGAGAGACTTGTACTTTTCTTCTTGGAGAAAGATTAAAGGTTTTTATTCTCTGTTCTTAATATTATCATGTGTTCTTATTATATTATGTGTTTTGTTAGTTTAATTATGAGTGAGTAGTTATTTAATCTAGGGTTAAGTTGAACCCTAGTTATGATTGATGTATGATTTTCCATAACCCCCCAGTTTAGTTATGTTGAATGCTCTTGCTTATTGAGTTGTGCTTAATTAACAATAACATGTCAGACGTGATTATGCGTATTGTTTGAACCTAATATCTATTTATCATCGAAAGTTGGACTTAGATGGTTGTGATTTATCCAATAAGGACATGAACTTCTCCATGAAAATAGGTAGAACGGATTGTTAGGAAGTTAGGATGCTGTGTTTAATGTCTCTAAATTGCATGATACCATGAAAATAGGCTTGAGTGTATTTTTAGAGAAGCCATTAATACTCGAGAGAGGTTATTGGTATTTTATAGGGCGCATCTTTCCTCTTGAGTAGTGTATGATTAATTGGGGTGGAAAATCATAATTGCATCGATTCATGCTAGTGGGGATACTTAATTCTAGATGTTTTCAGTTAATTGATAAATACCACATATTTGCTTTAGTATAATATTTAGATTAATAATCTCTCAACAATTTATTGTGTTACTTGCTTAGTTGAATTGAATCAAGAATAACTAGTGATTGATACGTTTGTCTCTGTGGGATCGACTCTAACTTGCCCTACTACATAGTTAGAAGGATTTGTTAGATATTATTATTTGATAGGCACGCGACAGCCTTTTCAAGAGACAAGCAGCTACAGAAACGGGAAAGACTCCGAAAAGCAGGTGGTCCTTCCTGACACAGTGAACTTCTTATGGCAGTACAAGTTGGACTTTCAGAAGGGGTAGCTGTGTAATATTGTGTGTGCCTAGTTTGTATAGGTGAATATATATATATTGTGCACACACCACTGTAAGCTGTAAGAGAGATACACATAGTTTTTATCTTAAGCTCTTCTCTCTGTAAGCAAGCAAGTACAAACTGTTCTTGTTTAGAAGCCAGAAATTCGATTGTGAATTTCTTGGAAAGCTGTAGTATTTAATTTGCTTATACAAAGTAGATTAAAGTGATTGTGTGTGTTGTTTACTTTCTGCATATTACATAGCATAATCATATACAGTTTATATTTAGTTTCAAGAAAGCAAAAATTCATCAAACTATCCATTCACCCCCCTCTGTCTAGTTTCTAGGTGATATTCATTCCTAACAAAATCTAAACAGACATTGTAGTTCACTTATACTCTAGTCATCCAGTAGCTAGTGGCTTTGGTAAATGTGAAGAAACATTTAAAGTGGAGGTTTCTAGAGCTTGTCTTAGGGTTCCAAGAGAACAGTAAGCCCTGTAGTGGTGTTCCCAGGACAATGCATTCAATCTAATTGTTGTAGTTTGAACTTTTCTTCTGCTAGGCTTGTTCTAGCTAAATTAATATATTTCTTTCGCTTTTCAAAAAAAAATATTAATTGTATTTATTAAAAAATACGTTGACATGTTAAAATAAGTAAGTTTTTTTAATAAGGACAAAGAGGAAAGATGACATGTTTTAATTAAAAAAAATAACTACCTATAATATTTTTAGATGTGTTTTAATTATATTAATTGAATTTGTTAAAAAAATACGTTCACTTGTTAAAATATGTAAGTTTTTTTAAATAATTAAAAGTATTAAAATATATAAGTAAGGGCTGCACTTGATATTTTTGGAAAAGAGAGATTTTAGTGATAACAAATATAAAATGTAATATATTTTAATTTAAAGGTAATTGCCCGTGATATTTTTGGAAAAAAGTAGATTTTGTTAGAAAAAAAATGTTTTAATTATAAAAGGCAATCAGCTAGTTAATATTTTTATATTATTTTATTATTTATTAAATAGAGTATTAAAATAGATTTTAAAATAAATAAGTAAGGATTGCACCTCATAATTTTGGAAAATAGAGATTTTAGTGATAACAAATACAAAAGATATTATGTTTTAATTTAAAGGTAATTATCATGATATTTTTGGAAAAGTAGTAGATTTTGTTTGAATTTTTTTAATTATAAAGGCAATCAGCTAGTTACTATTTTTATATTATTTTAGTATTTATTAAATAGAGTATTAAAATAGGTTTTAAAATAAATAAGTAAGGATTGCACTTCATATTTTTGGAAAACAGAGATTTTAGTGATAACAAATATAAAAGGTAATATGTTTTAATTTAAAGATAATTGTCATGATATTTTTGGAAAAGGAGTAAATTTTGTTAGATTTTTTTTAATTATAAAAGGCAATCAATTAGTTACTATTTTTATATTATTTTATTATTTATTAAATAGAGTATTAAAATAGGTTTTAAAATAAATAAGTAAGGATTGCACCTCATATTTTTGGAAAACATAGATTTTAGTAATAACAAATATAAAAGATAATATGTTTTAATTTAAAGATAATTGTAATGATATTTTTGGAAAAGGAGTAGATTTTGTTAGAAAAAAATATTTTAATTATAAAAGTCAGTCATCTAGTTACTATTTTGGTAACTTGACAATAATACAATTCCATAAAAGATTTGATTTGTAGTAGCTTTTGTTATCCTAAAAAGGAAAGAATTATATTTGTAGGAGTGCATCCTAAATTTAAACAAATTAGATCCCACATTTCTATTTTTTTGATTAGATTTCAATATTATTTGATTTTTATATAGTAAAATATAGTGAAATATTAATGTAGAATAAAATTTTCTCGAATTTTGATTATATTATTAATTTATTAATTAGAAAAAGTACTGAAAACCAAAAACTAACCGAAAACCGAAAACCAAACTTTCAATGTTTCGGCTTTAATAATATAGTATAGATTAGAAACGTAAATAATAAGGATAACATTTAAAATTATTAAATAATAACATTATTTATAACCAATTACCTTTTCAGCTAAAATACATTATTTTTTCTATCTTTTTTAACAAAATCCTCTTGTTTTCTAAAACAAATCATTGACTTACCTTTTTCAACTAAAAAATGTCACTTTTTCTATTTTCCCTAACTAAAACACCTTCTTTCCAAAAATATCACGGGAAAACCATTACTTGTTTATTTTAAAACTGATTTTAATACTTTTAATTATGGGCAATTACCCTTTTCAACTCAAACATTTTACCCTTTCCATTTTTCCTTACTAAACCATTTATTTTCCAAAAATATCACCGGGCAAACGGTTAATTGTTTATTTTAAAACCTATTTTAAAAAAACTTAACACGCCTACTTTTTTTTAACAAATGTAATTAATAAAATATTAAAAAATAAATAATAAAAATAGTAATTATTAAATCTGTACTATAATATAATAGTCGAAACATTAAAAAATTTAGTTTTCGGTTTTCGGTCCTTAATTCTAATTATTAAATAATAAAATAATTGTAATTAATTGATTGCCTTTTCCGATTTAAACACATTATCTTTTAATTAACACATATTATGTTTTATAAACACACCTAAAAATACCAATGGGAGTATGTTATATTTTTCAATAATTAATATTGAATTATTGCATTTTCGAATTAAAACACATTACATTTTAATTAAACCATCTTACATTTTATAAACACACCTAAAAATATCAATTATAGTATATCTTTTAATCTCATACACCCCCAAATATATCATACATTATATATTTTAATTATTATTTATCAATACACACCCCGAATTACCATACACTATATTTTTCGATTATTACTAATTAAAACACATTACCTTTTAATTAAACTATTTTACCTTTTAAAAAAACACCTAAAAATATTAATTATAGTATTTTTTTTAATCATGAATATGATACTCCTTAGGTTTTGATGATCACAAACAGCAAGCTAAGAGCTTATAGTAGATATAAAACAGCATGCAATATTGTTCTGTGCTAACTTGTTATTGCAGGGTACTTACTATTTGAGTAAACAAAACATTAAATCAGCAAGCCATGTGCACTTGACAGACGATAGATGGCAAGCCATTCTTCATATCTTGTCATACAAACAGCAAGCCAAGTTATTCTGCTCAGAATCTATCAAGTTCGGGAATCATGGATCTATTTCAAGAAACTTGATTAGATATATTGTGAGGACTCCTCTAAGATTTAAATAGGTACATAATATAGTAAGAGCTCAAAATCTTCTATCAAAATCTTTTTAATAATTGGTTTCAAAATTATAGGAGCTTACCTTATTTAAAAAAGATTGTATCTTCCCAAAACTCCTATATATGTTTTCTATACACACAAACGCAAGGGTTTGTTTTTCATCGATCTACTTCTTTCAATCCCACTGTCAAACGGTCACAAAGACGTTACTAAAATCACTCCAACCAATTGAACGTTAGAATTGGATTCTAGACGTTGGTAAAATGATTGTTTGATTTTTGAACGTTGTTTGTGAAGCTATTTAAATCGGTTCTTGTGTCTTTTTCAACGGTGATAGTAGAACAACAAGAACACACTCAACTCAGTTTTTACTTTGCTATATTCAAATATATTCTTGAGCTCTTGATATACCATATACGTACTATATCTTTGAGGGTTCATAGTTTTGAGTTGTAAACACTTTATTGATTTGTATTGTTCTATTTGTAATCATTAGTTGCTAGACATATTGGCTAGGGAACAAGGGTTTAGTGAACGTTGTTAGAGAAGTGTACTTGGGAAGTATAGCTTAGAGAGCAAGTTCTATAACAGGTGTTCAGCAAGCCATTCGTCAGCAACCGGGTAGAAGGGTGGTATATTATTGTTCTTGTAATAGTTATTATCTTTGATCAATAATATATTCTCTTACCAAGTTGGTAAGGGACCAGGACGTAGACCATAGAGATTAGGGGTCGAACCTGGCTAAAAGTTTATTGTGTTCTTTACCTTTCTGTCTTACTTACTGTTCTGCATTTTGTTATAAATAGCGTGCCATTTGTGTCTGCATTAGTAACAGTCAGCGTGCCATTTAAGTCTGCATAATTTGTAAACAGCAAGCCATTTTTGGTAATTACTAAAATTGGTATTAGTTAGCCATATACACCTATTCACCCCCCTCTAGGTGTGCATTTTCATTTGGTATCAGAGCGTGGTATACTAATATTTCTGTGACAGGAAAAGTATTCGATCATAATGGCTGACAATTATCCCGAAGGAAAATCTGATTTTAGGGCTCCTCTTCTTACGGGCACGAACAACTATTACTGGTGGAAAGGAAGCATGAAGAATCATTTATCCAGGGATCCACTTGTTTGGAGAGTCGTTCAGAAAGGTCCATATGTCTTTCTCGATAAAGATAGCAAGCCAAAGGATGTTGATGATCTTACTCCTGATGAACTAGTTAAAGTTGGCTACAATGGAAAAGCAATTAATACTCTGATGAATGGCTTAAACCAAGCTGAATATGATAAAGTATCTTCACTCGAATCAGCTAAGGAAATGTGGGATTCTTTGGAGAATTATCATGAAGGATCAAAAACTCTAAAGAAAGTGAAACTCAGCAAGCTGATGAATGAGTTTGGGAATTTCAAGCTCAAAGAAGGAGAAACAATCAGAGAGAGTCAAGCTAGATTTCAAGTCACCATAAATTCTCTGGAAAGACTTGGCAAAAAGATTCCTCGAGAAGAAATCAACATGAAAGTCTTAAGTGCCGTACCCTTTATCTACGAAGCAAAAGTTACCTCATTAGAATCTTCTCCACTCATTGATACTATGGATCACTTGGCGGTATTTGCTGAACTAGAGCAATTTGAAAGCAAAATAAATGAAAGTCAGATGGAAAGTTCGATTACTAAAGTTCCAGTTACCAAAATGAAGAATATGGCTCTTCAATCTAAAGACAGCAAGCCAACTGATTCTGATGATGATTCTGATGAAGAAATTGCACTTATCTCAAGGAAAATCAAGAAGCTGATTGAGGCCAAGAACAGATTGAAGAAAGATAAAGGTGGATTCTCAAATAGAAAGAAATTCTCTAAAAACTCAAAGGAGCAGACATGCTTTGAGTGTGGAAAAATAGGTCATTACAAGAGGGATTGCTACAAGCTAAAGTCAAGACAGCATGCTGGATATAAGGACAAGAAATCAAAGGCTCTACTGACTTGGAGTGATGATGACTCAGATTCCAGTGATGATTCAAGTGAAGAAATGGTGAACTTAGCACTTGTTGGACTTGAAAATAAATCTACTCTAGGAAATTCTGAAGGAGTATATGCCGAAACTGATTCTGAAGATGATGAGAGTGAGGTAAATTCTCTTAATAATTATGTATCTTCAGATGATGCTATGTTAGATTCACTAACCATGCAGGAACCCAAAAGTGTAACCATTGAAGAGTATATGGCTCTTAAAGCTGAAATCAGCAAGCTGTCTGAGAAGAATGCATGTATGTCTAACATAATTCAAGATTTGATGCCCAAAATGAAAGAATGGGATGCAACCTCATCAAACAAGGCCACTGAGATCAAGGAATTAATGGCTAAAAATAGTCAATCTAATGCTATTATCAAAGTACTTCAAAAGAGGAACAAAGTTTTAACTGAAGAAATCAAGGAGCTCAGATCAGATAACAAAGCAAAGGCCGTAGCTTTGGAATCCTACAAGTTGATGAAATCAAACCAAGCAGAATCCTCAAAAACAAGAGAAATGGCTTCTCAGCAAGCCGAAACCATTAGTCAGCAAGCTGAAGTGATCATAACTCTTGAAAAGAAAGTGAAGGATCTCAAGTCAGGAATGGGAACATTTATCCAAGGAGAAGAAGGTCTAAAATCAATAATGAAAAACACGAATGCTCCATTGGACAGACAAGGATTGGGAATGAACTCCAACAAAAAGGACAAAAACATCAAGTATGAAGGAAGAAATGGCATACCTTACAACTATGCCATGCCTTGGAAGACGTGCAACAAATGTGGAGGAAAATGACATCTTGAAAGACACTGTACCTCTCAAGTCAATCAGAAAAACAAAGAATCTTCTCAGAATAAGACTTATCGACAGAAGTCAGCTTACCAACAGGGCTCTGATCGACAACAAACAGCTTACCATCTGTTTGGCAGAAAACAAAGAAACCAAAATCAATCACCAAAAGTGATCCAGATGTGGATCAAGAAACATGATTTAAATGTGCTTTATATTCTTGCTACTAACCAAACTGGACCCAAACCTATATGGGTACCAAAACATTGAGTTGTTTTTCTTGTATTTTGTAGATGTGCCTCGCTGTTAAAGTAAAGTCAAAGCAATGGATCTTAGATAGCGGATGCACAAGGCACATGTGTGGAGATAAATCTCAGTTTCTAAGTCTTAATAAGAAAAAGGGAGGAAGAGTAACCATTGGAAATAGCAAAACTCTTCAAATACTTGGTACCGGCTCTATTGGTAATAGTAGTATTTCAATTGATAAAGTACAATATGTGCAAGGGCTTACTTATAATCTGCTTAGCGTTACTCAATTGTTTGATGATGGTCATAATGTTAATTTTGTATTGATAAATGTATTATTACTATTGGTACTAACAAAGTCCCCCTAGTTGCTAGAAGGGAAGGAAATATATATATTTTGGACTTCGATTTGCAGGAAACAGCTTGCTGTTTAGCTGCAATGGATAATGACCCACATGTTTGGCATAGGAGATTGGGACATGCTCACATGGACTTGCTCAACAAATTATCAAGCAAGAAATTAGTCAGAGGACTACCCAAGCTAAAGTATGTCAAAACTGAGGTTTGTTCAGCTTGCCAATTGGGCAAACAGATTAGAAGTACTCACAAATCAAAGAAAATGGTATCTACATCTAAACCCTTAGAGCTTCTGCATTTGGACTTATTTGGTCCAGAATCTTATAAGAGCATTGGAGGTAAACAATATGGCTTTGTAATTGTGGATGATTATTCTAGATTTACATGGGTACTGTTTCTTAGCTCTAAAGATTGTGCTTTTGATGAGTTTGTAAAACTAATCAAGTTGTTTGAGAATAAGTTGAATACAAGACTTGTAGGTATAAGAAGTGACAGAGGAGGTGAATTTATCAACAAGGACTTCATTTCTTATTGTGAAGAAAGAGGAATCACTCATGAATTTTCTGCCCCAAGAACTCCACAACAAAATGGAGTGGTAGAAAGGAAGAATAGGTCACTTCAAGAAACTGCAAGGACTTTACTTCAAGAAAGCAAGCTGCCTAGAAGTTTTTGGGCGGAAGCAATAAATACAGCATGCTATGTGCTGAATAGAGTCATAATCAGACCCATTCTGACCAAAACTCCATATGAATTGCTGAGAAAGAAGAAGCCAAATATCAGTTACTTCAAGATTTTTGGTTCAAAGTGTTTTGTGCTCAAGACAATTGGTAATGATGGTAAATTTGATGCAAAATCTTATGAAGCAATTTTTCTTGGTTATTCTTTAACTAGTAGAACATATAGAGTTTACAATATTGATAAAAGTATAGTTGAAGAATCTATTGATGTTACTTTTCAAGAACCTAACAATGATCTACCAAGAGATGAGGAAGAATTTACAGGTAAAGAAGATATTATTCAACCTCAAGTCACTGGATCAAGTCAGCAAGCCAACAACACTGAAGACACTGGAAGTCAGCAAGCTGAATCTTCAAGTCAGCAAGCTGAAGTGGAAAATCCAGTTGATAATACAACTGAAAAAATGGCTAGAATGACTTTGGATGGTCCTAGAGGCTCAAGATCCACTCATAAGATGCCTATATATGATGGAGAAGATCAGTCTAGACCAGCAAAGAAAGGGAAGGTCTCACATGAAGAAATTGCTCAACATTTTCTACCAAAGGCGACAAGAACTGTAAAGAATCATCCTCCTGAATTTGTCATTGGTGATTTGTCTGATAAAATTACCACAAGAAGAGGAAGAGCAAATTTTTGTGCTTTTGCTGCCTTTCTTGCTCAAGAAGAACCTAAAAATATCAAGGAAGCCTTAGAAGATGAAAATTGGATCATGGTGATGCAAGAGGAACTAAATCAATTCAAACGATGCGATGTTTGGGAACTTGTAGAACCACCAAAAGATGCTTCTATCATAGGAACCAAATGGGTCTTTAAGAACAAAGTGGATGAGTTTGGTACCGTCACGCGAAACAAAGCTAGGCTTGTGGCTCAAGGCTATAATCAACAGGAAGGAATCGACTTTGATCAAACTTATGCTCCTGTTGCTCGTTTGGAATCAATTAGAATGCTTCTTGCTTATGCATGCTACAAGAAAATCAAGCTATATCAAATGGACGTCAAGAGCGCCTTTCTAAATGGCGTGCTGAATGAGGAAGTTTATGTCAAACAGCCTCCCGGATTCGAGCATGAGAAGTTTCATGATTATGTTTACAAGCTCAAAAAGGCATTATATGGTCTAAGGCAGGCCCCTAGAGCTTGGTATGAAAGACTTAGTAAATTTCTACTCAAAAATGGATTCATTCGAGGTAAAATCGATCCCACATTATTTACAAAGCAAAATGGTAAAGATATTCTTATTGTACAAGTATATGTGGATGATATAATTTTTGGATCTAGTAATGAATCTATGTGTGAGTGGTTTTCTAAATGCATGCACAATGAATTTGACATGAGCATGATGGGAGAACTCAATTATTTCTTGGGTCTCCAAATTAAGCAAACCAAGGATGGTATTTTTGTGCATCAATCAAAATACACCAAAAATCTGCTAAAAAGATTTGGCTATGAGGATGTCAAGCTGAAATCAACTCCAATGAACCTGAACAGCAAGCTGACTTTAGATGAGAATGGTAAGGATGTTGATGTCAAAAGGTATAGAGGTATGATTGGAAGTCTATTATATTTAACTGCCTCACGTCCTGATATTATGTATAGTGTGTGTGTTTGTGCCAGGTTTCAATCCAAGCCTAAGGAATCTCACTTAACTGCCGTTAAAAGAATTTTTAAATATTTAAGTGGTACTATAGATCTTGGCTTATTTTATCCTATCACAAATACTTTTGATCTTTTTGGGTATAGTGATGCAGACTATGCAGGGTCTCAAACTGATAGGAAAAGCACAAGTGGTGTGTGTGCTTTTCTAGGAGAAAGTCTTGTATCTTGGCAATGCAAAAAACAAACATCTGTTGCATTATCTACTGCTGAAGGAGAATACTTAGCAGCTGGTAGCTGTTGCGCTCAAATCCTATGGATGATTCAAACTTTAAGAGACTTTTCTATCAATTGTGAAAAGATTCCAATCTATTGCGACAATACAAGTACTATCAATATCTCAAAAAATCCGGTGAATCACTCAAGGACAAAGCATATCGATGTTCGTCATCACTTTCTAAGAGATAATGTTGCAAAAGGGAAAATAGAATTGGTCTTTGTCTCAACAGAAATGCAACTTGCTGATATCTTTACAAAGCCCTTAGCTGAAGAAAGATTCTCACTTATTCGAAGGGAACTGGGTATGTGTGCAGTATAGTCAGTAAGCTGACTACAGTTCATCTTGACAGGTTGGCTTACCATTTGCACTTCTTAATGGTATGAATGGCTTACCAGGTGTATTATCTGATTTTTTTTATTTTTCTTAAATGAATTATTGCAATTATTTGCTTTAATTTTAATTGTATCTTGTCTCAATATTTTTTTTCAGGGTTTACTGATATGGTTAATTGCTAATTATGGGTTTTTTTTATCATTCTACATGGTTAATTGGTGTTGATTCTACTCCGACAAAATCTGCAGTCAAGACATAACTTCTCTCCTTTTTGATGGATTAAGGGGGAGAAACTTTTAGGAGAAATTATCTGTTCTTTATATTATCTGTTGCCTTGCCTTCGTAAACATATTTGTTTCCGTGTTCGTAAACCTATTTGTTTTTCAGTCTACTATGTGGTAATTGGTTATGTTTGAACTATTTAAGCTCTTTTATGACTTTATGCTATCATTCTGATATATCTAGTATATGGATGTTTGGTTATTTTCTATGTGCAGCATATTATGTTTTATATCTAGTGATCAGTAGTGCAGGATTAAGGGGGAGTTTTATAAATTCTCCTAAAAATAGTGTGTAATCATCAAAAAGGGGGAGATTGATACTCCTTAGGTTTTGATGATCACAAACAGCAAGCTAAGAGCTTATAGTAGATATAAAACAGCATGCAATATTGTTCTGTGCTAACTTGTTATTGCAGGGTAGTTACTATTTGAGTAAACAAAACATTAAATCAGCAAGCCATCTGCACTTGGCAGACGATGGATGGCAAGCCATTCTTCATATCTTGTCATACAAACAGCAAGCCAAGTTATTCTGCTCAGAATCTATCAAGTTCGGGAATCATGGATCTATTTCAAGAAACTTGATTAGATATATTGTGAGTACTCCTCTAAGATTTAAATATGTACATAATATATTAAGAGCTCAAAATCTTCTATCAAAATCTTTTTAATAATTGGTTTCAAAATTATAGGAGCTTACCTTATTTAAAAAAGATTGTATCTTCCCAAAACTCCTATATATGTTTTCTATACACATAAACGCAAGGGTTTGTTTTTCATCGATCTACTTCTTTCAATCCCACTGTCAAACGGTCACAAAGACGTTACTAAAATCACTCCAACCAATTGAACGTTAGAATTGGATTCTAGACGTTGGTAAAATGATTGTTTGATTTTTGAACGTTGTTTGTGAAGCTATTTAAATCGGTTCTTGTGTCTTTTTCAACGGTGATAGTAGAACAACAAGAACACACTCAACTCAGTTTTTACTTTGCTATATTCAAATATATTCTTGAGCTCTTGATATACCATATACGTACTATATCTTTGAGGGTTCATAGTTTTGAGTTGTAAACACTTTATTGATTTGTATTGTTCTATTTGTAATCATTAGTTGCTGGACATATTGGCTAGGGAACAAGGGTTTAGTGAACGTTGCTAGAGAAGTGTACTTGGGAAGTATAGCTTAGAGAGCAAGTTCTATAACAGGTGTTCAGCAAGCCATTCGTCAGCAACCGGGTAGAAGGGTGGTATATTATTGTTCTTGTAATAGTTATTATCTTTGATCAATAATATATTCTCTTACCAAGTTGGTAAGGGACCAGGACGTAGACCATAGAGATTAGGGGTCGAACCTGGCTAAAAGTTTATTGTGTTCTTTTCCTTTCTGTCTTACTTACTGTTTTGCATTTTGTTATAAACAGCGTGCCATTTGTGTCTGCATTAGTAACAGTCAGCGTGCCATTTAAGTCTGCATAATTTGTAAACAGCAAGCCATTTTTGGTAATTACTAAAATTGGTATTAGTTAGCCATATACACCTATTCACCCCCCTCTAGGTGTTCATTTTCAGAATACACCCCCAAAAATATCGTATATTATATATTTTAATCATTATTCATTAATACACACCCCGAATTACCATACACTATATTTTTCAATTATTTAAAATATATTTATAAAAAAACCCGTACATCGTACGGGCTATAAGCTAGTATTATTAAAGGTGAAACAATAAAAGTTTGGTCGGTACGGTATCTATTTTTTGGTACTTCGTGATTTTACTTAATTACCCATACTTATTTATAAAAAAATATTATTAAATAATAACATAAATTATTTATAATCATTTACCTTTTTCAGCTAAGCCAAATTATCCCCTCTTTTTCCAAAATTATCACGAAAAAATAATAATTAAATAGTAAGACATTTTATAACCAAATACCTTTTTTTAGCTAAAACGCATTATCTTTTCTTTTATTTCTTACAAAATCTACTACTTTTCCAAAAATATTACGGACAATCACCCTTTTTTAATTAAAATATGTTACATTTTTCTATTTTTATTTAAGAAAACTCATCCTTTTCCAAAAATATTACGGGTAAAACCTTAATTATTTATTTTAAAATCTAATTTAATGCTTTTAATTTTTTAAAATATTTTCATATTTTGACATGTAGACTTATTTTTTTAACAAATTTAATTAATAAAATATTATAAAATCTACTCCCTTTCCAAAAATATCACGGACAATTACCTTCTTTAAATTAAAACATGTTACATTTTCTATTTTTACTTACTAAAACCCGTTTTTTTCCAAAAATATCACGGATAAACCCTTAATTATTTATTTTAAAACCTACTTTAATGATTTTAATTTTTAAAAATGTTTGCATATTTTAACATGCATACTTATTTTTTTAACATAAACAATTAAAAAAATATATAATTTAAATAATAAAATAACAATTATTAAAAACAGTCCGTGCATCGCATGAATTTTAAGATAGTATGTATAATAAGAGTAATGGAGATCTTTTCCAAAATTTTGTTCCTGGTAGTATATATAATAAGAGTGTGGTCCTCAATACCGCAATATCAACCAATGAATCTAAATTTTTTAAATATAAACAATCAAGATTATATTATATAAAAATTGAAATTATTACCTAAAAAGGATATAAGTCAAAAGTGAAAGTATTAAATTTAGATTTTGATTAGAAGTAATTATAAATTAATAAAAAGACCAGTTCCATTAATATTATTTAATTCCGATTACATATTACATTTGAAAATAATAAAGATCCTTAGATTTTAAAATAGATAGATAAGAATCGTTGGATCGAATATGAAAAAGTTTATTTGGTTGTTAGTTGAATTATATTAAAAATACTAAAAAATGCATCTTGATAATTTAAACCAAATACATTAAAATTTTCTAAATCGAATAGAATTCTGAAAGTAAGAGTTTGCCACTTTCTTCTTTAATTCTGGTGTAGTTTTAACTGTAAAAATTGGTTAAACCATCATTAAATTAAAGATTAATTTGTTAGATCTTAAAATATATTTATGAAAATTGTTGAATGCAATATTAAAAAGTTTATTTTGTTGCTAGCAGAACTATATTCAAATACCAAAAAGAGTATTTTGATCATTTAAACCTAATAAAAATAAATTTTCTAAATTCAATAAGAATTCTTAATGTAAAATTCGCCAATTTTTTTCGTCTTTAGTTTCAGGGTATTTATAATTGAAAAATAATTGTTAAACTGTTGTTAGGAATATGTTGTTCTTGATGATAATTATAAAACACTTAGTAGATTTTGTATTAAGTCTATTTTGTAACTGTCAACGGAATGGTATGCTTTGCAGCTTCCGTTGACAGGTAGCTCATCAACGAAATGAGTGATGTAACAATTGCATTGTACAATACTTCACAGTTTGATTAGCATTTTGTTGTAGGTATTAGATAGGTTCTCTAAGTCATGTTGACTAAGTATTAGATAGGCAAAATAGGTTGGTTAATTGTAAATATATTATGCCTTGTAATTTTGCCTAAGTGAAGACATGTCAACGGAATGAAGATTACTCTATCAACGGAATGAAGATTAACTCATCAACGAAATGAAGATTACCCATCAACGAAATGAAGAATAAAGCTATCAACGAAACACATCTTACTGCTATCAACGAATCATTATCACTTTTCTGAATAGTTGACAAAGTGATAGTGACAGTTTTCTCACAGATCAAAAGGAGATGTGGAAGTGTACTTTGCATTGGAAGCCATCAAAATGGTCACTGGAAATAAGGAAACATTCCAATTTCCAATTAGGTTCTTGAGTGGGATTATAATAAGCATGAAGACAAAAGCCAAGATCTCCAAGGACCATTGGACAAAAGGGATGAAAAGCAAGCTACTGTAGGTTACCTTTTGATTAATTTAGAGTAGCCAAAAATAGCATTGTAAACTTGGGTTATATAACCAAGTGTAGCAGTTCTTTTTTAAGATAAACGAGTGAGATAAAAATAGTTTGTATTAGCTTCTTTAAAAGAGCACTCTCTCTCTAAATCAGGAACTGAGCAGCTGTGATACTTTTTGTAACACAGATTATTTCCGAAATAAAATCATCTCAGTTGGATCCTCGAAACATCCAACTGAAATTTTATATTTGCTTGAGTTTTTATTTTCAGTATTGTTTTAGTTGAAAGTTGTTTTAAGTTTTAGAAATATCTAGAATTGTATTCAACCCCCCCCCCCCCTTCTACAATTCTGTTAGGTCATTTGGGATTAACAATTGGTATCAGAGCAAGCTTCTAACATACAAGAAGTTTAAAGATCAAGGCCAAAACAGTAACCATGGTGAAGAAGGATGCAGGTGTAAAGATACCAGTTCTAGATAAGGACAATTACTTTCACTAGAAAGTAAAAATGCATCTACATCTCATGTCTATGGATGAGAGATATGTAGACTGCATTGAGAAAGGTCCACACGTTCCCATGAAGTTTGCATCTAGAGTTGGACTGCCAGATGATGCTGAAGATGTAGAAATTCCAAAACTTGTCTCAGAATGGACTGTTGAAGATATTGCAGAAGTCCAAAAAGATAAGAGAACCATGAACATTCTGTTTAATGGTTTGGAGCAAGAGATGTTTGACAATGTCATAAACTGTACAACTTCTAAAGAAGTATGGGACACTGTTAGAACACTCTGTGAAGGAACTGAGCAAGTTAGGGAGAACAAAACGCAACTCCTCATACAACAATATGAGCACTTTCATTTCAAAGATGGTGAAACCCTAAATGACACATTTAGTAGGTTTCAAAAGCTTTTGAATGGATTAAAGTTGTATGGGAGGGTCTATCAAACCAAGGATTCAAACCTCAAATTTCTAAGAGCTCTTCCAAAAGTGTGGAAGCCTATGACTGTTTCTCTGAGAAACAATCAAGAGTACAAAGACTACACTCTTGAAAGGCTTTATGGAACCTTAAAGACATATGAGCTGGAAATGGAGCAAGATGAAGAAATTGAGAAGGTACAAAAGAAAGGTGGATCTATTGCATTAATTGCATCTGTGAACCAACTGGAAGATGACAATGAAGAAACTGCAAAAGCCACAACTAGTCGAGCTAGTTGTAGGAGTGATGTTAGCAAGGGTAAAGGCAAGATGACAGAAAAAGAACAAGAACCAGCCAACTTGGATGACTTAGATGAGATTGATGAACACATTGCTTTTCTTTCAAGGAAATTCTCTAAGTTCAAATTCAAGAGAAACTCAGAAGCAAGGCCACCAAGGAGAGACTTTCAACCTAGCAAAAATAATTGGATTGAAAAGTCTAAGTCTAAATGTTTCAACTGTGGAATGATTGGTCACTTTGCTGGAGATTGCAGAAAGCCCAAAGTTGAGAAGGGCAACATGAAATTTGAGCCTGTTGATTATAAAAAGAAATACTTTGAACTTCTCAAGCAGAAAGAAAAGGCTTTCATGTCTCAAGAGTATGATTGGGCTGGTAATGATGAAGATTCAGATGATGATGTTGAGTATGTCAACTTGGCTCTAATGGCTAACAATCATGAGCAGGAAGCAAGTTCCTCTAGCAACCAGGTAACAATTATTAATCTTTCTGAACTTTCTAAAGAGGAATGCGATAGTGCAGTGAATGAAATGTCTACTTTACTGTATAATTTACGTGTTACTCTTAAATCACTTACCAAAGAGAACTCAAGAATTAAAGAGACCAATTTGCTCTTAAGTGATAGAAATGCCATGTTAGAAGCACAGCTCATTGAGTTTGAGAAAATGAGGTGTGTTAGTAGGGATGCCAAGCAGGAACTTGAGAAAGTGTTAAAAAGGGAAGAAATTCTTAAAACACAACTAGAAATAGAACAGAAAGTGATTGCCAAATGGAAAGATTCTAGGAATGTTGCTAGCAACATCATTAATGTTCAAGGTATGGAATCTTTCTGTGAGCAGTCATGGAAAAAGAACAAAGAGAAGCTAGGGTATGCTGGTGAAACCTTAGAATCAGAAACAGAATCAACAAACAACAATGATCATATGTTGAAGGTTGATACGTCAACGGAATGCAAGGTTCCGTTGACAGATGAACCATCAACCGATCAGGATGTTTCGTTGATAGAGAAAAAGAAAGAAGAACTCACTAGACTTAATAACAAGTATGGTCCTATCACCAAGAACTTTGTTCAAGGTGAGTCTAGTAAATCAAAGAAAGTTGAGAAGCCTGTTGAAAGAGCGAATGTAGGTCACTTGTCCAACAAGCAATTGAAAGACAAGTTAGAGAAAATTCAAGTTGAGGTTAAAGGCAATAAAAAGAATAACAGAAATGGGAAAGTAGGGATTAACAAACATAACAATTACACACCTGATAAGTATGCTCCTAGAAAGACATGTGTTAATTGTGGTAGTGTTAGTCATTTATCTGCTAACTGCAAATCTGTTAAGAAGACTGCTAATGTGAAAATGCCTAAGCCTACAATGAATGTTTCTATACCTACAATGTCAGTTATGCCTAACATGTTTGCTCCATATGCACAATCTCAAAATCGATATGCCAGCATGTCATTTGTGCCTAATCCATACATGAACATGATTAATATGCCACAAATGCCATGGAATGTGAATAACATGTTTGTTCCTCCAACTATGCATGCTGTGAATGAAAATGTGAGCAACCCTCAGAAATCAACACCAAAGGTAAAGGTTGATTTAAATCAATCTGAGCCCAAGGTGAAAAATGATATAAAAGGAAAATCAAAGGCTAACAAAACAGGACCCAAGGTAACTTGGGTACCAAAATCAACTTGATTTGGTTTTATTGTGTGCAGGGAGACAAAAGGAATCTTTGGTACTTGGATAGTGGTTGTTCAAGACACATGACTGGTGATTCTACCCTGCTCACAGAGTTTCAGGAAAGAGCTGGCCCTTGTATTGCTTTTGGAGATGACAAAAAAGGCTACACTAAGGGATATGGCTTGATTTCAAAAGAGAATGTCATCATAGACGAGGTTGCATTGGTGGATGGTCTTAAGCACAATTTGCTTAGTATCAGCCAACTTTGTGACAAAGGATTTTTAGTTATTTTTTCGAAAGAAGCCTATGTTGTTTCTAAAGGAGGAGACAAAAATGTGGTAATGACTGGATTCAGAAGAGGGAATGTGTACATTGCTGACTTTAGTAGCACAAGTCCAGACACCATCACTTGTCTTTTCAGCAAGGCAAGCAAGGATGAAAGTTGGCTATGGCACAAGAAATTGTCTCATTTGAATTTTAAGGTTATGAATGATTTGGTGAGGAAAGATCTTGCTAGAGGAATTCCACAGGTGGAATTCTCCAAGGATGGTTTGTGTGATGCCTGTCAGAAGATGTTCTGTGAAGAAATGGTATTTTGCATGAATTTTCAGCAGCAAGGACACCACAGCAAAATGGTGTAGTTGAAAAGAAAAACAGAACACCTATTGAAGCTGCAAGGACAATGCTAGATGAATCAAAGTTACCAACTTATTTCTGGGCTGAGGCAGTTAACACAACTTGCTTCACTCAAAATATTTCTTTGATTAATCAAGCCAAAGGAATGACCCCTTATCAACTACTCAAAAGAAAGAAGTCACTATTGGATTTTCTTCATGTCTTTGGATGCAAATGTTTTGTTCTGAGAAATAAAGCTGAGCATTTGGGGAAATTTGAAGCAAAGGCAGATGAAGCAATATTTGTGGGATATGCAGCAGGGAAAGCTTACAGAGTCTATAATCTCAGAACCAACATTGTTATGGAATCTGTACATGTTGTTTTTGATGATCTCAAAATTCAAGGTCTCTGTGATGAAGGTTTCCATGAAAGTCTTTCTTTTGAGAATGAGGAAGGAGATCAAGTGAATCATGTTAAGGCTATTGAGAAACAGCCTAAAGTTGTTGTGTCTAGCACAGATGAAAGCAGCAATGAAGATGAAATTGCTGCATTAAGATTGAAAAGAATAGCTGCTAGCAGACCAAATGGTCATTTCATTGATAGTCATGATGAAGGATTCGTTGACAGTCAGAATGAGTGTTTCGTTGACAGTCAGAATGAGCGTTTCGTTGACAGTCAGAATGGGCATTCCGTTGACAGTCACAGAAATGCCTCTAGGAGTGATCAATTAGGGACAACAAACTCAGGGGGAGTTTCTCAAGGACAAATATCTAATCAAGGCAATCATGATCACGAAGCTACATCTTCTAGAGCTAATCTACCTACCTCAAGGAAATGGACTAAAGATCACCCCTTTGAACTCATTATAGGTGATGTTTCTTCAAAAGTCCAAACTAGAAGAGCAACTCAAGAGGAATGTCTATATAGTAGCTTTCTGTCTCAAGATGAGCCAAATAAAGTTGAGGATGCACTTCTAGATCCAGATTGGGTTTTAGCTATGCAAGAGGAGCTAAACCAATTTGAGAGAAACAAAGTTTGGAAGCTGGTGCCCAAGCCTAAGGACAGAAGTGTTATAGGCACAAAATGGGTGTTCAGAAACAAGACGGATGAAAATGGCATAGTCATAAGGAACAAAGCTAGATTGGTTGCAAAAGGCTATTCACAGGAAGATGAAATTGATTTTGATGAAACCTTTGCTCCTGTTGCAAGACTAGAAGCAATAAGGATATTCCTAGCCTATGCAACCCATGCCAATTTCAAAGTCTATCAAATGGATGTGAAGAGTGCTTTTCTGAATGGGGAATTGGAAGAGGAGGTATATGTGAGTCAACCTCCACGTTTTGAAGATGATGATTTTCCCGAATATGTGTACTTCCTCCTCAAAGCACTCTATGGTTTGAAACAAGCACCTAGAGCCTGGTATGACACACTTTCACAGTTCCTCCTTGAGAATCACTTCACTAGAGGTACTGTAGATAAAACTCTTTTTCATAGGATTGTGAATGGCTCTACTATACTTGTTCAAATTTATGTAGATGACATAATTTTTGGGTCTACAGATGAAAAACTTTGTCAAAAGTTTGCCAAGCTTATGCAAAGTAAATATGAAATGAGCATGATGGGAGAATTAACTTATTTTCTTGGTCTCCAAGTGAAGCAAGTTAATGAAGGCATTTTCATTAGTCAAACAAAATATATTCATGATTTGTTAAAGAAATTTAACTTAATGGAATGCTCTCCTGCCAAAACTCCCATGCCTACTGCCACCAAACTTGAATTGAATACTAAGGAAAAATCTGTGGACATTTCAAGTTACAGAGGCATGGTAGGCTCACTTTTATATTTAACAGCTAGTAGACATGATATTATGTTTCCTACATGTCTATGTGCTAGATTTCAGGCTGATCCTAGGGAATCCCATTTAGTTGCTGTTAAAAGAATTTTCAGATATCTCAAAGGAACACCAAACCTTGGCATTTGGTATCCTAGAGAATCTGGCTTTGAACTAATTGGTTATTCAGATGCAGATTATGCAGGACGTAAAATTGACAGGAAAATCACAACTGGCACCTGTCAATTCCTAGGAAACAAGCTTGTGTCATGGTTCAGCAAGAAACAAAACTCAGTTTCTACCTCCACAGCTGAGGCTGAGTATATTGCAGCTGGAAGTTGTTGTGCACAGATTTTATGGATGAAAAATCAACTACTTGATTATGGATTAAGAGGTGAGAAAATTCCTATCTTCTGTGACAACACTAGTGCCATTGCCATTACTGAGAATCCAGTGCAGCATTCAAGGACCAAGCACATTGACATCAAGTATCATTTCATTAGAGAACATGTTATGAATGGTACTGTGGAGTTACATTTTGTTCCAAGTGAACAACAACTTGCAGACATCTTTACCAAGCCACTTGATGAATCAACATTCTCAAGATTAGTAAGTGAGCTAGGTATGCTAAATTTCTCTTAATTTTTTTTGAGATTTTTGCAAGTTATAATGCAGCCATAAATTTGCTATGATTTTCTGTGAATTAATTTTCTCAGGAAAAAGTGAAATTTTGTCTAAGTCAAAATTACTATGTCAACGAATGCTTCATTCCGTTGACAGACTTAGTATTTTTCTGGGTGTTTCGTTGATAGCTCTTTTATATCAACGAAATAGACGGGACCTTAAGCGCCCAATTCTGATTCGTTGATACAACGTAGTTAATCTGAACCGTTGAATTTGCACGTCTCTTTACCACGATCTATACATACACCCCTGTAAGTATAAATCATGGTAACATTTTAATTGTAACGGTTAGATTTTTAAGCCAATCCAGTAATTTATATTTATTATTGGACTTTATTTCTGAGAAATTTTGGGGGAGTATTTAAGAAATTTTGTTTTCTTTAATTCTTTTCTACCTTGCTCTCAAAATTTCCAAAGGCTTTCTTACTTCTTTTTCTCTCAAAGCAAAACAAAGTTCGAGCTTTTCTTCACTCAACAATGGCACCCATAGTCAAACTCATGTCAGCCGGAGGGTTCATTTACGAGAACAACAACTCCATTCCATTTGTTGTCAAGGAAAATCCGAACAGAATCTTTTTCAAGATGATGGACTTCTTGATGAATTGCAAACTAAGCTACGCAATGTTTCACTCAACTCCGCTCTACAATGAAATCATATAGGAGATTTGGACCTCCTGTGAGTACAGTGGGACAAATTGCACTTTGCAATTCACCATTCAAGGTAATGAGTATATTGTCAATTCTGATGTATTGCAAGCATGCCTTCACATTCCTGAGGATAGCTGCTCTGCTTTACCTTCATATACTGAAATGGTTAACATGCTAAATTCCATAAATTACTCTTTGCCTACTGATAATTTGGGTAAGATAATTAGGAGAGGTTTGGTTAGGTAATATAGTTACTTAGCTGATGCATTCATTAAGGTCTTCTCTGGTAAAATTAGTAACTTTGATGCACTAACTAACTCTATTTTGATTCTGTTTACCATGCTCCTAACCGATAGATATTATAACTTTAGCACCCAACTTATGTATGAAATTGGTGCTAAGTTGGGTGATAAGGCTAATAGGAAAAAGAATATTTACTATGCTAGATTTCTAATGATGTTGGCTAACCATGTTAGTCCAGCACCATTGGTTATCTCTAACCCAAATTCCAGGTTTGACTGCTTTGTACAAGAAAAGAGAGTCTTGACAGACATCCTGAGGCTCAACCACAATGGTGATGTCCCAGTGGTGTATCTGCCAACAATTGAGGTAACCTCTACTAACCCTGTTAGTTTAATTGTTACTTCTACTGTTTCACCCACCTCTGTTGCTATGGAGTCTGTAGTTGTGACCCAACAGGCTCCTGCCCCTGCAACAAAACCAAAAACTAAGAAATCCTCCAAGCCAACCTCAGGTGCTTCACAAAAGGCACCTGTTGTAAAATCCACTACACAACCCAAGGGGAGTGGTGCATGTGTTGTGAGAGGTGAGGGAAGGGGTGAAAATCAAAGAAACCCTAAGGATAAGGTGGGAGAGATGAGTGTTTCCCAGGCTAGCCCCATTGTGTCTTCCCAACAAGGCACAATGAGTAATATGGACATTAGCACAAGTCTAATTGCATCCTCCCAAAAGGATGTATTTATTGAAACAAGCTCTCCTCCAAGAGCACACTCCAAAAGGGTAAGGGACACTTTAAGCCCCCATTGAGCAATTTCCCAATACCAGAGGAGAGTGAAGCAAAAATCCCAGGTCACACAGGGTGCACACACACTGGAAGCAACACTTCCAGTCTCTCAAATTCAGTTTGATGTAACCCCTATTATAACTCTGGGGTTACAGTCCCATTCTCTAAACATAAATCTTGAACCAACTCCACAAAATTCACCAACTCAGTCATTAGATGTGGATATGATCCATTTATCTATTCCTGATTCTCCAACCTTGTTCTTGGAGAAGCCCCACTCTGAAATTGGTGGTCATCACTTTTTAAGTGATTTGTTGGGCCACCAATCATCTTTTTTCTGAAGCTACAAAAGGATCTGTGGAACCTTCTGTAAAATCAATCACCACAGATTCTACTGTAATTTCACTTTCTCAGAATGCTTTCTTGACTTCATCAACGAAACAGTCACTTTCATTGACAAGTGTTTCTCCATCAACGGTATCCATTCCGTTGACAGTTCAAACTACCATTCCGTTGATAGTTCATTCTGCACCTCTTATTGAAAATCAAGTTGTTCACACAACTAGTGCAGATGATCTAGTGGTAGTCGAGACACTTCTAGGATTGAGAGGGAGTGAATCTGAGAGGCTGGCTTGCAGCCAGGCAGAAGGAGAGGTTGAGAGTGAGAGGCTGACTATTTTTTCCAGTCAGGCAAAAGGAGAGGCTGAGGGTTCCACCTTTGTAGGTGAAGGTGAGGGTGTGAGAGGTGTGAGCCATGGGGAGCCCATGATGCAAGAATATAGTGGAGAGAGAGAAGGGACTACAGGAGCCACAAGGGAGGAAGCAGCCATTGCCAATGAGTTAATGGAGGTTCATGAGGGTGAAAGGGAACTTACTTTCCAAGAGCACTATCAACAAACTCTTGATAGTATTTCCCTGGATCCTGAGACCTTTACTCATCCTGTGCCAGCCTATCAAATTATGGCTCAACAGGGCAATGTGGAGGCAGAAAGGTCACTCAACCTAATCCATACAACTGCATCTATGCAAAGAGCAAAGGATGCATTGACCAAGTTGTCTCCAGGAGCTGTAGCAAGTGGTGAGTTTGATTTTTCTGATAATGATGACAATTTTGGTGACAATCTACATGTGGCCATCACTTCACAGACCGGGACTTCTGTGGTGCCCCCTACACCAAACTGGCTTTCTCAGGATATGCATGGAAGAATAAGCCTGTATGCTGCAATTTCAAGGCAGTATAAGAAGGCCTATCTGGCTCATGAGTCTGCAAATGCCAATGACAAGAAATTCTACAAAGCCATCATGGATTCACTGGAAATTCAAAGGCTACAGATGCTGCAGACAAGGATTGAAGCTAGGGACATCAAGGACTCTATTAAGAACCTGAAGGATGCTATAGACAGGAGGCTTGATGAAAAACTTCCTCTTCTTACTGTTTCCAAGATGAACAGATTCTTCAACAAAGAACCTGAAGTGGAAACTACTTTGAAGACTCTTACTTCTAGGGTGGACAAAGTGGAAGCTACACTTACTCAAATGCAAAAGGAACATGAGAAGCAAACACAACTCTTGGCCCAGCTAGTGGCAGCTCAGGGACTCCCTATCATCTCTCTTGATGATAACAAAAAGGGGGAGAAATCTAAGGAGCAAGACATTCAAATCACAAAGGTTATGGTCCCAGCCATTTCCTTACCACAGGAGCCATTAGAAATGGGGGAGTCAATGAAGGCTAAAATGGATGGCATTGACCTGATTCAGCAAGCATCTATGAGGCTACAACTTGCAGAACAGATAAAAGACCAATGGTCTATCATAGATGCAAGAATCAAGAAGATAGCTGAGACTGCAAAGACCAAACATCCATCAACGGATCAAGCTACTTCTACAGAACCATCAACGAATGCCATGGTTTTAGTGTCAACGGATTGGGAGCCACAGACAAATTCTTCCTATGATCTAAAGCCCCTTCTACATGGAGTTACTCAAGGTCCAAGGAAAGAAAAGGGACAAACTTCATGCATTAGGGATGTGGAACAAGCTACACTTCAAGGAAGCCTATCTCCAAAATTCCCTACTAAACCAAATGGCAAAAACATTGCAAGAACTTTCTATCCTTCACCTTATCTAGATGAGCTCAAGATTCTAGGATAGCTTATCACCAAATGCAAGGAGAACAATGATCCTGAGATAAGGAAACAGAGAGCAATTGTCTACAGAAATGGACAAGAAATCTGTATTTGGGCTGGTCACCCAAATTTTGCTGAGGCTAAGGCTGAGGAGTCAGAAAGAGCAGCTATGCAAGCTCTTGCAGTTGCTCAATCTCTTGATGAAGAAGAAAGACAACAAGAAGAAAAAGCCAATGAAGCAAAGGAGAAAAGGATAAGGCAGCCTAAACAGACAGCTAAAAGGAATCTGCCCTTTGACAAAGAGGACTCTCAGAGCACAACAACAGATTCCTCTACAAAAGCTGCACCTCCAACTTTTCCTGATCTAATCTTCAAAGATAAGTTAGCCTGTGATCCTGATATCCAGTGAATTTTCATGATCAGCCAATTCAGCCAATGGAAGAGCAAATTGAGCTAGATGAGGCTAACTTCCCAAAGTTTCTATTTGAAATGGATGCAAAGAAGAAAGCAAGGCAAAGGGCTGTTAAGGCTAAGCCAGTATTTGTGAGAAGACAACAAGTTGAGAAGCCTCCCATCAATCCAGAAGACTTCATGTACATTGATGACATCAGAGAGGAGTCTAGCCTAAATATTAATCTTGATGACTTGGTGGAAGTGAGAGGTATTGCAGCTTCTCATAGACTGCCAGAGAGATTGGTATTTGTCTACAAAGATGGAAGGGAACAAACTTGGCCTCTCTACAGGATTTTAGGAGAAGACTACCAAACACTGCTCTCAGTGTTCAAATGCTTGAAGAAAGACTTTGGCTTTACCAAAACTGCCAAGTCTGAGGTTGTCTCCAAAATCTGTCAAATCAAGGCAAATTGGAACAAGCCTGGTGTACTTCCCAGGGTTCTCAAAGTCCCTCAATCTGGAAAGAAGATCCATCTCCAACCCTATTGGTTGATGGAGTTTAGAGACAAAGACAACTGTAGAAGATTCTTTAGGATAGAAGACCAACTGGAAAAGGCATCCAATGAAACTCTGAGATCAATGCAATCCAAGTTGGGGAATCAAGATGAAGAAGAGAAGATTTTCTACAGAAGACTTCAAGCTCAGATTGAGGAGAACAATGCAAGAAAAAGGAAGAAAACAAGGCCACAGAGGCAAAGATGAAAATCTGCTCAGTCTAGAGGAGCAACTCTGTGCACTTGTTTTGTAAGTTTTTCTACTTTGTATTTCAATAAAATTCAAAAACAATATGAAGCTCAATGCAATTTCTGCTTTTATCATTTGTAATATGTCTGAGTGTTTTTGTTATCATCAAGGCTCTTGATTTATGGTTGTTATTCTATCAGTCATAAATTGGGGGAGATTGTTAGGAATATGTTGTTCTTGATGATAATTATAAAACACTTAGTAGATTTTGTATTAAGTCTATTTTGTAACTGTCAACGGAATGGTATGCTTTGCAGCTTCCGTTGACAGGTAGCTCATCAACGAAATGAGTGATGTAACAATTGCACTGTACAATACTTCACAGTTTGATTAGCATTTTGTTGTAGGTATTAGATAGGTTCTCTAAGTCATGTTGACTAAGTATTAGATAGGCAAAATAGGTTGGTTAATTGTAAATATATTATGCCTTGTAATTTTGCCTAAGTGAAGACATGTCAACGGAATGAAGATTACTCTATCAACGGAATGAAGATTAACTCATCAACGAAATGAAGATTACCCATCAACGAAATGAAGAATAAAGCTATCAACGAAACACATCTTACTGCTATCAACGAATCATTATCACTTTTCTGAATAGTTGACAAAGTGATAGTGACAGTTTTCTGACAGATCAAAAGGAGATGTGGAAGTGTACTTTGCATTGGAAGCCATCAAAATGGTCACTGGAAATAAGGAAACATTCCAATTTCCAATTAGGTTCTTGAGTGGGATTATAATAAGCATGAAGACAAAATCCAAGATCTCCAAGGACCATTGGACAAAAGGGATGAAAAGCAAGCTACTGGAGGTTACCTTTAGATTAATTTAGAGTAGCCAAAAATAGCATTGTAAACTTGGGTTATAGAACCAAGTGTAGCAGTTCTTTTTTAAGATAAGCGAGTGAGATAAAAATAGTTTGTATTAGCTTCTTTAAAAGAGCACTCTCACTCCAAATCAGGAACTGAGCAGCTGTGATACTTTTTGTAACACAGATTATTTCCGAAATAAAATCATCTCAGTTGGATCCTCAAAACATCCAACTGAAATTTTATATTTGCTTGAGTTTTTATTTTCAGTATTGTTTTAGTTGAAAGTTGTTTTAAGTTTTAGAAATATCTAGAATTGTATTCACCCCCCCCCCCCCCCCGCTTCTACAATTCTGTTAGGTCATTTGGGATTAACAATCACCACTAAATTAAAGATTATTTTGTTAGTTTCGTGTGTACCATAAACGTTCAAATCTAATAAATGAAGTCTAAAAATTAATAACATAAAAAAATTTAAAAGAAATATAAATTAATGTAATTATAGATATTAAAAATGGAGAAGTGTGTTGCATGGGATCTCCAAAATTTTGGTCTTTGTACTGTCAAACTAATAAGGACAGTTTATTTTAAATTAAATAAATAATAACTGTAATAATCCCAAATTTTGGACTTGGTTAAAAAAAAAAAAAAATATTTTTATTTTTATTTTTATTTTTGATGAATAGTAAATTTTTGAACCGAAAAATATTTTCAGACCACACTATGTACGAGTCGGGATAATGAACTTTCGAAGTCGTATTAGTGATATGCGATGTAAATGAAGGAATGCAAAAGCTGTCAGAATCGGAAAAATAGCATTTCTGTTTTCTCCGAAATTTCACCAATAACGGACGGATTAATCATTATTTGAAAGTATTGGAGGATTAAATTATCAGTTCCATGGATATGGATTTAATAAAAGAATTAGAGATGTCGAGAACGTTTACGGTAAACTACTTCGTTGAGAAATCCCTGCGAACGTTCATCAAGATTAAGCCGTAACCGAACAACGAGACACGAATCAATTTAAATACGAGATTAAGCGGTGACGGAACAACGCGCGACATTTACAGGATTAAATATAGACATGGAAGTAACATGTAACAAGATTAATTCGAGGGATGCAACATTTGTATCATCCGTGTGAAAGAGAACGAACCAGTAAAGCAAACCAGTAAAGCTACTTTATCCAAACTCCTGCATGCGTGACACGTGTCCTGTGACAAGCCAAATTGTGATGACTCACCACTTTGACCATCAAAATATCAGCATTTCTATCATTCATCCAAGGCAAAAGAAAAAGAAAACTCTCCCCATTTCCATTTCCAGATTTCTGCTCAGCTTGCATAAGGAGAAACGAAAAATTCATAACTCCAAATCTACTTGTCCTAAAATCACCAAATTTTAACCATAGCTTCTCCACTCCATGGGTAACATTCGTGCAAAATTGCATGGTCAACAAAGGAGTGTAGCCTAGCCAAATCCCTTCCCCAAGTTGGAGAACCCAAACTGTCCAGTTTCTGTTCAGCGGATAGATGGGGCTCAAAGCCCTAGCTAGGAAGCTTATAATTTGATGATCTATGACTCAATAGAAATCTTATGAAGAGCACAAGGTCTGGTAAAAAGATTAGCACCGAACTCTTATTTTTCGAATTGTTATGGATTTTACAAAATGAGGATGAATAGTAACTTTTCATGATTCTTGATTTTGTTTCTTAAGGATTAAGCTTGTTAAGGTTTGTTCAAAGCTCAAGGAAGGATTATAAACTATTGTTAGTATATATGAAGCATCAAGGAAGGTATAAACTCTTGAAACCCTTAGTTATAAATCGATTTATATGATTAGTTTTAAGTATAGTTTAGTCGGTGTAATCGTAAGGATGATTAAGTGATTTTGATGAAAGTTTGAAGTTGTTTTGATGATAAGCAAGTAGATGTTGGTTTTGACTGATTGGTTATTATTATGGATTAGTAATGATGTTAAGGATTTGACTTGGTGATTTGGTTTGGATTGATCTTGTAAGTTTATGATTAAACTTTGGAATCGTTAAAACATAGCCGTTATAATGCCCGATTTTCCGTAACCATTGTTTTGGTTGTGATGTCCGAGCATAAGAACTTCTGTCCAAGGTCACCACTGCCTAGTATAGTGTAGGTCTTGTTTCAAGGTTCGTTTTGGTATAAAGATCATGTGAATCCGATTTACGGTTTAGGAGAAACGAGTAATTTAGTAAAGGATGTTTCGAAAAACCGAACCATACCACTTAGCCAACTTTGAGGTAATAATTAAACCCCTTAAACGACTTGGTGGAATGTGAAACTTTGTGATAACATGATAGGTGTGTTTAGGAAGACCCTCGAGAAGATTTCGTGTTAAAAGGATTATATTTCAATTTTATAAAAATGCGTGAGCGAGCATGCTCGAGTAGAAGTTCTTAAGGAGTTAACTTGAAAATGGACTTTGTACTTGAGATAGTGCATACTTAGTATGGTGAAAGCGTTTAAGTTATTAATCTTAAACCTTGTGTTGATTCTAGATTACTGGACCAACCTGAGACTTATTGCTACTTCGGGATTTCCAGGCAAGTTTTCTCATTCCATGCTGTATTTTAAAGTACCATATCCTGAGGTATGCATATAATAGGTGCAAGTTTTTCTAAACCCATACTTTGAAGTATTAGTTATATAAAACTGCTTTTGCCACGTATAGTGTTGTATAGTTTTGAGATAAATGATTATATCGTGTTAAATAGAATCTGACCTTTTGGATATTATACGAGCTTTGAGATAATGTACTTATAAACCGGTATACCTTGTAGCTCTATAGATAAGAGCATGTTTATTGTTTCGACTCTAGACCGGGAGTCGATATTTTTGGTTATATAGATAGTCGTGGAAACCCGGAGGGATTCCAGCGGCAAATTACTATTCATCTTGAGGAATATTATTAATAATCATTATTTATGTTCCGGAAAATATTTATTACTTGGAAATGATTTGGTAATTGGTTTATAAGCTAGATATCGGGTAACTGTTATTTGAGAATTATTTATTTAATGAATATCATTTTAGAATATTCATTTGAGGATTATTTATTTAATGAATATCATTTTAGAATATTCATTTGAGGATTATTTATTTAATGAATATTATTTTAGAATATTCATTTGAGGATTATTTATTTAATGAATATTATTTTGAATATTCATTTGAGGATTATTTATTTAATGAATATTATTTTAGAATATTCATTTGAGAATTATTTATTTAATGAATATTATTATTTATATTCATTTGAGGATTATTTATTTAATGAATATTATTATTTATATTCATTTGAGGATTATTGACTTAAAGGATATTAATTATATTCATTTGGGGATTATTGACTTTAAGAATATTACTTTTGAATATTCATTCGAGGATTAAGTATTTATTTAATGAATATTATTTGTGAATATTCATTTAAGGATTATTTATTTAATGAATATTATTTTCGAATATTCATTTGAAATTTATTAATTAGTGAATATTCATTTGAGGTTTACGTATCGAGGATTATTTATTTATGAACAATATTTTGAATATTCATTCAAGGCTATTTATTTAACGGATATTATTCTGAAGATTCATTTAATATTTAATTACTTATTAAATATTATTTTCGAATATTCATTGAAGGATTACTTATTTCATGAATATTATTAATTATTTTCAAATCAAAAAGAGGTTCCCAAAACACTGTTTTTACATTTGAATCTGTCTTTTAAGAAGATTTAAATGCTCGCTCAACTATCAAAAATATGGGAAACCTGATTTAAGTGACTACTACTCTTTTTAAACTCTCAATTCAAAAAAAAACTGTCAAGGAACATATATTTTCTTGGAGCAATTTAATTGCTGCCAGTCTAATGTTGTGTTACCACCTCAATGATCGAGGGGTAAATTCATGGAACAAGTCGATATCCATTAACAAGCATAGCTTGGGAAATATTGGGAAATCTTCCTTTCCAACCTAGATATAACTACTTAGTGGAGTCGTATCAACAAGTGTTATACTTGGGAAAAGGAAGATGACCTTTACGTTTCAGAGTCATGGATTTCATCTGAACTAGGGGTGGTGTAAGTGGTCCAGTTGCGATTGACCCATCCAACTTTTATGGCCCCAAATGGGCCGGGAGGTCACTAGAAGGCGGTAGACAATGTCAGGCCGTCGTGATTCTTCCATCTACATGTAGAAAACTATTTGAGCGGTGCGACCTGCTACTGATCATAGCAAGGTTAGGCACAGCGGGCACGGTAGCAACTCCAATATTAGTTCATCATCCAATTTGGATATTCCTGCAACATGTATTGGGATGAAAAACCAATCATGTTGGCAGGGGGTCGAAAGTATTTGAAATTGAAGTGACAATAAATTCATGCAACTTCATCTTTTATTTTATGAAGTATGACTCTGATAAATAAAACCTGATTAAGGATATATATGCATAAGTGGACTTTGGGTTACGGAAACATTATATTGATTTTCCTCGTAACTTCATCCTTTATGTTATACTAGTTTCTTATCCGTTAAAGGCATAACATGTGATTACAGAGATATTTTCGAACTATATAGTGTTTTGAATCAGTGAATAGGCTTTAAGCCTTGATTCCAATATTTGATATCTATTTTAAAAAGATATGTTTTGAGTCTTGGTTTATCATACGGATACCAAGGATTTCCAAATGGTTACGAGGAGTATATGAGTATGATTATAAGTCATACGGTATTTTAAACGATATACTATTTTGGGGTTATACCCTAGTAATGATAAAAACTTTGTTCCCATATGGATTATTTTCCAAAAAAGTTTAAAGATTTAAACTGGGATAGATTTCTTGCTGAGCACCATTAGCTCATTCTTGCTTTATTAAATATTTCAGCATGAGGAAAACATTTCCGAATCCACCTCGTGTTACGAGAGTAAGGGAATGGAGAGGCTACCCTGGAGTTAGTTGATGCATGATGGATATTGTCGGTGTGAGCAGAATAGTTGCAGCTTGAATTAGTGAGAATTATTTTGAGTGGGTTTGTATTACTAAACCTTGTATAGAATTGTGAGGTCTATTATTGTAACTTCAGGTAGAGGTTGTAAATAACAGATGAGGTCCTGGATAGTACATTTGGTTTGTAATAACAAGTGTTGATTATTGTTGCTCATTTCCAAGGCTATAACTTGTGTGTGTGTGCGTAAGTGATTGGGGTCTTTGGAGTTGTATTATGAGAATGTTGTAAGTAATGCAGGTTTTGTATCATTGATGGAGTGTGACAACCCAGATTGCTGACCCCGGATCTGGGGGTGTTACAATAACTGTTAGATATAATATTATAAAGTATATTTTATTGTTATTAGAATCTATTCTATCTATAATAGGAAAACACAAGGGTAAAAAGAGCAAATAAAACCCCTGTGAAATTACAATTTTACCTTTTTATATTTTGAAATCTTTATATTAATAATAGCCCAACATGGGGCAATAATTGGAGGGACATTTTATTCAATCTAAATTGGCAAGACATTTTAATGCATTTGAAATGTCTAAATTGCCCTTGTGTTTACTATTTTTTTAAAAATTGTTGTTGAGAGGATTCGAACTTGGGTCTATACAATAATTTGCATCTCCTCTTACCACCACACCACTCAATTACATGTGTTGTCAATTGTGTGTGTCGCTTGAGTAGAGAAATATTTGATATTATTATTATTATATATCTATTTTATTATAGCCCAATAAAAGCAATGATTCACGAGACATTTAATCTAATCTAAATTGGCGAGACATTTTATTTAATTTAAAATATTTAAATTTCCCCTGTGTTTACTTTTAAAAAAAAAATTGTTAATGAATGGAATCCAACTTAGGTTTATGCAATAATTTGTTCATCTTCCACTATTCAGTCATACGTATTCTCTATCAAACACATTATATGTATGTGGGTGTCGCGTGAGTAGAGGAGTATTTGATATCTATTATTATATCGATTAACATAATCTTATAATAGGTGAGATAATTTAACTATTGAAAAAATATAAAAGGTACTCTATATGATATTTTTAGTTATAAAAAAATATAAAAGGTATTCTATATAATATTTTTAGGATTTTATCTAACGGTTCTAATTGAATTCTATTTTTTCATTATTTGTAAAACTTATATGAAAACAATTAGTTGAAAAAATATAAAAGGTACTATATATAATATTTTTAGTTATACACAATATAAAAGGTACTCTATTTAATTTTTTTAGTATTTTATCTAACGGTTCTCATTAATTTGATTGGAAATATCTAACGTCTGTGGAATGAGTGAACAAACCATGGGGGACCAGACTACCAACCAAACTTTTATTGTTCTGTCTATTATATAATAGTATAGATAGATAATGTTGTTAGAAAAAAAGAAATTTTAGTTATAAAAAATATAAAAGGTACTCTATATAAAATTTGTAGTATTTTATTTAACGATTCCCATTAATTTGATTAGAAAGATCTAACGACTGTGGATCTAACGGTTCTCATTGATTTCATCGGAAAGGTACTTAAAATTTGTAGTATTTTATTTAACGGTTCTCATTGATTTGATTGGAAAGATCTAACGACTGTGGATCTAACGGTTCTCATTGATTTAATTGGAAATGTACTTAATTCATGTGAACATACTAGAAAATTCATTATATATTAAATTTTAATATTATGCATGTACACATTCTACAATGCAAATTACATTTCACAAACAAGAAATTGTTTCATTGTAAACATTCTATAATGCAAATTACATTTCACAAACAAGAAAATGTATCATTCGCTCGATGAGCTAAATTAGTAAAATCGTGTAGGTTAATGTATGTATGTAACATAATCATATTTTGACATAGATTTTACACATAACAAATATCATAAGTATCGAATTTAATCATTTCTTAACTCAAAAACACCTCAACCAAGAATATTTTTCAACGCTAACTATCTCACTACAGAGATCAAGTCAACCTTTTGAACCCACAATGAGACGTTTGTCAAACGATCTATAAATTATCATAAACACCGAACTACTTAGAAGTTAAAACAATTATGCTAGATAGTGACCTGTGCCTTGCACGGGTTTTCATGCTAGTTACATGTTATACCACTACTATCTTATCTAAGGAAAAAAAAAAGTAAATATTGTTTTTGTGCAGAATCGAACCCCTAACCTTCCCTAAGGAAATCACTCTTATTACCATTGAGCTACATGACTCATTTTGGTTTTGAGTGAAAAATCACATTACATAAACCTCACATCATTCTTAATCCTATATTAATTATTATTTAAACTTTTAAGTAAAAATCAAGGTGATTTATAATATTTATTAAATTTTATTTTTTAAATTCTTTTTTTAGAGTATGTTTGCAAAGGATATTTATAATATTTATTTTTTAATTATTAAAATATCATACAAAACTATATACTACCAATCTTATAAATATTTTATATTAAGTTTCAAAAACAATATTAAGTGTGGTGTATTTTTATCCTTCCTTTAGTTTAAAATAAATATTTCGGTTGTGTAACTTTAACTATAATATATTCTATTTTCTTATATAAGGGTCTAACTTTTCTTGTACTATACAATATATTTAAATTATTAAATCATACTTATTAATTTCTATAAAATCTCTTTAAAATTTTATAATAAAATTAGTTTGATAAATCATGATATATAATTTATATTTTAAATTTAATTTAATATTTTAAATAATAATTCAAATTAATATTTATTTAAAATAAGAGGTAAAATAAATATTATTGTAATTTAATTGTATTCTACATGTGAAAACTTTGAATTAGAAAAATGGATTAAAAGTTTTAACTATAAGAATATATACAAATCATATTTATTCACAATAATTTATTTAATATACATGAAAATTTATAATATTTTTGTTAAATATAGAAATTGGGACCGGGAAGCGTGGTAGGGAGACACTAATCTCTGACCCCATCCCGATCCCCAAAATTTTTACATATTTTTTCCCGATCGTCAGAAAAGTTCTCAATTCTCCGCCCGAAACGGGGTAAAGAATGGATTGGGGTTGGGCGGGAAGGGGTGAATGTCTATCTCTACAATAAGCATTATTATATAGCACATATCGATAAAATGTATTCTTGATATTTATGAATATTCTTCTTATGTATACAATCATAGGGTCGGTGCAATGCAAAGATGGCTTTTAAATTTGTTATCTTATATGTATTTTAATAATTTATTTTATATTTATACTTTTTTTAACGAAGACGAACATAAATTTAAATAGTTTTATGTGATTGTTGAACTCGATGTTGAATTGACGTTTGTGTTTGTGTTTGAGCGTGATTAAATTGTGTTTCAAGAATTTTGTGTTTAACAGTATTTAAAAAATATTTTTTAATTAAAATTGTTATTTTTAATAAATCAAGGTCAAGTTGCAAAAGTAAATGGATTAAAGTTCAAATATCAAATTATGAGTATCATTCTAACCGACTGACTACATTATATTTTGATCAAAATCGTTGTTTTTAATAAATTAAGGTTAAGTTGTAAAAACAAAAGAACTAAAGTGCAAATACCAAAATACGAGTACCGCACCGAGTGACTACAAAACTTTCAATGTTTCGGTTTTAATAATACAATATAAATAGATAGATATAATAAAAGTGGGTAGATTTATAATTAGATTAGATGCATTGTGTATATAAGACATTTTTAATTATTATCACATGAATTTTAATGTCATTTTATGGAAGAAAATAATTAGTTATTTGGAATTGGATTAATATATACATATATATAACATATGAAAACTATTTGTTTTGAATTAAAATAATTTTAAAGATGAGATAAAAAAAATACATAGTACAACAAAAACAATTAAACGAATTATATGGTCATGTTGAAAAGGTTAGACAAAATAAACACATCAATTTGGGTTGGAAAAATACTTGGTGATACTAATTTGTGTAAAAAATAAATAGATAAAAATATATAGTCCAGTTAACAAATTTTAGAAAACAAGATATTATATAGCATACAAAAATATTATGATCGGATCGATCACATTATACACCCCGGGTTATTTAAAATCATAGGCCCCGATCAATCAAATTATCTATATAAATTAAAGTAAGTATATTATAACGAGACGAACAAAATATGTACAAATATAACTAAATATAATATATTTTTTTTGCTAAATAACTAAATATAAAATTTAAACAACAAAGAATAAAATTTTATTTTAATCACTAGAAAATGACCGTGTCTTGCACGGGTTCATGCAAAAAAATATGAGAATTGAAGTTATAATAGCAAATAATATTTCACGAATGTTAATATTATTATCAGTTAGACATACCCAGGTCATTTAAACATAATTATGTTATTAATTTTAGTAGTAAAATTAAAAAAAAAATTATTGTATTTGAAAATTATATATATATCTATACTATCTATACTATATTATTATAAGCAAACTAGCCTCTATTTGGTTGGTTGTTGTTGGTTAGTTGGTATTTTTAATAACAACCGTTAGATTGAAAGATAGATAAAAGGAGAACCGTTAGATTTAATGTTAAAAAAATATTTCTTTCTTGATATTCAAAATACTCCAATGGGTTCAAGGTTCGAATCCCGTCAACAACATAGTTTGAAAAATATTTCTTTTTAGATATTTAAAATGTTCCCACGGGTTCAAGGTTCGAATCCCGTCGATAACATATTATTATTAAATATTTATATTACCTATTTTTCTAAGCTATATTCAGAAGTTCAAGATATTATTTCTGTCGACAATATATTAAAAACATTTATCCTCAAAATACAAACAAATGCTTACACTAACATCATACATACATTATTAATTTTTAAAAATTTATTTTTCTACTAATAAAATTATATAATCAAAATACAGATAATAATATAAAAATTCTAAAATTCATCCGTGCATCGCACGGGTTAAAAGCTAGTATTATTAAAGACGAAACATTAAAAGTTTTGGTCGGTCGTCGGTCGGTCGGTATTTGGGCCGGACCTATCTATAATTTGGGTCGGACCTATATATAACCAATTGTTTTTTTCAGCTAAAATACATTACCTATTTTATCTTTTTTTTCTAACTAAAATAACTCATCTTCTAAAAATAAAATAGGTAATATATATATAAAATGGTACTATTATTACATATTTATAATTGATTACCTTTTTCAGCTAAAACACATTATATGTTTTACATTTTCTAACTAAAACAACTCATGTTCTAAATATAACACATGCAAAATAAATATGTAATGATAATATTGTTATATATAATTATTAATGAATAATCACTTACCCTTTTCAGCTAAACACGTAACCTTTTTTATTTTTTTTAACTTAAACAACTAATTTTTCTAAAAGTAACACGAGCAACATATATATAGAAAGGTAATATAATTTTATATTTTCTAATTTAAACAACTAATTTTTTAACAGTAACACGGGCAACATATATAATAGACGAAACATTAAAAGTTTGGTTGGTCGGTATGGTACGTTGTGATTTTACTTAATTGTCCTTAACTATATTTCGTGTTTTTACTTAATTAACCTTACTTATTTATAGAAATATATTATTAAATAATAATATTGCCTATTTATAACCAATTACCTTTTTTCCCTAAAATACATTATTTTTTCTAACAAATTCCCCTACTTTTTCAAACATGGCAATTACCTTTTTTAACTAAAACATGTTAGTTTTTCTATTTTTTCATACTAAAACCCCTCATTTTCCAAAAATATTACGGACAAATCTTTAGTTATTTATTTTTAAACCTATAATATTATAATTATTTTTTAAAAGTTTACCTATTTTAACATGTATACTTATTTTTCTTAACAAATGCAATCACTAAGAATATTAAAATATAAATAATCAAATACCTATTTATAACCAATTACTCTAAAACACATTATAGATTTTTTCTAACAAAGTCTCTTCTTTCTAAATATATCACGGGAAATTGTGTTTTTCAATTTACTTTTTCTATTTTTCTCACTAAAATTCATTTTTTTCCCAAAAATATCACAGGAAACCCTTTACTTATTTATTTTAAAACGAATTTAAATACTTTTAATTATTAAATTTTAAAACCTCATTTTTCAAAAATATCACGGGCATTTACCTATTTAAACTAAATATATGTTACATTTTTTATTTTTATTTATTTTAAAGTATGTTTTAATGTTTTTAATTAATTAAAAGTATTTAGCTATTTTAACATGCCTACTTATTATTTTTAACAAATACAATTAATAAAATATTTAAAATATAATAATAAAATAATAATTAACAATCCCTGCATCGCACGGGTTTTAAGCTAGTATATATATATATATATATATATATATATATATATATATATATAAAGAACTAATATTGACAATAGATTGAAATATTATTAAATTAAAACATATTGTAACACTTGAGTCTCACATAGAGAAATGTGGGGGTTTTAGTACAGTTTATAAGACAAAGTACAACTACTAAGTGCACCAACAATCATGATCTTTTGGAGACCTGTGGTGGGTTTGTGGATTACCCACGTTATTGCATTTGGGCCAATTGGTCGGCGGTTGATTCGTGAAGTTGCTGGAGGTGGGGACACAAAGACTGGTGGTATTATTTCATAATGGACTGAGGTCCAGAGGTGGGGACATATTCAGTTTATAACACAAAGTATTACTACAAATTGCACCAACAAATCATGATATTTTGGGAACTTGGGGTGGGTTTGTGGATTACCCAAGTTGTTGCATTTGGGCTAATTACTTGGTACTGAATTATTTGATGTTTTGAAAGTCTGAAAGATAAGATAGAGGAAGCGAAACAAAGGAAAAGAATGCTTAAAATCAACAAATTGCAAGAAAATATATGAACGAGTTAGAAAGAAAGTTTTAAGAACTGAAAGCGCAAAACCTAAGTAGAGTATTAGAAGATTTACGAAGGCTTTTGATCAAAATCAGTAATAAAACCTACTCTCCAGAATGTAACATCTTGAAGAATTGGAAGAAAATTTAGGATTGCAATGTTTAAAAACTCATCTATAACACCCAGTATCTATTCTATCTCGCAAAAAAATTGTAAACTAACATGACAGCTATTCGTAATACTCGTATTAATTTCTAAATTAAAAACTTGAACATACTTAAGTAAGCATCCAATAGCTACATATACCATCAATAAGAAAAAACTTTATATATATCAATCATATACTTGAAATGATAATGATCATGCATAGAATAATTTATAAACACAATTTAAGCTAGCGGCCCGTGCCTCGCCCGGGCTTTTATGCTAGTTATATTTAAATATTAAAAAGTGAATTTTAATAATATAAACAAAAAATGAAGAGATTTTCCACGTTAAATAGAATTATCAATGTAAAAATTCAGAACTTTGTCTTTTATTCGGGTTCCTGGAAATTTCAGTTGAATAATAATTATTGAATCAATATAAAGTTAAAAATAATTTCGTTAATTAATATAATTATAAATTTTTTTTAAAAAAATTGTGTGTTACATGGGTTATAAACTAGTATTATAAATATTAAAAGTTTAATATGTACGCCATATATTCACTTACGCAACACATTATTTTTATTTTAGTGTTGCATTGAACAATGTTGTAGTAGCTTTAAAATTTAAACCTACTGCAACATTGTTTTTTTATGTTGTCGTGCATATAAACATGTCATTGCAGTTAAGAAATGTTGCACGTTGTAAATCTGATAATGAAATTTTGCCAAAAATATGATTTAAACAAAACTTTTATAAAAAAATTAAAATAAATAATTTTTTTATTCAAAAGGAATTAATGTTGAAACAATTATCTAATTAAATGTTTTAATTTTAATGGTTTGTTATTAGAGTCGATAATGTCATTTTAATGAAAATAAAATATTTTTTAATAATTTAAAAGACTAAAATATTATTAAAAGTAATAATTTGAATAAAAAAACTATTTTACAAGAAATGTAAAAAAATTTGGAAAAATATTTTAATTTTAATTTTAAAAAATTAGAAGGTCATTGTTGGAGTGAATTAGAATATCTATACAAAAATAATATTTTGGTACTAAATTTGAAATTGACCGAATTTAAATAAAAATAATTTAATGAATTTTTTCTATATCTTTTCTATTTCAAACATATCGTCAATGCTCACTCTCAACATCACTTTCTCTCACTCTCAAACACATTAATTTGGGGTTTCTTCCGATTTGGGTTTTTATTTTTCGATTCAATTAGGATTTCAATTGCTTCCGATTTCAATTGAGGATTTACACATTTGAAGTAGAGGTTCTTTATATCATTAGGTATTGTCGTACATACTTAGGGAGTTATATGAGTACGTAATGTATTTTAATGACAAAATTGTAAATATTTGATCAAGTTATAAAACAATAATGTAATTACAATACTCTCATGCATTCACATTAGAAATCTCTTGGTACTCTACTTAGTAAGAGTATTAAGCCCATAATTTTTTTGTTAAACCATTAGTAAATTAAAGATTATTTTGTAAGTTTTGCTTTGATTGTAAAATCATTCAAATAATTTATATAATTTTATTCTCATATTAATTATATTTTGTATTAACATAGATTTTTATTAGATAAATTTTAAAATTTTATTGGAAAATTAAAGAATTTTTAAATTTAAAAAATTTCGAGAAAAGAAATAATCAAATTTGAGTTAAAAGTAATAAAAAAATATTTTTAATTAAATTTGGAGGGGCACTTTACAAATTTGACTCTATGTTGAGTTCTAAAAATCAAATTTGGACTCTGAAAATGATTTTTATTTTAGTTATGGTTTAACAATTATAATCCAACAGAAAATACTCTAAAACATAAAAATCTTTATGATATGGTGATGCACCAAATGGATAGTATGCGTAGAAGAATAAAGCACTTAATTTCATGAACGGACTAATAAGAAGAAACTGAACTGATAAAAATCATCACTTAAGCAATGTTCCAAAGTTACTGTTGTGCACATTGGACCCTTTGCGCCCCGCCGTGCATATCCTCATCATCCGCCTCCTGCTCTGCCTGAGCCTTCTTTCTGCGCATTTCTTCTTCGATATTGACATCATGTAATGTAGTCTCTTCACACTCGTCCATCTCTTTCGGTGTCATCTTCACCACTGGTCGTGGTGGTAGAATGGCCTCCAGCGCCTTGACTTGCTCTGGATTTAATGAATCCGGGAAGTCAACAGTGAAGTGAACATAAAGAGTTCCCTTCATAAATGGCCTCTGGTGCATTGGCATACCCTCATCACCAATACCTTTATATTGATCAGGCTTGATTACTTCTCCTGGGTTCGATTTAATAACCAGAGATCTGCCATCTAGATGAGTCAATACAAACTGAAAGCCACACAAAGCTTCTGTAAGCGACAATTTGTGCTCTACAAATAAGTCATCACCCTTTCTCTTAAATTTGGGGTGCTCCTTTTGCTGTATGACAAAAACAGTATCTCCAGTGACGGTGTCAGGCGCTTCATCAGCTTCTCCCCATTCTGCATACCCTTTTCCACGACTACGTCCAACACCTTTTTCTCTTGAACAACCTTCTCACCTTTGCACTGAGTGCACCGGTCCCTATTGCTTATGCTCTCTCCTGTTCCTTTGCATTCATTGCAAGGTTGCTGCATTTGCTGAATCATTGAGGGTCCAAGATGTCTAATCGAAATCTTCATGCCAGACCCTTGACAACCAGAACATGTCATTGATGCTCCGGACTTAGATCCCTTGCCTTTGCACTTCTTGCAAAGCACATTGCGGCCTAGTGAGAGTTTCTTCGACGTTCCATTGTACAAATCTTCTAGTGAGACCTTAAGAGGATGAATAACATCTTCTCCTCTCCTTTGCCTATGTACCCTACTGCTACCACCACCAAAGAAAGACTGGAAGATGTCAAACGGGTCATGCCCACCCCCACCACCACTGCCCATTCCTTTCTTGAGTGCATCTTCACCATATTGGTCATATATCTCACGTTTCTCAGGGTCACTCAGAACCTCATAAGCTTGTGCAAGTTCCTTAAATTTTTCAGGATCACCATATAGATATATAATATTAATTATAGTAACTTGTATGATATAAAACTGAACAAACAAGGCAATAGAATATGTCTAAACTCAGACTTCTTGATTTCTGCAATACTGATTACAATGAATATAAAGAAAGCAACTACCTAGAATGCTAGAAAATAGGAAGTACGTGCATAATACGTGCATAACAGACTCCTACAAGTTCTCTACCACTAAACTTATTCAAACCATTATCTAAACAACTCTACGGCTAGAAGACTCAGTCTTCTTATCTTGAGAATTCAGCTACCATGTTTTAAATTATTAACAACAATCTCCCCCATAATTTCAAACATGTCTGTTCAGAATCTTGATACCCAACAGGTTCCTCATTCTTTCGAACTTCACAGCAAATAAAGCCTTGGTTAGCAGGTCTGCCTTCTGGTTTTCAGTACTAACATGCTTGACAATCACTTCCCCTCGTTCAATACACTCCCTGATAAAATGATATCTAACATCTATGTGTTTGCTTCTCCCGTGAAAAACTGAATTCTTCGCCAAATCTATGGCAGACTTATTGTCGATATAGATTAGAACTGGAGGTACCAGCTTACCAGTTAGCTCCTTAAGAACATTCCTCAGCCATATTGCTTGACACGCTGCAGCCGTCGCCGCCATGAACTCCGCTTCGCATGAAGATAATGCAACACACCGTTGCTTCTGCGAGACCCAAGTGACCAAGCATTCGTTCAGATAAAACACCATACCCCCAGTAGATTTTCTGTCCTCAATGTGCCCTGCAAGGTCACTATCCGAGTAACCCGTCAGAATATTGTTTCCAGCATCCTTAGTGTAGACCAAACCATACTCCATTGTACCCTTGATATACCGTAAAATTCTCTTAGCAGCCGTCAAGTGCATAGTAGTTGGCCTTTCCATGTATCGACTCACAATACCTACTGAAAATGCTATGTCCGGTCTGGTATGCACCAGGTACCGCAGCCCTCCAACTACACTCTTGAACTCAGTCACGTCTACGGCTCTTCCACCTTCGTCTTTCGTTAACCTTTCTTTCGGATCCATTGGAAATTTACATGGATTGCATTGAAGCATCCCAGCCCTGTCAAGTACCTTTTTAGCGTAGCCTGATTGTTTCAATTCTATGAATCCATCGCCTTGCTTGACTTCTATTCCCAAATAGTAACTCAACTTTCCCATGTCACTCATTTCGAAGTTGTTGCTCATCTGTTTCTTGAAACTTTGAATGAGAGACACATTAGTTCCTGTAACCAATAAATCATCCACGTACACCCCGACTATTATTGATTCATCTCCCTCTCGCTTGACATATACTGCATGTTCGTAGGGGCATCGTACGAAACCAAGGTTTTCAAGGCACTTATTGAGTTTCGCGTACCAAGCTCGAGGAGCTTGTCTGAGCCCATACAAAGCTTTCAGCAGCCTGTACACTCGTTTCTCTTGTCCTTCTTTCACAAACCCTTCCGGTTGAGTTACATACACTTCTTCGCCAATTTCGCCATTCAACAACGCTGTTTTGACGTCAAGGTGATGCACCTCCCATGAATTCTTAGCTGCTAGAGCTAGTAGTAATCGAACTGTTTCCAGACGAGTGACCGGTGCAAACAATTCGTCAAAATCAACTCCCTTTTCTTGTACGTATCCTTTTGCCACCAATCGAGCCTTGTGTTTCACAATGTTCCCGTTTGCATCCTTCTTTAACTTAAATATCCACTTCAAACCGATTTCTTTCTTTCCTGGTGGTAAAGTCGTAAGCTCCCAGGTTCCATTTTTCTCAATTGATTCCATCTCGTTTTGCATAGCAGTTCTCCAAGCCTTGTCTTTCACAGCATGAGCATACGAGTTCGGCTCATCAATACCCATGAGAAGAAGCTCATCTTCAATTTCGATCTCTTCAGTGTCTTGATAGATGTTTTCGAGTAGTCTGAATTTTCTGGGAGTGGTGCTGTCATCGTATGTCTCTCTGTCCACACTCGAGTTGGAGTACCTCGATGCTGGAGTTCGAACTTCTACATCACTTGTGTCATTAGCAGTCTCTTGTCTTGGGCTGCCAACATCAGAACTATCAACTGTAGGTACTTCTGGCACTTCAAAGTAACACATGTCGTCGTAGTTTTGCTCTTCCATGTCTTTCCAATCCCAAGCCTTTTCTTCCTCAAACACCACATCTCGACTAACATACAATTTGTTTTCTCGAGGGTCAAACAACCGATAAGCTTTCGAGCCGGGTTCCTTGCCAAGATTTACCACTTTCAAGCTTTTGTCATCAAGTTTCTTTACCTTGTCTCCAGGTACTTTCATATGTACGATGCACCCGAAAACTCTGATATGTCCGACATCGGGTTTAACCCCTTTCCATGCTTCATATGGCGTCTGCCCAGTCATAGCCCGAGTGGGCAACCTGTTTAAAACATATACAGTGTGCCTTATAGCTTCAGCCCACATTACGGATGGCATCCCCATGTGCTTCAAATAACTCCTCCCCATCTCGACTACAGTCCGGTTTCTCCTTTCAACCACGCCGTTCTGCTGAGGCGTGTATGGTGCTGTGAAATGTCTGGCAATTCCATGTTCCTCGCAATAAGAAATAAACTCTTTCGACATGAATTCCCCTCCCCTGTCAGTCCTGAACGTTCCAATCTTTCCTTTCGATTCCTTTTCGACTTTAGTTCTGAATTTCTTGAACACATCAAAAGCTTCACTTTTATTTTTCAGCATATATACCCACATAATTCGAGTGTAGTCGTCAACTAATAGAAAGAAATACCGATTTCCAGCTATAGTTGTAGGTGTGATAGGGCCACACAAATCTCCGTGAATAAGTTCTAATGCATGACTAGCCCTGAAATTTGACTGAGGGGGAAAAGGTTTTCTTACTTGTTTTGCCATTAAGCATCCGCTGCAAATGCCTTTGGGTTGTGTTGTAGCAGGCATCCCTCTTACCATCTTCTTTTTTGACATCAATTCCATGGCCTGAAAATTCACATGCCCGAGGCGTGAGTGCCAGAGCCAAGTCATGTCTTCGGACTTTGATAGTAGACAAGCATCGTTGCATGGTTCAATGTCAATTCGGTAAAGTCTGTTACTCGACCTGGCCACTTTCATCAGCAATTTTTCATGTTCATCGTAGACTCGAAGAAGATTTCCACTTATCATAACTTTATTACCTCCTTCAGACAATTGACCAAGACTGATTATGTTAGTACGCAGAGTTGGGATGTAATACACGTCATGGAGAGTCCTTTCTTCCCCGTTCTTGCATCTGAATTTTATCGAGCCTTTCCCTTCGATTCTGGTTGTCGACCCATCGCCAAATTTTACATTTCCACAGCTGTCCTTGTTTAGATCACTGAACTTTGATTTGTCCCCCGTCATGTGATTGCTCGCTCCATTATCCAAGTACCAAGTATTTGATTCTACTCCTTTCTCATGGTCTGAAACCAACAATTTTGGTGTAGCCTCTCCTTTGTTCAATAGAACCAAGTCCTTTCCATTCCTTTCGAACTTTGCTAACAACAAAGCTGGCTCTTCATCCTCAATAGATGCAAAGTTTGCCTCTTGTTTCACTTCCCTTCCTTGGCGTGGTTTCCTACATTCTGCTGCATAATGTCCTAATATGCCACAGTTGAAGCACCTTACCTGACTTTTGTCGCGAAATCCACGTCCCTTTTGTCCGGTATTTCTACTCGAGGTTCCTCGATTCGATCTGTTCAACCATTCTTCACGTGTGAGCAACAATTTTCCACCCTCACTGTCTCTCTTTCGCCATTCTTCCTCTGTCAACATCAGCTGTACATCGCTGGTAGCTGTCGTACCCTTCATTCTTTCTTCGTGAGCTTTCAGTGCTCCGATTGCTTCCTCAACAGACATAGTATTCAAGTCCCCAAATTGCTCAAGGGTTGAAGCAATTTGAAGAAACTTTTGTGGAACAGCCCGTAATATTTTCTTCACTACATACGACTCAGCTACTGTTTCTCCGAGTGCCCGTATGTTTGACACAATGCCATTAATCTTCAGGTAGAAATCATCAATCTGATCTGCATCTCTCATGCTTAAAGCCTCGAATTCAGCCTTCAGGGTCTGAACTTTCGCCTGCTTCACCTTTTCTGCACCTTGGCTCATGATTTTTATCGCCTCCCAGGCGTCCTTCGCTGTCTTCTTCTCAGCGATCGACAACATGTAATCTTCAGGAATAGCCTGATAGATCATAGCCATTGCTGTACTGTCAGTTTTCACATCGATCACAGCCTTGGGATCGCTGTTCTCAACTGCGTCCCACACTCCATGTGCCTTCATGAATACTCGCATTTTCATGGACCACGCCGTATAGTTTCCCTTTGTCAATGTCGGGTAACTAAGGCCAACTGAACCTTTCAGCTTGTCCATCCCAGTTTTTGACATTTACTCGTTTGCTTTGCCTAAGCTCTGATACCAAATATAGATATATAATATTAATTATAGTAACTTGTATGATATAAAACTGAACAAACAAGGCAATAGAATATGTCTAAACTCAGACTTCTTGATTTCTGCAATACTGATTACAATGAATATAAATAAAGCAACTACCTAGAATGCTAGAAAATAGGAAGTACGTGCATAATACGTGCATAACAGACTCCTACAAGTTCTCTACCACTAAACTTATTCAAACCATTATCTAAACAACTCTACGGCTAGAAGACTCAGTCTTCTTATCTTGAGAATTCAGCTACCATGTTTTAAATTATTACCAACACACCACCCTTATCAGGATGATTCATCATAGCAGCTTTTCTATAAGCCTTCTTGAGATTATCTTGAGAAGCAGTCTTGGGAACGCCCAACACCTCATAGTACTTTGTATTATCACTCTTCTTTGGTGCCCTTCCAAACATCTTTTCTTAAAGCCTCAGATATTTTATTTCAGGATTTCGCAGAAACTCAAGTCAAATTTATTTGCTGTGCAAGGTTCTGCAAAAACTGCGCAATGAAATAAAGTAGAGCGGAATTGATTTATATATATAGGCAAGGGGGGTCAAGTGTCTTTGAATAGTAATAGGAAAACAATGTATGTATTTTGAGAATGGGAAAAGGATTTTTTGGTGGACGACTCATTTTTTTATTTTAATTTTGGGACTACTTATCATAAAAATCTATATCCATATCTTTATGATTTAGTAATTTTAACGAGTTTCATTATTTTACAAACTTATTCTAATTAATAAATTTATCTCAATTTTAATTTAAATTCATATTTAGGACTTATTTTAAAGAAAAAAAACTATAAATTTGAATGGGTCTTAACACATTTAACTATTTTAACTTAAAAATATTTTTTAACAGGTTTAATTATATCTAAATTTATTATATCAAAATATTTACAACAAAAATAAACAAAAATAAATTATCTAAAGATATTGATAGATTCAACCTTTTCCTACTTAGGTTTTGGTTATTTGTCAAAATAAAAGTGAAAATTAAATTAGGTCGAAGAATACACTCAGCAATCCTCCCCCGGGATTCTTTTTGACATTTACCGAGAATCAAGTTAATTTGGTCAAACCGAACAAAAATACTTTCTAACACACTTTTGACATAGACTTAGATATGAATATCAATCATATGGTATCTTCTATACTAAGTTGTTTAATGTCAAAGAAAAATAGGCGTTGGCTAAAGGCACGAAAACCGATGATTTTCAAACAATACTTTTACGAGCCAAAATTGACCAAATTATATAAAAGAGTGTTGTTCTTAAATTTTCTAGCCTCAAATATATTTGATATATTCATTTATTATTTATAATCAAATTGTCTTGTCAAAAGCCATGTCAACAAACCCAAAACAAATTTTATTCTGAAATACACGTAAATCCCTATTTATCCGGATAAAATCATTTTTAAATTCAAACTTATTTATTCCTTGGACTTCATAGTTATTATTTAAATGTAACATTATGTTTGAATATTTTCCAAGTCAAAACTTTTTTCTGAGTCATCGGTAAAGACAATTGAATTTTTCGATCGCTCCGAAAGGTTGTTTTAACATTCGAAAACTCCGAATAAATACTTCCACATATCTTTTTGACTTGAAACTTTGGATTTGTCATTAGTATCTATCTACTTCATTCTAGTTTAAGTTTCGTGAATTTTGGATGACTTTGTTCCGAGACCCCTAAAATCGACACGTAATTGATTCTATGGTCGCTTCAAAGTTATAGATGGAAATTGAATTTCAAAGTGAAATTTTTACCATCATCCTCTGGGAACATTTAAAGAGGCAAGCCAAAATTTCATAATTGTTGAAGTATTTTTCGATTTATTTCAAAAATCGCATTTATTGTTTTTCGGTATGCAAGTTTTCGCGTTTTATTCATTCGTTAAATGATAAAAACGTGTGGGAATTCTTTTGTATGTATGTCATGTATATGAGCTGTGTTTAGATGATGTAAGCCATCTTACATCACTTGTACCCTTTCCTTAAATTAAGGAAAGTTGTCTCCCTTTTAAATAAATCAAAAATGCTTATTTTTTGCCTATAAAAAACCCCCACCCCCCATTCATTTCTCAAGCCTTCAAGAACCAAATATATGCTGAAGAAATAGATCTCTAAACACTCTCCCTACTGCCCCCAAAGTGCCAAAAACGTAGCTTGTGTTTAAGCCATTTTCACACCTTGATTTAACATCATTTTGGCTTGTACTTCTTCACCAAACTTGCTCTTATACACACACCTTTGGTCACCAACACTTAGGCCACTTTAAATACCTTTAAGTCAGCCCCCAAGTGACCTTAGTATCCTCCCAAAGTCAGTTTTTAAAGTCCATATTCCGGCCATTTTCCGACGACTACTTTTGTGTGTTTTAGGCTTCGTACTAGCTTTTTCTCTTGTTTTCTCTTTAGATCTCAAGGGTTATAAGTTAGTTTCTCTTTGTTATATATATTCCTTGGCTTTTATATATATAACCAAATATATAGTTAATATATTGTGCTTTCTTGGTTCATCTTTACATATATTATCTTATATTCAAGTATACTTGCATTTTGTCACAAACATACACTTGTTCTTGAAATTTATTCGTTTAGTGTATTGTTTGGCATATTGTAAGTAATTGGAACCACTTAAAAGATTATCCTAAGCTTCCCTCAAGTCCTTGATAAATCCACTTTTTAGGGTAAAAAGACCATAAGCTATCTTTTGGTTTGGTTTACAAAGTTATAGTCTTGTTTTACCTTAAGTGGTATAAACTTGATTCTTTAAGTAACCAAAAGAAAAGGCTCACTTCTTTTCATTGTTCAACTAAGTTCTTTGATCTTTAAACAAGCTCAAATATTTTTCAAGAACTTAACTAAACAAGACCAAGTGAACCAAGTGAACTTGTATTGTTACAAATTGCACCATTCGGCCCCTTTTTAATACCATTCAGCCGAAAGTACTTTTAAGTACTTATATTTTTTGTTTCTTGCTTTGTTGTTTACTTACTTGTTGTTTATATTCTTGTTGTGTTGTGTGTTTAAATACTTGTTCGTGTGTGTTTAGTTTAATGTGTAATAGCGTGGCGAAAGCCTTTTATATATATTCTTGCACATGTGTAGTATAGATTTAAATACTTGTTCGTGTGCGTATTCAAGACTTTGTCTTGTCCGTGTTTAGTTTAAATTTACTTTATTGTACGTGTGTGTACTCAAGGCTTGCCTTGTTCGTATGTGTAGTATAAATTTACTTTCTCTCACTTTATATACTTTCCGCACTACGATATCGAATAATAGTGATTTTTCACGGTCCTCACACTTGTGAGTTGAATAATTAAACACATCTTGCACACACCACTAAAGTTTGTAGTATTTCCAATTGGCTTCGTGAATTACTCGACTTTTACTAATAACGAATCAACTATATATATATTATATACGCTTTGGCTATTTATATTATATTTTGTTGTGCTAACTCTTTTTTCTTATAAAGGTTATTAGTGTAGTACTTGTATTCTAATCTTTGCAGTGAAGTGAAGTGAGGTGATCCTTGTTCTAAGACCCAAGTCTTAGGCGTACTAACGGGGAGTTAGTAGCCTTTTCACCATCAGGAAAAAGGAAAGACCCAAGACCTAAGAACTAAGATTCAAGACCGGAATAGTGGTAGAAGTACATAGTCTACAAAGGGTTCTACAAAGTCTTTGAGGAGGTGACAAGGGGTTATGCTCCAAGACAAGTCTTGTAGTTTGTATTTGCTATTTTATTTTGAGGAGGTTACGCGTGTGTTTCGCTCCAAGATAAATAAATAGTGGTTAGAGGTTGTAAAGGCTTCTCCGCCTACTATAAGGAGTTTCTTATAGTGGTGAAAATCTCGAATCCGGGGAGGAGCTCGGGGACTGGAGTAGGGGTGAGCGAATCCATTAGGGGTTACGCCATCGCGAACCAGGATAAAATCGACCATGTCATACTCTCTTTTCTTTCTCCTTTTTTATTCCGCACTCGATTTACTTGTTGACAAGTAACGTACTTCAAAAAGAGGAAAGAAACTTCAACAAGGCCAAGCTCTAAATTTAAAAAAGGTGATAAGCTATTCAACTCCCCCTTCTAGTTTATCATAATCCCTTTGCAGACCTATCATTTGGTATTAGAACGGTGCTTTTAACCGTGTTTTACGATTGTTGTGATAATCAGAAAATACAACAAAAATTAGATCATTATCGTGTTTATTGACTGTTGCGAAAGTCTTTAAATAAACCGTAAAAAGGACATCTTTTTAATGGAGAAGGTCTTTCTAGTTCTCGATTGCCTCTATTCGATGGCACTAATTTTTCTACTTGGAAAACAAGATTTAGAATTTATGCTAGATCCGAAGGAGTTAAATTTTGGATGGCCATTGAAGATGGTGTTACTATACCTACGAAAAAGGCATGTGAAGAGGATGTCGAAAAGAAAGCGAGTGAATATACTCCCGAACATTGCCGCAAAAGCATAAATGGTTCTTACTAGTGTACTTGCGGAAAAAGAATACAAACGCGTTAACAATTGCAAATCGGCACAAGAAATGTGGAACAAATTGGTAATCACTCACGAGGGTACAAAAGATATTAAAGAATCCCGAATGGATACTTTAATACAAAAGTATGAAAATTTTAAACTCCTCGAAAGTGAAACCATCATCGATATGGAAACAAGGTTTACTCGAATTATCGATGAACTTTCACAACTCAGAAAGGTTTACACAACAAATGAGAAAAATCGTAGGATTTTGAAAGCCTTGCCTCCATGTTGGAAAGTTAAAGTTACCACAATCAAAGAAATGTATAACTTGAATTCATACTCCATCGATAGTTTATTCGAAAACCTTCGTGCATACGAGGAAGACAATATTCCGGATAAAGTCATTCCAAAAATGGATGATAAAATAAAAGTATGGCCCTAAAGGCAATACTTATCGATGAAGATGAAAACGACGATGAGTTAAACGAAGAATTGCAAAATCTCGATGAACAAGATATTGCATTACTTTCGAGCAACTACGTCGGGTTTTGAAAAGTAAAGCTCAAAGGTACGTAAAAGGATTCCTTAAGTCGAGTAATCAACAATGTTTGTTTAACTCGAAAGGAAGGCCTAATTATAAGAATAACAACTTTCCGACCTCGAACTTTAACAAAGGTAAAGGTGTTCAACAAACTAATGCTTATAATAATAATTCAAGGTATTCGAATAATTATGCATCACCTAAGCATATAGAACCGTCAAGTGAAGAAACACACAATTTGTTTTTCGAATGTAAACAACCTGGTCACTTTAAACAGGAATGTCCAAAATTGGCTAAAGGTTGAAGCCTTGTTGCTGAGAATGGATGGGACTTAAGCGAAGATGAAGAAGCCCCATAACAAAGTGAAGAAGTTGTAAACTTGTGTTTGATGGCGATTGGTGACGAAGCTATACTTGATAAGATGGTATTTAACTCTAGGGAATCATTTAACCGAGAAGGTTTAGGATATAATGCGAACTCCCCTCCTAAACGAGAAGTTCAAATTCCTAAAACCTCAAAGGATACATCTCTGAAATCATCTTCACCTAAATGTTCATATTGCAATGTAAGTGGACATACAAGTCTTTATTGCAAAGCTAAAGAAGGTGAAAGTAAGAGGAAGTATAAATGGATTCCTAAAGGTGAAAGTTCAAAGAAAAATAATGTAACTAAAGTTGCTCAAAAAAGAGTCAATGTGGTTAAAAATGACAAAAAGCAACCAAAGTTTCATTATCATAAAAAAACGATTGGTTTTCAACAAAGGAACATGAAAAATCAAGCTAGTACTAGTACTAACAATACTAGATCTTCAAATGTTCCTAAGCAAGGTTATAATGCTAGAAATCCAAATAGTCATGGTTATGCTCGTAATTTAAATGCATATTCTATACCTAGAAATACGAATCAAGTTAATGGCTCATTGAGTCATTATGCTAATGTAAGTCGTCATGCTTATCCTATAAATATTAATGCTTATGTTAGAAATAATGTGAACTACCATGCTAATGATCATTCTAGAGATTCAATGATTACTATCTTTCCTCGTAGTGATAATAATCAAGCTTTTCGTGGTAATTCTAAATATACGCCTAAGAGAAATCCTTATCATATTTCTAAAAAGAATCAAGCATCTAGAAATGACATTATTTATGTAAATGATTATCCCATGCCTAGATTTGTATATGAAAGTACATGTTTGCCTTATGATGTGCTAACACCCGGACCCTCAAGTAAAAAGGGTACCAAAAGGTTTAATTAATCTTTTGTGTAGGTGTGCCTTGCTGCTAAGAAAGATGTGTGGTACCTTGATAGTGGTTGTTCACGGCACATGACCGGTACTAAATCTTTGTTAAACAACATTAGAAAGGTAACCTCTGGGATTGTAACGTTCGGAGATAGTAGCAAAGGTGACATTATTGGCATTGGTGATATTGGAAACAAATGCTTCAAGATTTGTGATGTATAATTAGTCACCGGACTAAAGTACAATTTGCTTTCGATAAGTCAATTGTGTGATAATGGGTGCAAGGTAACATTTTATTCGACTCATAGTTCAGTCTTTGATAAAGAAGGGAAATTGGTTATCAATTGCCCCCGTGATAAAAATGTTTATGCTTGTGACATTAGTAATTACGAAAATGTGTGTTTGGTTTCCACAAATTAGGATCCATTGTAATAACCCGAATTTTTGGTAAAATTAAAACTTTTTTTATTATGATTAAGTGCATCAGTGAATAGTGAATTTGGTGGATGAATAGTGATTTTGAGGATTAAGAAAAAATTTCATGCCACCTATGTACGAGACGTAGTGTGGATATTCCGAAGTCATATTACTGATCTACGGAGTAAATAAGTGTATGCAAAGACGATCGGAATTCAGAAATTCCAAATTTTATTTTGGTGTAATATTTGACCGGGCAGCGAATTATATATTATTATATTCAAGAAATGAGATATTAAATTTGAGGATTTGAGGATTTAATATTTTGGAATTTTATTATATTTGATTTGAGAATATTCGAAGAAACGCGAGAACATTTTCTAAGAACAAGGAATAAAGAGGGAATAGATAATGGATGTTGGAGTTAATATTGATTTAAGGGATTGTGACACAGTGGAGTAATAAAATGCAACATATAAGCTGTAACGTATTGATTTTATTAAAAGAACACAAAGACGATCCAATTGGTGGAAGAAGAAAAACCAAAGTGTCATGCATGAAAGTCAACCAGAGAGCTAGTGGTGTATTTGCAACATTGGGAAAAATGGGGTTGTTTGATGAGAGGCCAACACTTGGACTAATGAGAGAGCAACAAGTGGACAAATGGGTGGTTAACAACACAAAAGAAAAGATGCATCCAAGTGAAAAACAGAACAAAAGTAAATATGAGCAAGAAGCTCCCCAATCTGCCAACCAAGAACACAACTCAAAGAAAAATTCATATCTTCACTTCTGTCCATCCATAAATCACCAACGTTTTACCGTAGCTTCTCCACTCCATGGGTAAGGTTCATTCAAAATTTTATGACAAACAAAGGGGTGTAGCCTAGTCAAATACCTTCCCCAAGTTGAATATTCCAATCTGCCCTGTTCGGCTGTTCCTGGCAGATTCTGCCACCGATCTTCAAACGCCCATAAGTAGAGCTTCAAACATTCCCTGGTGATGATCTAGGACTCAAAATAAAGCCCTTGAAGATCAGAAGGTGTGGTAAAAGATTTGAGAACGAAACTCTTATTATTCGATTTTATATGACTTTTACAAGATGGTGTGTTCTAGGATGATTAGTTACTAACTTAATTTTCATATTTTGTTTCTTGATGGTTTGGCTTCCGAAGGATGTTCTAAGAAAGGTTTAAGAGTTGTAAAGTCTTTAGAGAACTTCTAAGCTTCAAGCCAAGGTATAAATCTTTGGAAACCCCTTTGATGAATATTTTGTTTTAATGGAGTTTTGATGTGGTATGCATGTTTAGACGCATGAATCTTATGTGGTTGTTATGAAATTGGAAAAATAAGGATTGTAGCTCCAAGACCTGTTGAGGCAGTGAGGAAGATGATGAATGGTGTATATGAGTCTTGGGTGTTGGTTGAATGCTTATTTGGGTTGGTTAAAAAAATTGGATTATTCGATTTTAAGCCGTCGTAATGCCCGATTTTCGGTAACTCTAAAAACTGCCTAGAATCCGAAACCCTAACTGCCCCTTTTGGTTCAGTGATGAACATGAGTGTGTAGAGCTTTGTTTCTAGTTTACGTGAGCACAAGAATCATGTCAAAAGAGTTTACGGTTTATGAGCTATGACCATTTTAGTGAAAGTGGTTCAAGGAATGAGATTGCAGAAATGTACCAACTTTGTGGCTATGTTTGAGACCCTTAAGAGTTGTTTTAAAATATGAAATTTTGTATTGAAGTGCCAAGGTCAGTTACGAAAGTTTGTAGGAAGGTTTCGAGTCCAAAAGATTATTTTTCGATTTTATAAAAATGTGTTAGCCGAGGTTGCGCAAGTGAAAACCACTAAGAACATGACTTAGAAACCAATGTTGTAAATGGTTAAGTATAACATGTATTCGAGGATCGATTTCAGACTAAACCTACGACTTAAGTAATTGTCGATTAACATGGACTTAGTATGAGCCTATATCGAGCTAGTAATGCCTTGGTTGTGTTTCGCTTACGTGTCTAAGCATTGGGTACAAGTTGATTATTCAGGGGATTAATCGTGCGTTTTCTTTGACTTTGTCTAGATTGTCCGACATCATCGCGAACCCCTGTCACTTCTCGAGCATCACTTCTCGAGCAACAGGCAAGTTTCTAAATCTATACTTTGAAGTATTGACTATATAATACTGCTTTTGCCATGTATAAAATTGGACAGCTTTGCAATATATCTTATTTCTTGTTGAAATGGATTTGACCTTTGGATTATATAAAATCTTTTGAGTTAAGTAGTTATGAACCGGTTTACCTGGTAGCTCTAAATATAAGAGCATATTCATTGTTTTCGACTCTAAATCGGGAGTCGGTATTTTGAGATATGTAGACAGCCGTGGAAACCCGGAGGGATTCCATCGGCAGAATACTATGTATTTTGAGGATTGTTATTCGAGTGTGACATCATTCGAGGAATGATATTTGCTTACTATATCTTTCAAGGAATGTTATTTGAGTATTATCTCGGTCAAGAAATACTATTTGAATACTATTTCAGTTATAAATGCTAATGGAAGGCATAACTGTTTTCGAAAGTATATTGTGATACTTGCTTTATGATTTAATTATGGGCTTCTAAGCTAAATATGGGATATTAGTTAGAAGCCAGGTTTTTATAAAGGCCCTAGGTAAAAGGGCGTATGATTTTATTCTTTAGACCGATAGTAGTTATATTTTCTGTATATGTTAAAGATTATTTTCCGATAAAGATAGCGGGCAATTATTATTCAATGATTTAATGAATATTATTTTAAATATTCATTCAAGGTTTATTTATTTAATGAATATTATTTTAAAGATTCATTCAAGGTTTATTTATTTAATGAATATTATTTTAAATATTCATTCAAGGTTTATTTATTTAATGAATATTATTTTAAATATTCATTCGAGGTTTATTTATTTAATGAATATTATTTTAAATATTCATTCAAGGATTATTTATTTAATGAATATTATTTTGAATATTCATTTAATCATTATTTATTTAATGAATATTATTTTTGAATATTCATTTAAAGTTTATTATTTAATAAATATTATTTGATTATTTATTAAATACTTTCAACACATTTTGAAAATGAGTAATATAATTTAAAGTTTATCCTCGACCTTCAATAATTACCAAGGATACTGTTATTCCCAAATGACCTAACAGAATTGTAGAAGGGGGGGGGGTTGAATACAATTCTTGATATTTTCTTGAAACTAAACACTTTATGAAATTAAACTGAACTGAATAAATAAAAACACAAGATATAAATAATTCAGTTGGATTGTTTGATGATCCAACTGAAGTGTTTTTATTGCGGAAATAATCTGTGATACAAAAGTACACAGCTGCTCAGTTACAAGGTTGTAGAGAAGAATTGCTCTCAAAATAGCTAATACAATCTATTTGTGTTTCTTCTCTTAATTCTAAAGTAACTGCTACACTTGGTTATATATCCCAAGTTTACAATTCTACGTTTGGTTAAACTAAAGAATAATAGTAGTAACCATCAGTAGCTTGCTTTTCATTCCTTTTGTCCAATGGTCCTTGGAGATCTTAGCTTTTGTCTTCATGCTCATTATAATCATTCCCAAGAGCCTTATTGGAAATTGGAATGTTTCCTTATTTCCAGTATCCACTTTGATGGCTTCCAATGCAAAGTACACTTCCATATCTCCTTTTAGATCTGTTCAGTAAACTGTCACTATCACTTTGTCAACTGTTCAAAAAGCAACATTGATTCGTTGATAGCAAGGAGATGTGTTTCGTTGATAGCTTCATTCTTCATTCCGTTGATGGTGTTTCCCTCGTTTCGTTGATGGGTAAACTCCATACCGTTGACAGAGTAATCTTCATACCGTTGACATGTCTTCACTTAGGCAGAATTACAAGGCATTACATATTTACAATTAACCAACCTATTTTGCCTATCTAGTACATAGTCAACATGACTTAGAAAACCTATCTAAAACATATAATAGAATGCCTATCATACTGTGAAGTATTGTACAATGCAATTGCTACAACACTCATTTCGTTGATGAGCTTCCTGTCAACGAAACACTGCTAAGCATGCTATTTCGTTGACAGCTACAAAATTGACTTTACACAAATTCTACTAAGTGTTTTATGCTTATCATCAAGAACAACATATTCCTAACAATCTCCCCCAATTTATGACTGATAGAATAACAGCCATAAATCAAGAGACTTGATGATAACAAAAACACTCAGATACATCATAAATTACAAAAGTAGAAAATGTATTAAGCTTCAAAACTTTATAGACAAAATATAAGACTTACAAGACTAATGCCCACAAGTGCTCCTTTAGTCTGAGCAAATGTTTCATCTGTGACTTCTTTGTGGCATAGTCTTCTTCCCTCTCTTGGAGTTGTTTTCCTCAATCTGGGCCTGTAGTCTTCTGTAGAAGATTTTCTCCTCTTCATCTTGATCACCAAGCTTGGATTGCATCAGCTTTAGAGTTTGATTAGATGCCTTCTCCAGCTGGTCTTCCATTCTGAAGAATCTTCTGCAGTTGTCCTTGTCCTTAAACTCCATCATCCAATAGGGTTGAAGATGGATTTTCTTTCCTGTTGAGGGAACTCTAAGTATCCTGGGAAGAGCCTCAGGCTTGTTCCAGCTAGCCTTTATCTGACAGATTTTGGAGACCACCTCAGACTTGGCTGTTTTGGTGAAACCAAAGTCCTTTTTCAAGCATCTAAACACTGAGAGTAGTGTTTGATAGTCTTCTCCTAAAATTCTGTAGAGAGGCCACACTTGTTCTCTACCTCCCTTGAATATGAACACTAGTCTTTCAGGCAACTTTTGAGAAGCTGCAATTCCCCTTACTTCCACCAGGTTGTCTAAGTCAAGATGTAGACTGGATTCTTCCCTGATGTCAGCAATGTACATGCAGTCCTCTGGGTTTGAAGGGGGTTTTTGAGATTGTGGCTTTCTCACAAAAGCAGGCTTTGCTTTGACAGGCCTCTTCTTTGTCTTCATTGGTTGGTCCTTTTCTAACAGGAACTTTGGAAAGTATGCCTCATCAAAATCAATTGGTTCCTCTTTTGGCATGATTGGTTGATCATGAAAATTGACAGGATGTGCAGGATCACAGGCCAACTTTCCCTCAAAAACTGGATTAGCAATTGTTGGAGGTGCAATAGGTAAAGAAGAGTCTGATGCAGTACTCTGAGAATCAGCACTCTCAAAGTCTATGTTTCTCCTAGCTCTCTCTTTGGGTTGCCTTGTGCTCTTCTTTGAACTCCTTTCCTCTCTAGTGCTTTCCTCTTGCTTCCTTTCTTCTTCATCTAGAGCTTGAGCTACTGCAAGAGCTTGCATAGCTGCTCTTTCTGATTCCTCAGCCTTGGCTTCAGCAAAGTTTGGATGACCAGCCCAAACACAGATTTGCTGTCCATTCCTGTAGACAATTGCCCTTTGCTTCCTTATCTCATAATCATTACTTTCCTTGCTTTTTGTGATGAGTAGACCAAGAAGCTTGTGCTCATCTGGATAAGGTGCAGGATAGAAAGTCCTTGCTATGTTTTTGCCCTTTGGTTTAGCAGGGGACTTGGGAGATAGGCTTCTTTGAATTGTAGCTTGTTCCACATCCCTAATGCATGAAGTTTGTCCTTTTTCCTTCCTTGGTCCTTGAGTGACTCCATGTAGAAGGGGCTCTTGTTGATAGAAAGAATTTGTCTGTGGCTCCCATTCCGTTGATGCTATTGCCATGGCATTCATTGATGGCTGTTCCGTTGATGGATTTGAGTCCTTATCTTCAGTAATCTTCTTGAACTTTGCTTCTATGTTGGACCAATGTTCTTTGATTTGTTCTGCAAGTCTCATCCTCATAGAAGCTTCTTGTATAAGGTCAATACCATCCTTTTGCTGCTTGCCAAGCTCCCCCATTGCTAATGGCTCCTTTGGTAGGGAAATGGCTGGGACCATAACCTTGGTAATTTGAATGTCTAGCTCCTTAGATTTCTCCCCCTTTTTGTTATCATCAAAAGAGATGGCTGGGAGTCCTTGAGCTGCCACTAGCTGGGCCAATAGTTGTGTTTGTTTCTCCTGTTCCTTTTGCATCTGTGATAGAGTGGGTTCCACCTTGTCCACTCTAGAAGAGAGAGTCTTCAAGGAGGACTCCACTTCAGGTTCTTTAGTGAAAAACCTGTTCATCCTGGACACAGTGAGAGGAGGAAGCTTTTCATCTAGCCTCCTATCATTAGCAGCCCTAAGGTTGCTGATTGAATCCTTGATCTCTGTAGCCTCAATCCTTGTCTGCAACATTTGTAGCCTTTGAATTTCCAGAGAATCCATTATGGCTTTGTAGAATTTCTTGTCTCTTGGTCCTGCAGACTCATGAGCTAGATATGCTTCTTTGTACTGCCTTGTGATAGCAGCATCCAAATTGCTTCTACCATGCATATCTTGAGAAAGCCAGTTTGGTGTAGGAGGCACCACAGAAGTCCCAGTCTGTGCAGTAGTGGCCACCTGTAGATTATCACCATAGCTGTCCTCATCATCAGAGAAATCAAAGTCTCCACTTGCTTCAGCTCCTGGAGGTAGATTGGTCAAGGCATCCTTTGCTCTTTGCATTGATGCAGTTGTGTGAATTAGTTGTAGTGACCTCTCTGCCTCCACATTGCCCTGTTGAGCCAAAATTTGATAGGCTGACACAGGATGAGTAAAGGTCTCAGGATCCAGGGAAATACTATCCAGAGTTTGCTGATAAACCTCTTGGAAAGTAAGTTCCCTTTCTCCCTCACTGACCTCCATTAACTCATTAGCAATGGCTGCTTCCATCCTTATTTCTCCTGTAGTCCCTTCTCTCTCTCCACTCTGTTCTTGCATCATGGGCTCCCCATGGCTCACACCTCTCACACCCTCACCTTCACCTTCTAAGGTGGAACTCTCAATCTCTCCTTTTGCCTGGCTGGAAGAAATAGCCAGCCTCTCACTCACATTCTCTCCTTTTGCCTGGCTGCAAGCCAGCCTCTCAGTTTCACTCCCTCTCAGTCCTAGAAGTGTCTCAACTACCACTAGATCATCTGCACTAGTTGTGGGAACAACTTGATTTTCAATTAAAGGTGCAGAGTGAACTATCAACGGAATGGTAGTTTGAACTGTCAACGGTATGGATACCGTTGATGGAGAAACACTTGTCAACGAAATAGACTGTTTCGTTGATGAAGTCAAGAAAGCACTTTGAGAATGAGAAATTACAGTAGAGTCTGTGGTGATTGATTTTAAAGAATGGTCCACAGATCCCCTTGCAACTTCAGGAAAAATTGGTTGATGGCCCAACAAATCACTTAACAAGTGATGGCCACCAGCTTCAGAGTGGGGCTTCTCCAAGATTAGAGTTGGAGAATCAGGAATAGATGTATGGATCATGTCCACATCTAAAGATTGAGTTGGTGAATTTGATGGAGATAATTCAAGATTGATGTTTAGAGAATGGGACTGTAACCCCAGAGTAATGATAGGGGTTACATCAAACTGAATTTGAGAAACTGGAAGTGTTGCTTCCAGTGTGTGTGCACCCTGTGTACCCTTGGACTTTTGCTTCACTCTCCTTTGGTATTGGGAAAATGTAGACTTTGGGCTTGAAGTGTCCCTTACCCTTTTGGACTGTGCTCTAGGAGGAGAGCTTGTTTCAATAATCACATCCTTTTGGGAGGATGCAATTAGACTTGTGCTTAAATCCATGTTACTCATTATGCCTTGTTGGGAAGACACAATGGGGCTTGGCTGGTACACACTAACCTGTCCTTCCTTATCCTTGGGGTTTCTTTGATGTTCACCCCTTCCCTCACCTCTCACAACTCCAGACTCACTCCCCTTAGGTTGTGTGGTAGTTTTTACAACAGGTGCCTTTTGAGAAGCACCTGAGGTTGGCTTGGAGGATTTCTTTGTTTTTGGTTTTGTTGCTAGGGTAGGAGCCTGTTGGGTCACAGCTACAGACTCCATAGCAACATTGGAAGGTAAAACAGTAGAGGTGTTAGCTACACTAACAGGGATAGTAGTAGTTACCTCAATGATTGGCAGATACACCACTGGAACATCACCATTGTGGTTCAGCCTCAGTATGTCTGTCAATACTCTCTTTTCTTGCACAAAGCACTCGAACCTGGCATTAGGGTTAGAGATAACTAATGGTGCTGGACTAACATGGTTAGCCAACATCATCAGAAACCTAGCATAATAGATATTTTTCTTCCTATTTGCTTTGTCACCCAACTTAGCACCAATTTCATACATAAGTTGGGTGCTAAAGTTGTGATATCTATCATTTAGAAGCATGGTTAGGAGAATTAACATAGAGTTAGTTAATGCATCAAAATTACTAATCTTTCCAGAAAAGACCTTAATGAATGCATCAGCTAAATAACTGTATTCTCTAACCAAACCTCTCCTAATTATTCTACCCAGATTATCAGTAGGCAAAGAGTAGTTTATAGAATTTAACATGGTAGTTATTTCAGTGTTAGTAGGCAAAGCATCACAGTTATTATCAGGAATATGTAAACATGCTTGCAAAACATCAGAATTAACTATGTACTCATTACCTTGAAGAGTGAATTTTAGTGTGTAGTGTGTTCCACTATACTCACATGAGGTCCAAATTTCCTCGATTATCTCATTGTAGAGTGGTGTAGAGTGAAACATTGCATAGCTCAACTTGCAATTCTTCATGAAATCCATCATTTTGAAGAACAGACTGTTCGGGTTTTCCTTGACAACAAAAGGGATGGAGTTGTTCTTCTCATAGATGAACCCTCCAGCAGACATAAGCTTGACTATAGGTGCCATTGTTGATTAAAGGAAAGCTTCGAACTGAATTGCTTGTTAGAGAGAAGAAGAGAGAAAAAGCCTTTGGAATTTTTGAGAACAGGTAAAAAGAAATAATAAAAATAAAATTTCTTAAATACTCCCCCAAAAATTCTCAGAAAATGAATCCAATAATAAATGTAAATTACTGGATTGGCTTAAAAATATAACCGTTACTCTTAAAGTATTACCATGATTTATACTTACAGGGGTGTATGCATAGATCGTGGTAAAAGACGTGTCAAATTTCAACGGTTCAGATAAAAAGCGCTAAATCAACGAATCAGGATTGGGCGGTTAAAGTCCCATCTTATTTCGTTGATAAAGCTGCGTTTCGTTGATATAAAAGAGCTATCAACGAAACACCCAGAAAACTGCTAAGACTGTCAACGAAATGGTGTATTCCGTTGGCATAGTAATTTTGACTTGGACAAAATTTTACCTTTTCCTGAGAAAATTCATTCACAGAAAAACATAGCAAATTTCTGGCTGCATTTTAACTTGCAAATATCTCAAAAATAATTAAGAGAAATTTAGCATACCTAGCTCACTTACTAATCTTGAGAATGTTGATTCATCAAGTGGCTTGGTAAAGATGTCTGCAAGTTGTTGTTCACTTGGAACAAAATGTAACTCCACAGTACCATTCATAACATGTTCTCTAATGAAATGGTACTTAATGTCAATGTGCTTGGTCCTTGAATGCTGCACTGGATTCTCAGTAATGGCAATGGCACTAGTGTTGTCACAGAAGATAGGAATTTTCTCAACTCTTAATCCATAATCAAGTAGTTGGTTTTTCATCCATAAAATCTGTGCACAACAACTTCCAGCTGCAATATACTCAGCCTCAGCTGTGGAGGTAGAAACTGAGTTTTGTTTCTTGCTGAACCATGACACAAGCTTGTTTCCTAGGAATTGACAGGTTCCAGTTGTACTTTTCCTGTCAATTTTACATCCTGCAAAATCTGCATCTGAATAACCAATTAGTTCAAAACCAGATTCTCTAGGATACCAAATGCCAAGGTTTGGTGTTCCTTTGAGATATCTGAAAATTCTTTTAATAGCAACTAAATGGGATTCTCTAGGATCAGCCTGAAATCTAGCACATAGACATGTAGCAAACATAATATCAGGTCTACTAGCTGTTAAATATAAAAGTGAGCCTACCATGCCTCTGTAACTTGAAATGTCCACAGATTTTTCCTTAGTATTCAATTCAAGTTTGGTGGCAGTAGGCATGGGAGTTTTGGCAGGAGAGCATTCCATTAGGTTAAACTTCTTTAATAAATCATGAATGTATTTTGTTTGACTAATGAAAATGCCTTCATTAACTTGCTTTACTTGTAGACCAAGAAAGTAAGTTAATTCTCCCATCATGCTCATTTCATACTTACTTTGCATAAGCTTGGCAAACTTTTGACAAAGTTTCACATCTGTAGACCCAAAGATTATATCATCTACATAAATTTGAACAAGTAAAGTAGAGCCATTTACAACCCTGTGAAAAAGAGTTTTATCTACAGTACCTCTAGTGAAATGATTCTCAAGGAGGAACTGTGAGAGAGTGTCATACCAGGCTCTAGGTGCTTGTTTCAAACCATAGAGTGCTTTGAGAAGGAAGTACACATAGTCTGGAAAATCATCATCTTCAAAACCAGGAGGTTGACTTACATACACCTCCTCTTCCAATTCCCCATTCAGAAAAGCACTCTTCACATCCATTTGATAGACCTTGAAATTGGCATGGGCTGCATAGGCTAGGAAAATCCTTATTGCTTCTAGTCTTGCAACAGGAGCAAAGGTTTCATCAAAATCAATTCCTTCTTCCTGTGAATAGCCTTTTGCAACCAATCTAGCTTTGTTCCTTGTGACTATGCCATTTTCATCCATCTTGTTTCTGAACACCCACTTTGTGCCTATAACACTCCTGTCATTAGGCCTGGGCACCAGCTTCCAAACATTGTTTCTCTCAAATTGGTTTAGCTCTTCTTGCATGGCTAAAACCCAATCTGGATCTAGAAGTGCATCCTCAACTTTCTTTGGCTCATCTTGAGACAGAAAGCTACTATATAGACATTCTTCTTGAGTTGCTCTTCTAGTTTGGACTTTTGAAGAGACATCACCTATAATAAGTTCAAAGGGATGATCTTTAGTCCATTTCCTTGAGGGAGGTAGATTTGCTCTTGAAGACGTAGCTTCATGATCATGATTGCCTTGATTGGATATTTGTCCTTGAGAAACTCCCCCTGAGTTTGTTGTCCCTAATTGATCACTTCTAGAAGCATTCCTATGACTATCAACGGTATGACCGTTTTGGCTGTCAACGAAACGCTCATTCTGACTGTCAACGAATCCACCACCATGACTGTCAACGAAATGACCATTTGGTCTGCTAGCTGCTATCCTTTTTAACCTTAATGCAGCAATTTCATCTTCACTGCTGCTTTCATCTGTGCTAGATACAACAACTTTAGGCTGTTTCTCAGTAGCCTTATCATGATTCACTTGTTCTCCTTCCTCATTCTCAAAAGAGAGACTTTCATGGAAACCTTCATCACAGAGACCTTGTATTTTGAGATCATCAAAAACAACATGTACAGATTCCATAACAATGTTGATTCTGAGATTAAAGACTCTGTAAGCTTTCCCTGCTGCATATCCCACAAATATTGCTTCATCTGCCTTTGCTTCAAATTTCCCCAAATGCTCAGCTTGATTTCTCAGAACAAAGCACTTGCATCCAAAGACATGAAGAAAATCTAATAGTGGCTTCTTTCTTTTGAGTAACTGATAAGGGGTCATTCCTTTGGCCTGATTAATCAAAGAAATATTTTGAGTAAAGCAAGCTGTGTTAACTGCCTCAGCCCAAAAATATGTAGGTAACTTTGATTCATCTAGCATTGTCCTTGCAGCTTCAATAAGTGTTCTATTTTTCCTTTCAACTACACCATTTTGCTGTGGTGTTCTTGCTGCTGAAAACTCATGCAAAATACCATTTTCTTCACAGAACACCTTCATGCTTGAATTCTTGAATTCTGTCCCATTGTCACTCCTAATCCTTCTTACTTTGAAATCAGGATGATTGCTTACCATCTTGATGTGATTGATAATGATTTCACTTGCCTCATCTTTAGAGTGCAAAAAGAAAGTCCATGTAAATCTAGAAAAATCATCAACAATCACAAGACAGTATTTCTTCTTTGAGATGGACATAACATTTACAGGGCCAAATAGGTCCATATGAAGCAATTCAAGCTGCTGGACAATTGATGACTCTGTCTTACTTTTGAATGATGCCTTCTTCTGTTTTCCCTTTTGACAGGCATCATACAAACCATCCTTGGAGAACTCCACCTGTGGAATTCCTCTAGCAAGATCTTTCCTCACCAAATCATTCATAACTTTGAAATTCAGATGGGATAACTTCTTGTGCCATAACCAACTTTCATCCTTGCTTGCCTTACTGAAAAGACAAGTGATGGTGTCTGAACTTGTGCTACTAAAGTCAGCAATGTACACATTCCCTCTTCTGAATCCAGTCATTACCACATTGTTGTTTCCTCCTTTAGAAACAACACAGGCTTCTTTTGAAAAAGTAACTAAAAATCCTTTGTCACAAAGTTGGCTGATACTAAGCAAGTTGTGCTTAAGACCATCCACCAATGCAACCTCATCTATGATGACATTCTCTTTTGAAATCAAGCCATATCCCTTTGTGTAGCCTTTGCTGTCATCTCCAAAAGCAATACAAGGGCCAGCTCTTTCCTGAAACTCTGTGAGCAGGGTAGAATCACCAGTCATGTGTCTTGAACAACCACTATCCAAGTACCAAAGATTCCTTTTGTCTCCCTGCACACAATAAAACCAAATCAAGTTGATTTTGGTACCCAAGTTTCCTTGGGTCCTGTCTTGTTAGCCTTTGCATTCCCTTTTGTACCATTTTTCACTTTGGGCTCAGATTGATTTAAATCAATCTTTACCCTTGGTGTTGATTTCTGAGGGTTGCTCATATTTTCATTCATAGCATGCATAGTTGGAGGAACAATCATGTTATTCATGTTCCATGGCATTTGTGGCATGTTAAACATATTCATGTAAGGATTAGACACAAATGGCATGCTAGCATATGGATTCTGAAATTGTGCATATGGAGCAAACATGTTAGACATAACAGGCATTGTAGGCATGGAACTGTTCATTGCAGGCTTGGGCATTCTCACATTAGGAGTTTTCTTAACAGATTTGCAGTTAGTAGACAAATGACTAACACTTCCACAATTAACACATGTCTTTCTAGGAGCATATTTATCAGGTGTGTAATTGTTGTGTTTGTTAATTCCTACTTTGCCATTCCTGTTATTCTTTTTATTTCCCTTAGCCTCATTATGAACTTTCTCTACCTTGTCTTTCAATTGCTTGTTAGACAAGTGACCTACATTAGCTCTCTCAACAGGCTTCTCAATTTTCTTTAAAGTACTAGACTCACCTTGAACAAAGTTCTTGGTGACAGGACCATACTTGTCATTAAGTCTAGTGAGTTTATCTTTTCTTTTGTCTGTCAACGAAACAGCCTGATCGGTTGATGGTTCATGTGTCAACGAAACATTGCATTCCGTTGACATATCAACCTTCAACAAATGATCATTGTTGTTTGTTGACTCTGTTTCTGATTCTAAGGTTTCACCAACATACCCTAGCTTCTCTTTGTTCCTTTTCCATGATTGCTCACATAAGGATTCCACGCCTTGAACATTAATTATGTTGGCAGCAACATTCCTGGCATCCTTCCATTTTGCAATCACACCTTGTTCTATCTCAAGTTGTGTTTTAAGAATTTCTTCCCTTTGTAACACGTTCTTAAGTTCCTTCTTAGCATCCCTACTAACACATCTCATTTTCTCAAATTCAATGAGCTGTGCTTCTAACATTGCATTCCTATCACTTAAGAGCAGATTGGTCTCTTTTATTCTTGAATTCTCTTTAGTAAGTGATTTAAGAGTAACACGCAAATTATATAATACAGTAGACATTTCATTTACTGCATTGTCGCATTCCTCTTTAGAAAGCTCAGAAAGATTAGTAATTGTTACCTGGTTGCTTGAGGAACTTGCTTCCTGCTCATGATTGTCAGCCATAAGAGCCAAGTTGACATACTCAACATCATCATCAGAATCTTCACCATTACCAGCCCAATCATACTCCTGAGACATGAAAGCCTTTTCTTTTTGTTTGAGAAGTTCAAAGTATTTCTTTTTATAATCAACAGGCTCAAATTTCCTGTTGCCCTTCTCAACCTTGGGCTTTCTACAGTCTCCAGCAAAGTGACCAAGCATTCCACAATTGAAACATTTTGACTTAGACTTTTCAATCCAGTTTGTTTTGCTAGGTTGAAAGTCTCTTCTTGGTGGCCTTGCTTCTGAGTTTCTTTTGAACTTGAACTTAGAGAATTTTCTAGACAGAAAAGCAATGTGTTCATCAATCTCATCTAAGTCCTCCAAGTTGGCTGGTTCTGATTCTTCTTCTTCTGTCATCTTGTCTTTACCCTTGCTAACATCACTCCTACAACTAGATCGACTAGTTGTGGCCTTTGCAGCTTCTTTACTGTCATCTTCAAGTTGGTTCACTGATGCAATCAATGCAATAGATCCACCCTTCTTCTGTACCTTTTCAATTTCCTCATCTTGCTCCATTTCCAGCTCATAAGTCTTCAAGGTTCCATAAAGCCTTTCAAGAGTGTAGTCTTTGTACTCTTGAGTGTTTCTGAGAGAAACAGTCATAGGCTTCCATTCCTTTGGAAGAGCTCTAAGAAATTTAAGGTTTGAATCCTTGGTTTGATAGATCCTCCCATACAACTTTAATCCATTCAAAAGCTTTTGAAACCTACTAAACGTGTCATTTAGGGTTTCACCAGCTTTAAAATGAAAATGCTCATATTGTTGTATAAGGAGTTGCATTTTATTTTCCCTGACTTGCTCAGTTCCTTCACAGAGAGTTCTAACAGTATCCCATACTTCCTTAGAGGTTGTACAGTTGATAACATTGTCAAACATCTCTTGCTCCAAACCATTAAACAGAATGTTCATGGTCCTTTTGTCTTTATGAACTTCTGCAATATCTTCAACAGTCCATTCTGAGACAGTTTTTGGAATCTCTACATCAGGTGCATCATCTGGCAGTCCAACTCTAGAATCAAGCTTCATGGGAACGTGTGGACCTTTCTCAATGCAGTCTACATACCTCTCATCCATAGACATGAGATGTAAATGCATCTTTACTTTCCAGTGAAAGTAATTGTCTTTATCAAGAACTGGTATCTTCACACCTGCATCCTTCTTCACCATGGTTTCTGTTTTTGGTCTTGATCTTTAAACTTCTTGTATGTTAGAAGCTCGCTCTGATACCAATTGTTATTCCCAAATGACCTAACAGAATTGTAGAAGGGGGGGGGGGGGGGGTTGAATACAATTCTTGATATTTTCTTGAAACTAAACACTTTATGAAATTAAACTGAACTGAATAAATAAAAACACAAGATATAAATAATTCAGTTGGATTGTTTGATGATCCAACTGAAGTGTTTTTATTGCGGAAATAATCTGTGATACAAAAGTACACAGCTGCTCAGTTACAAGGTTGTAGAGAAGAATTGCTCTCAAAATAGCTAATACAATCTATTTGTGTTTCTTCTCTTAATTCTAAAGTAACTGCTACACTTGGTTATATATCCCAAGTTTACAATTCTACGTTTGGTTAAACTAAAGAATAATAGTAGTAACCATCAGTAGCTTGCTTTTCATTCCTTTTGTCCAATGGTCCTTGGAGATCTTAGCTTTTGTCTTCATGCTCATTATAATCATTCCCAAGAGCCTTATTGGAAATTGGAATGTTTCCTTATTTCCAGTATCCACTTTGATGGCTTCCAATGCAAAGTACACTTCCATATCTCCTTTTAGATCTGTTCAGTAAACTGTCACTATCACTTTGTCAACTGTTCAAAAAGCAACATTGATTCGTTGATAGCAAGGAGATGTGTTTCGTTGATAGCTTCATTCTTCATTCCGTTGATGGTGTTTCCCTCGTTTCGTTGATGGGTAAACTCCATACCGTTGACAGAGTAATCTTCATACCGTTGACATGTCTTCACTTAGGCAGAATTACAAGGCATTACATATTTACAATTAACCAACCTATTTTGCCTATCTAGTACATAGTCAACATGACTTAGAAAACCTATCTAAAACATATAATAGAATGCCTATCATACTGTGAAGTATTGTACAATGCAATTGCTACAACACTCATTTCGTTGATGAGCTTCCTGTCAACGAAACACTGCTAAGCATGCTATTTCGTTGACAGCTACAAAATTGACTTTACACAAATTCTACTAAGTGTTTTATGCTTATCATCAAGAACAACATATTCCTAACAGATACTCTAAGCTGTATTATTAATTATTTTAAATCAAAAAGAGGTTCCCAAAACACCGTTTTCCATTTAAATTTATCTTTTAAGAGGATTTAAATACTCGCTCAACTATCAAAAATATGGGAAACCTAATTTAAGTGACTGCTACTCATTTTAAACTCTCAACTCAAAACTGTCCGGGGACAGATATTTTCTCTGAGTAATTTAATTGCTGCAAGTCAAATGTTGTGTTACCACCTCAACGATCGAGGGGTAAATTTATAAAACAAGTCGATATCCATTAACAAGCATCGCTTGGGAAATATTGGAGAATCTTCCTTTCCAACCTAGATATAACTACTTAGTGGAGTCGTATCAACAAGTATTACACTTGGGGAAAGGAGGACGATGTTTACGTTTCAGAGTAATGGATTTCATCCAAACTAGGAGTGGTGTAAGTGGTCCAGTTGCGCCGACCCATCCATTTTATTGCCCCAAATGGGCCGGGAGATCCGGGAAGGCAGTAGACAATGTCAGGATGTCGTGATTCTTCCATCTACATGTAGAGAACATATTTTTGTTGTACGACCTGCTACTGATCATAGTAAGGTTGGTACGACGGGCGCGGTAGCAACTCCGGTATTAGTTCATCATCCATTTTGGATAATTCTGCAACATGTATTGAAAGGGACTACGGATGACATCCTTGGTACAGGTTTACCGATCATGTTGGCAGGGGATTCTGCAACATGTATTGAAAGGGACCAAGGATGACACTGTGGTACAGGTTTACCGATCATATTGGCAGGGGGTTGAAAAGTGTTCAAAAATGAAGTTATAATAAATCCTTGCAACTTCATCTTTTACTTTATGAGTTATGACTCTGATAAAACCTTACTCAGATTATATATGCATAAGTGGATTTTGGGTTACGGAACATTACATGAAATTTTCCTCGTAACTTCATCTTTTATATCATATGACTCTGTGGATACCTTACATAACATGAGTTATGGTAAGGGAGTTGTTTATACTGAATCACCTTATAATTTCATCTTTTAAGTTATATGTTGATATTCTGCTTACATAGCAGATATTTTTCGGAAAGGTTATATTGGTTTACTTTGAAACCTCATCTTTTATATTATACTAGAATTTTATTCATAATATAGCAAAAGTTTGCAGAAAAATTATGAAATGATATTTGAAATACGACAATGGTACCGTTTTTGGAATACATTCCGATAAGGAAATAATTTCGGTATCGAGATATTTTGACAAATTATTGTCTTATACCCGCTTTTTTCTGGGTTGAGTTAAAGGCAGGATTATGCCATACTTTAATTACCTTGCTGAGCTATCGCTCACTCTTGCTATTGTTTCATAAATATTATATAGCATCGAAGTAGGATACCAAGGATTCAGCGCACATCCCTCAGGCGAGTGGCAAGCGTAAGGCAGTCTCATGAGCAGTTTCTAGCAGTGATCCTGGAAGTAGTGTGAACCAGTCATATCAAGCTGGAGCTTTTGGTATTCATCTTATGTATAGATATGAATGGTATGAGAGGGTGGTGAGTATTACAAGGCTAAGTTGGTAATGTACCATTACTTAGGAGTTGTATCAGTAGCAAATTAAAAAGACATTTGGGTATTGTAATAAAGATTATTTATTCCGCAATGGTTGTACTTGTGTTGTTTCTGAGACTCTAACCTGTGTGTGTGTGAGAGATATATTCATTGTGGGGTCATAAGCAGATGAATTGTGTCTATTGTGAGTAAAGCAGGCAAGGCAAGAAGTAAGTGGATCGTGACTACTCTAAATCCCTGACCCCGGATTTGGGGCTGTTACAGAAATGGTATCAGAGTGTTAGGTTACAGTCCTCAGAAACGATAGGAGATCGAGTCTTACAATACCCTTAATAATGATAAGAACATCTAGAGCTCAGATTGAGTTCGTAGTCGAGTTAAAGGACATGATCCTGACTGTTTAAGATGAAGCCCGAGAGGGGACTTCTTCTGGGGAACCGTACTTAGGACTTCATGGTTAGTCACCTCGATTCGTATGAGTTATAGATTGATGGGATTCTGAGATACCAGACCCCGAGGCCTTCGAGTAGGCAATTGATGATGCGTTCCTTGAAATGAGTGGAGACCCGATAAAGGAAGATCCATAGGAGGATCTAGAGGAAGACCCTATGGTGGGTCAAGGAAAAAGTCTTGTAGAGAACGTGTTGATTGATAAAGATGTGGTATGTTACTTGAGGTCGTATAATAGGACCGGACGAACCTTCAGAGGACAAATAAGTGACGAGACGAGAGTTTAAGGATCGTTTATGATTCATCAAGAGATATGGCAAAGAAAATGGAGTAGAGTCTCCAAAGCAGAAGAGGTAGAGGCAGTATCAGTGGATTGATTCGACTTGAACGAAACCTGTTACCCGTAGTCGGTTATAGCTGCCCATAAGGAGGCGGCATACGTAAGAACCAAGATGTTCAGATTTCCACGAACGATTAGGTGTACTTAGTTGCCTAGAATAGTGGAAGGAATTGTTTTGGCTATGAGGGTAGGACAGAAAGGTCGGACATCAGATCCGAGTATTACTAGTGGGTAAATAGATTGATCAAATTTCCCTGATTTTGGAAAGAAATTCAGCAAATTTTGGCAAACCTTGTTTTTCTGATTACCAGAGGATGTCACCAAAGAGGGTGGAAACTAGAGCGAACCCTGTGGATTGGGTAAGATGGCCTCTATATGGGTTGGTGGACAGACCCTGATTGCTACAATTGATTGTAGAGATAAAATGATGAAGTTGAGGTTGGACGGTAAAGGCGAAATGTATTTAAGGACCAAGACGGACTGAGAAATTCCGGGATTGACTTAAATGAAAAGGCTATTGTGCCAAAAGTGTTAAGCTTATGTAGCACACAGGATTGATATAGGAGAAGGAATATTGGGTATAAGGATGATTGAAATAGAGACCGGATTTAAGCTTGTAGTTTCTAACGATCTTCCGAAGTACCGCCCAGTCGACATGTGGAATTGTCATTGCTATGGGCGACGACGGTATCGAAGTCTTCTTATAGAACAGAACGCTTACTTGAGATGTTTGCGCCTAGTCGAATAGAATTCCCTGCGATTGCAAAGGTCGATGGTTGAATCCTTAGCGACTATTATGATTCGGCAATAACGTAAGTATCGAGCACCTTAGGGTGTGCATGGAGAAGAAAAACTTTAGAATCGAACGATTATCCGTTAGAGGAGCCGACATAAAAGGCATCCATAGAGACCATGGCAAACCTCCCCAATCTATAATCTATCTTGACCTCTTCTTAGAGAGAATTTCGATAAAAGATATACTCCTTCTTCGAAGTTGTTTTATAACACTTGTGTTAAACCATATTCAATTTTAATTGTGCCAGAGGCTGTCACAATGCCTACTTTCAGGTTTTCGAAGCCCTGTCAAATGATGTTATTTAAGCTTTCACTTTTCTTCAAATAATGAATGACCCTATGGTGATACCTCACCACTTGTTTGTTGAATACCAGTATCTTTACGGCTATCCTTTTCTTGTAAATCGCACCTTTGGAATCTGTTCAATTTTAATCCAAGGTGTTCCTTTGAGAAATATTGTCGAAAGGCGATAATCATTAAATTGATCTTGAATTGCTTTCATACTTTTCAACTTCCACTGAGACGAACAACCCTATACATATAGGGGCTACAAGGACTATATGTCTATGTGATAGAAGTCTAATGGGACGCCATCACTTGTAAGTTGTGAAATACAAGAAGGCTAATTACCTTTAGTAATGTCTCAATCAAGGCACACAACGTTGAGTTCTTATGATCATGTTGATCTCTCGGTAAATTCTCTTACCTCCAATAAGGTTACCTTAAAACTCATAACCTTATGATCACCAGTGTGTGACGTTTTCCTTGATATGGGAGCTATCTTTTCAAGGCCCCATAATTTTTGTTATCCTCATTGAATTCCAGGGGAGGCCAGAGCTTGGCTCAAAGAAACAAAGGAATCATTTGAGATACTGAGTATTATAGAGAAAAATATTTAAGGGACAGAAACCGATTCAGAGATTATTGAATATAGTCCAGACTAAGAAATTATTATGCCAGAGATATGAGGCTTAATTAGCTCTTATGGTTGACGCCAAGAAAAGAGACACCAAGTATACAGGAAACTATAGTGATTTTGGGAGACTGTACAAGATCTTAATGCGCTACCAAATATCGATTGGGATGACATGAGAATGAATAACGAGTATTCAGGTTCTAGTGCCGCATCTCCTGTTAGCCTCAGTGGGAATGAAAGAGTTAGCAACTCAGTTACAAGAATTGCTGGGCAAGAATATGATAAGACCCAGTGTACCACCGTGGAGAGCCCGGTGTTGTTGTAAGAGAGAAAAATGTTAGCACAAGATTATGCATCGAACCTCGAGAGTTGAATGAGTTCGACATGGAGAATAGGTGCCCTTGTAAATGATTGTTTGATCAGCGGAAGAACGCTGTGTATTCCAAATTTATTTAAGAACTGGTTATCACCAGTTGGAAGTTAAATCCGAGGATATACCCAAGACTGCGATTCGTACTAGGAATAGACACTTCGAGTTTTCAGCGAGGTTATTTTGGGTTGACTAATGCACCCACAAATTTTATGGAATATAATGAATTGGCTTTGAATTATCCGTGATAGTAGATAACATGAAATGGAGAAATGGCTAGAATTGACCTAGGATTATGAGTGTGAGATACACTACCATCCGGAGAAGGCCAATGTGGTGGCCGATACCCTTAATTAAAATGAGACAGAGATGGATTCCGAATGATCGGGAATTAAAGGATGAGATTTTACACAAAACCCAAGTTAGTCCAACAAACTAGAAAGACAAAAGATTTCACCAACAAGCGGCTAGTGACAGCCAAGACAGACAGAGAAAGTATGCGGACTAAGCCCGCGAGTATAGAGATAGTACTGCTATTGATAAGCTAAATGGCATGTTGATGGATGACAAGCAAGTTTATGTTGGTGTATTTTCTGTACAAACAAGATGAATATGAGGTTACAGATTTGTGATGCTAAAAGATATCCTCGTGGAAGGAATTAATGAGATTTGGAAAGAAAGGGAAGTTGAGCCCGAGATTCATTGGGCCATCTGAGATTTTTAAAACGCGTCAGGAAGGTGGCCTACGAGCCAGCCTTACCCCCCCCCCCAAACTTGTAGAATGGTCATAACGGGGTTCATGTGTCAATGCTACGTCAGTATACTATAGATGCCCGGCATATGTTAGAGTACGAGCAGGTAGATATACAACCTGGTCTGACTTACAAAGAACAACCTGTGGAAATCACGGATAGAAAAGAGCAAGTGCTAAGAGACAAGGTTGCCAAGCTAGTGAGAGGTTTGTGGAAAACTAAGAGGTGGAAGAATCCACTTGGGAGTTAGAAAGTGCAATGGGAGAGAAGTACCCCCAGTTATTCCTAAGCTGATTACGGGATGGAATCCTTTTAAGGAGGAGAGACTGTAATAACCCGAATTTTTGGTAAAATTAAAACTTTTTTTTATTATGATTAAATGCACCAGTGAATAGTGAATTTGGTGGATGAATAGTGATTTTTAGGATTAAGAAAAATTTTCATGCCACCTATGTACGAGACGTAGTGTGGATATTCCGAAGTCATATTAGTGATCTACGAAGTAAATAAGTGTATGCAAAGACGATCGGAATTCAGAAATTCCAAATTTTATTTTGGTGTAATATTTGACAGGGAAGCGAATTATATATTATTATATTCAAGAAATGAGATATTAAATTTGAGGATTTAATATTTCGGAATTTTATTTTATTTGATTTGAGAATATTCGAAGAAACGCGAGAACATTTTCTAAGAACAAGGAATAAAGAGGGAATAGATAAGGGATGTTGGAGTTAATATTGATTTAAGGGATTGTGCCACAGTGGAGTAATAAAATGCAACATATAAGCTGTAACATATTGATTTTATTAAAAGAACACAAAGACGATCCAATTGGTGGAAGAAGAAAAACCAAGGTGTCATGCATGAAAGTCAACCAGAAAGCTAGTGGTGTATTTGCAACATTGGCAAAAATGGGGTTGTTTGATGAGAGGCCAACACTTGGACTAATGAGAGAGCAACAAGTGGACTAATGGGTGGTTAACAACACAAAAGAAAAGATGCATCCAAGTGAAAAACAAAACAAAAGTAAAGATGAGCAAGAAGCTCTCCAATCTGCCAACCAAGAACACAATTCAAAGAAAACCACTAAGAACATGTCAAAAGAGTTTACGGTTTATGAGATATGACCATTTTAGTGAAAGTGGTTCAAGGAATGAGATTGCAGAAATGTACCAACTTTGTGGCTATGTTTGAGACCCTTAAGAGTTGTTTTAAAATATTAAATTTTGTATTGAAGTTCCAAGGCCAGTTACGAAAGTTTTTAGGAAGGTTTCGAGTCCAAAAGATTATTTTTCGATTTTATAAAAATGTGTTAGCCGAGGTTGCGCAAGTGAAAACCACTAAGAACATGACTTAGAAACCAATGTTGTAAATGGTTAAGTATAACATGTATTCGAGGATCGATTTCGGACTAAACCTACGACTTAAGTAATTGTCGATTAACATGGACTTAGTATGAGCCTATATCGAGCTAGTAATGCCTTGGTTGTGTTTCGCTTACGTGTCTAAGCATTGGGTACAAGTGGATTATTCAGGGGATTAATCGTGCTTTTTCTTTGACTTTGTCTAGATTGTCCGACATCGTCGCGAACCCCTGTCACTTCTCGAGCATCACTTCTCGAGCAACAGGCAAGTTTCTAAATCTATACTTTGAAGTATTGACTATATAATACTGCTTTTGCCATGTATAAAATTGGACAGTTTTGTAATATATCTTATTTCTTGTTGAAATGGATTTGACCTTTGGATTATATAAAATCTTTTGAGTTAAGTAGTTATGAACCGGTTTACCTGGTAGCTCTAAATATAAGAGCATATTCATTGTTTTCGACTCTAAATTGGGAGTCGGTATTTTGAGATATGTAGATAGCCGTGGAAACCCGGAGGGATTACATCGGCAGAATTCTATGTATTTTGAGGATTTTTATTCGAGTGTGACATCATTCGAGGAATGATATTTGCTTACTATATCTTTCAAGGAATGTTATTTGAGTATTATCTCGGTCAAGAAATACTATTTGAATACTATTTCAGTTATAAATGTTAATGGAAGACTTACTGTTTTCGAAAGTATATTGTGATATTTGCTTTATGATTTAATTATGGGCTTCTAAGCTAAATATGGGATATTAGTTAGAAGCCAGGTTTTTATAAACGCCCTAGGTAAAAGGGCGTATGATTTTATTCTTTAGACCGATAGTAATTATATTTTATGTATATGTTAAAGATTATTTTCCGATAAAGATAGCGGACAATTATTATTCAATGATTATTTATTTAATGAATATTATTTTAAATATTCATTCAAGGTTTATTTATTTAATGAATATTATTTTAAATATTCATTCAATGTTTATTTATTTAATGAATATTATTTTAAATATTCATTCAAGGTTTATTTATTTAATGAATATTATTTTAAATATTCATTCAAGGTTTATTTATTTAATGAATATTATTTTAAATATTCATTCGAGGTTTATTTATTTAATGAATATTATTTTAAATATTCATTCAAGGTTTATTTATTTAATGAATATTATTTTGAATATTCATTTAATCATTATTTATTTAATGAATATTATTTTTGAATATTCATTTAAAGTTTATTATTTAATAAATATTATTTGATTATTTATTAAATACTTTCAACACATTTTGAAAATGAGTAATATTATTTAAAGTTTATCCTCGACCTTCAATAATTACGAAGGATACTCTAATCTGTATTATTAATTATTTTAAATCAAAAAGGGGTTCCCAAAACACCGTTTTTCCATTTAAATATACTCGCTCAACTATCAAAAATATGGGAAACCTGATTTAAGTGACTGCTACTCATTTTAAACTCTCAACTCAAAACTGTCCGGGGACAGATATTTTCTCTGAGCAATTTAATTGCTACAAGTCAAATGTTGTGTTACCACCTCAACGATCGAGGGGTAAATTGATGGAACAAGTCGATATCCATTAACAAGCATCGCTTGGAAAATATTGGAGAATCTTCCTTTCCAACCTAGATATAACTACTTAGTGGAGTCGTATCAACAAGTATTACACTTGGGGAAAGGAGGACGATATTTACGTCTCAGAGTCATGGATTTCATCCGAACTAGGAGTGGTGTAAGTGGTCCAGTTGCGCCGACCCATCCATTTTATTGCCCCAAATGGTCCGGGAGATCCGGGAAGGCAGTTGACAATGTCAGGCTGTCGTGATTCTTCCATCTACATGTAGAGAACATATTTTTGTTGTACGACCTGCTACTGATCATAGTAAGGTTGGTACGACGGGCGCGGTAGCAACTCCAGTATTAGTTCATCATCCATTTTGGAAAATTCTGCAACATGTATTGAAAGGGACTACGGATGACATCCTTGGTACAGGTTTACCGATCATGTTGGCAGGGGATTCTGCAACATGTATTGAAAGGGACTAAGGATGACACCGTGGTACAGGTTTACCGATCATGTTGGTAGGGGGTTGAAAAGTGTTCAAAAATGAAGTTATAATAAATCCTTGCAACTTCATCTTTTACTTTATGAGTTATGACTCTGATAAAACCTTACTCAGATTATATATGCATAAGTGGATTTTGGGTTACGGAACATTACATGAAATTTTCCTCGTAACTTCATCTTTTATATTATATGACTCTGTGGATACCTTACATAACATGAGTTATGGTAAGGAAGTTGTTTATACTGAATCACCTTATAACTTCATCTTTTAAGTTATATGTTGATATTCTGCTTACATAGCAGATATTTTTCGGAAAGGTTATATTGGTTTACTTTGAAACCTCGTCTTTTATATTATACTAGAACTTTGTTCATAATATAGCAAAAGTTTGCAGAAATATTATCAAATGATATTTTAAATACAACAATGGTACCGTTTTTGGAATACATTCCGATAAGGAAATAATTTCAGTATCGAGATATTTTGACAAATTATTGTCTTATACCCGCTTTATTCTGGGTTGAGTTAAAGGCAGGATTATGCCATACTTTAATTACCTTGCTGAGCTATCGCTCACTCTTGCTATTGTTTCATAAATATTATATAGCAGCGAAGTAGGATACCAAGGATTCGGTGCACATCCCTCAGGCGAGTGGCAAGCGTAAGGCAGTCTCATGAGCAGTTTCTAGCAGTGATCCTGGAAGTAGTGTGAACCAGTCAGATCAAGCTGGAGCTTTTGGTATTCATCTTATGTATAGATATGAATGGTATGAGAGGGTGGTGAGTATTACAACGCTAAGTTGGTAATGTACCATTACTTAGGAGTTGTATCAGTAGCAAATTCAAAAGACCTTTGGGTATTGTAATAAAGATTATTTATTCCGTAATGGTTGTATTTGTGTCGTTTCTGAGACTCTAACCTGTGTGTGTGTGTGTGAGAGAGATATATTCATTGTGGGGTCATAAGCAGATGAATTGTGTCTATTGTGAGTAAAGCAGGCAAGGCAAGAAGTAAGTGGATCGTGACTACTCTAAATCCCTGACCCCGGATTTGGGGATGTTACATCCATGGTTATGGCATCGACGATTAGGTCATGTCAATATGAAACTCATTAAAACTATATGTTCGAATGAACATGTACGTGGTTTACCGAAACTCAATTTCTTAAAAGATCATATATGTGAAGCGTGTGAAATTGGCAAACAAATTCGAGCATCTCATAAAGCCAAATTCATGGTGTCTACTTCTAGACCACTTGAGCTTTTACATATGGATCTTATCGGACATGTGCCCGTACAAAGTTTGGGACGTTGTTCGTATACTCTCGTAGTAGTCGATGACTTCTCACGGTATACGTGGACGGAGTTCCTAAAAGTAAAAAGTGATGCATTTGAATAGTTTGTTGCTCTTTGCAAAAGAATACAAACTCAACAAGAGACGTCTATTATTTATATAAGGACGGATCATGGTAAAGAATTTCAAAACTCCGAGTTTGTTAACTTTTGTGAAGCTAGTGGTATTACTCATAACTTCTATCCTCCTTATACGCCTCAATCAAACGGGGCTGTGGAAAGGAAGAATAGAACATTAAAAGAAATAGCAAATACGATGCTTAATGAGTACCGTCGACCTAAATATTTTTGGGCGGAAGCTATATCAACGACTTGCTATGTTCTTAATAGAGTACTACTACGACCAATTACAATGAAGACTCCTTACGAGCTTTATTTTAAGAAAACTCCTAAGATAAGTTATTTCAAAGTTGTTGGAAGTAAATGCTTTATTTTTAATACAAAAGATTATTTAACGAAATTCGACCCAAAATCTAGTGAGGGTGTATTTCTTGGATATTCAAATACAAGCAAAGCTTATCGGGTATTTAATCTTAGAACTTTAATGGTGGAAGAATCATTGAACGTTGTATTTGATGAATCAAAACCACATTCAAAGTTTAAAGATTTAGTAGAAAAGGAAAATGATCCAAAAGAAGATTTTCAAGATAACGTTGAGAATGTTATTAGACAAGTCGAAACTTTTGATCATGAAATTATTGCTCCAAATAATCCTCTTGAAGTAGTTGAGGTCGACAATGGATTACCTTCCGACGTACCATGGGTTAGAAATCATCCTATCGAGAATATTGTAGGTGATTTGAAAAAAGGTATTCAAACTCGATCTCAAGTACAAAATATTGCTAGTCACTTGGCCTTTCTATCACAAATAGAGCCCAAAACTGCAAAAGAATCTTTATTAGACGAGGATTGGATTATTGCCATGTGTTATTCCCAGAACAATGCAACCTAGATTGTAGAAGGGGGGGGGGGTTGAATATAATCTAGTTAATTTTACAAAACTTTTTCAAACCTTTTACAGTATGAACATATGTGCTTGCAAATTAACTAAAATTGAGTCAAGCCGTGAACATAAATGAATTCTTCGAGTTAAAAAGAACTGCAGGAGACAAGCAAACTTTTTAAACTTTTCAGGTGGGTTTCTCGGAAAAATCCCACCTGAGGTGTATATTGAAGAATTCTCTGGTTTTGTTTTTCAACAAACTCCAGTTGCTTACACAGATGATGAAAGAGAGCCTAAGTGTTTTACATTCAGCTTTGTGCTCTCTTCACATGTTTCTATGCTACTCCACATAGTCTTATATACATTGATTGTGTGTTACAAACAAAACCTACAACATAATAAAATATTACATTTTTGGTTCTGCTTGTTCATATGCTCGTCTCAGAAACTATCCTATTCGGGAAATGCCTTGGCTGGCATCACAGATAAACTTGTATAGTCCCAAATGGTGCTTTCTGATTGAGTGTGCTTCTCTCTTCAATAATTACTAAGTCCATGCAATTGACCTAGCTTCCAAGCCCATGTGACATCTGCATGAAAGAGACCTTTCCTTGGTTACCCGACTGTCAAGTCACTATCAGCTAAGATAAGTGAACATGTAGTATTGCATATAGGTCTTCATGTTTGTCAAGCTTTTCCTTTGTGTCCAGTTAGAAGGTAAACTTCTAGGTAGCTGCTTTAACTCTTATTTATCCATCGAGACACAGAAGATAATGGATGACTTCACATTTCATTTGTAGGAATTTGAGCCTTCGAATATTTACAATTTGACTCCCTATTCGATACATCTTTTGCATCGTTATCCAACATCTTTTAGTCACGGGTGTGTAATGATGATCTCTGAGACTTTCCTCCATTCAACCTGTTAAATAAGGTAAACTTCAAAAGATTCCTTTACATAGATTTGTTTTTCATGTTGAATGAGATGAACATCAGTAGGCGTATTAATTCCTTATCCGTAGACTACCATTCTACGTCAATTATCCATAGAAAGGTAATCTCAGAATATCTGTAGAAGTAATATTCCATAACTGTATCCATAGATGGGACATGACATTCTTGGCTGCATTCATAGATAGATCATGACCTCCGTAGCTGCATCCATAGATAAAACATGACATCATCAGTTGTATCTGTAGATCGACTTCCTTCAGCTTTTATCCGTAGATATGATGTCCTTAGCCTTTATCCGTAGATTCTATCCATTGATGAGATAAAATGTCCTCAGCTTCTATCCGTTGATGGCATTTGATGTTTTCAGCTCTTATCCGTAGATGAAATAAGATTTCCATAGCTTTATCCGTAGAACAGATACAGTTAGCTTCATCCTTAGATAAAACATCTTGTCATCCTTATTGATTCACCATTACTGAGTTGTTTAGGCAGGCTTACCACTGAAACACTTGGTGCTTGATTAGACGTCTGTTGGCTTGCTTCTGAATTGCTTCCTAACTTAATGACAGAATATCTTCCATTCATTTGATGTGGCTTTTAGACCTTGGATAGATAAAGTGCCTTCTAGTTAGCTTCCTGATTTATCAACTTCTGTGAACTAGCTTTCTGACAATCAGCTTCGGTATCATGATCAAATTCTTGTCTTGAGTATTTTGTTATCATCATTCCAAATGTATCAACCCTAACAATCTCCCCCTATTTATGACTGTTGGAACTGGAATAAATCCTTAAGTTGATGATAACAAAACCCTTCAATGTTCTCAGTGATCTTCAGATAGAGATTAATACTAGACAGAATTTGATGATGCTGCAAAAAGAAAAACAACAACTTGAAGTTGTCAGATTCCATATACTTTCCTGTAACTTAGTCTATACCTTCTTCTAAGGGGTTCCAATAGATTGTAATCGAGGGTAGAGAAATTCTGAAGTCTAAGATCTCCTTCTAACTCCCTCTGAGAACAACCTATCTTCTCTATTTAACTTCTCCCACTTTTTGTTATCAACAAGTACGATAGAAGAGGCATTAACTTAGTTACTGAATAAGATATTTGGGTATAGGAATCCAACACTTCAAGGATCGAAAGATTTCTCTCAGGAATCTCTCTATTCTTGCATCAGGATCTCATCTTGGCTCACTTCACACAACTCACCTTCCCTTACTAAAGGGGTACTCAAAAACTCTCATTTTGCCATGCTGGAAGAATTAGCATGCCTCTTATTCTCTCCCTCTCCTTTTGCCTGGTCTCAAGCCAGCCACTCCACTCTCTCCCTTCCCACAAACCTCTAGATGTCTCAACTATATTGAATTCCTTGATACTCAGTTGGTATGAGCCGAATGATTTTTCAAGAAGGAGTCAGGTAAATCAATATCGTTGGTCTACAGATAATTGCTGGTTAGGCTTATCCGTAGATTGAGAGACACCTGTCTACGTATGAAGGATATCCGTAGAGGAATTTGAAGAACAGGCTTGTGAAGTAGAAATTGATGTAAGTTCTGTGAAGATTGAATGTGACATTTAAGTGCACGGTGCTTACATCAAGATCATCAAAAAGAGACTAGTGATCCAACGAATTCTCTGAAAAAGAATGATCACTAGGTGAATGGAGCTTCTCCAAGAGTTCAGAAAATGGAGAATCAAGTACTGATGAGTTGAATGCCGCAGTTATCACTTAATGAGGTGAAATGGACTGGGGACTGTATCCTCACATTTGAAGAAGATGCATCAAACTGAATTTAAGAATAGTGTGTGATCCCCCTGTGCATGTGCATATATTTTCTTTCTACTTCAAGAAACAGAAATGGTAATAAGCCACATTTTGCACACAGTGTCCCAATCCCTCATTAGTGCTCCTGGATATGAGCATTTTTCAATGATCATAGTCTTTTGAGAGACTACAACCAGAAAAGAGCTAATCCTTTTTAACCATTATGCCTTTTTGAGAAGACATAAGGTAGTTTGGCTGGTAATCTCACCCTCAATTTCTTCTAGTGGTTTCTTGATGTTCACCACTACCCTCGCCCTCACTTAACTCATTCATCACTCCCCATTGGTTGAGTTTGTTCCTAGGGACAATTTTGATAGAACTCCCTCTGATGTTGAATTAACACAATTTTTCACCAGTATTCACTATCAAGGTCCACTGGAGTTACCAAAACTCAGTAGGGCTCATTTGGTTTGTGAATGGTATATTTTCTTTGATACATTGGCCAAAGCTTTCAGCAACTGCACTAAAAGCAATTTTCAAAATATTCCATCATTGTTACAGTATATTGCTTATGCAGATGTGTTTAATGTTAGACTTAATGTTGGTCATCTTATCTGGAATCTTATAGTTAGGAGAGTAGCAAATGCTAGGATTGATCATGATAGTGGTAGAAGATTTAAATGTTTTTATCCTCGTTTTCTCACTATCTTGATCAATCATGTGTTATCTGATGCTCATAAGGAGATGTTTAGCAATGTTATATCTGTTCCTACTCCTACCACTGATCATAAGTTCTTTCAAAGACTTCACACTTCTCTAAAATTGAACAACATTCCAGTGGTAGTCACCCCATTCATGGCACAGTTCATTAATCTTCTTGCTTTTCAACCACATGTTCCAGAACACCAGTTAGTTATTCAAGCTGAAACTTCAGAGGCACTGCCACTACAGGTAATACATCCTATCCCTGAATCTTCTGGCACCTCTGCTGAAACTCAAGTGGCTGATAGGGCTGACCAAGAGGTTGTAGAACCACAACCTCTAATAGAGCCAAACACTGAATCAATTCCTTTAACCCTTCAACCTGAAACTGCTTCACATGTGAGACAAAGAGGTAGTAGTGAAGATACAATGAGTGATCCCACAGCTCTATCTCCCCCTCCAAAGAAAAGAAGAACCTATAGGGAGGCATCTGTCAACCCATCCATATCCTCCCAACAGGATATGGACTTTGAAATGGCCATTGAACAGTCTCTGGAGACATCCTCTCAATAGGATGAATCTATTGAAATCCGCCATCGGGCCCTGGAAACTTGTAATGAGTCAAGCACACTCCCATTACTCACAATGGGAGAAAACATACAAATAGAAGAAACTCAAGACACTTTGTCAGGAGAGCACATATGGTCTGAAATAGTGCCTACCATAGTCACGGTAGAAGTGCCTTCACAGGCATCAGAGGGAAAATCTGATTCTTTGCCCCTCTTAATAGAATCATTTTCTCCCCTCCCAGAGGGAACATATCTAGCTCCCCTAAGGGATTTTTCACTCGCAGTTTATACTGGAGAAAGTGAAAGGCAACCAGGTGAGTCTGTCACTGAAGAAATTTAGTTTGCAATTCCAAATGTTTTGACAGACTTAACCAGGGATCGGGAATTGCGAACTCCTATTGCACCACCACTGGCCTCTCTTGAAGGGGCTAGGGTGATTTTTATTGCAGGTACATCTTTCGGAGAAGCAAGTGATAGATAGCTAGTGTTAAGAAATGAGAGTCAAACACTGAGAAAAATACAATCACGTGAGTCGAGTGAAACACCAACGAGAGAACTTGAGTTGAGTGCACACACAGACACAAACACTGGTTTGTTGTTAGCCAAAATAGCTGATCTTGAGAGAAGTTTGAGAGAGTCCCAGGCTTAAAAGAAATATTTCAAAGCACAAGTGGTTGAACGGTCCTCTTCTTCCACCTCTGTCAACAATCAACTGGGAATGCTTAGGTCTGATGTAGACAACCTGAAGATATCTCTGGTCCCCAAGATGAACTCCATTCAAGCATCTAATCCACAAGTGACTTCAGCTTTTTCTGAACTCCAGACCTCTCAAAGGGAGATATATATCATTTCTACTAAGGTGGACTCACTTCAGAAGACGATAGATGTCAATCAACTGTTGGGTGATAAGAGGTTTACTAAGATTGAAGAGGGAATAGAGCATCTAAATGAAGGAATAAAGCACTTGTATTTTATGATCAAAAATTCTCATCCACCTAATGCGGAGCAAAGGACTTTTTTTGAAGGAGATAGTGGTGAGGGTGATCAAGATGGTGGTGGAGATGCTGGAGCAAGGAAAGAGGAAAATCCCGACACTCAAAAATTTACATCTGTAGAGGATTCCTCAACTAAGGGGGAGAAGCAAGGAGGAGAAGCTGGAGGAGCTTATGGAAAAGATAAGGGAAAGCAGAAACAGTCATTGGAGGAGTCTACTTTTGATGATGCTTTCTACTACCATGGTGAACAGGATGATTTTGATTATGATATTTCTGGTGATCCGGAGGAGACCTTCCCTGAAGAAACTATTGGTGTAGAAGAAGTTGAAGAAGCAGCCAACTTTGATGATTGGGAAGAAGAAGATGATATGTACAATCCTGACCCCTTGTTTCACAAAGAGTTCAAGAAACAACAAGAAGATCTTAGAAGAAAGGAAGATGAAAATGCCAAGGTCTCTGACATTATATCTCAAAAGATAGAAATTCAAAAGACTGAACATGAAGACAAATAATGTCTTCACAACATTCAAGTCAAGGAAAGGAGGTTAGATGTCAAAATGAAGATGGGAAGCAAATGGGATAAAGCAAGGGAGATGTTTGATATCCCTCAGAGAGGCACAAACAATGATCGTACTTTTCTACAATTGCTTGAGAAGATTAGAACAACCAATCCAGATAATTCATTACACATGAAGGCTTTGAAGTAAGATATCTCAAGGATTACTACTCATGTATTTGATCAAGTCAGACAAGAATTGTATATCTATGTTTCTAGTGTTCTTGGAGGTTCAATCACTGTCTCTCTTGACCTACTTAAAAGAAGAACTCTGTCAGAGCTTTGGGTTCTTGTGAGCAAAGTGAAAAGATCATCTTGTTTGAATTAATTGCTTCATGACCGACTTAGATATTCTTCTATGAAGGCCAACCCTCAGGTTGTACATTATCCGTATGAAGTTAAAATCTATGGAGGTACAACATTGGAGACAGTTGGGATGGATCCTGATTCCTTGAAGTTACGAACTGCTATACAACTGGTGAAGTTGGAGAATCTGCTGAGAACTTCTGGGTTTACTACTAACGAAAAGTCTGAAGTTGCTGACATGATTTCAAACTATTGCGTGCAATGAAAATGTTCCTAGGTATTCTCAGTTGAAGAACAAATTGAAAAGAGTCACTCCTCAACCAGTCAGACCAAGTGGTGTTATTTCAGAAAGTGATCGTGTCTTTGATAAAGATTTGCTAAGCACCTTACAAGATCATGAAGAGGGTGAGATTAGAGATTAAGGCATGAGAACTAAAGCTCAGTTTTTAATGTAATATGTTTAGAGCTTAGGTGAATCAAGATAGGAAAAATGTAATCATATGTTCAGTCTAGAGGAACATCTATCTTGTATTTATCTTTCTTTTTTGAATCTGGAAACATAGTCTTTGTGACAATCATATCGGGACCTAACACCTTAACATGAGTTTTAGGAACATAGTCTTTGTGACAATCAGAAGAAGATTTCATGTGTGACACTTTATCTTTCTTTAACACTGACTTAGTCTGTGCCACAAAAATTGATTCAACTTTTGACTCTTTTTCAGGAATTAACTCATCTACTGACTTATTCTCAAGAGTTGACTCTACTGACTCTTCCTCGGTATTTGTCTCAATGTTGGAGCTTGATCCTATTTCAAAAATAGAATTCAGCTTCATCTCATTAGAGGGAACAAATTTTACATGTTTGGATAAATTTATCTCTTCATTTTCTTTTTCCTTATTATATTTAGGATTATATCCTAGACATCTTTTCCAGTTCCTATCATGTATCAGTGAGTGAGCCTTTTCTCTTGAATGAGTCCATACTGTAATATCCGTAAACTTTATTAATAATATAAATTATATTTTATGTGTAAAATAATTTATGTGGAGTACTTGGAGTCTTAATGGTTAAGGTTATTGAGTAATAGTATGTTAATGGATGTGTCGAAAGCCCCTTTCGAATATCTTTTCGTTTAGAAATATCTTCAGTTGTGAGCCCCGTTTTGAAAATTCAAGGGCCCCGTTAAAATTTTGTATATCATTATTATTCCTTCGTCGTTCGTATCTGAAAGGCATATGTCAAGGCCTATTTGTAAACACCGAGGATTCTACTCAACTTTAATTAAGATGTAATAAGTAAATAATAAATACAGATGTCACAGGAATCTCAGAAGATTATATCTGTCAAAGAATGAAGATTAAAGTCATCTACAGACTTGAAGTTATTCTACACTGGAAGAAGTTCATTTATTTGATCAAGCCTCAGTGAAGTATTCAAGAAAGTGGATCTATTTAAAGTGGCAGAGATTTCAGAAGTGTGACGGAGAAAAGTACAGGTTACAGTCCTTGTTTAACTAGAAGGAGAAAAGAATCACAGCTTAAAGTCAATTATGAAGAACAACCATTAAAGTTAGTCGCTCATGAACCAGACAGTATATGGAGTGTCAACGTTAGCCAGTGAAAGTTCGTCATCAATTTTAGTGGTTCTAAGAATTAGTTTAATTCTATTTTAATGTTATTCTATAAGATAATTTATTTAATCTATGAATTAATTCTTTCAGAATTAAGTCATATATTAAATTAATCAATCTAGATCTTAAGTAATTTAATATATAAATTAATTCTCCAGAATTAATTTATTTATGAAATTATTTGAGTCATTTATTTAATTTATTTAATCAGTGAATTAATTCTAAAAGAATTAATTCATTTATTAAATCAATTAAAAGTAGAATGCATTAAATCAGTTTTATATCTAATTCTATTTATACTAGTAGTACTATCTGTGATAGTACTACCGATAGTCCTACCAGTTCAAACTGATAGTCCTACCGATAGTACTACCAGGTTTAAATGGATAGTACTATTAGTGTAAATCAAAATGCAGTTTGTTTTGGCGCGTGCAATTCATTCTATTGACTTGTTATAAATACAAGTACATGATCAAAAGAGTCAGTTGATTAGAATTGAAAAAACACAGAAGCAAAAACAAAGTCTCATTTACTCTCTTCTGCATATTCAAGCGAACCAACTGCAAAGCTCAATTTAATTCTTGTAATAAATTCTAGCCATCAAAGTTATATCCAATCCACTAGAATTCAATTACTTGTATTGCTTTGACAATATAGCGGATCATAATCCCTAGAATTACTATCGAACTACTTTTTAGTATTCGATCTTTTTATTACAAATATAGATAAATTCATGTCGAATTTATTCTAGATTTGTTTTAACAAGAACCTTGTAATCTGTGCACTGAATTGTAACACCCCTCAAGTTTAATAGAGTTTCTATTTAACTTGAATATTGTTTCAGTTTTTATTCCGCACTAATTTGTTCTAAACAGTTAAATCTTTTAAAGGACAAATTCGATAAAACGGTATAGTTTGTATTCAACCCCCCTTCTACAAACTTATCAGGACCTAACAATTGGCATCAGAGCCTTTTGATTGATATACAAATCAAAGATCCAATTGTTTTGAGATTTTTCTTAACCTCTGATTTTTTATCTTTCTTAAAAAATCTCAAAAGATGTCTACTACACAGAAAGTGGGTACAGTCAAAATCCCAATGTTCAGCAAGGAGCATTATCCAATGTGGAAGAAGAAAATGCTCCTATTCCTTAAGGTTGCAAATCCTAAATACATTGATGTGCTGAAGAACGGTCCCAAAGTCCCTATGATTATTGAGGGAGAACTCATTGAGAATAATGTTGTGACTAGGGCTGCTAGAATGTACCCTAAAGATGCCAAGGATTACACTCCTGGTGAGAACGAGGATGTTACCTTGGATTCCTGTCTTCAGTTGATCCTTATTGATTGTCTTGATCCAATCATGCATAATCATGTCCTCAACTGTGATACTGCCAAACACATTTGGGCAACTATAGAGATAATCAATGAGGGGACAGAGGAAGTTAGGGAGAATATGCTGGAAATTCTCACCTCTCAATATGAGCATTTCAGATCAAACCCTGGTGAAGGTATCTCACAGGTTTTTGAGAGATATAACAAATTAATCAATGATCTGAATCTCAATGGGAAGCACTACACCAACAAGGAGATTAACAAGAAGTTCCTTCTTACACTTCCACCTCATTTGGAGCACAAAATTTCTGCCATTAGAGAAGCAAGAGATATGAATGAGATTGCTTTGGAGAGATTGTATGGTGTTCTGAAGACCTATGAGCTGGAGCAGATTCAACAAAGGGAGCTGTATGGAACTGGGAAGATTGTTAGTACTTCTACTGCACTGGCTGCTGAAGTCCCACAGAAACTGGAAGTGAAGGTTGTTCAACCTTCCAGTTCTAACATGAATGTTATTGATGCTGAATATGGATTAACATCCATTGATCAATTTGGTGGTGACTTCTATTCTTTAGAAGAACTTGATCAGCTGGAGGATGGTGATTTGGCTTTGATAGTCAGGAAGTTTGGGAAGTTCAGATTCAAGAGGAATCCCAATCTTAAGTTCAGGCCCAGATTTCAGAGAGGTGGATCTTCCTCTTCAAGTGGCTCAAGGGGTGGCTACAAAACTAGAACTGTGGAAAGGAGCACAATCAGATGCTACAATTGCAATGAGTTGGGTCACTTTGCTACTGAATGCAGAAAGACAAAGCAAGTGACTAGAAACACATTTGATTCTAGCAAGAAGAACAAGATTGGGAAAGCTTATGTTGCTGAAGGAAAGAGTTGGGATGACACTGACAGTGATGAAGAAGCAGGTGAGATTGGGAACCTTGCTTTAGTGGCTAAAGAGGCAAGCACTTCATCCGCACACATGTCAGAGGTAAAGTTTACTGATACTGAAATGATTCGTCATCTTGGTGGCACCTTAGAATGTGCACGCACTGAAAATGATAGAATAATTCTTTTAAACACAAATCTTGAAAATGAGATAAAAGAATTAAAACTAGTGCATATTAATCAAGATGAACTCACTAATAATGTAGCAGTTCTTGAGAATAGGGTTAAATTGTATCAACAACTGGAAACCATTCTCAAAGATCAGATTAGTGAGCTTAAGACCAAAGCTAATGCTTATTTCAACTCTTGTAAGACGACTAAAGAGATTCTGAATAAACAAGCTGTTGGTAATCATGTCAGTATAGGTTATGATTATAATGAGGCCATTGGATTGCTTGGAATAAATTCCCCTTGTAAAGCCAAATCTGAAGGAAGGGGTGTTCCATATGTGCTTAAGGGTATTGAAACACCCTTCTGTAAGGAGTCCGAGGCAGATCCTCTGAATGAATACTCTATCATTATTGCTGAAGAGATTCGTGAAGAAGATATTGCTTTGGAAGTTGCACAATCCAAAAAGTGTATATCTGATATTCCAGTCAAAGTTGCTACAACTAAAAAGACTAAATCAGATATCCATAAGTTGGATCAAAACAACTGTAGAACTAACATGCCTGCCGTTAATTCTTCTCATAAAGCATGTGGTGTGAGTAATTGCATGTCTTGTGCTTTTAATGTTATGTATGCTTTCTTTAATAAAAAGCATGTATCTAGTGGTAAGACTGCTCCACGTCAACATGTTAATAATAAGAAGCATGTTAAAGCAAAGACTACTAGTCCTCCTCAGACTAGAGTGGATTCATTTATCCCTAAGCCTACTCAGAAATGTGTTAAGGCTGGCTATAAATGGAAACGCTCTTATGTGAAAGAGGTTGAAGTAGTTTTAGTTAAAAATGTTGTTTTGCCTGACAAAGGCCAATTCTTTAAGTATGCCGGACCCAATCAAGTGTGGGTTCCGAGGAAGGACTAATCAATCTGGTATTGCAGGGAGTTAAACAGGTAAGCCGTGTTATATGGATTCTTGACAGTGGCTGTTCAAGGCATATGACCGGAGATAGAGCCCTGCTATCAGATTTGGTTGAGAAAGCTGGCCCAGTAGTAACCTTTGGAGATAACAGCAAGGGTATTACGAAAGGACATGGCTGTTTGAAGTACGGAAATGTTATCATTGAAGATGTTTCATTTGTGGAAGGTCTGACGTTCAATCTTCTCAGCATCAGTCAGTTCTGTGACAGAGGATATGTTGTTTCCTTTGAAAGAGAGAAGTGTCAGATCCTTCACAAGAAGAATGGAAAGCCTGCTCTTCAAGGAGTAAGGAAAGGTGACTTGTTCATAGCTGATTTGAACTCGGGATTCAAAGATGAAGTTAATTGTTTTTATGCTAAAGCTTCATCAGATGATAGTTGGCTATGGCACAAGAAGATGTCTCACCTTAACTTCAAAACCATGAACTCTTTAGTCAAGAGGGAATTGGTTAGAGGTTTGCCTCAGATGGAATTTACACAGGAAGGACTGTGTGAGGCATGTCAGAAAGGAAAGTCAAAGAAAGCTTCTCACAAGGGCACTGACACATCATCAATAACTGAACCACTTCAGCTACTGCACATGGATTTGTTTGGTCCAGTTAATGTGATGTCCATGTCAAAGAAACAATATGCACTTGTGATTGTTGATGACTTTTCAAAATATACATGGGTTTTATTCCTACATTCCAAGGATGAGACCCCATACCTGGTGATTGGCCACATAAAGTTGATTGAGCTGGATTCTAGATTCCCTGTTAGAGCCATAAGGTCAGATAATGGTACTGAATTCAAGAATGCCATTCTAAATGACTTTTGTGCTGATAAAGGAATAACAAGACAGTATTCTGCCCCTAGAACTCCTCAACAAAATGGAGTAGTGGAAAGAAAGAATCGTACATTGATTGAAGCAGCTAGGACTATGCTAAGTGAGTCCAAACTTCCAACGTACTTTTGGGCTGAAGCAGCGAATACAGCTTGTTATACTCAGAATCGAACTTTAATCAACAAGGACTTAATGAAGACTCCTTATGAGATCTTGAACAACAAGAAACCAACTGTCAAGTACTTTCATGTATTTGGAGCAAAATGCTTTGTGCTTATAGATGACAATGTGAAACGTGGCAAGTTTGATGCAAAGGCACAAGAAGCTATATTTGTTGGTTACTCCAGAAGATCTTACAGGGTCTACTTGGTTGGTAGTCACACAGTAAAGGAAAGTGTCAATGTTACGTTTGATTACACTGAGTTCCCCAATATCCAAAAAGAAGACTCATCTGAAAAGCTGAAGTTTGATAACTTGCCAGACTCAGAATCAGATGATGGAGCCCCACCTGAAGTTATTGTTGGTGATGATAATAACAATGATGATAATGATCATGGTGATGGTGGTGGAAACACTGTTAACAATAGAGATACCACCAACACTGGAGAAGAATCATCAAGGCAATCAAGCAACAACTCAGGGGGAGCAAATGAAAGATCATCTAGTCACTCACAACATCAAAGTGAATTTCAAGGCGAATCATCAAGATCAAATCTTCCAAGACAGATTGTATGGAATAGAGCTCATCTTTTTGAGCTGATCATTGGTGATCCAGGTGTTGGAGTTAAAACTAGAAGTGCAACTCAGAATGAATGTCATTATTCAGCATTTCTATCTGAAATGGAGCCAAAGAAAACTGAAGAAGCACTGACTGATCCAGATTGGGTGATTGCTATGCAAGATGAACTCAATCAGTTTGAACAACAGCAAGTCTGGAAACTGGTACCCAGGCCAAAGAACAAGAAAGTAGTTGGTACAAGATGGGTATACAGGAACAAGCTAGATGAGGATGGCATTGTTACAAGGAACAAGGCAAGACTGGTTGCACAAGGGTATTCTCAAGCTGAAGGCATTGATTATGATGAAACCTATGCACCAGTGGCTAGACTTGAGGCCATCAGGATGTTCTTAGCATTTGCAGCTTATTCCAATTTTAAAGTCTATCAAATGGATGTTAAGAGTGCATTCTTGATTGGTGAGCTTGATGAAGAAGTGTATGTGGAACAGCCCCCTGGCTTTGAAAATCAGGAGCTGCTGGACTTTGTGTACTTTCTCTTCAAGGCTATCTATGGTCTCAAACAAGCCCCAAGAAAATGGTATGACACTCTCTCTGGTTTTCTTTTAGAAAATGGTTTTGTTAGAGGTATCATAGACAAAACTCTTTTTTCAAAGAAACACAAAGGTGATATGATATTAGTCCAAGTCTATGTGGATGACATCATATTTGGGTCTACTAATGATGATCTCTGTAAGAGATTTTCTAAGCTAATGCAGAGTAAGTTTGAAATGAGTATGATGGGTGAGCTGAAGTTCTTTCTTGGATTACAAGTAAGTCAAAGGTCAAATGGTATATTTATTTGTCAATCCAAGTATCTCAAAGAACTCCTCAAGAAATATCACATGGAGGATTCAGCATCAGCAAGGACTCCATCTTCAACAGCAATCAAACTTGGAGCTTCTGACAAGTCTATCAAGGTAGATGTTATAAGCTACAGAGGTATGATTGGCTCCTTACTCTATCTTACTGCTAGTAGACCAGATATTATGTATGCTACATGCTTGTGTGCAAGGTTCCAAGCGGACCCTAGAGATGTACATCTCGTTGCTGTGAAAAGAATCTTGAGATATCTTAAGGGTACACCTAATTTAGGTATCTGGTACCCTAAAGATTCTGGTTTTAATCTTGTTGGATATACAGATTCTGATTATGCAGGTAGTGTTGTGGATAGAAAGAGTACCTCTGGGAGTTGTCAATTCCTAGGAGGTAGGTTGATTTCCTGGTATAGCAAGAAACAGCAAACAGTTTCCAATTCAACAGCAGAAGCTGAATATATTGCTGCTGGAAGCTGTTGTGCTCAGATCTAATGGATACGGAATCAATTAAAGGACTATGGCTTTGCATTATATAAAATTCCCATATTTTGTGATAATACAAGTGCCATAGCAATCTCCAACAACCCTGTGCAGCACTCGAGAACAAAGCACATTGATATCAGGTATCATTTTATCAGAGAGCATGTCATGAATGGAACTGTGGAGTTACATTTTGTACCCACAGAAGAACAGACTGCAGATATATTCACTAAATCTGTTGACGAATCCACATTTATCAAGTTAGTTGGTAAATTGGGTATGTTAAACAGTCTTAGTGATTGACTATATCTCTGTCAGGGTTGTTTTTTCAAAATTCATTTTCTCTTGTCATTTAAATGATATTCACTGCCAATTCTCATTTAATATTACATGCTTGTGTAGTTAAATAGCTCTGAATAATTTATTTTCTTTAAAAATATTTTTCTCATATTTTTTAAGTGGAGAAATGTATTTTTATTGAAAATATATTTATTTAGAATTATTTAGATATTTTTCAGATTGTAAATATTGTTGTTTAAATATTTCTGCAAGTTTATATTAATTTTATGCATTTCTATAATTTTCTGCATTTGTTTTCTAGGATTTATGGAATTTTCTGTGAATTTTTCTAGATTTTTATAAATTTTTCATGCATTTTTATTCATATTCTGTAAAGTTTCTTATTCTCAGCATTTTTCCTTTTATTTAAATCTGATTTTCGTTAGTATTACTAGTTTTATACTAGTAGTACTATCGGTAGTACTATCCCTTGATAGTACTACCAGTTCTTTTAATAGTACTGCTAGCATTTTCCTTTGTATTTTTTGTTTTTTGTTTTTCCTTTTATTTCATAATACTTCTAGTTCTTTTGGATAGTACTACCGCATTTTGGATAGTACTACTAAGCATTTTCTTTAGTTTTTACCTTTTTGATTTTCTTTTTATTATTTGATAGTACTACCGTGTTTTGTTAGTACTACTAGGCATTTCATTTATTTTTTTCTTTTTGCTTTTCTTTTTAATAACTGATAGTACTACCGTGTTTTTACCTTAGTACTATCAGGTTAAATATATATATATTTTCTTCTTTTTACTTTTTACCATAGTCTTTCCAGTTCAAGTTTTAACTTAACTGTTTTGTGCATTTTCTCTCTTTATTTCAAAAAGAAACGAATTGTTGTCCATTTCTTTTTCACTTTCCGGATTCGATTCCTGTTAGTTTTAAATTCTAAGACCATCACTGAACAGATCTTCTCAAGCCCATTAATTCGAGTACTTAAAATCCAAGTTTCATTGAGTTTTAATTTTTCGAGTTTTTGAATTTCAAAGGGTTTTGTGATTCGTTTTTAGGGTTTTAATAAGTGTTTTTGAATTCTAAAAATAGTACAGTGTGTGGTTTGTGTCAAGGATTAACATACTAAAATTTGGTAATTTTTGGAGAACTTTGAAAATTTGGATTTTTAATTAATTTTTCATTAATTTTAAAATCCTTAAATTTGAATTATTCATAATTATTTGAGTTTTTGATTTTCTGTGTTAATTTTTACTTAGTAAATTATGGCTCAGGATTTTGAGGTTGTTAAAAACAATTATATTGGATATTTTGATCCTTTGAAATGCCCAGTTGATCGTTTTCGACCTTGGATTCAGTTTTTAAATTCGCAGTGTTGTGTTAGTCGTGCTATATGTTTATCTGCTGATTTAAAGATTGAACCACTTAGATTATTGTGTTCTACTGCTGTGATTTATGAGAATTTAAATTCTATATCTTTCACTATTGAGCACACACAGTACACTATTACTGAGGATTTTTTTTGTGAAGTTTTTCAACTTCCTAGGGATAACTTTGATAGGACTCCTTCTGATATTGAATTAATTCAGTTTTTCAACAGAATTCATTATCAAGGTCCTTTGGAGTTGCCCAAACTCAGTAAAGCTAATTTAGTCTGTGAATGGGATATCTTATTTGATACTTTAGCTAAGGTTTTCAGCAATTGTACTAAGAGTAATTTTCCTCATATTCCATCTTTGTTGCAGTACATTGCTTATGCTATTGTGTTTAATGTTAGACTTAACATTGGTCATCTAATCTGGAGTCTTATAG